>CAMZMU010000077.1:7568441-8309121 GCA_947311845.1 Poa pratensis
ACACGCCCGCGTAGGGCCCCTCGCCGCCCGCGCCGAACGCCACGCTCTCCGGCCCCGCCGCGCCGCCGTCCACGGGGATCAGCTCCACGTCGCTTATCTCCAAAACCGCCGGCCCGTCGCCGGCGCGCCGCGTGTCCAGCGACGATGACAGGAGCACCGCCGCTGTGACGACCGCGAGCGTCACAAGCTTGGCGCTGATGATCATGGTCGGAAGTCGGAACCCAGGAGATGATGGATGAATGGAACGGACTACGTTACCGGAGATCGCACGGCGGCCGGCGCGGGGTATATATGGTCCTGGAACGCTGGTTTGAACAAAACTAAAGGGAGAAGAAGGGATATAGCATGATAGGAGAACTGGAGTCCTACGCGCGGTGCGTGCGTGTGCCGTACTCGTCTCAAGTCTCAACGTGTCTCGTCGTCTTTGGCGGTTGGAACGGACGGTGCCCATAGCCGAGACAATCTCTTTGCGACGCGCACGTAATTTCACGTCAATATCGCCTTCGTGCAATCAAAAAAAAAAGGAACTCCGCTAGTAGCTTTTTTAGCCCATCAACTAAAAAACAAATATTTTCCGACCATGGGCTGCAGCCCGTCAGTTATAAGTACACAAGCTCTATTTGCTGCCCGTGCGCTGCGGCAGGCTGAATGATATATATCGCTTATTAGCGGCAGTATTCGCGCGCGCCGCCTGAAAGCGCGTAAGCGATGGGCCGGCCCATCTTGCATTTTGTTTTGTTCTCTGTTTCTTCTCTTTTCATTTGCTTCTTTTTTCTTTTTCTTTTTCGTTCTTTTAATTTTCTTTTTTATATTTCTTTTCTTTTCTCGGTTTTTTATCTTTTTATTATTATTTTGAAAATTGTACCGAATTGAAATATTTTTAGATTTTGAAATTGTTCAAATTTAAATTTGTTCATATTCAATTTTTTTATAAATTCAAAAATCATATTTGAAAATTGTTTAAATATAAATTTGTTTCATATTTTATAAATTCAAAAAATCATAGGTGCATCGCGCCGCCTACGGGCACGATATAGCCCCTCCTGTGGCGCAGACGCCTCGCGCCGAATGAATGGATCCACGGTGGGGCGGCCCATTCGAGCGAATGTATATTTTTCCATTTTATGTTTTTATGTACATTATATATTTTTTCATTTTCATTTTATTTATTTTCTGTTTTATTTAAAAATGTTCATACAGTGAAAAAATGTTCATGGTCATTAAAAAATCATGAATGATTCAAAAAAAATGTTTACGATGTCATGGGGTTTAAAAAATATTCATATGGTTCTAAAAATGTTCGCAAGGTTAAATTAATAATTACACATGATTCAAAAAAATATTTAATGACTCAAAACTGTGTTCATGAGATTTCAGAAAATATTCACGGGTTCTTTTTTTACACCATTGATAAGTAGAAGCTTGATAACATTTATAAGATTTGTTAGAAAGTAAAATAAAATACCTTCTTACTAGGCCATATTTTTGAGTGGCGCATGAAGCCGCGGCGTGAGGAACCACTACGGGCAGTGTATAGGAGCTGCCGATAGTGCAAACTATATTTCCCGCAATAGGACGGGAAATAGAGGGATCTACGCCCTGTCTTGCCAATGGGCCGGCCCAGCAAGTTAAGGGTGGCATTTTTATTCGAAAATTGTAAAAAAATGTGTTGAATGTACGTATATGTGTGTTGCACATATCGTTCGTATAGTAGATTTTGAGCTAAAAATAATTTTTTGAAACTTATCAAAATGTGCTTTTTTTTAAGATCTCAATGCGATGAATGTAACGGTAAAAACTGTTTATAATTCGGACGAATGGTTCTAAAGATATTTCATTTTAAATTTTGAATCTCGAAAAAATGCACGTATAATATATGACCCATCTCGCTTCGAAAGAAAAATATCACCAAAACTTTTTAATCGTGAAACTTGTCAAACATGTCACACCCACATGTCGTAAATTAGAGGAAACTAGCAAACCCCGGCAATAGTCGTCCATAAGTCCATTTTCTAGTGGTACCTAAAGATATACTTCTCTGGTCCGAAATGATTGTCAACATGGATTGTACTATCCCACTTATCTTTCCACGACACTTAAAACAGATAGAGGGAGTATAAAAAAAAAACTATCAATGGCCACGGAACAAAACACTTAATGTGTCAAGTCACCGTATCTTAGTTGGGCCCGTCAGGTCACCCACAATGCACAGGCCCAACCTGTGCGCATGCACATACATAGTACTTAGGGCAACTCCAACGACACGATGCATTGAGTGAGCGCGTGTCCGTTTGGGTCATGCTGGACCAAAAACACGACCTAGCGCGGCGACGAAAATGTGTCCCGCGTCCATTTTCTGTCTGTGGGCCGCGACCTGGGCCAGGTTTGCGTCCGCACGGACAGCGACAGACCGTCTGCGTGTCCGTTCATTGTCCGCCCTGGGCCCACCTGAAAGTGCATGAGCCCTCATGTGTGATTTTGGTAATTAATGACAATCTCTATGGACTAATGGTTGCATTGAGCTATCCTTGTAGGGCTTGTCCATTGGCAATTCTTGAACACCATGTGTTGGTATCAAGATTGAAAGAAGAAGATGAAGTGCAAGTTCAAGAGAAGCATATCGAAGAAATCCTATGATTGAACCTTGTCACCCATTTGGATATATTGGTCAAGTGAAGATGTGTCTTATAGAGGCACTCCCATATTGGTGTATGGGAGAGCGATATGTGAGTCTTCACCAAGCGAAGCGCAATCAAGAAAGGTGGTCCACTTGAAGAGATCAAGATCGTCATCATCTAGCTCAAGTGGAATGCGCAAGGCAAAGGTATGATCTTGATAAGGTTTATATTTTACCGGTCTCATGATATTAGTGGGAGACCGGGTTATAGGATAGAAGGCGTACTATCAAGAGGGGCTCTCAAGTGAGTAACTTAATCGCATCTTTGTGGAGAGCTCAAACCTTTGCATACTTGGCATATCATCTTTCTTGGTTCTTATTTGGTTTGTATCCATGTGTGAATTTAGAGCTTGTGTCCATCTCCATACCAAGCTCTAGTTCCTCAAAAACGGATTTCATATGCATATCGTGTTGCGTTTTTGAGGTTGGAGGTTTTACCTGTTTGTCTTTTATAAGAGAGGTCAAACTCTCTTCTTTTGGATTCTTTCTCATATGATGGATTATGATGTTTCTCTGCATAATCTTGAAGGGCTCTTCATTACGATTTCAACAAGCCCAAGATCATAAAAATCGGAGTCCGGATGAAAAAGTTATTGCAGTTTTTGTTTTGCTGTTTCTGTCAGTTTTCAGACTATCGGATAATCCGACTCAGTTTTGGATCGGATAATCCGACCCGCAAATTTGCTGGACGCGAAAACGGCTAAGGAATTATGTTGTGGCTCTCTGGTTTGGGTCGGATTATCCGACCCCTGTTTTTTTCCTACAACGGCTCTTTTTCGTGGGGACCTATAAAAGGCCCCCTTCTTCTCCAAAGTTACCAGCTCTTCCAAGCACGAAATTCCCCCCTCTCACCTCCATTGTTGACCTTGGAAAGCTTGCCCCTCTCTCAATTCCTCCCATTATTCTTGCATATCTTTGAGGGAAAAGAGAGAGGAGATCTAGATCAACATTTCCACCAATCCATCTCTCCTCTAAGTGAGGGGAACATCTTGGAGTTCTTGTTGTTTCTCCTACTTTGTTCTTCCTCTCTTCTCCCCCCATAAGGATTAGTTGCTTTTGGTGGGATTTGAGAGTGAAGGAATTGAGCACTTGTGCTCTTGCCATTGCTTTGTGCATCGGTTTGTGCTCTCCACGAGGATTCGTGGAAGTTGAAAGTTTGTGAGCTTGTTACTATTGGGTCATTGGACCGTAGACGCCTTTGTGGTGATTGAGACCTTTGTGGTCATTTGTAGCCGTTCGGGAGCCCCCAATCCAGTTGTGGGTTGTGCCTTGGATTGTTGTTGTAAATGTTCCAGATTCCGTCTTGAAGGATTCCGATAGTGGAAGGTGAACCAAACCTTTGTGGTGCTGTTCATCGGAGAAGAAGGTGAATCCTTTGTGGCTGTTGATTTGACCTTTGTGGTATCTCACACCTCTCCAACGAGACGTACTCCCCTAAAAAGGAGAAACTCGGGAATACATCCTCGTCTCCGCGTGTCTCAGTTATTTCTATACCCGAACTTTTTACTTATGCACTTTACATTGTGATAGCCTTCGTTATTGAAGTATTCTATTTTGCTATCACTTTGTTGCTTGTCTTGCTTAGCATAAGTTGTTGGTGCACATAGGTGAGCCTATTATATTTAGGTTGTTGTCTTGTTAATTTAAACATCTAGTTTTATTTCGCAATTATCAAGCCTAAACCAGAAAAGTTTTAATCGCCTATTCACCCCCCCTCTAGGCGACATCCTTGTCCTTTCACCACCTGGCAGTGACCCAACCGACGGTCGCTATCCCTGGAAGGTCCTTTTTAATGCGTGGGTGCGTGCAGATAGGGATGACCACCACTCTCTCCTGTCCCCACTCTGCTCCCCCGCCGCCAACCGCAACCCTAGTCACCTCTGGCCGTCTCCATGGGCCCGTTCGGATGGATTCGGAAGGGCAAGCACGACAAGGAGGCGAGCTCCTCGTTCACACACAATACCGCCATGCTCCTGCTCACGGCCGTGCTCCACCGGCGCCCGTGTTGAAGGAGGAGGAGCAGGCTGAGGAGGACGAGGATCCCGAGTACAAGGCCGTGCTGGCCGAGTCCCCCTCATCATCCCACGGATGAGCTAGCCCGCTAGCAAGGGCTCGGCTCGGTCCTCCATAAGTCCGCGGCGGAGGCGGAGTGATAGCAGCAGCTGGAGCAGTACCAGCAGTAGCAACGACAACAGCAAAAGCAGGCGCTGCCGGCCTGGTTCGCGCCGCTGCACGGCCAAGCCTGGTCATGGAACGGCGACCCCGAGGACCTGCTCCTGGATCAGGACCAGGGGTCGGCCACGCCTCCACGCTGGTTGACAGCGGTGCCCGCCACATCTCTACCAGGCCCCCGACTACGTCCTCCTGGACACATCGGATGACGAGGAGGAGTAGGCTCCGGCGACTAGCAGTGGCCCTAGGTTTAGGGTTTTATTTTTATTTTTGTTTTTATTAATGTAAAAATCGGCTGTTTGTGCCCCCCCTATCTATGAAAAAAAGAGCTAAAATGCATCGCGTCGTTGGGTGCACTCGTTGACACGGAGGACACACGCGGACATGATCTGTCCGTTTGGCGACCCAAACTGACAAAACACGGACACAATTCGTGTCCGTTTGGGTCGCCCTGTTGAAGTTGCCCTTAGTAACTAGTAAAACATCCTTCAAACAGAAACCGAAGTATAATGGAAAAAACTGCTATAGCCAGTACCACCTACCTGGAGAATGGAGTAGTAGTTCTAGAGGAAACCAAAGGCAAAGGAAAGGGAAGAAGGGCACCTTGGCTGCGCACGCCATCTTCTTGCACGGGAGCCTTCGTTACATCCAGCTGCCTCGGAGCATGATTTTGGGCACGAAACGATCGCAACTCCATCATCTGCTACTACTCTAGTCTAGTAGCTACGTACCTTTGCTTCTCCTTACTTCTATAAGTACAGTGCAACACAAAGCCTAGAACGGAAAAGGCATCTAGTGTTGCGATGCCCGGTGGTCAGTCAGTGGTGGTGACACACAGGAAGGAAAAGGCAGACAGGAGGAGGAGACGAGGATGATCAAAGCAGGCAGCAAGGAAAAGAAGAGCGAGAAAAAAAAAACAGAAAAGCCATGGCCCGTCTTGATGTGACACCTCCTTACTCCTGGCAGGCCTGCCTCCCAGGCTATCTATCAGCCATCGGTCAGGTCAGGCTCTGCAGCATGCTGCTGCGATCGCTGCCCCGTATTATTGGTTCGTTAAGCTAGCAGCGATGCAACATGGGAGCTCACCAGCTTTCCAGGTAGCATGAGTCTGCTCTCTCTGCTGAATAAAGGCCACCACTGGTTCCGCGCGCGCCCTGCGTAAAAGAATTCTCTTTTCTCTTACGGCCATAGCAAATCGTTTATACTGTACCTTTTTGGCGTGCTGGTAACAGCAAGAAATGTTCAATCCTGCTAGAAACCATGGCACTACTAGGAGAAAAAAGAGCGTCCACATATATGTGCAACACAAGAATAAGAAAATGTTGTTTTCGTGCAACTTTTTCTATAACCACTGTATTTGTTTTGTAAGATCTTGTTTCACTCTTCTTGCCGCTCAGCGTCCACATACCCCTTCCTAACATTGTCACCCTACTTCCAAACGTTACCTCTCACAGTGGTGGGAACTGGATCGGATAGTGCCTTTCTCAATTCCGTTTACATATTTTTGTAAACAAATATTAATACCGATAGATACAAATATTATCAAATGTCAATGCGGAGAGGATGTTACTCGAATACGGATACGAATCACATGTTTACTCATTCGGGACAAATACAAATATCTTGTAATTTAGGGAGAAATTAGGTAAAATAATCATGTTAGTAATTACACCATACTCGGTTCCATCATAGAAAAATATACTCCCTCCGTTAACTTGGTTTGCGCTCTGCATTTAGTCGGCTTCAAACCTTTTCAAGTTTGACCAAGAATATAGGAAAAAAATATCAATATCCATAATACCAAATGCATATAATAGGAAAATATACTTTATGGTGATTCCAATACTATAAATTTTACATTGTCGATGTCGATATTTCTTTCTAAATATTTAGTTAAACTTAATAAAAGTTAGACTTTGATTGAACCCAGAACGCAAAGTAATTGTGAACTTGCCCACTTTTTAGATTTGTGGGTTGGATAATAGACATACATGGCTAGAATTACTAATAATTCCTACCCTAATTTTATTCTGTTGAGGGCATATCCACATTTGTTTCAAAATTCAAAGCCACATTTGTATTTCTATTTGCTAAATAAACTAGATGTTTCCACGTCCATTTTCATTTTATTTCAGATGCAAATATTTTAACATCCATTTGTACTTTCTCCATTATTATATCGATATCTCAGATTATCCAGTCCCACTTTCCACCCCTACCCCTCATGCAACCACATCTATATTTTATCCTACTAGGCAGTCCATCTAACGCTACCACCTCTAGGCCCCTCCTCATCGAGTGCTGAACAACCGCTATATGTATGCCTACTATGTATGTATGCTCATCTATCACGGGAAATCGACTGCCATTTACCACTGCTTCCTCTTGTTCGATGTTCACGACTACCAGATCCATGTAATGGACTGTAAACCTACATTTGTACGGCTACGACGGCGCGCTCATGTCGGCATGTCGTCATGTAAGTTGAGGTGAGAGTTTCACGAACAAATCCCCATATCCCTCTAATATTAGGTCTTAGGTGAACTTACACGTCTAACTCTAACCCTTATGCAGGTAAGGGGCACCGTGGGCTCACCTTTCTCGTGAATCATATTCTAACTATTGGTTTTAAGTCGCGAAACACATATTCGCCCGACTTGTCCATCAAACATACGACTCCTAGCACTATCAACATGTAGCTAGAGACATGACACCGCTCGACCAATCTCTCTCTTGACAAAGATTTTCGCCCCGCTTTATAAATAAAGTAACCAACACCATCCAAGTCCATACAATAAACCAAGTGCAAGCATAAAAAGAGAAAAAAGAGTCTGCCGGGGCAACAACACAAACATGCCCAACTAAAAAGACAAAAAAGAGGAGGGGGGATGTAGAACCCCCACCTTTTAACAAAGGTTGGGATTCCCCGTGTAACGTGCTAGTCCCTGGATCGACTTGCTAGTACACACAGTTTGAGATGCAATACCATAACATTGTATCAAAGTATATTACACGATGATCCATAATTTAAAAGATTCGATACAAGGTGCATAGCCGAAGGCTAGCTCAAACCAAAGTAAACACACAGCGGAAAGCAAATGATACAGTGAGCCCATCATCTTCATGTGCCACAAGCAAGCATGTTGGTTGTAGACTCGAAACCCTGTCGCAACCTTACTCATCGTCTGACGGACCTACAACGGTGAGTTACAGCCCAACTATATGGGTCAGCACGATTGAATTGTGATGGCAAGATGACACTTATGTGGATATAAATGGCAACCTAAATTCTACATGAATATTTGGCTAAATGGAGTTTTGAGGATGTTTTGCATAAAGCCAGTTTTATCCTATCATTTGTAAAACAATTTTCATCATAGACAAAGAGTACCACTGATAGAAAACAGTGAACACCTTTGACAACTACTCATGGCAAGCACCACTGATAGAAAACAGTGAGCTCCCATCCCTTGTTCACCCATCAAGTTTTAATTTAAGAAATTGGGATGAGGAGATCTTCAACAGCTTCCCTGTCTAGTTGCTCAAAATTGTCCATAACCGGGGACACGGCTAAGTATACTTAGTTTTAAACTCTCGAGAGGGTGTGCACTTTCACCACAAGACCCAATCATTCCCTCCTCCATTGCAACCAATTATGAAATGGAAAAGAGAAGACTGAGACGAGATATTTCGGAAGAACTTTCCCATCCCATACCGGCATGACGCGCTTCACCTATAAACCTCTACCACCACCTGTCAAGCCGGGATGAGTCCGCTCAACTTACTCCATCAAGACAGAGCCCATATGACATGTGGCTGCACTAGAAGCTACTGAACAAGGAGAGTCTACAATCTCTTTTAGCCTGGGTGACTTTCCACAAGTGTGCACTTCCACCAAGGGCAAATTACCATAGACATGAACCATAGACATGGACCCCCTGAGTAGTCACCCACCATGGTCCACCAACCAGCACCCAGGTAGTTCATTGATTAGTTATTAATTTTTATCACTATTGAACTAATCAAAACAATTTTTCATAGCATGACTATACTAAGTTCCATACTACAAGCTCTGGGTGGGGGTTGGCTACACACTAATAGGAGCATAGCATAGTATAATATTCAGTATCAAGCCTATCATGCATACTACTGAAAACACTAGATGCATAGTAGTAAAAGTAGTAGGACTTTTATGGTGTCACTTGACTTGGCCAACTGAAGAGTTGAAGTTACACTCTTCACAACACGTAAGGCACTCCGTACAATCTAAACATAGAGATAACACAACAATAAACAGGCAATTCAACAACATCATTGCATACAAAAGCAAACATACACATCAAGGTCTTCACAAAACATTGGTCGAGGGTTATCACATAATTCAATATGCAAAAAGAATTAATGTGATTAGGTTTAGGGTTTTCCATTGCGCTTAAAGGTTGGTCAAGAAATTAAGTATGAACATCATAGATGTCATATATAACTTGCTGTGGTGTTCCAAGGGTTCTAAAAGGTTGGTCTTGATCAAATGGTCACATAAGGAATTTTGGAAAAAGGTTTAACACATTCTTATAATAAAGAAATTTGCATAAAACATTTTTGTAAGATCATAAACACAACTTTAATAATTTGAGTTGTTAATTAATTTTAAAATATGGTTTTTGGCCTTTCTGGTCAGAGACAAATATTTGGGTCACTTTTCAAAAAGAAAACATATTAAAATTATTTATAGGATTTAAACTATATCCAAAATACTCCAATTGAGTCTTTGGTTTTTAAATTGTTTAACAAGTATTCAAAAATATTTTTAAAAGTGACCAAGTTATTCTACAGAACCTAAGGTTTCCAAAAATATTTTATTTGCAAATTTTGGACTTATAAAATTAAAGTTATGCTAAATACACTCAAATCTCTCATTTGAAATTTGAATGATTTAAACTTTGACAAAACAGTAAACTAATAGTTCTAAAAGATTCTACAAGTCCAGAGCTTTTCAAAAATATAAAATTTGTTAAATTTGGACAAACCAGTAAAACGTTGTGTTGATTTGAAGTTGCAGGGACTTTTCTGCAAAAACGCCAAAAAAAATTAATCCGGGAAAATTCTCAGAAATTCCTTGTTCACGTGGCAGCGTGTGAATGGTTGGGCTAGGGCTGGGCTTGGCTTCGGCTTAGCTTAGCCGCGGCTTGGCTTTGGCTCGGCTGGATTTAGTCTGGTTCGTCAGATCTAGATCTAACGGTTGTTATTTGCCTGTACCCCTTCGATCTGGAGATCTAATCGTAACCGTAGAAAGAAAATCGGACGGCTCAGGGTCTTTGAGCCATACCTGGCTGGCAGGACTTCGCCGGAGATGGTGTCGCGGCGGCCGGCGGCTCGGTTGGTTGACGGGGATGGCGCTTCAGAGGGTTTCCGGGCTCGGCGAGTACATGCAGCGGCGCGGAGAGGCACGGCGGACTCGATGGGGTGCTCTTTGGTGTCTCGAAGTGCTCCTAGCGGCGGCGGGGGTGTAGACCAGTGGCGGCGGTGGCCGGCCCTATGGTTCGAGCTTGTTCTCGACGCTCCGGCTGCGGGAAAATATCGAAAAAGGGGTCAGGAGGGTGAGCACGGACATGGGGAGGAGTATGAGCAGAGTCTCGGGGTCGGAGGATCGGTGACCTCGCCGGAATCGACGAAATCCGGTGGTGGCCGAAGCTACTCCGACGAGCTCTTTTGGTCTCCCGGTGGCGCGATTCGACGAGAAAGGAGAGGGGAAAACAAGAGGAGGGTCGGGGCTACCCAAAGTGGCAGAGGGGTGAGGCTAAGAGGGCTCGGGGAGAGAGGGACGAGTGGGGGAGGTGGGAGGCGTCGTGCGCGTCGTGGGCGTCATGGGCGCGGGCGGCGGTTGGAGAAGATGACCCCGACAGGTGGGGACCACCTGTCGGTGAGAGAGGGGGTGCGCGGACGGGCTGGTGGCGCGCGGGCGGTAGATAGCACGGCGGCTGGCTGGGCTCGGCCCATTTACATTTTTTTTTGTCCTGTCTCTTTTTTTTCTTTTCCTTCTCTGTTTTCCTTATTTCTTTTATAACTTTTGTTTTTAAAATCCAAATCCATTCAAACCAATTTCTATAGATTTGAAAAATCAAAACCTTTCTTTTGAATCTTACAAACATACTTTTCCAAACCATTTTAAATTTGGAAATCCAAAATAATGCATAAAGGTTTATTAGAACCTTTGTGTTCATTTTATAAAATAGGGTTTTATGAAATCTCCTTTGAACTCAAATTTAAACCAAAATATATATAGTATTAATTATATCATGCAACATGATAAATTCAACAAAATCGGTTGGCACAAAACATTTTATTTAAAAAGGGTTTGATAAATCATTTTAAGTACCAATAATCATTTAAAAATACCAAAATAGACATTTCACTTCAAAATCTTTAAATCTTGAGAATAGAAGGTAAGGAATTATTTGAAATACATTTCAAAATCATATTTCAAAGATATTGTATAATTGTTTGATAAATTTTGAAAATGGGTTTTTAATAAAACCATTTGGTGGTTTTAATGGAAATCTAGGAAATTTACCACAAATACATATTTTGGAAAGAAGTTACCAATAATCATTTCAAAATCATATGAAAGAGTTAAAACCAATTTTTGCAAATAGAGTGTGTTTTAAATAACCCAAAACCATTTATAAATATGGTTTATTAAGAAATTAGAAGTAATGTATTGGATTCCACTTCAACTTCGTGTAATTTATTTTATTAAAACAAAAGTTTCAATTTTTAGTGATTTTTAAAACATTCCAAAATTTTGGGATGTTACAGACTACCACCCTTAAAAGGAATCTCGTCCCCGAGATTCGCAGAGGCTAGCAAAAGGGATCGGTTCAGGGTATCTGGGTGGCTACCACCCTTAAAAGAAACTTTTGTGGGTCGTCTAACTATCTTGTTTCTTGTGTCGAGGTGACTCTATAGGTCAGCTATATCTTTATTTGTCCGAGTTATGCTTCATCCTCATGGGTTCACATAAAGTATGTACTGACATTTTCAAATGAATGAGTGCTTGAACAATTAATTGATCTTGGACTTACTGTTCATATCTTCATGCCCATTGTATACTTCTTCCACATTGACATGATTCACAAGTACCTTCTTGAATGGGTTTGGCTTAACTTGGTCTGCTTTCTTCTCTGGGCACTCATTGGAGTAGTGTCCCATTTTCTTACATGAGTAGCATTGCACCTGGCTGTTATCCTTTTTCTCCGAAGGGTTGTGGCGATGTTGTCCATGGTTGTTATTCTCTCCGTTGTGGTTGTCGAATCTATATCCTCCATTATGGTGATGGCCATGGTTGTGATGGCCATTTCCTCCATGTTGATGTCCATTGCCACCCTGTTGATGTCCATTGCTATCATGCTTGTGGAATCCTGAGTTACTACTGCCATCATGGAAACTACGCATTTTCTGAGGTGGTCCAGAGTTGTACTCTCAGAGTTGTGCTTCCTTTTCCGGGTTTCAGCCTGCCTTTGCTTACTCTCCAAGATAGTGGCCTTGTCAAGTAGTGACTGGTAGTTGGGTGTGTAGACCACTGACAGCTGAATAGCTAGTTCATCATTCAGTCCATCCAAGAATCTCTCCCTTCTTTTAGTGTCGCTGTCGACGTCATCTGGTGCATAGCGTGCCAGATTGTTGAATTCCTCTATGTATGCAGCCACTGTGCGGTTACCCTGACGCAGGTTGCGGAACTCTCTCTTCTTAAGACTCATCACCCAGTTGATATGTGGCAGTGCGGAAACCTTCTTGGAATAGTTCCCAAGTGACCTCCTCAATTGGGTGAGTGATCTGAAAGTTGTCCCACCAGCTAGCTGCGGGTCCTTCTAACAAGTGTGCCGCAAACCGAACCTTCTCAGCATCAGAATAGCCAATGGTCACCAGATTCTTATTCACTGAGCGTAGCCAGTCATCAGCTACGACGGGCTCTGAGGCACTAGTGAATGTTGCTGGCCTCAGCCTCAGGAATCGGGTGAGCATGTCCACTTGAGGTGGTGGGGGTGGGTTGTTGTTGTTGTTGTTGTTTGCTAAGATCTGGTCATCACTTGCATGAGTGGGTCATGACTTGTTGCAGCCCATTGTTGTTGTTCTCATTGTTCTCCCATTGTTGTTGTTGTGGTTTCGCGTCGAGGAGGCATCTGTGGGTTTAGCATAGATGAGGATAGAGATAGAAAGATCTAAGGAGGGAGGAAACTAAAAGCCTCACAACCCACACAACAAAACATGACAAACAATTTCCAATCAAGCAAATGTCACAACAACATGGTTCAACACACTAACAAGCAAACTAGTATTGCCATACCACATAGGTTGATATGATCAATACAAACATAACGTTGTTTCAAATAAGACTAATTTGGGGTCCAATCTAAGGTAAACAGGTGATACACTTCCTTGCCAACTTGTTCTTCCTTGGCACACTCGATTGATTCTTCTTAATTCAATTCTTCTCACTTCATGGATGCAATCTGGGCATCCTTAGCACGAATCAGGTCTTCCTGATCGCAGAGTTCCAAAGCCATATATACTATGTCAGCCCTCAACTGACTCACAGTGGTCTTCAAGGTATTAGTACTCTCATTCTCCTTCTCAAGAAGATGGTACACTGGCTTGCAGTTCGAGAATTTGTGCCTCCTGGTGTTCAATCTTGGCTTCCAACTTCATGTTGTCAATATCAAGTTTCATTTTGTCTTCGATGAGAGCATCCTTCTCCAAATCCATCTCTGTTTCTGTGCGTCGATTTCCTCTCCTATCTCCTTGAGTTCATCGAGGTACTTCTGGGTGTTGTGAAGCCTAAACCGTAGTCTTTTTCCGAGACACTCGATAGCTTCCCAGGCTGCACTCCTTGCTGAATCAAAGAAGGAAGTTCGGACTATGGGATTGGTGTACATGCAGCATCCTTCGGTCTTGTGGTCATCGCCTTTGCTCTTGTATATGTGGAGTTGCACCCACCAGTACTCCTGACCTTCGCCCACAAAAGGGAAACCCTTGTACACTGCCTCACCTTCAAAACCCAAGCTCTTCATGTTATCCTTTAGTACCTTGGGAAATCAGTCTCACAATGGAGAGTCATGGTCATCACTGGTCCTTTCTTGATGGATTCGATGAGGCTGGTCATCTAAAACAAAAGCAGATACTTTCAGAAGTTAGATACTAGACGAGAGTACAAGAAGAGGTACCATGAATTGTATATAAATTTTAGAAAACTGAATAAAAATAGATTTTCAATCCTATGGTCAAAACCTATTTCTATCCAAACCTAGGGTCACGAACCTACAGGCAACACAGTGCTCTGATACCATCTGTAGAACCCCCACCTTTTAACAAAGGTTGGGATTCCCCGTGTAACGTGCTAGTCCCTGGATCGACTTGCTAGCACACACAGTTTGAGATGCAATACCATAACATTGTATCAAAGTATATTACACGATGATCCAGAATTTAAAAGATTCGATACAAGGTGCATAGCCGAAGGCTAGCTCAAACCAAAGTAAACACACAGCGGAAAGCAAATGATACAGTGAGCCCATCATCTTCATGTGCCACAGGCAAGCATGTTGGTTGTAGACTCGAAACCCTGTCGCAACCTCACTCATCGTCTGACGGACCTGCAACGGTGAGTTACAGCCCAACTATATGGGTCAGCACAATTGAATTGTGATGGCAAGATGACACTTATGTGGATATAAATGGCAACCTATTCTACATGAATATTTGGCTAAGTGGAGTTTTGAGGCTGTTTGCATAAAGCCAGTTTTATCCTATCATTTGTAAAACAATTTTCATCATAGACAAAGAGTACCACTGATAGACATCAGTGAACACCTTTGACAACTACTCATGGCAAGCACCACTGATAGAAAACAGTGAGCTCCCATCCCTTGTTCACCCTCAAGTTTTAATTTAGAAATTGGGATGAGGAGATCTTCAACAGCTTCCCGGTCTAGTTGCTCAAAATTGTCCATAACCGGGGACACGGCTAAGTATACTTAGTTTTAACTCTCGAGAGGGTGTGCACTTTCACCACAAGACCCAATCATTCCCTCCTCCATTGCAACCAATTATGAAATGGAAAAGAGAAGACTGAGACGAGATATTTCGGAAGAACTTTCCCATCCCATACCGGCCTGACGCGCTTCACCTATAAACCTCTACCACCACCTGTCAAGCCGGGATGAGTCCGCTCAACTTACTCCATCAAGACAGAGCCCATATGACATGTGGCTGCACTAGAAGCTACTGAACAAGGAGAGTCTACAATCTCTTTAGCCTGGGTGACTTTCCACAAGTGTGCACTTCCACCAAGGGCAAATTACCATAGACATGAACCATAGACATGGACCCCCTGAGTAGTCACCCACCATGGTCCACCAACCAGCACCCAGGTAGTTCATTGATTAGTTATTAATTTTTATCACTATAACTAATCAAAACATTTTTCATAGCATGACTATACTAAGTTCCATACTACAAGCTCTGGGTGGGGGTGGCTACACACTAATAGGAGCATAGCATAGTATAATATTCAGTAACAAGCCTATCATGCATACTACTGAAAACACTAGTGCATAGTAGTAAAAGTAGTAGGACTTTTATGGTGTCACTTGCCTTGGCCAACTGAAGAGTTGAAGTTACACTCTTCACAACACGTAAGCACTCCGTACAATCTAAACATAAGATAACACAACAATAAACACAATTCAACAACATCATGCATACAAAAGCAAACATACACATCAAGGTCTTCACAAAACTTTGGTCGAGGTTATCACATAATTCAATATGCAAAAAGAATTATGTGATTAGGTTTAGGGTTTGCCATTTGGTTAAAGGTTGGTCAAGAAATTATGTATGAACATCATAGATGTCATATATAACTTGCTGTGGTGTTCCAAGGGTTCTAAAAGGTTGGTCTTGATCAAATGGTCACATAAGGAATTTTGGAAAAAGGTTTAACACATTCTTATAATAAAGAAATTTGCATAAAACATTTTTGTAAGATCATAAACACAACTTTAATAATTTGAGTTGTTAATTAATTTTAAAATATGGTTTTTGGTCTTTCTGGTCAGAGGCAAATATTTGGGTCACTTTTCAAAAAGAAACCATATTAAAATTATTTATAGGATTTAAACTATATCCAAAATACTCCAATTGAGTCTTTGGTTTTTAAATTGTTTAACAAGTATTCAAAAATATTTTTAAAAGTGACCAAGTTATTCTACAGAACCTAAGGTTTCCAAAAATATTTTATTTGCAAATTTTGGACTTATAAAATTAAAGTTATGCTAAATACACTCAAATCTCTCATTTGAAATTTGAATGATTTAAACTTTGACAAAACAGTAAACTAATAGTTCTAAAAGATTCTACAAGTCCAGAGCTTTTCAAAAATATAAAATTTGTTAAATTTGGACAAACCAGTAAAACGTTGTGATGATTTGAAGTTGCAGGGACTTTTCTGCAAAAACGCCAAATAAAATTAATCCGGGAAAATTCTCAGAAATTCCTTGTTCACGTGGCAGCGTGTGAATGGTTGGGCTAGGGCTGGGCTTGGCTTCGGCTTAGCTTAGCCGTGGCTTGGCTTTGGCTCGGCTGGATTTAGTCTGGTTCGTCAGATCTAGATCTAACGGTTGTTATTTGCCTGTACCCCTTCGATCTGGAGATCTAATCGTAACCGTAGAAAGAAAATCGGACGGCTCAGGGTCTTTGAGCCATACCTGGCTGGCAGGACTTCGCCGGAGATGGTGTCGCGGCGGCCGGCGGCTCGGTTGGTTGACGGGGATGGCGCTTCAGAGGGTTTCCGGGCTCGGCGAGTACATGCAGCGGCGCGGAGAGGCACGGCGGACTCGATGGGGTGCTCTTTGGCGTCTCGAAGTGCTCCTAGCGGCGGCGGGGGTGTAGACCAGTGCCGGCGGTGGCCGGCCCTATGGTTCGAGCTTGTTCTCGACGCTCCGGCTGCGGGAAAATATCGAAAAAGGGGTCAGGAGGGTGAGCACGGACATGGGGAGGAGTATGAGCAGAGTCTCGGGGTCGGAGGATCGGTGACCTCGCCGGAATCGACGAAATCCGGTGGTGGCCGAAGCTACTCCGACGAGCTCTTTTGGTCTCCCGGTGGCGCGATTCGACGAGAAAGGAGAGGGGAAAACAAGAGGAGGGTCGGGGCTACCCAAAGTGGCAGAGGGGTGAGGCTAAGAGGGCTCGGGGAGAGAGGGACGAGTGGGGGAGGTGGGAGGCGTCGTGCGTGTCGTGGGCGTCATGGGCGCGGGCGGCGGTTGGAGAAGATGACCCCGACAGGTGGGGACCACCTGTCGGTGAGAGAGGGGGTGCGCGGACGGGCTGGGCTGGTGGCGCGCGGGCGGTAGATAGCACGGCGGCTGGCTGGGCTCGGCCCATTTACATTTTTTTTGTCCTGTCTTTTTTTTCTTTTCCTTCTCTGTTTTCCTTATTTCTTTTATAACTTTTGTTTTTAAAATCCAAATCCATTCAAACCAATTTCTATAGATTTGAAAAATCAAAACCTTTCTTTTGAATCTTACAAACATACTTTTCCAAACCTTTTTAAATTTGGAAATCCAAAATAATGCATAAAGGTTTATTAGAACCTTTGTGTTCATTTTATAAAATAGGGTTTTATGAAATCTCCTTTGAACTCAAATTTAAACCAAAATATATATAGTATTAATTATATCATGCAACATGATAAATTCAACAAAATCGGTTGGCACAAAACATTTTATTTAAAAAGGGTTTGATAAATCATTTTAAGTACCAATAATCATTTAAAAATACCAAAATAGACATTTCACTTCAAAATCTTTAAATCTTGAGAATAGAAGGTAAGGAATTATTTGAAATACATTTCAAAATCATATTTCAAAGATATTGTATAATTGTTTGATACATTTTGAAAATGGGTTTTTAATAAAACCATTTGGTGGTTTTAATGGAAATCTAGGAAATTTACCACAAATACATATTTTGGAAAGAAGTTACCAATAATCATTTCAAAATCATATGAAAGAGTTAAAACCAATTTTTGCAAATAGAGTGTGTTTTAAATAACCCAAAACCATTTATAAATATGGTTTATTAAGAAATTAGAAGTAATGTATTGGATTCCACTTTAACTTCGTGTAATTTATTTTATTAAAACAAAAGTTTCAGTTTTTAGTGATTTTTAAAACATTCCAAAATTTTGGGATGTTACAGGGGAGGGGGCAAAACTCCGAAACAGAATGGAGCTCAACCGCTATAAGGTGAGGGGAGGCGACACACAGCCTCCAGAAAAGCATCCAACATGTCGTCCAACCGGTCCATGTCCTGCTGCCTCATAGCGGGAGTCACTGCTGCAAGATAGACAGAAATTGTAGCGCGTCGTAGGAAAACCCACTCAATAACCATCTAATTTTGAATACTCCAAAGGGTCCAGATCGTCGCGCCGAACACAATCCAGAAGAGGCACGTCCTCCTCCCAGTATGGTTTGCCTAATTTTTCAAGAACTCGCCAAGGTCTAGAGCCTGCCACTTAGGGCCTAGAGGCTAATGGACAAAGTTCCAGTCACCACAACATGTTTAAGCCTACGCCTCATCGGTCCTTCCTCTGGATACGACACCTACAATTGTCGAATCTCAACATTGTTGCACGAACACTATCTTCCTCCTTGTGCATCAACAAGAATCCGTCCCCATTACTACAAAATATTTTTCTTATTTTCCTATTGTTTTAATCATGTAGAGACATGGCACCGCTCGGCCAATCTCTCTCTTAAAAAAGGTTTTCGCCCCGCTTTATAAATAAAGCAACCAACAACATCCAAGTCCATACAATAAACCAAGTGCAAGCATAAAAAGAGAAAAAAGAGTCTGCTAGGGCAACAACACAAACATGCCCAACTAGAAAGACAAAAAAGAGGAGGGGGAGACAAAACTCCGAAACAGAATGGAGCTCAACCGCTATAAGGTGAGGGGAGGTGACACGCAGCCTCCAGAAAAGCATCCAACATGTCGTCCAACCGGTCCATGTCCTGCTGCCAACATAGTGGGTGCCGCTGCTGCATGATAGTTAGAAATTTAAACACAAAGTCAGTAGCACGTAGTAGGAAAACCCACTCAATAACTATCTAATTTTGAATACTCCAAAGGGTCCAGATTGTCATGCCGAACACAATCCAGAAGAGGCACCCAGTATTGTTTGCCTAATTTTTCAAGAACTCGCCAAGTTCTAGAGCCTGCCACTTAGGGCCTAGAGTGTAACATCCCAAAAATATTACAAGTATTAATATTCCAAAAATGAGGGCCAACAAAAACTTTTATTTAAGTTATATGTGTTGATTGCATGCTATTGCTTGTGTTAATTAATTCTTGTTGATTGTGTGTTACTTGCTAAATAGAAATATGAAGAAAAGAAAGAAACAAAATAAAAAGATCAACACATAAAATCATGTGACAAGTGTCACACAAAATTCTCCAAGTGAGAACTTGTTTTCCTTCACAATAAAATTCAGTGGAGTGATATTTAATCACTCTCAATTTTATTCCTGCACTTTTCCCTCTCCAAATATATTTTCAAAAATCTAAATTTAAAATTCCAAAAACCTTTCTTTATCTTTTTAAATCACAAAGTGTGTGGTGCAACCCTTGTCAAATAAATTGCACCACAGCACCACAAACCCACATTTGAATATGTGAATCAAATTATGAAAATAGATTTCAGAAATTCAAATTTGGTTCAAACATTTCATCGAACACCTTGCAGTCATGCACTGTGTTCTTCCCAATTCAATCCAACCCGAAGATCAATTGATCAAATTCGTGTGTTATTCGTCGAATTGATGCTGGCAATCTCTTTCTCTCCTCTCCCCGACCTCGCCGCGCTCAAGAAATCGAAGAGGGGAGGATGGAAACAAGGAGAACCGTCGGAGGGGACACGCTCCGGCGAGCACGCGCCGTGTCGCGCAAGTGGCCGTGGCGTGGCGACGCCGCGTTGCTCAGCACCGTGCCCCCCTCTCTCCCTCACCTCGCTGCCCCCTCTCTGGCAGCACCGCAGCCCGCAGGAACCCGCCCCCGCCAGAGGGACGCCGTGTGCAGTGCGCGCCGCGCACCGCCCGAGCGCTCCCATGGCCGTCCCACTCGTGAGCACGCTCAGCTCGTCGACACGCACCCGACCTTGCTCCCTGCCACTCCCACATCGTAGCCACACCTCCACCGCCCCTACGGCGAGAGCACGTCGCCCCTGGAGCTCTCCTGCGCCCGGACCACCATGGACCCGTGCTCGCCGTTAAATACCCCGCCCAAGCTCGCATTCTCTCCAGACCCCGCACCACTGCCTCCACCCCATTTCACCACCTCCCGTGCACCGCCGGAAGGGCGGAGCCGCAGTTGCAGAGCCCCAGTTGCTCTGGAGCTTCCTCGACGCTCCGCCGTGCCAAGGTAGACGAAGCACACGGCCGTGCCGTGCTGCTGCCCCATTTCCCTCTCTGACCCCTGCACCTTGCTCCACATGGACACCGCACTCACCCGAGCCCTTTTCTTCGTTGTTTCGTGCACCAGAGCGCCCGCAGGAGCTTGCCGGAGATCGTGGCCGTGCCCGTGGAAGTCCGACGCGTCGCCATCGCCGCTGCAGCTCTCCCCAGCAAGTACAACTCGCACCACCACTAGTACAGAAAAACCTTTCTGTGGCGCACCAAAAGGGCTTTCTGTGGCGCATGGTGGGTGCGCCACAGAAGTCACGCCACAAAAATATTTATTCTGTGGCGCACCCCGTCCGTGCGCCACAGAAAAAATATATGTGGCGCACCCCCAGGAAATAGATGTGCCACAGAAAACAGCAATTCTGTGGCGCACCCCTATCCCGGTGCGTCAAAAAATTCAAAAAAATAAAAAAAATCAGAAAATGAAATAATTTGGAAAGCCCTAAATATTTGAATTTTCGAACATTTTTAACACTCGAAGCATATCTCAAAGCATATCTCAAATGATGACTTCCCAGTAGGTCACTCATCCTTAGATTACTCCAAGCCAAGCACGCTTAACTTCTAAGTTCCATTCATTTCAACTACCCTCATGCCACTCAAGTTCTTATTAATAATAGTATCATATCAACCCTCTTAACCCTTCTGTATGTGTATATATGTGTGTTTAGTTTATGTATGGTATGTGTATATATGTGTTTAAAAAATCCAAAAAAAATTTAAAACTTCAGAAAGAAGTTCAAAAAATCCAGAAAAATTCAAAAAAATTCAAAAATTCAAAAAAATTCAAAAAATCCAGAAAACTTCAAAAAATCCAAAAATTCAACAAATGCAAAAAATTTGAATTTTTGATTTTTTTTATTTTGTAGAAAAAAATCTTCTTTTTGAAATAACTTTTTACTCTTTTGGAATTTCCCGATTCTGAGAAAAGTTCACCGGGTAAACCCGGGTGAAATCGAGTTCCTTTTTTTCTCACGTTTTTTTTGATATATTAAACGCATTTTTTCGACATCGTATGCAAAAGTTATGCCCCTGCAAAGTTTTTTTTCTTCTGTTTTTTGCAGAAAAGGTCAAAATTCATATTTCGAAATTTCTATACCAACTAGACACTAAAACGAAACTACATGTCAAAAGATTTTATTTTTTGAATTTTTTATCATTTTCTTTTTTGTTTACAGAACTGAAAAGGCGATCCACGGGGGGGTAGGCATGCGTGAGACGTAATTTTTTTTCTGTGGCGCACCAACCTCCATGCGCCACAGAAATGTGACTTTCTGTGGCGCATGGAGCACATGCGCCACAGAAACGGGACATTTCTGTGGCGCACACTCCCCATGCGCCACAGAAAGTCACATTCTGTGGCGCACATGGCAAGGTGCGCCACAGAAAGTGACATCTTTGTGGCGCATGTGGCCTGGTGCGCCACAGAATGTGACTTTCTGTGGCGCATGGGGCCTGGTGCGCCACGGAAAGTGATCCACAGAAAGGCAGTTTCCTAGTAGTGCACCGCCTTCCTCGAGCCTCCGCAGTTCTCCAGCACCTTCTCCGCGCCTTCCCGAGCCCCCTAGGTGAGGATCCATCCACCACCGTGTCGCCGGCGCGGCGGCGCCGCCCATTTATGGTCGTCGCCGTTCGCGGGCTCTGTGAGCCGTTGGATCTGGATCCAACGGCCACGTACCACTTCGCTTAGAGAGAGCCTGACGGGCTGGCCCTACCCATCAGTATTTTAAACATTATCCACACGCGGGATTTTTCCCTGAGTCACTGACAGAAGGGCCCCACCTGTCATACTTTTCAACATTATCCAGAGCAGTTAAATTTTCGAATTTAGTTTTCTCTGAGAATTCAGTACTGGACCCATTTTTGAAATTCAATATCTTGAGATCTAGACATCCAAATAAATCAAATCCAATTGTCCTGGAAAGCTTATGAAATTTTTTAACCAACCCAAGTAGATTCAATTCATTTAGATTAATAAATAAACAGTGAAATTTAAAATGCCACAGAAGGTTTAAAATTTAACTTGTTTGTTTCTGATACTCTGTTAATCCAAATAATTCCAAACCAATTTTTTTAGCTTGGTACTGTCATGTATTAGCTTCCCTAATTTTGGTAGAATTATTTGTGCAGTAATAATTGTTTAGTATAAAGTTGAAGTTAGAACACCCTTCTTCACTAAACCAATTAAATATGTTTATTGGTTAACCCAAATGATGTAGGACCAATTTTGTTAGATCACATTTAGTCATGTTTAGTTACCCCTAAGAGGATTTAATTTTAGGATCAACAAAAATTAATTGGTAGCAAAAACTTGATTGTTAGGTTACTGGATTAAAACAATTGTGTAGGGAGTTTGGTAACTCCAATTAATCCAAACCAAATTGTGTTGTCTTCTACACATCAGTAGCTTTCTGTAGAAATTTAGTTTGTATTTTTGTGACCAACAGAACTCAAGTTATGCAATTAAAAATGAATAACTAGTTTCTGGCATAATTTAGACATAATTAAATAATGTTTAATTCAATTAATTTAAAACCCAATTGTATTGTTTGATATGTGCAGTAGCTATTTGTGATGTTTATGATTGATATGTTGTGATGCTTGCTTGAGTAGTTTAGTGATTGTTTGTATTGCTTGTTTGACGTTTAGACGAGAACGTTGCCGGAGTCTACGAGGAGGGGGAGTACTTTGATCGTCAAGCACAAGAATCCGAGAACTTTGCCGAGCAAGGCAAGCTACTTCACTGAGCTTGCATATATATACATCTATTTCGTCACAAAAGTTATTCAAAAGTACCAAGGATTTTGAAAACCTTTTTACAAGTACATGAAAAACTATTTTGCCACCTATGTAGAAGTATAAGATAGTTGATGTAAAACTATAGGATGGGAAAATAAATATTGTTTACTCAAAACTCCTTTGAAAATACTTGTGTGGTTATGAAATACTGAGATGTCGGTGTGGAAGTGAAGAAATGGAGAATGGTGATGTTTATGAAAAATGCACATTGTGTCCTAGTACTATGACGACCAATCTTACCCTGTGCGACCACATTTACCCACATATGGGAAATGGCGTAGTCATATAATTTTCTCATATTACTATGAGATGCCTCAACAACGAGGATGACCTCGTTCCATGAGGGGATGGTCATGGCGACCTACCCCCTAACCTGGGTCCTGGCATCTGAGGATGGGGGATTGAAGGGTTCGCTTGCCGGGCAGAACTACGAGTCCTCACACTTAGGTTTCCCGATGGGGAATCTGGACTGGGTGTCGATGGAAAGGTGGAAAATTTTGTAGCGGTAGGGTCCTATACTAGCATGAGCAAAGGACAGGCTATGGTCGGCGGTTTACTTCGCATACACCTTGTATGGCGAGACGTGGCAGACACGATGAGTTGCCAGATAGATGTGGGAAAAGCGTGCTAACTTTGCAGAGTGTAAAACTATTTCAATAGCTGAGTCCTCGGATATGGACAGTTGGGAGGCTGTCTTAAGGCCATGTGCAAGTTTTTGGAAAAGATTTTAAGTTTAAAAGAAAATGAAATGGAGATGGTGTTACACAGCTATACCAAATGGAGTGGTATAAGTTGTTGAAATAAATGGACCATGGTGAGCTATGGTCAGAAAAAGGAGGAGTTTTGGAGAAACAAATAAGATGGTGACATCTTTTAAAAGATAGTTATAAAACTCTTCTTACCTTTTTCAATAAAGATATAGAGATGTTTTAAATAAATAAAAGTAAACTAGTGCATACTCATGTTGGGGGTAGTTTGCGAGTACAATCGAATGTACTCATATTGGTTTCGTCCCTGCCTATTGTCCTAGCCAGACTACGAGGAGGAGCTCCACGCCGAGCAGGAGTATGGCGACTTCTATGCTAACTAAGGATCTCCATAAGTCAGCTGCCTGTCGGGTCGTCGTCGTTAGGATTTGATGTCCGCTACGCCGTAGCTTCCGCTGATATTTTGGTTTGGCCCATGAAGGCACCTATGTAAGACTTGGTCTAGATGACCTTTTATGTAAGACTTTTAATTCGGTATTGTAATGGATGTAAACTTTGGTATCCAATTCGGATTATGTGCAACGACAGACTGATCACGGGATCGTTGTGTTAAGCATAATCGGGTATTTCGGACAGCTAGTCCAGGGTCCCCACATAGAGGCTCATGGACAAAGTTCCAGTCACCACAACAATTTTAAGCCTACGCCTGATCGGTCCTTCCTCTTGATATGGCACCTACAAATGTCGAGTCTCAACATTGTTGCACGACCACTATCTTCCTCCTCGTGCATCAACAAGAAACCATCGCCACTACTACAAAATATTTTTCTTATTTTCCTATTGTTTTAATCATCGATGTTGATGCATCTACCCTTGGATGATCCTGTAACCGAGGAGAGAATGTTGTGGCTCTGTTAGTTGTCCCCAGCTCCCCCTCTAAGCACATGGTTTGATGGACCCGTGTGATTCAAACTAAAACCCTCGTGTGGGAGATGGCCACGGAGAGGGCTCGTTGAGACCTAGGTGGAGAGCATATTGTTATACATGATTTTGGGAGGAAGAGGTGCAATTTTATACAAATACATAAAACTATTTTGTTGAAAAATGTAAAAGAAAAACATGTTTATACTTGGAGGCTTGCTTCAGTGCGCCGCCCCTGGCTAAAGTTGAAGCGGTAAGTTTGTTTTTTTTCTTCCGCGAAGCCCATATCCAAGCCCGTATTGCCCATCGTATTCGTACGTGACAGGTCAGGACCCGGGAAGCCACCGTGGCGCACGACCCAAGCCACCGTGGCGCATGATCCCACCACGCACTCCGTTATTAGGTTAGTGCACGACCTCCGTGATCGATGCCGTCGTTCAGGTCTCATCGTTGTGCGCCGCCGTGCTCGTCTCCCCTGATCTGATCTACTCTGCGCCGATCCCGGTAGACATCAACTTCCCCGGCATCCTACGGTGGACTAAGTTACGGCAGCCCACACATTCCTGGCGCACGAGCGGTCAAGGTCAATGGCGGCGGTTCCCGAGGCGCTCAGTGAGCCGACCCGTTGCTCTGCCGCCGTCGCCACCGCGGCAACACTCCTTCACTCCTCCATCACTCGTGACCGCCATGTGTTAGGACATTGAGGAGGGCAGCATGGTTGGCCTCACTACGCAGATCAATACCACGGCGACGAGAGGCAGCTCAGACATGATCCACTAGGCCGTTCCTAGTGCCATCCCTAGGGATGTTTTTGTTGGCATGAAACTTGCAGAAGTACATATCATCGGCATTGATGTAGGCATCAAGTCCCTTCTCCCAGAGCTTTTCCTCAACCTGATGCTTGTATGAGTCAAAGGTGCACTCCTCCACATCAGCTTCAGAGGTGGCACCAGACTCGTATTGCACAAATACAAGATTAAACAAAAATGACAACTAGTTAGCATGCATCCACCTCATCATCTGGAAGAGAAGATGACATGCACACATTGTGATACGTATGCATGTTTTAACAAACTCACTGACTCGTAGCCGTCATTGGAGTCATTTGAGTAGTAAGGGTTCTTCCTCTTCTGGCCTCTTTCGTGTTTCAGGAACATTGCCACACAATTGCTCATCTAATTATATTAGTGATGTCAGAAATATATAAGTCCTAGCTACTACGAAGGATTTTTTAAAAGGAGTGACATAATTAACAAAGTCGAACAAGCAAACCCAAGTTACTAACTGGTATTCTTGTTAGTTGAGATTACACATCAGCAACCCTAGGTACAAGGTAAGATTGCAGATGAAATATGAATAAATTAGTTAGGAAACAATAATTAAATGTGCACACACTATATGTTTTATACACTTGTTGGATTATTAAGCAAACAGTAGATGCAAGAAAGCTAGCAAGCAGAATTGTTCAAGGAAATAACCAAGCAGTGGAGTATATTTAATAAACATGGAGGAGTAGGACAAAATATTTAGCAAGCAAAAATTACTCCAGGTTCCAGGACAGGAACTCCATCAGGTACAAACTACACATTGCATGAATAAAGGTACAAGCACCAAATCAAGCTTTAAGTTAAGCAACTAACTAGAACACAGAGAGTGCAAACCATATAAAGCACATAACCTTTTTAGTTTGATCTTGCACAAGTTCGGGTTTAAACAAATGCATATCTTACTCGGTAGAACTAGTTTCAGTTAAGTAAAATCCATGAAGCAACCTCACTGACTGCACTACTCCCACTCTCTGAAATAAATATACACTACTCCATCATCTAGTAGGCAACACCACTAAATCATCCAGTTGGCATTACAATGAAAATATTAATAAAATCTAGTATAGTCCAGTTAATATTTCAGAACAAACGTTCATTTCTTATCTGCAAACACAAACATCATTACTTGTTATAACAATGCATCTAAACAACTTAACTGATGCACCTAAATTAATCCCCAACATTACTCTACTTAGTAAGCCTGAAACACATGTGATCACAAACAATTTCAACTTGTCTAAATTGGTTGCAATCTTCCGTTCCAGTCTTGTTATCACAAGCGCTAATAATGTGTCCATTATAAGCTATAAATTAATGTGCAGTTTAATTACTGTCAACAAAAAAATTATAGTACACTGGACATCAATAATTTTACAAACTTAAACCTAGCTACTGAATCCAATCGCAAGATTCATCCGCATCCAACCCTAGTAAATTTAACAAACGCTAACAGCAAACCCTAACCGCTAAGAGAAAACCCCAGTACTTGCAGCTTAACCGCATCAAACCCTAGTCAAATGTAAAGAACGATTACAGAAAACCCTAACCGCTAACAGAAAACGCTAACAAATCTAATCGATGATGGCGGAATCTGCATCAACTAACCTCCTGCAGCGCCTGTTTCGCACGGTAGCCGCCGACGCCATCCTCCAGCGGCTGCTCCACACGGTCACCGCCGACAGCTGTCGCGCCCTCCGCGACGGCCGTCATCTGGAGCAATTCTTCCGCCGTCGGGGCATCTATATGCTCCCCGACGCGGACTGCGTCGTTAGCGCCGCCCGTGGCTGCAGTTGTCTCCGCCGCCACGCCTCCCGATTCCTCGACGCCCTCCAGAGTCTCCGCCGCCACGCTTCCCGATACCTCGACGCCCTCCGGAGCGCCTCCCGATTCGATCTGCGGCACCAGATCTGCCGCGTCCTCGACGTCCGACATTGCTGGCCGGATGCGGTTGGAGCTTCTCATCGCCGTTGGCGGGAGAGGAGTGGGCGGTGCGGCCGACGCAACGTTTTATACCGCCTGCCGTTTCGCCTCCTCGATGACACGTCACCCCCAAACGACACGTCAACACCACACGTCACCACCATGTACAATACTGCGCGGCCCATACGGGCTTTGTACCGGGCTATACGTACTTGTCAGACCACTTAAAAAACCCATCGCGGCCCTGATACGAAGGGGTACGGGACGATCGTGGCCGTCCTTGTGTTTCTGGCTTCCGCAACTTCGCCAAGGGCGGCGCACCGGAGCAGAAGCGTTATACTTGTATTTGGCATTCTTGAACCACCTTTATCAATCGGTTAAACTGCATAGTTTCATTGACCACTTTTGATTTTCCTTGTATCTAATTTTAAATACTACTGAGACCCATATGGATCTAGGTGATGCTCCATAGACATTAATGAAATTAACAATTTTGTTGTCTTGGATCATCGTCAGTTTGCGCGTGTATCTTTGGGGTGAGACAGGGGCCTGTGCGTGTGCGCACGTGGGAATTTATTCTTAATACATGCTATGCATGCATGGATTTTGCTAAATTAAAGGCAGTGCGGATATATATACAGGTCGAAACGAGAACACGTCACATCATGGGCGCACTCTCCTTTTTGTGCACTCCCCCAGTCGCGTGAAAGATATACACTTGACACGTATAAGGGCACGCACGCTTCGTCAACATTTGTTCTTTTCCTCCCCCATTCTCTCTTTAGGTTGCATGCATGGCCAGGCCGTATGTATGGGCAGACAGAGGTCAAAGCATACGCCTTCAAAGTGCCAAAAGAGTCGGAACACTGCTGCAGGGTTTGCATTGTATTCTTCTTTCTCCGGTAGTCCTGCTTGAACAAAAGAAGCCATGCCGTGCCATGCGCCCCTGCCCGCCAAAGCCTCTACAACAACAATAAAGACACTGTGTAGCGCGCATGCACGTACTTCATCCGTTCCAAATTACTCCAACTTGACGTTCATATATTCACATACTAAAAGATATCTACATACAGAAAAAGTAATCTATTTTAAAACGGAGTAAGTACGTAGTAGTACGTGCAGTGTACCTCTATATCGACATGCATATCCAGAGGCATCGATAAAAGAAATATTGCGAGACAGGCAGGCCGGAAGAAAGGATGGAGCTAGGGAGCTAGCTAGACAGCATGGCATTCAATTCGATGGGACGTTGGATCACTGTAAAGATTCTCTCGGCAAGGAAACAGTACGTGTGTGTGCTAGTACTATATATATAACATGCAACTACGAGATATGCAAACAAACAAAAGCGAATTATTATACAAACGAGCGGAGGAATAATTATATATTAATGGAAAAGGTCAATTTTAAATGTTGAACTCGTAGAGATCGGTGCATCGAACCTTGAAGTCGAAATTCTTGTCGATCGCATCATGAACTATTGGACCCGTTTAATTCGAACCCTAGAACTGTTTAGTGCACCGGGAAAGCAACAATCCAGACCGGGATTATAGGTTACTCTCACTCAAAGTGGCTCCAGGTGACATATTCATCATCTTCCCGCCCCACACCCTAGCAGGTCGCACGATGATAGTGCGTCGGCACCGCGACCGCCACGCAGTGTGCGGCTGGTGCGCTCGGCTCTCTCTCATTTCCCGCACTCTCAGCTCTCCTCCACCCCTTCGGCCACCCCTGGAGCCGCTTGACCATGCCATGGGTCTTCGCTCGCCACCCTCTCCCTTCTCGTCAACTTTCGCGTACAGTCCCCACAGTCCGACCAAAGTCGTCGCTTCCTTTATCCCCACAGTCCAGCCTCCAACTTCTTTTCCGAGCAGAGCCACGCGCCTACGGTGAGCTGACGGTCCTTCAGACCATCTTCCCCTATCCCCCACGCTCGGTAATGCCTCCTTCAACATGTTGGCGATGCGCTGCCGTAGCGCCCTATGGCGCGAGCGCTGCAGCCAGAGGAGCCAGGGGCGGAGAGACCTTGCCGGAGAAGCGCCGCGGCCAGAGGAGCCAGGGGCGAAGAGACCTTGCCGGAGAAGGGCCACGGCCGAAGGAGCCGGCAGCCAAGGGAGCGTGGCAGGGATGCGACCTGGTACTCGAAGATAGACATGGGATAGAGGTAGAACATAGATATGACAAGTGGGCCAATGAAGCGAGTGAGAGTAGAAATTTGAGATTTTATTTTGCTGCTCTGAAAATTGGCTTCAAGATTCGATTTAGACCGGGTTGCGGACGATAGGGGTTTCAACTGCAGGGTTCGATCCGCCTACCCCTACGAGTTTAAGGTTTAAAATGGACTTTTCCCATTATTAAATATCTATGTACAAGCATGTATGTATAATGTTTGCTAGCTAGTTGATCGGTATGAAATTATTTAAATTCCGTGCTAATTCGTGACATATTTTAATATTTATGTCACACTTCTAAATTTTATGGAGGTTGATGTTTTGCAATCTGATCACACAGACAGGTGAGTAGACACAACGTACAAATCTGTTGATCAGTCTAACTACGGGCAAATAGCTCCCATGCGACGTCGTTTCACGTAATCGTTCAAAACGCGACGTCGTTGTCTGAAATAGCTCACGTGCGACGCCATCTCGTGGCTGAAATAACTCTCGTGCGACAGTCGAGGCTTAACCGCAAGGGACAGGTTAGGGTTGGAACTATGTGAGCCTGGTGGGACCACAACTAATCCACATCAGCAAAGGACCCACAGGAGCACCTCCGACCGTGGGACCCACCTCATCAGCTGGTAGAAAGCAGAGCCATCTCGCGCCCGTGCCAGAGCCATCCCCGCGAGCTTTCTGACCGTTGCAACCCATCCTTTCGTCCCCCTTCTTCTCCGGCGACAGCGAGCAGCAACGCCGGAGGTAGAGGTATGTCGTCGAGCTCTGCTTCTGCCAGCGTAAATGGCCGAGCTACGGTCCAGTGCCGCTGGGAAGGTGCCCTGATTGCCCACGGACGGCGCCCCTGAAGCGGCGAGTCACCACAAGCGACAAGAATGGCAACGCCGGGCGCGAGTATGTGAAATGTGAGAGCAAACCAGAGCTGGAGAAGGTGAGATCCGAGTTTCTCCTCTCCCAATTTCGTTTTATTTTCCTCAATTTTGGGTTTTCATCCGATTTGGGAATTAGGGTTCATATTTTCTTATTTTCAGGATCTGTCGACATGCGACCATTTCGAGTGGACATCAAGAGGATTGAAAAGGAGGGCACATCCCTGGCCCCAATTTGCCGTCGGCGGTGGAGCAATTGGGATTTGCTACGGGGGTTGCTGCGGTGCAGAATGCGGATGGGCTTGCGGAAGTGAAGGCCGAGTTGAAGAAGATGAACAATCAGCTACAGAAACTTGTCGATCTGAAGAAGCAGGACAATCTGATGGCTGCAATTTTTTATTTATGTGCAATTGCTCTTGGAGTTGTCTATGTGCTGATCATTAGACAGTAAACAATGTTTGTTCTTCAGTTAACGGTCAAATACAATGTTTGTTCTTCAGTTAACGGTCATTTAACAAAGTGCAGACCAATGTCCCATTTTTGTTCATTTAACAGAGTGCAGATAAATATAGCAAAAGTGCTATTTCAGCCACGAGATGGTGCCGCACTTTTGCTGATGTTATTACTCTTAACAATTTGTTTCACCTTGTCTAAATCAGCCAAACAAATTCAAACGAATTCACCTTGTCACTCTAGTGTTCCTATTGTTCTTCGTCTTCTTCAGTTGTGAGATGGAGGGTGGTAACTATTACCTCCTAATGGTGGTAGATTTGTCGCAAACATAGGCATAGCCTAGTGGCAAGGGTTGATGCCTCCCTTTGCCCACCCAAGTTCGAGTCACCATGCTCGCAATTTAGGTGTTGCACATTATTCCCGTTCTAGTCCAGTAGCTTTGTGGGTCAGGCAACTTACTATTATAGATTAATCTATAATAGTAAGTTATCTCATCCATGAAGATGTTACACTGGGACATTTTTTTGAATTAATCTTCATATTATTTATTTTCTTTTGATTTTTTGTCTTGTCTGAATTCAACTTTGAACCAAAATTCAAATTTGACTCAAAATTCAAACTTTTACATGGTATTTCTGCTAAGTTTGGATGTTGCAATGATTTCAAACTATTATGCACTTGTTTGATCTAACTAGGTCATCAATCCGAGGCCTTTTGCCAAGTCCTGAAAAATTGTTTCAAATGAGCTTCAAAGGTAGGGTAAACAGCCCCATTAACAAGTTTTTTGTCCACCATGTCTAAATCAGCCAAATAAATTTCCTAGACTTGTGTTCTATCTATATAGTGTCATTGTGAAGTCTCACTATTTATAGAATTAATCTTCATATTATTTATTTTCTTTTTAATAATAATGGTTTAATTACAAAATCATAAATAAATCAAGTTTCAAACATGAAAATGAAAAACTAAGTCTGGATCCTTCTTAGTCACTCTAAAATGAAGCTTTTGTGAGTTTTTTTTTGAAAGTTTCATTTCCATACCCAAAGCCACTTCTCTTCACACTTGAGAGTTCATAGTTTGAGATTTGAGATATCACACTAAATACATGAATATTTTGTTTGAATGTATCTATACCTTGTTTATCAACTTGAATTGTTAGTATATGACATACTAAGACCATGTGCATAGGTCTTCCATTTTTTTGATATTTTTGAATTTTTTATGCTTATTTTGAAATCGGTCAAACCCAAGTTTGACCAACATTTAAACAAGTTTCAAACACAAAAATGAAAACCCAAGTCTGGATCCTTCTTAGTCACTCCAAAATGAAGCTTTTGTGAGTTTTTTGAAAATTTCATGTTCCATACCCAAAACCACTTCTCTTCACACTTGAGAGTTCATAGTTTGAGATTTGAGATATCACACTACATACATGAATATTTCGTTTGAATGTATCTATACCTTGTTTATCAACTTGAGTTGTTAGTATATGACATACTAAGACCATGTGCACAGGCTTTCCATTCTTTTGAATTTTTTGAATTTTTTATGCTTATTTTGAAATCGGTCAAACCTAAGTTTGACCAACATTTAAACAAGTTTCAAACTTGAAAATGAAAAACTAAGTCTTGGATCCTTCTTAGTCACTCCAAAATGAAACTTTTATGAGTTTTTTGAAAGTTTCATATGGTTTTGATTTTTTTAATTAGTTATGCTCATTTGAAAGTGTTCGAGGCCTCTCACTTGATTTAAACAATGTATGTAAACCATATTTTTTTTCTAGTTACTATATGGTATTACAAGACTATGTGCGCAAGTGACATATTTTTTTGATTTTTTTTGAATTAGTTATGCTAAACCCTAATTTGGTTAACCCACTCATATTTTTTTCTTTGATTTATTTCACAATGCGCCTCTTATCTTTGAGGCTTGCCGTCCGATCAGGCCACGACCCGCTCATGTTTTTTCTTTGATTTATTTCACTGTGGGGCTCTTAACTTTGGGCCACGGCCCACCTACCGTTCCCTTTCTCAGGCTACGGCCCAACTCCTTTTTTTCCGACCGCCTCCCGTTCCCCTTCCCCTTCTTATCCACTGAAATGTGTCGTACCCTAGCTATTCCCACTCGCTCCAGATCTGTGCCACACTCGCCGCCGGCGACCAAAACCACGCAAACCAGGCCACTACTAGGAAACTACCTATTCTGTGGCGCACCGAAAAAGAATTCTGTGGCGCATGGTGGGTGCGCCACAGATAACGCGCCACTAATGCGCACGAGCACATGCGCCACAGAATTCTCACATTTCTGTGGCGCATCCACAAGATATGCGCCACAAAATTCTCAAAAAATCAGAAAAATTTAAAAAAAATCAAAAACATTCAGGAAAAAACAAAAAATGAAATAATTTGGAAAACCTAAATATTTGAATATTTGATTTTTTTGAATTTTTTAACGTATCTCAAATGATGACTTCCTGCTAGGTCACCCATCATCAAATTGCTCCAACCCAAGCACGCTTAACTTCCAGGTTCTACTCAGTTCAGCTACCCTTATGCTACTAAATTTCTTATTAATATAAGTATCATATCAACCCTCTTAATCCTTGTATGTGTATATATGTGTGTAGATGTGTGTGTAGTTTATGTGTGGTATGTGTATATATGTGTGTTTTTAAATTTCGAAAAAAATCAAAAATTTCAAAAAAAAATCAAACTTTTCAAAAAATCCAAAAAATTCAAAAAACTTCAAATTTTTTCAAAAAATCCAAAAAAGTTGAAAATTTAAGAAAAAATGTATTTTCAAAAAAAATGATAAAACAATAAAAAATTAGTTATTTTGAAATTTCCAAAAATTTAGAATTTCTCGAAATTTTTATTTTTTTATTTTTTGTAATTTTAAAGTAAATACATTTTTTCTTAAATTTCAATTTTTTTGGATTTGTTGATTTTTTAGATTTATTGATTTTTTTTGAAGTTTTCTGGATTTTTTGAATTTTTTTGGATTTTTTGGATTTTTTGATTTTTTTGGATTTTTTGTAAATTTTGAATTTCCTTTTGAAACTTTTGTGGCGCATATAGCAATATGCGCCACAGGAATGTGTATGCAAAAGTATGCGCCACAGAAATATTTCTGTGGCGCATGTGGTTTTCGTGATTTCTCTGGCGCATGCAAATGTATGCGCCACAGGGTACGCCACAAAAAGTGGTTCCACCTATAGCCATTTTCCTAGTAGTGGCCCCGTCGCCGCAGATCCAGCCCCGTCGTGCGACGATGATGAGGCGTGGGGGTTCAAGCTCTCGCGGTGGCCATTCCGGCGTCAGAGCGGAAGCGGCCGGCGCCCTCCTCTGACCCCCAACGGGCGGCGTGGGTTGCTTCCGACGGCGGTCGGAAGCGCGGCGCGCGCAAGTACACGAACTACGGCCTAGTGCCGTCGCCTGCTTACTTCCGCCGCGAGGTGGAGGAGTACGACCGCCGGATGGAGATAGCGGCGGCGGCCGGCAGCCGCTACGAGCGTGGAAGCTCCTCCGGCGCGGGGAGCTCCTCCATCGCACGAGCACCGCTGCCGCCGCCGAAGAGGGTGGAGGAGGAGCAGCAGGACCTGGCACCACGCGCCGGGCGCGCCGGCCTTCTGCCCGGAGACTACGTCGACGACGGCGACCTCGACTGGATCACCGCCGAGGTGATGGAACGCATCAAGGACCAGCAGCAGTAGCTCGTCGCGCGTCGGGAGATGGAAGAGGAGCTCGACGAATTTCGCTTCCGGCAAGCTATCGAAGCATCCCGCTACGACATGGGGGGCGCCGCCGACTCCGACTCCGACTGAGCGGCGCCGCCGCCTCGTCGCCGCCGCACCCCTGGGGCTCCGGTGTGCCCAATTTTGGATCCTAGTTTAGGGGTAGGAGCAGCGGTTGACGAACTACTCCGACCTTATCCTATGTAATTAGCGTATAATGCTATCGAACTACTCTGTGTGGCTTTTGATCCGACGAGCCCACCATTCGAACTACTCCGTGTGTAATAGCGTATAATGTTATCTACTATGTTTGCCTGAATCGATCTGTGTGTTGCCTGAATCCGAGCTCCCAATTATCTGCTTTTATGTTTGCCCGAATCGGAGCTCGCCGGCATTGTCGTGCTTCGTCGACGGAGAAGAAGAAGAGGAAGGATGCGGGCACAGGGGAGGAGGATATAACGGTCGTCGCTGCTGTGTGGGTCCCATGCTGACGTGGATAAGTTGTGGGTCCCACCCGGCTCCCCATAATCCTAAGGGCACCTCCAACGGGGTGGAGCAAATGGACACCGAAATTGGTCCGGTTTTGTCCCTTTGGGGGCGGACCGTGGACACATTTTGGGCATTTGTCCGTTTGGGGTGGAGGTGCCCCAACGGCCTGGCGCAAAATGCCCCCCGGCCCCGAGTGAGCCCATTTTTTACAATTCACAAATTAATCAATAGCACACAAACATAGTTGGATAGCAAATATAGTATCAAATTTATTACAATAAAAAGTTCATGGACTGAAATAAATAGTTCATGCAATGAAATTATTCTGGAGCTGGAGCTGGAGCTGGATGGTTTTCGAAGTGAGCCCACACATGCTCCACCATATCATTCTGGAGCTGGATGTGTGTTTCCTTGTCCTGCATCTCGTCAAGCACATGAAGGTACTGCTGGAACGACGCTACCCCTGGGATCGGCTCAATCAACTCACCCTGAAATTCCCATCCTTGATCGAATAGCCTCGCGTCATCCCGCTCATCCTCCACTATCATGTTGTGCATGATTACACAAGCTGTCATGACCTCCCACATCAGCTCCTTGCTCCATGTTCTAGCAGGATGCCGCACAATGGCAAAACGAGATTGGAGCACACCAAATGCTCGCTCCACATCCTTCCGGCAGGCTTCTTGGTGTTGAGCAAATTTCTTGGTCTTCTCGGAGTTAGGCTTCCGGATGGTCTTCACAAAAACTGACCACGAAGGGTAGATGCCATCAGCTAGGTAATAGGGCTTGTTGTATTCATGCCCATTCACCTCATAGTGGACAATTGGAGCCTCTCCCTCGACAACCCGGTCGAATACCGTGGACCGATGTAGCACATTGATATCATTGTTGGAGCCGGCCATACCAAAGAATGAGTGCCAAATCCACAGATCCTGGGATGCCACTGCCTCGAGTATGACCGTGCACTCGCCGACATGACCCTGGTATTGTCCCTGCCAAGCAAAGGGACAATTCTTCCACTCCCAGTGCATACAATCTATGCATCCAAGCATCCCAGGAAAGCCCCTGCTCTCATTCATCTTCAGAAGACGGGCAGTGTCTGCAAGGTTGGGTTCCCTCAAGTAATCCGTGCCAAACACCTGAACCACAGCTCGGCAGAAACGATACATCGATTCCAGGCAAGTGCTCTCGCTCATGCGCAGATACTCATCAACAAGATCGCCAGCCACTCCATATGCAAGCATCCGGACAGCTGCAGTGCACTTCTGATATGAAGAGAAGCCATACTGACCTGTGGCATCTGGCTTGGCCTCAAAGTAGTCATCATATGCCCTCACCCTTTCCAGCAGACGTATGAACAAGTGTCGGGCCATACGAAAACGGCGACGAAAGACCGAAGCCGGATATGTTGTCTTCACCGTGTTGAAGTAGTCCTTCCAAAGCTGGAGGTGACCATTCTCTCGTTCACGGTCCAACGCGGGTGCTCGCCCAACGACTGACCCAACATGCCGGGGCACTGCATTCTGGTTGAAGTTGTGGATGAGAGTGGCCGCGACCACCATGATATCGCTGTCATCGTCGGAAGATTCATCCGATGTATCGATGAAGGTGTGGTAGAAGAACTCATCATCGCTATCCATCTACATGAATAAAATGGTAAGAAAATGCTACATCATTTGCATTCCTTCAAATGCAAAGAACGAGGGCGGCCGGTGTTCATACCTTTCGTCGAACACCTTCGGGGCGGTGGAGTTCGCAGTCGAGTCCGGGGCAGAGGACGAGGGCGGCCGGTGTTGGAGACGAGGGCGAGGACGGCCGCGGCTTCAGCACGGCTCGAGGGCGGCCGGGGCGGAAGAAGATGGAGAATGCGGCCGGTGTTGGAGACGAGGGCGAGGACGGCCGCGGCTACAGCACGGCTCGAGGGCGGCCGGGGCGGAAGAAGATGGAGAATGCGGCCGGCGACGAGATCCGGCCACGGGGAAGGCTAAACGACGTCGCGGCCGAGGATAGCTCGGTCGCCGAAGGGAAGGTCCAGGGCGGCGGCGGCGGTCGCGGGGCTAAAAGGAGATGGGGAGGTGGGAGGGGAGGGACTGTGTGGCTGGCCCTTGGGCCCGACGCGGACAGGGAGGACAAAGAGGAGGACCGTGAGGCTGTCCGTCCCGCCCCAAAGCCGCCCCAAAGTTGGGCCGCGTTTGGGTCAAAATTCGGTGTCCGGGCGGACACCAGTCCGGATGCGCCAGCCCGTTGGAGCCCCTCTTTGTCCGTTGGGACAAAATCAGACTGGGCTGGTCCATATGCGCCAGCCCGTTGGAGGTGCCCTAACAGATTGCGCTTAAGGGCCATGTCGTGTCTGGGCTATTTGTGCTCACAGAGATGTCGCAGCAGGGAAATTCTTGCGAACGATGTCGCTGTGTAGCCAATTCGGTGGAAATACGTCACATAGGAGCTATTTTATCTGGCAGTGGATTATCGATCCGGCGCATGGAAACGGATTGAGAGAGACAAAATAATAAGAAGAAGAGCTGGTAGTATATATATCATTGGGATTGATTTGTCACATTACGACACGAGACGAGTGAATGCCACGCCAACTGCTACAAGCTGGGAAAAACGACGTACGAAAAACTGTGCATGAAATGAAGATGCTATAGGTTGATGCCTCCCACCACCAGAGGCTAGCCCACGCACGGCGTCATCGTCGCCTCCATGAAAGAGAGAGAGAGTGAAAATAGTGGAATTCCAAGCCAGCTGAACAGTTTGGGAGGAGAGTGGGGGAACCACGGTGGGAGACCACGCTTTTATTGTGTGAGCTCGAGATGTTTTCCCCTTTTAATAGCGGCGCGGCGGAGCAGCATAGCATAGTACCGTGGCGTGGGGGCTAGCTCCGGCCGGCGTGTACGTATGAACAGCATCCATCCATATCCATGGGTAGAGCTCTACAGCTCCATGCATGCATCCATGAAAATTAACCTCGTCTGGACTGACTGCACTGCACTGCATGCATGCCGCGATCGATCGATCGACCTGGAATCTAACTGCGTACGCGATTCAGTGCAGTAACAGGCCCGTATATGGACAAGGGACAGAAAATTAACCGTGTTACATGCACATGTAACTCTGCAACATAATGAATTATGATAAGGTGATTTATGGTTGCCATTTTGATTAGAGACAAAATGTCATGTATCATTTGAATGACAGATAGATGAGTAGGTGAGTACATATAAATGCTTAACGAGCATGTGCTAATAGTACTCCAAGATACAAGCATAGGTGAACATTTTGATCAAATGGTCTCAAATTAAAATGACCAACATCTGTTGCTCGAAAGAAAAATTACTCACATCTAATAAGCATGATGATTACTTGAGAGCAGCGGCACTAACCTATTTAGCAAAGACATGCGAACGCTAACACATGTTGCAAATTATAACTTTAGCAGGGAGATAAAACATATGCTGGGCAGAGCTAAAAGGTTTCCAGGTGCATGCGACATTGGTACAAGCACTATTCAGTGACATAATTGTATTGAGTACTTTTTTTTTTAGAAAAGGGGAGAAGCCCCAGACATAATTGTATTGAGTACTTGTACAGCGTACGTTGTCAGTTGTCACCTACAGAATTATGTGGCATTCAAAATCATCTACAGACATGAGATGGAGGCGTTGCAACCACAAAAAAAAACCGGGATTGTGCTTTTACACTATTCCATTGTATTTTAAACAAAACGATTTTCAAATGGCTACATATCATGATATACTGTTTCTACAGTTTAAATCCCTGTTTTGATGGAAGCCGTAACTGCTTGAGTTTACTTTAAACAGTGCGCGGAAATAGGATATTTCTGAATGACACTGGAGTCTAGTACATTTCAGTGTTTCATTTTTGAAGGAAAGAACATCCATCTATCTGATGATTTTTGTAATCACAATGTGCTTATTCTTTTCATATATTACACTAGTCTAAATTGCGCATTTCCTGATCCTAATTAAGACCGTAGTCTGATAACATGCAATTTAGCATAATCTGAATGTATTTCATAGTCTTAGTGGTATGTGGATCTATGTGATTGTTTCCGTGGCGCATGTTCTATCTCAGGTTCCATTAATTAAACATTGGTTTAGGTGAACCTTAACGGGGAATAAGTGAAATTTTTGCTCTGCTTGTTTCAGCGTTTGATGATGGTACAATTCTCCCTCGAGCGATAGCTCTGTTTGGAAGCTATCTGATTCTATTTCTCTGTGAAATCAATGTACGCTTACCATATGAATGGTCATACGAGGTTTCTCCGTAGACACCTTTGGTAGCTTAAATTCTGCTGAAAATTAAATTTTGTGTGATTTTTTCATCGAAAAGTTTTACTTATTAAAGATAATTTGGCTACACATCATTGGCAAGGGTCAAACTAATGGTGCTTTACTGACTCAGAGGAGACCATCGAATATTTTTGGGCCACTTATTTACGTGCCCAACTTCGTTTAGCTTTACTCATTTTTTCCCGCTCGTATAGCTTTTCTCAGTTTTGCCCTATTTCGCTCTTTCAAGACTCGCGGATGGCCAAACTGCCGTTCCATCGGGCCAACCTTTTTGGCCATTACTTGGCTGAGTTGACGAGTGGGAACCCTTAAGATGCTGACAAGTGGGGACGACATGCCCACTAGTTGATTCACACGCACGGGTTGGCATGTTTAGTCCCAACTCGCTAGTTGTGGTCTTGTGGAGGGTGAACAGCCGGTTTATAAGCAGGACTGCGCGCAAGCATTTCAAACAATGTTTATCTTGGGGATTTTCTAAAGTCAAATAGATTTCCGAGAAAACTTACTTGACCTTAGAATGGCCACAATATTAAACATTGATTATTTTTAGCTTAATTATAAATATTCCAGTACCATATATATAAAAACTTAATTAAATGTATGAAAACTACGATGTTTAGAGATAATTCGTTGACCAAATCATGATCAAGATTTAATTCCTTCTATTTAGAGATAATTCATTGATTAATACGTCGTTCCTTGCGTCTGCGCGCTCTGAATGCCTAATGAACGTAATTAAATCATTGTTAGGTTCGTTCGATTCAAGGTTCCTTTGATCTGAACTTGGTTTTTTTATGATTTAGATATAATTTGATGATTAGATCATGATAGACATTTAATTTGATGATTAAGTCTGAAATTGTAATTTGAATCTGAAATTAACAAATCTTAATATTCATTGGACGTCTTCTATAGTACGAAAGATGTTCTTGCGACTAGAATAAACTACTAATAGTCATGCTAGTACTAATACTACTCCCTACTGCTAATTCTACGTCTTCTGATTCTTTGCCGGCGTTGATGCGCCCCTGTCCTTGGGGGTAGCTGGGCTTTCCTCTCACGCATCTTTGGGGCGCGGTTGCGGTGGATATGGAGCGCGCGTCTCGGCTCGGCGCATGCGTGGTCATGGCGTCGGTAGCGCAGTGATGGAGCCTCCTCCATTGTCGATGGACCTTCGCGGTGGTGCGGATCGATCCAGGCGGTGGTGGTCCATGCCAGCTCGAGCCTGTCGTGGCGGCTTCCAGCCGGCAGATCAGACGCACCCATGGGGCATGGAGGTCAACGTCGTCGAGGATGCGGTGCTCCAGCAGGTGACGAGTGCGAGGATGCCAGTGAAAACTTTTTTTAGCCTCGGCTAGAACCGCCGTTGGCGGGGCTCATGGGCGTCGTTAACCTCGTTGTAGGCGTGGCGGGGCTATTCTTGTTCCCTCTGTGCTCCGGTGCAAACCCTAGATTCAGGCATCCAAATTTGGATAATGCGACGTTCCTACGTTTTCCCCCCTTGGGGCCATGATCTTTGGAGTCACACGTCGGCTCGAGGGACAAGTGTTTGATCTCGGTGGCCGGACGCATGTCTCCATGTTCTTTTCGCGCGGTGGCCAAGGTGAAGAGGTGTGGCATATATTAGCATTGGCAATGTTGAGTTTCGTGACATGGTGCAATGTGGGCTCGGCATCCAACGTTGGATGATGGACGCGAGCACCGACGCACAACGGTGGCGCTATTTGGCATCGACGGCTGACCTGACAAGGTTATTGCGTTGAGCCCTCTTGAAGATGGGGTGGCGGAAGACGGCGACGGTGGCAGCTTCTGGAGTGTGCGCATATATATAGTGCGTGCTGAGGGTTTGCTTGACCGGGTTGTGCTCCCAGCTCACCATTGGGCATCTTGGTGAGGCCTCCAGATTTAAATGTTGTGCATAGTTGCAAGGTAGGGCACACGCCCGGATCATGGCCACCCTCTTCATCAAGCTTGTCGGTGTTGCGATAGTTTTCGCCAGAAAGGTGGTTTCGGATTGATCGATATATTTCGTTGCAAGGCTTTGTTGAATATTACAGTAAAAAAATTGTGTGCATCATTTGAGTGCAGAGTCCGGGGTTTCAACCTCGCAGCTTGGAAGGTCCTGTGCATTAACTCATGTTTCTAGCGGACTCGTTGTCCGAGCAAAAGAAATGTGATAAACTTCAACGCAAACATGCTTAGCTTGTAAAGTAATAAAGGCAGTTCGAGTTAATAAGAGCAACCACACGGTGACAATGGGCAAAACAGTTCCCATGTTTGTGGTACAGTCCATGATTATCCATCCGTCACATGTACTGCAGCTGATCATTCACCTGCAGTCTAGAAAAGAAATTAAACCCCATGTCTTACTTAACCGCGTTGCCGCCTGATATTGGACATGCCATACTATTTACTACACATGACGATCAACTATGCTATCAAAGATATCAGTCTGATGTAGAACGCCTTACATTATCCGAAACTGCAGAACAACATTATCATATAGTATTTGCACTATATACAAGCTCCTCTACCTCCATGGTCTCATGTTAACATATTTGGCAAAAAAAATATCTTCATGATTATGATTGAATTCCACATTTTACCCCTTATTTGTAAATTTATGACAATTTTCTCACAATTTATCATGAAGTTGTCACATTATGTCAAGTTTTACCTTGTTTAACAATCTCGTCCCGATTCTGACCGAATGAGCCCACGTGTTAGTCCATTGTTGTTGGTCACTAGGACGACAACTCGGACCTTGTATACCAGTTGAGTGCGTCCTCCATATATTGTTCCTTGCCAGACCCGCAACCCGTCCCACCTAGCTAGTTGTACAAATATGCAACAAGTGTAGGCGAGAAGCCGCACTGCCGCTTCTTGCCACCCTATGTCCGTCTCTCGCACACTGCTCATGACTTCATGGGAACTAACAGAGGATGTATGACTTGATCAAACCATAAAGCAGTTCAGTCACCTGATATGGAGCGGGTCACAGGTCAAGCTGCAGGGAAGCGTGCATGGACGGCGCTACATAGGGACATGGGTGTACACATGTAGAACACCCATTATGTTTGACAATATCTTGACTACATAAGTATAATCCACCTAATGAGAACATTACACATCAAATAAATTAGAAAGCCCGACTAAAATTGTGATTTGTAGGGGACATTATTTGAATACCCCCTCTTCCACTTAAAGCGGGCCAGGTCAAACTATGAAGTGTGACGGGTTGTGCCCTTAGTGAGAATAGGTCTAGCTGGTTTACACTTTTGAGTCAGCGTAAATAGTCACCAGCCACGTCGGCTTCACAAGTGAACTGAGTCGGTTAGAATCGACGAAAATATGATAAGTAGGGTAAAACCTGACATAATTTAAAAAATGCACAATAAACCGTGGCAGGAAGATTGAAATGTGATAAACATAGGATAAAATGTGAAATCCACTCTTAGTTTATTGATGTAAGATTGTATTACTTAGACAATTCAAAATTTACTTTTGCTACGTTTCAAACCTATCTTTTGGAATTATTAACTAGACGACATTGAACTATTTTAGTTAAAATTTTGACAAATTTCAAACTTACGCGTTGAATGTGCTACGTTATTAGATGACAACTAATTAAGTGGCACGTCTAAAGCGTGGCAACCCCTGGCGGTAAAATCCTAGATCTAGTATCAGCAATGAATATGTTTCGTGATATAAGACAAAATATCATTCCCTCACAAAAATGAAAAATCTAAGACAAATTTATATCATTGACACAAATATTGTCACCGTAACATGCGAAATGTAAGCGCAATCCCTGTGGCCATTCATTCGATTCCACGCTTAGATTCGCCTTGTCGAATGCCATGCGCTCTTCTGCCTATCGTCCAAAGCCTACTACAGTCACCGAAAGCTGCATAAAGGAGACATGCATGTAAAAACACGGGCAACTGCTGAATCCCCATGCTGCGCATAGCGTTCAACACTGCATCATAGTATCATGCATCCAGATCCAGGAGCAATGAATCTCTCAACATGCATTGACAATTAAGATGAACATTGACTACTTTCCCAGAAACCGTGAACGGGATTTGACTACTGGTTTGAACAAATAAGCAACAGTTTCTGCACCTGCTGACCTGCCAATCATGCGAAAAGATCGAAAGAATCCACATCAAATACCATGAAATTCTTGGCCATGCATACTCGATCATATGTCGATCCACCCGTTCAATTCCTAGCGATACAGTCGCTAGCTAGCTACCTAGCTTACACCATCATATAAATCGATCGATCTCAAACGATAACGCCACAAACTTAATCATCAGCAAAGATAGATCGATTGATCGAGCATTCGAGCTAGAGGAAGACGATTAAGATATGTGTGACAGGAGGGAAACGAGCTAGACTGATACGACGGGCGCTGTTGTTGAGGAGACGATCATGGGAAGCCGTTGGGGAAGTACAAGGTGGATGGGCTCGCGCGGCCGCCGTTGTTGCTGTTCCCTTTATTCCTCCCCTCGCCGGCCCCCGGCGGCGGCGCCATCTCCTGGCCCTGGTACATGAGCGTGGAGTTCATAGTCAGGCTCACCAGGCTGTCGTCGGCGGCGTCTCCCCGACCGAAGTTCCCGCCCCCGTCGCTTCCCCCGGCACCTCCGGATCCGCCATCGCCGCCGTCGTCGCGCGTGGTGACCATGACCGCCGACTGCACGAGCTCAAGGCACAGCCTGAGCTTGTTGGGCTCGATGTGGGTGAGCCCCGGCACGGCTCCCTTGAAGAGAAACTCTGAGGTGAGCCCCCGGAGCACGTCCAGCGGCGTGACGCCGTCTAGCGTCCTGGCATTGGGGTCGGCGTGGTGGTCGAGGAGCACGGACACCATGTCAGGGGACACCATCTCCGCGGCCAAGTGAAGCGGGGTCTTCCCCGTCGGGCCGGCACGGGAGTTTACATCTGCAGCGCCGAGCTCGAGCAGCGCCTTGACGACGTCGCGGTTGCAGTTCTGCACGGCGTAGTGCACGGCGAGCGCGTCGTCGAGGTCGAGCCCCTCGCCCATGACCATGAGCTTGACGAGCTCGATGTCGGCCGCGTCGAGGGCACGCCGCATGCGCCGGATCTTGTGGTCGCGGTCAGCGGCGGAGGACGGCGCGTTGTTGATGGGCAAGTAGTGGTGGGTGAGGAACGGCGAGCGAGGCGCGGAGGCGCCGCCCCCGCCGGCGTTGAGCGGCGACTTGGCGCGGATCTCCTCGATCTTTGCGACGACGTCGATGGGGAGGTGCTTGGCGAGGAGGTCGGCGGAGAGGCCGGAGCGCGCGACGAGGTGGGAGCAGGTGCCCCACAGCTCCTGCATCTCGAACTTGCGCGACGCCATCAGCACCTTCATGACGTCGTCCACGGACGCCTCCTTCACCATGCTCTCCAATTGCTTCTGCAACAAACCAATTCGATCTCCCAAACAATGAAATTGATGGCGCGCTAATAAACTAATAATTAGTCAGACCAAAACTAAAGAATCATCGATCTGCATGAAATTAATGCACTGTTTAATCCTGATTGCTAGTGCGCAACCGTGCATGCATCATGAGTTAACGCCAAAATGTACTTGCACAACAATGTTCCATGGCATCATGTACACCAACCAACAATGTCTGGGAAATGATGCGGGGATCGATCTCCAAGAAGAAACCCTAGCGCGACGCAAGCAAGGAACAATAGGTTGGCCTGGTGGTGGAGCAGTGGGTGGGTGGAGACGGATGTGATGTGAGGGAAGGGACAGACACAAACGAGGGCGTGAAAAGACCCTTCCTAGTAAAGATGAGTCAGAGGAGGAGCTCCATGACAAGTGATGCATGACAGTAGCAGCAGGCCAGCACCAGCACCAGCAGCGAGGAAAAAGCAAACGAGACTGTGAGAGACTAGAGACGACTCGACTCAGTACCCTATCACTCGTCCAGTACACAGACACAGCACGGAGAGGAAAAATCTTAAGAAATTATGGCCAGGAGGACTGACGAGTGAAGTGAGTGCACTGGAATCTGCAGCAGCTCTGGTGATGCAGTGAGTGAATCAATCGATCGGAAAGGCAAAGGGCCGGGGGGCAACCTAGTAGGGATTTAGTCAGGATGAGCTGAGCTGGGAGCAGCATCGGCGCAGACGCCCATGGGTTTGATTCTTCTGACTAGCTACCTTGCATGCTGCCATGTTAGTGTTACACGAAAAGAAGTTCCTAGCAGCTCCACGCCAATCATGGCAGGCCTAACAACCATCAACCTTACCTTAATGGCGTCGACGACTGGAGATCGGGGGTTAGCATATGCTTGCAGATCCCAAGAAAAAGGGTGCACATGGATGGATGCAAATTGGAATTACAGTGCTATAGATGGTGTTTGTTCCCCACCCACCTGAACGAGCAAGGCGAGCTGCTCGACGCCGAAGGAGCGCGCGGCGGCGAGGGTGTCGAGGGCGAGGTCGACGGCGGCGCCGCAGCGGGTGTGCCAGCATCCCCTGGCGCCGCACCCCGGGAGCGGCCCGCTCTTGGGCGCCGCCACGGACGCCTGGCCGCTGTAGAGGAATTGCAGCACCAGCACCAGAACCTCATAGCGGATGGAGCTGACGGGGATGACGAGCTCCGGCGCGGCCGGGGCGCCCCCGCCCCCGCCACGTGAGCCTCCGCCTCCACCTCCACCTCCGCCCGAGGTTGGCCAGTTGAGTGGCGGCTGGTGGTTCGGGTCGAGGCCGCAGAAGAGCTTCCTGAAGAAGAGGCTCCGCGCCGCGAGCACGCAGCGGTGCGCGTGCACGAGGCGGCCCTCCACGCTGAAGGCCACGTCGCTGAACGCCTGCCCGTTGATGAGCAGGTTGAGGTAGTCCAGCGACAGCGACTTGAGCGACTCCTCGGAGCTCATGATCTCATGTAGCACTAGTAGCTAATTGAAAAAGATCCCGGCTTTTTTCACGAGATTTCCAAGGATTTGGATGTGAGGAAGGGGAAAGAAGCCGGGAGGGAGAAGGAGAGCTTGGGACACTGGGGAGAGAGGGGAGGAAGACGGAAAGGTTAGGGAGGAGGGGCTAGCTATCAACCCCCTTTGCTCTACAGCGACGCTACACTGCAGCTCCGCTCTTTTGTGGTTCTCCGTCGAGAGGGAGCTGAGCTGAGAGCGATGGACACTGTTTGATTTCTCGCTCTACAGTATCGGGTGTGGTGTAGTGCACAGTGGGGCGTACTGTGTGTTCGCTGATGGGTGGGGCCGCACGGGATGGGAGACCCCACCTGCCAATGACGGTACTAGCTCTAGTGCTGCGTGTTGTCGTTGTGTATCAACGTATGTGTGTGGTACCGGGTGACTGTGGCGCACGTTAGGTTTTCGATTCTGTGTGTGGTAAAAGTGAGGACAGTGAAAAAGGTGAAGTTTGCGATTGGTGTCTTTGTTGGCCATCCACAGATCTCAATCAAATGGACATATATTTGGAGGTGGGCTTGGGCTGGGCCGATGTGCGCCAGGCAGGTACACCACACATATTTATTAACTAGGTAACTTAGCGCGGCGTATGCCGCGTATGTGTGGTAAAAATTCAAATGTTGATATGCTGACATTTAAAAAATTTGAAGAGTTGAAATTGTTGGAATGGAAAGAAAGTTTACGTTTAAAAATTGCTTAGATTTTGAAAATTGTTCAAACTGGGAAATTATTTAGATTTTTTTTTACATTTACAAAATGGTTAGATTTGAGAGGCATTTAATTTTTTGAAATATTCAACTTTGTGTGTCGTGCACGTGTGGTAAAATTAAAATTTTAATTTGTGTACATTTAAAAATCGTGCAGATTTGGAAATTATTGAAATGCAAAGAAAGTTTATGGTTAAAAATTGTGCATATTTTAGAAATAGTTTAGAAGAAAAAATACCGTGGTGTGAAAAATTCAAATTTGAAAATGTCCGCACTCTAAAGTTGTTCAGACTTAGATCTGTTGGAACTGGGAAAAAGTTTACATTTATAAATTGATCGACTTTGAAAATTTGTTAAAATTGGGGAGTTATCCATATTTGAATTGTATTTACGTTTATGAAATGCTTAGTTTTGGAAGGCATTCAAATTTTAAAGTATTCAATTTTGAAATTTGATCATATACCATAAGTAGTGAGCAATTTTTCTTTTTTGTGTTCATGTTGACATATTTGTCACATTTGTAAATATCGTGGAGTAAAAAATTTAAATTTCAAAATGTCCACATTCAAAAGTTGTTCAGATTTTAATGTATCGAATTTTTTTATTTAAAAATTACATTTGTAAATTGTTAGAATTTTAAAATTGTTAATAGTGAGAAGTTATTCGTATGTGATTTCTTCTTTACGTTTTTTTGAATGTTAAGATGTGAAATGCATCTAAATTTTTTAAATATTCAAATGTTGGAATTTGATCATATGCCATAAATAGGCAATGTTTATTTTTGTGTTCGTGTTGATATGTTTGTTATATTTTTCTTGTCCGGGTGTGTGGCGTTACAGTGCCCGGGTGCCTGAGAGGCCGCGAATCCGTCCGGCTATTATATATATTAGTATGGTTTTTTGGAAAACGGTAAGCCTTTACTGCGAAAAAGCGGCGAGCAAAGTGCATATCTATAAGTTTGGCAAAATAAGAAGGTTAAAACATGAAAGTTATTTGGGAAGGTGATATCCATCTATTTGTGAAAAGAAAATTCAAACGGGTGACCGAGCACGACGAATTGGACAAAACTCGACGAATATTTGTGCGAATCTGGATCACAAATTAATGAGTTAGAGTCAACCAAACTCGAAACCGATCATGGGAATGGAACCTACTCGTCGACGCGTAAATTTTTCATAATTTTTCTGGTGGTTTTGGGAAAAAAAACTGACTGCTGTAGCTTTCTTAATTTGTTGGTGGTTCAGTTCAATTAATTCTACGGTTGATTTGCCAGGGTGACCCATAAGTCCACAACAGTGTCTGGTGTCAACTGTACAGTGCCACAGAAACAGACAATGAGAGTGGAAACTCCTTTTGCCACTCGAGCAATAGTGCTTCTTATCTCGTGGGAGATATTTCTTCTCCATTCCAAACCAAACTATCTACCGTATTATATATTAAAAGCAATATACACTAGTAGAAACAACCTCTTTAGTCCCGGGTGGGGAGGACCTCTAGTCCCGGCTGTGCACCCGGGACGGCAGAATCGGGACTAGAGGCCCCCCTCTAGTCCCGAGTGTGTTACGACCCGGGACAAAAGAGGTCCCCACGTGACCGCTGCCTGAGCGCGTGGTCGTCCTGGTTCGTATACGACCCGGGATTAGAGAAGCTCCCACGTGGCAGCCTCTGTCTCTGCCTTTTTTTGTATTCCCGCCTAATTGAATATTCAAAATTATGATCAATCTTGCAAAATATATGGTTAATTAATTACAAATCAGAAAAATACATATAGCATATCAAAATGTTCATAAAAAATATCTATCAAATAAAAATATACTTTATTCTTTATGAGAATTCAATCATTTAATTAATTACATGGAGATCACAACCGAGACTAGAACCGTCTATTCGATTACATGGAGACCATAACTGGGACTAGAGCCCGTCTATTCGGTGCCATTGTATTTTCCCTTTGGGTTTATGACATGGTCCACCAAAAATCCCGCAATTTTCTCTTGAATTGGTAGAAAGCGCTCCTTTAGTTGCAGCTTCCTCCGCATTCTATCGAACTATAAAAGAAGGAGATCAATATGAATATCAATCATCATAACAAAAAATATGAATGACACTCAACACAATTGATGGTAATAAAATAGAATTGTGAATATATTTGTTCACGTACTTCTATCCATGTCGATGCGTTCCGCTCACTGACCTACCGGCGAATCCACTCGCAAACGAAGTATACACACAAATTCGTCCCCGGTGGCTGCCTCTCGCAGTACTTTACGAAAATAGAATTCAATCAAATAATAATCAAGCATGGTATAATGGTATTGAAATTAGAATTAAAGAGATGCGCGAACCTAGCTAGCTCGTACTATTTACCTTGGCATGTTGAAAACTAAGCTTCTCTTTAAAATCACCATGTGTCCTCTTTTTGAAAATTGTCCAAATCCTGCCCGGCAAAAAAAAAGAATAAATGAGTTATTAGTTACTTGATATCTCAGAAAATGAACAAAAGAGGCCGATATAGTGAGATAATGATTGAAAATACCTTTGGAGCGCATCTAAAATGCTTTGGTACTTCTCTTCGGGATACGCCAATGAGTCTAAGATTTGAACTCTTGCAGAGTCAACTTCAATGATTAGCAGAATGTAATGAAAGCTGCGCACGTTTATATACGTCAGTAACTCATCAGTTACACTTAACATCGAGTAAGTAAAAATTAATGTGTATAAGACAGTAACACTCTTACCCGAAGTTGTAAGGAAACAATATCTTCTTTTTATAATGTTGCCTCTATATGAACCTTAGCAAGTTGTTCTCCGTTTCCTCTGCGAAGCCCCGTAGCAATTCCTCATTAACTCGTTTTGGGTCAACGAACCCAATGTCAAAGATTCTTTTTCTGTCACATTCATCACTCTTCCTTCTGCATAAATAGCGTAGTGAGCATAATTACTACAGGCAATGACCGAGCTGAGCTAGAGACTTTATTTTAGAAATAAATGAATTAAATCACTTATAGACAATAGGTACTGATGATACTCAATTCGAGGGCATCAAGCTTGTATAACATATAGAGTTCTTCAAGATAAATTTGTACCAGGTCTTGACCTATGTAATGATCTTCTGTAACTTTCATAAGGATTATTTTTCGCTCTACCTTTGTGACTTGCAAGTACCAGTCATGCAGTTTTCGCATTTGCGTTGGTAGAACCTCAATCTGATCAGGTGGCAGCAGAGGCTTCCCGTATTCCCATTTCCATACTTCTATATCCGAAATGGAGATATCTTCGCTTTCAAGTTGAGAAAGTGTAATACCAGATTCTGCAGCAAATTCCGCCGCGTAGGATAATGCAATGTCTGCCACAGAGCCTTGATCAGTGGGTAACATCTTGAGCGGGGAGATCGACTGTTTTGCCTGTTCTCCGAGCTAGGCAACGTCTCTTTTCCCGTTGGCACTACTACTTGTCGTCGTGTGGGAGCTAGCTCTCCTCATACATCGTAAATAGTAATCTGGCCTACGATGGATGCTCAAGAAAGTACTTAGCCCACTTTTTTTTGCTTTGGCATAAATATTTGCTTTGGCTCGGTCTTTCTCGGTGCAAGCTGTCTTTTCACCTCAGCTTCCACGATCGCGGCTTTTTCCTCTACAGTCCTATCGTAAGCTGTCGGGGGAGGAACCTTCGGTACTTTTGGAGGGGCTCCTGTCGGGGTCCGTGTTGGAAACCCATCGACGAAACGGTGTGCTTCCCCTTTTGGCCCTGAGCCTTAGTGGGCGGAGGCGGCTGAGGAGTCGGCTGATGTGGCAGCGGAGTTGGCTGAGGAGTCGGATGATGCTGCGGCTGTCGTGGGTTTGTCACGTCAGATGTCATGGATGACTTCGTAGGTGTGGGATTTGCGCGAGTCAACCGTCTTCGAGCTTGGGATCGCAGGAACAAGGACGACACAGATTTACCCAGGTTCGGCCCCTCAATGTGAGGTAAAGACCTACTTCCTGCCTACCCTATATTGGTATTGATATGATATATTGGTGTTACAATGGAGGCGATCCGATCTGGGAACTCGCCGTAAGAGCTAGGGTTTTAGGGCATGATAGCTTGACCCCGTCTAAGTCCTGCGAGTCCTCTTTATATACACAGAGGCTCGCTAGGTTGCAAAGGAAACTTCCTCCACAAGGAATATATCGACCGGAACCTACCGGAGACTAACTCCTCCTCACGTCTTCCAGGATATGTCTTCTAGGTCCTTCTCCTTGTGGCGGTACGATGTTGGGCTTGCTTTCACGCAGGCCTTTATTGTGCGAATAAGATGAGTCGCACTTTATCAATATGGGCCGCGGGTTAATCCGCAAAGTATTCCCCCGACATTAGCCCCCAAGTTCTGCTTGGACTTCGGATGAAGGCTTCTTTGTCTTATTGAACTGCTGAACCGCTCATGAATGTCCCAGCTGAACTCCAATTTTTGTATCGCCATTTGCGACTTATAACCTTCTTAGCGGCTCAAGGGCGCGACTCATCTGGCCGTGCCTGTTGGTTTTCAATCTGAACGCCTTCCACGCCTGGGCTTTTTAGTTTGGCCCATCGGCCTCCCTGGCGCTCTACTTCATTACGCCACCGCTACTCTTCTCCGCCGCCTTTGGTTCCGCTTCTTGCGCTTGCAATCTTCTGGCGGAAATCCCCTTGGTTGAAAGAGATGTCTCGCCGTAGCTGCAACTGGGAAGGCTCGTGGATTGATGAGGTATTTTTGGATCTTTAGCCGCTCGCGGCCTTCTTCCCCGAGGGATCAATGCGAATGGCGCGCCGCTGGCGAGGAGATAATTCCCGATCCACAGCCAGGAGAAGTGGTGATTTTTGCGGAACACGTCGAGCGCGGATTCAAGCCCCTGGTTCTCTTTTCTTTCGCTCCCTGATGCAGCGACTGGGTCTTCGCCTTCATGACATCGGTCCCAATTCAATATTGCAAGTGAGTAACTTCCACGTCCTTTGCGAAGATTACTTAGGCGTCTCTCCTTCAATAGACTTCTGGCTCGCTCTCTTTGGCTGCAATAGTCAAAAAGAAGCAATAGATGCATCTTTCTCCAATGTGGCGCCATATCTTTCCAACGCCGTAAGGGTAGTATTTTCCCAAAGCTAGCCCTTGCCAAAAAAGTTAAGGACTGGCAAAGAACTTTCTTTTACTGCAAAGATACTTCTCCCGAGGGCGAGATTCATCTCCCCCTTGGTCTCCACTTCCTTTCGAGGCTACCACTGCTTTGTCTTCCAAGCCCGATCCTTCTTCGTTGCCCTCCATCGAGATTCTTTTAGATAAGGTGAGGGCGCTGACGCTCCATGGCCTTACCGGATTGGATCTTATATCTTGCTGGACCAAATGGCGAATTCAGCCCGTGAGTCGCCGTCACGACTTATGATGGACTTCACCTGCCATGCTGATGACGTTGATCGCACTTGCCCTGAAGATTGGGACAAAGGGGAGTGGATAAACTTCATTCGCCGAGTGACGAACAAGGACATTGACTCGTATGATAACGTCGGTCTTGCTCCTTTCTGGGCTGAACACAAGCCTTTTGTGGTAATTACTTGTAACTTTTTCCTCTAGGACTCCTCCTTCAAAGTTGACTATTCTGACGTTGATTCTCTTTCAGATCGATCCCTACTTTTGGACTCTCCCATCCGAAGAGGAGACCGGCTCAGGCCAAGAAACCACTGTCAAGTCACCAGAAGAAGTCGCTGATCCAGGCGAGGAAATGATTGCACATGGCACTGTTTCCGAGCCTGGTGGTAGCACATCTGAAGAGGAGCAACAAATGGCCAATGCTCTCTTGTCCACGGCTCCAGGCACATCTTTCCTGGCGCTTCCTGAAGTACCTCGCAGGTCCTCTAAGCGTCTTCTACTGAGAGCTCAGAAGATCCCTCGCAACCTGAGAAACGTCGCAAGGCCTTGGCGTTGCTTGTGGATATCAAAGCTGCCAAATCTTTAAAACTTGCTAAGCCTGACAGCGCTGTACTTTCCTCCGAGCCTGCGGTGAAGAATTGCCCCTTGACAAGTTCGGGTATTTCCTTGTGACATTCTTTTCTTTGTATTCATGTGTCTTCATGAAGGGTTGTTTATTCACTATTGTTTTTTCTATCCCGTAGGCTCAGACCTGCAAGATTTGTCTTCTCCTTCTTCTGGTTGCCTGATGAGGAGCGTCCGTATTGCTTCTGGGTAAGATTTGCTTTCCTTTTATAACTGTTGCGCTGCCATTTTGGTCTATAACCATCAATATCTTGCAGGGCCATGGTTGGAGGAGATACAAAGTCTACCTCCTCCACTGATCTTTCTCAGCCAACCACGAGTGAAGGTGATGTTGCTGGCGAGAACATGGGAACTAGCGATGGCGCGACTTATCTGAAGCCTTTAGAAGAGGGTATTGCCGATGCGGCTCCTGCCGTGGTTCCAGTCGCAGCGCCATCTGCGACTCCTAATGTTGATGGGATGCCCCTTCAAGTTGGAGCTCCTATTTCTGAAGCGGCTGACCTCCCCAGCGCTAGTAGTTCCAAATCAATTGCAGATGCCATAATCGATGCTGGAGATAAGCACGCTGCTTTATTGCGCGACCTGGTTGGGCAATTATCTTCAAGTCGCCTGGTACGCATACTGTAGCCCCCAAGGATCAAGACCTTGTGTCAGTTCACAGGGTGTTGATTCTTTCTTTTCTCCAAGCTTTGAGCCCCCAAGTACCTTTCAAAATTGCTTATATTCCGTTTACTCGCAGCTTGAGCTTTCCTCGCTTGCTGCTTCTGACGCAATGAAAGTCAAGGGCATTTCCTTAGATAAACCTGAAGTGACGCGATCTGCCTTGGGACATCATAGCGATACATTAAGAACCAAGCGCAAGAAATACAAATACTCAAAGATCAACTTGACTCCTGTGAAGAGCAATTTAAAGAACTCGAAGCAGATTCCAAGCAGCGACTAATGGAGAAGGATGAATTGATAAAATCCTTGCGAGAGGGGCTGAATCTCAAATCTGAGCTGCTTGATCGGCTGAAAGGAGACCATGCGAGGGAGCTCGCCGCACGAGATGAAAAATATAACTCGCTGCTCAAGGCTTTTGAGGGTTTTGGATCTGCTGTTAAATCAGCCATTCTGCAACTCGCCGGTACATCCTAATCCTTTGTCTCTTGATCATTTAGATCTGGGTGACCATCATGAGCTGCTGATATGAATAATATCTTGTTTTTTGATGCAGGGCCTGGTGCTCCGGTGTACCGCTCCAATTTGAAGGATCAACTGGAATATCTTCAAGATTTTAGCCTGCGCCTTCTTAAAGTAACCAAAGAGGTTATGACAAAAATCGCCCCTGCGGCTGATGCTCCAGATTCATGTGAGTTTTGGCTGAACAGGCTATTTAAGGCTCCTCACTATGTCTCTGATTGGAAGGGGTCTTCTGCTCGCTCCGGAGCTGCTCATGTGTTAACATTACACCGGGCATATTATCCAGAAATAGAGGTAGGCAAGATTGCTCTTCATGACCGGGCGAAGCGCGCGGATGGTACTGAGCTTCCAATGAGTGAATACTTCGACATCTGGAAGGGTATGCGTGGATACGCCACATTACTTGTTAAGAATTTAGACTTGGGCTCTTATCTGGGAAAGTTCAACCCTGATGGTAGCAAGGCTACGAAGGAGAAATCCACTGGGGCTGAATCATCCCGAGCTTCTGATCCATCCTCAGGACCTGGTGGTCCTTCCACTTCATCTGGTGGTGCCTTGGTTATAAGGACACCTGCTGCTCCAACCTCGAGACAAGCCGCGAAGGTTTCTGTTCCTGTGACTCGAAAGCAGAAATAAACATCCAATAGTAATGTGCGACTCGTCAATAGTGACTTGCCCGTTAGTCTGTAAAAAAATTGTGTACTATAAGCAGTACTTTTGTGACCTATAAGCAGGTTCTTTTATGATACTCCCTCCATCCCAAAATATAAGGCGCCCTTTAATTTCGCTGGTCAACGACGTCCAACTTTGACCATGATTTATACTTATAATATGATCAAAAAATTATTATAAAAATATATGAATGAAAGAATTGTGCAAGCCGAATCCAACGGTACCATTTATACATTCTAGATCCATATAATTTATTATATATTAACGGTCAAAGTTAAACACCGAAGACCAGCGCAAAAATAGCGCGCCTTGTATTTTGGGACGGAGGGAGTACTTCCATTAAGTAGACGCTCGCGCGGCTCAGTATTGCCTAGGAACATGTGTGTTCAGGGTCGATAGCGGCCATGATAGGCAATCAAGCTCGATTGACGCCACACCCCAGTGCTTTGGCCGCATAATGCAAGACACTTCTAGCTTAAGGACAGCCACTCGTTTGGCAAGGGTTGAGGTAGCGAGCTGTGCTCGCTGTGCTTTGTAAAAAAGCCCTCAGGGTTGGTGATGTATGAAATTCAAAAGACTCAGCGACTCAATGATAGTTGAGGCGAAACGACAAACCCTTGAATGTCAAGGGTACCGGCTTTATTTCATAACCACTCAATTTATTACAGGGTGAGACAAAGACGATGCAGACCCTTTAATGCGAGTTTTCTGTCCTCGCAGGTCATGCATACTTGATACTCATCGCACTCATTTGCGAAATAATACTCCTGACGGAGTGGGTTGAACACCTAGTTGGTTCATGTTTGAGTTGCTAAAAACGACTCGGGTCGAGCATGATAGCTTCGATGTTTTCATGCCAAAGTGAGGGTCAAATCTTTTGATAGGGTAGTCGCACTGAGTTGCGACTTATGCTGATTCACGTCCTTGGGGGATGAGTCGCGGGGGGTAAGGTCTCACAATAGTTGGGCCTCTCAGACTTGGGTTGTTGATTGATATTGGATCTATGCATATACGCCATCTCTTGTTTTGTTTTTGTATCAAAGCGATTCCTGGAGTATTATCTTCCTGATTCGCTACTGTATGGTTGGAATTCACCATCTGGTGGGCGCGTCCTGCTGTCCGTCCATTCTGAGTCCCCAAGGCGACTCGCTTCGGGCTGCGGAGGTTTACTGATGGCCTAAGACCATGTGAGGAGTTGGCGATGCAAGCTTCTTCTGCGATTACTGAGCCTGCTTCCTCGCATTCTAGTGCTCTCTGTCTGTCTCCATGCACCGTGATCATGCCGTTTGGTCCTGGTATCTTTAACTGCAGGTATACGTAGCAGGGGCGGGCAGTGAATTTCACATAAGCTTCTCTCCCGAAGATCGCATGGTATGGGCTTTTGACTGCTACGACCTCGAAGCTCAGGAACTCTGTGCGGAAGTTTCGCTTGGTCCCGAAGCTGACTTCGACGGTAATTTTTCCTATAGGTCGAGTGATTATTCCTAGAATTATGCCTTGGATATCCTTCCTTGTTGGCTGTAGCCGCTGCTCGGGTATGTTCATTCGACGGAGCGTGTCTTGGTATAGATGTTTACGCTTCCTCCTCCATCCATGAGGACTTTGTTCAACCTGTATCCCGCGACTTGCGGTGTAACAACGAGAGCCAACTGTCCTGGATCTTTTACTTCTGGGGGATGATCGTCGTGACTCTAACAACCGATCGCTCTGTCCAACGGCGGTGTCTTTCCAGAGTTGGGACTGAGTCGCGGCTCCATCTGCTATTCATTTGTCTTCTGTTGCCCGCTGTTTGTACATCCACGGTATGAAATTGCCCTATGTTCCTTTTTACTGAACTTTCAGGCTTTTGACAGGAGTTTTCCTTGTCTTATGCTGCATTGGTCCGCTGTGAGTCGCGATTGATGAATCACCTTCTTTCCATCGCCTGTAGTAGTGACACTGCGCCTTTGTGTGGCCCGCAGGCCTCCCATCTCTTCTGCGGTGTAAGTCGCATGGACTATAAAAAATCCCTTTGACGCTATTGAGGAGTGACTCCTTGTCTCTTTTCTGCTCCCTTAGTCGATACTTACAGTGTTCGGTGTCCTTTGAGATTGGCGATGAGCCGCTTGCCATCTTATCTGTCTCTGCGTGCTTGTTAGTAGTCACCAAGAGTTGGTCGAAACTGCCGATCTTATGTCCAGTGCGGCTTAAGGTGTGTACTGGCGGCTCAAATCTACAGTTCTTTCTCATAACTTGCACTTCAGATTGTGCCGTGGTACCTTTGGCGGAGTCAAGGATCCCTGTGACTTGTTTTATCCAGTCGCTGGTTGATTTGTTCTCCTTCTGGATCCACTGTCTGAGGTTCTTCACGCCCTCTATTTGGAACCTTTTGATAAACTTATCCTTCAATTCTTCCCATGAGTTTATTGACTTTGGCGGCAACCTTAGCAGCCAATCCCTGGCTTCTCCCTGTAGTACCAAGTGAAAATACTTTGCGAGCACCTCCTGAGTTACACCAATTCCTGTCATGTTTATTTCATAGTCCTCTATCACAGGACAGGGTCAAGATCATTATGGTAGGTGGTGACTTGCTGCGACTCACCGAAGTTCGGTGGGAAACGAGTGATCCGTATTTCCTCCCCAAAACATGCTGGTCCTTTCAATAACGAATAGGAGCTCACAGGTGCCGTATCCTCATCTGAATCAGTTTCAAACTGGGTTGGTTGAGTCGCATCGAGCATTTGCGGCTTACCGTCAGCCTTACTCTCTTTATCTGGTGATATTTGTAGACCTGCTAGCGGGTTGTCTAATTCTTCCACATTGCATCCTTCCTCGCCCCACGATACCTCGTGTTGTGGTTCGTTAGGTGTGGTTCCATACATGTTTGCTTGCTGTAGGGTGGCAGTCTGTAGCAGATCGATCGCATGGCGAGCTTCCTTATCAGCTCGCGTATCTCCGACTCGTGCTATTTTTGATAATATCCCGATCGCGGCGTGCATATTGCTCTCCGGATTGTTGTGGAACTTCTGCTTCATCTCTTGCTCTCCTTCATCCATTCCGGCGTGAGTTGCCTGTTGTTTTTGTTGCCGACGCCTCAGTCGCCGATCTTCTTCCTGGAGTTTCTTGCGCTCTGCCGCGAGTCTTCGCGCTTCTTCACAAAGCTCCATCCTGTCAGCTTCAATTTCTTCAATTCTGGGATCTTTCTCCCGTCTAGGCAGAGGTTCCCAGATTGGGTTTGACGGGACGGAGGATTGTTGCAGTTCTTCTAGCACGCGGATCCTAACTAGCCGCAGTTCCTCTCCCGGTTTGCCTCCTTGAGTCGTGTTGTAGATCTGCGACCGACGGACCCGACGAAGACTTTCACCGACCCGATGGGAATAACATACCCAAATTCAACATGATCTGCCTCTGGTCCCCATTATGAGTCGTCGATGAAGGGAACACCATTGATATCTTCCACTTGGCCGATGGCGATGTCCTTGAACCCTGATTCCGACCCTGCGCGGAACGTGACGCTCTTGACCGCATGCCCCACGGTGGGCGCCAACTGTCGTGGGTTTGTCACGTCAGATGTCATGGATGACTTCGTAGGTGTGGGATTTGCGTGAGTCAATCGTCTCCGAGCTTGGGATCGCAGGAACAAGGACGAACACAGATTTACCCAGGTTCGGCCCCTCAATGTGAGGTAAAGACCTACTTCCTGCCTACACTAGATTGGTATTGATATGATATATGTGGTGTTACAATGGAGGCGATCCGATCTAGGAACTCGCCGTAAGAGATAGGGTTTTAGTGCTTGATAGCTTGACCCCGTCTAAGTCCTGCGAGTCCTCTTTATATACACAGAGGCTCGCTAGGTTACAAAGGAAACTTCCTCCACAAGGAATATATCGACCGGAACCTACCCGGAGACTAACTCCTCCTCACGTCTTCCAGGATATGTCTTCTAGGTCCTTCTCCTTGTGGCGGTTCGATGTTGGGCTTGCTTTCACGCAGGCCTTTATTGTGCGAATAAGATGAGTTGCACTTTATCAATATGGGCCGCGGGTTAATCCGCAAAGTATTCCCCCAACAACGGCGGCGATCGAGATGGACTCATGTTCTGGTGGTCGTCCCTCTCGTCATCATGTGGACTTGGAGGTGGTGAATCGCGACTCGGAGGAGACGATGGTGGCCTTGGCGCCCAGCCTGGAAACATGATGTATTTCTTGTGCCATAGAATGATTCCACCCTCGACGTCTCCCAATGTCCTCTCATCATCAGCTCCAGGGATGTCAAGCTCCAGTGATTCATATCCTGGTAAAATTTGATCCACGCCCACACGAGCATAGCCATCTGGAATTTCATTGCAATACCACAGTGCTGCAGATTCACAAGTTAAAGCATAGCCGTCCGCCGCCTTCAAGAATAAGTTCCTCACTTCCACATGTAGCTCACAACTTGTCTTCTCACTGATATAATCCATGGGGTAGCGATCCGTCGGTGCCTCATCAGCACCGACCCCGTGGAAGCCACGCTGCTTTTCTGCTGAGATGGCCGCCTTGACTATCTTGCTGCAGCTGATGAGTTGCCCCTTGCTCGCGCATTTCATCTATTTGCTTATGTTGGTGCTTTGCGATTCTTTCTAGGTTGTTTAACCGGTCTGATTCCTCCTGCTCCTTCCTCTTCTTTGCTCTCGCTCGGCTTCTATAAGATTCACGGTTCTCGGGAAACCCAATATGCCATGGCACACTAGGTCCATAGCCTCGTGTTCGTCCTCCTTTTTCAGGATTCCCGAGGGCCTTTGTCAGCTCGTCGTTCTCTCTGTCAGGAATAAACTTTCCCTCTCGAACCTCGGCGATTGCTTCAACAATTGCTTTCTAGGGTCTATGAATTTCTTTCTTTTCATCAGCTATTAACTCCCCTGTTTCCATGTCATACTCCACCCATGCCCAAGTAACCAATTTCTTACCCTATGGGGCCAGTCCTCTGTAGCTGGAGTGATCCCTTTTTCGCGCATGGCGGCCTCAGCTTGATCCCACTTAGGCTCGTCACTTCTGTAGCCACCTGCCCCCATCTTATGGTGATATTTCTTTTTCGCTGCATTATCCTTATTCTTTTTTGACCTTTGCTTAGCTAGTTCCGAATCCTTGTACTCCAAAAATGAGTTCCAGTGAGCCCGCTGCCTCTCTAGTGTGCCAGTGAAATCTGGAGCTTTCTTATCTGAGACGTACGCACGGTATAATCTGTTCTTGTAATTATTGAATTGTTCAGCCGTCTTCTTAAGAGCGAAATGCTTGACTTTGTCCATCATGGCTTTTGTCTTTGCGATAGAATCCAAGACTGGTAGGGTGAAATGTGCAATGAGCTTGTCCCAAAGCACATCTTTCAATCTATCGTTGACATAGACCAAAGAAGAGGGGGGGCATTGGAGTATTAAATCTTAAACTCCAGAATGAGGCTCTGCTGCTTAAGTTCCTCGACAAATTCTATAATAGAGCTGATATTCCGTGGGTGCAGTTGGTGTGGAACACATATTATGCTAATAAAGTACCACATGCTGTGGATGCTTCTGGTTCCTTCTGGTGGAAAGAAATTCTTAAACTCACCCCAATTTTTAGAGGAATCTCCACATGTTCTATTGGTTCTGGTCACTCGATTCTTTGGTGGAAAGATGTCTGGGGAGACAAGCCATGCTCTCAGTTATATCCTAGGGCATTTTCATATGCACTCGATGAGGACGTGTCTGTCCAGGAATTGTTGATAGCTGACTCCTTGGCTGCAAATTTTGCTCTCCCGATGTCTCCCCAGGCCCTTGCTGAAGTAAGGCAGCTCCAGTTGGATGCTGCACATATCACTTGGATGGTCAGAGACATGATAAATGGTCATACGTTTGGGGAACTGATAGATATAAAACATGGCAATTTTATCAGTTTTGCTTTAGGGATATTCACCCCCACGAGTCCTTCTCGTGGCTCTGGAAATCCAAGTGCACACCTAAAATCAAATTCTTTTGCTGGCTGCTACTGTCTGATAGATTGAATACAAAAAATATGTTGAGACGGAGATGTTATAAGGTGGGAACAGATCATGAGTGCAAGATGTGTAATTTTGGAGTGGAGGAAAGTCTGGAACATCTATTCTTCGACTGTCCTTTCTCCATGAGTTGTTGGGCGAAAGTGAATATTAATTTTCGGAATCCAGGACAGTTGGACATATTTCGAATGATCTCCCATGCTAGAAACAACTGGAGACAGCTTATGTTCATGGAAGTTTTTGCAGTGGCGGCATGGAACGTTTGGAAAGAAAGAAATAACCTGTGTTTTAATGGCATTCTACCCAAAGTGAGGTCATGGGTTGACAGATTCAAAGTGAACTTTTCCCTGCTAGTTCATAGAACTAAGGAGGACAAGCATGCTTTTATCAGATCTTTTGTACAAAACATGTAGATTTACTTTCCTTCGACTGCACTTGTAATTATGTAAATTCTTGCCCTTTTAATATAGAGGCAGTATGAGCCTTTCCTACTGTCATAAAAGTTTCAAAAAAATAACTAACTCCCTCTACCTTTGCAGGCTTATTCCATTCCCGAACGCTGATCGGGACGTTGTCCCTAACAATAACTCCGCATTGATGCACAAACTTATTAGCGTTCGCCTTAGGAAGTAACGGTTTGCCCTCTGGAGAGACGAGCTCAATTTGGAGATTCGCATCTTCGGTTATCCCTTTGGCATGGCCTCGTTTACTTCTACCAGATTGGGTCGATGCGGAGGTCTAAAATAAGAAATATTTGTTAATACATATATATACAAATCAATAATTGCATCTGATCAACAGAGGCTTAATATACCTCGCCAGACTGCGGATGTCCACCAATTTGCGAGTCGTCATCGCACTCGATGCTCCTTTGCGCTTCATCTCTTCGTTCCAGCTCCATTCCCACACCGGACTCGTTCAAAAACTGTGAGCCATCTGCTGCTCCACTGTCTTCTGCTCCACCCTCGGGTTGAATGGCGAAAATGTCCTCTTCATGGTCTCTGCTGTTGAAGTTATCCATTTCTTAACTAATACAAAAGAAAGATAAAACAATGTTAGCATTAGCAGAATAATTCAAAGGTAGGGAACATTATTTTCCTCACTTTACAAAAGAAGCATTGATCAAATATGCAAAAGTATCACTAATACATCTCCCATGAACCAAACTCGCCCTTACATCTAGAGTAATCCAGTTACATAGCTCGGGTCCATTTTTATTTAACCCTAATACATCACGAATAATATCACTAATACATATCCTCTCCCATGCATGAACCTCTCAAACTAACTTCGACCGGGTCCTGAGCCGCGGGCGCTGTGCATCCAAAGATAAGGAACCCTCACAGGGTCATAGCTCACGTGAGGAGGAACCCTCTGAAAAAATGACCAGCTATTGTTATACTGCCTATCCAACAAATACATGTAGCGACGGACGTGCTCGTCCTCCTCCCTGATACGGCGACGTACCACCTCCTCGGGGGCCGGCTCCCTCTGCACCGAGCTTAGCCCACGCGACTGCCACCAAAGAAGATCCGGGTCGACGACGTCACCCGGATTCCTCACCAAGCTACGCGTCCCGGAAGGTAGCACCTCCCAGTGCCAGCCCGGCGGAGCCCAGTCCCGGACACCGCCCCTCTCGTCCAACAGGGACATCGTCGTCGAGAACAATAAACTAAAAACACAATTTTTATAAAACAAAAAATTAACACTAACAACTAACACTAAAAAATTTAACTAACACTAAATTTTTTAACTAACACCTAAATTTTGCTAACACTAAAAAATTTAACTAACACTAAATTTTTTAACAAGCACTAAAAATTTAAACTAACACCTAAATTTTGCTAACAAATTTTTAACTAACACTAAAAAATTTAACTAACACCCACTAAAATTTTTAACTAACACTAATTTTTTTAACTAACACCTAAATTTTGCTAACACTAAATTTTTTAACTAACACTAATTTTTTTAACTAACATCTAAATTTTAACTAACATCTGAATTTTAACTAACATCTATATTTTTAACTAACATCTAAAATCTAACCTAAAATTAATCTAACCTAAATCTAAAATCTAACCTAAAATTAATCTACCCTAAATCTAAAATCTAACCTAAAATTACTCTTACCTAGCTGTGGCGGCGGGCTCGGGCGGCGCCGGCGCGGAGGAGGACGCGTCGATCGAGGGCGCGGTGGGCTCGGGCGGCGCTGGCGCGGAGGACGACGGCGTCGAGCGGCGCGGGCATGGAGGAGGGCGTCGAGCGGCGCGGGCGCGTGGAGGAGAGCGGCGCTGGCGCGTGGAAGAGAGCGACGGCGGCACGTGGCTGGGAGAGCGACGGCAGCGTGCGGCGATTCGGCAGCCTGACAGCGTCGTTCGTCGCGGCGGCGGCCTGCTCCTCCTCTGTCCCGGTTCGTGGCTCGAACCGGGGAGGATGGCCTGGGTATTTATACCCAGGGACCTCTAGTCCCGGTTGGAGCCACGAACCGCGACTAAAGGGTACCTTTAGTCGTGGTTCATGGCTCTAACCGGGACTAGAGGTGTTTTTGCGGTGCCACCAACCAGCGTGCGCAAATGCCCCTTTAGTCCGGTTCTTGGCCCCAACCGGGACTAGAGGTGTGTTTTTTGTGCGCAAAGGCCCAAATTTTCAGTGACAACTGTTTCAAAGTGAATTTGAAAAGTGTTTGAATATGAATTTGAATAACTTCTGCATACTTTTGAATCTGACAAAAATTTCAACATGAAAAGTGTTTGAATTTGAATAATTAATCCAAAAACATTTTTGATTTCTAAAATAATTATTCTACCTATTCAAACTATAAACCATTTTGCCATTTTCAATTAAAAATGCATTAGCTAATATTTTTTTGCATATTTTTGAATCTGACAAAAATTTCAAGATGAAAAGTGTTTGAATTTGAATAACTAATCCAACCAAGCAAAAGTTTCACTATTCTACCCCCTTTTTATGCCGGTACCGGATGTAGACGTATAAGTTTGGATTTTCTCCAGCGGGTGTAGGGTTTCGTCGGAGAGGGGCATTTGCTTGAGATCCACTGTAGTCATTCCGTACTGCGGATTTACATGCCTATTATTACACATCACCAACAGTTTTCAGAACACTGTTACATTATTACATAAACGGACTAGGGGTAATGGCGCCGGAAAATTGCCCACGCGTATTAGGGGGAACGGTGGGAGGAGCCAGCCCCGTTCGCGGCCGCCTGGTTCTCACGCGCACGTTTGTGGCAGAGGGCACGAGCCTTGGAGGATGAGTCTTTCAGCGCCCAAGCCAGCTCGGAGGCCTCCTTCGCCTTGAGCTGGCAGGCAGTCTTGGCTCGCTGGACACGGTCGTCGCGGACAGACTGGAAGGAGGCTTCCATGGCCTCCTGCATCTGCGCCCCACAACCCTCTTCCAAGTCGTGGCTCCAGTCGAAGTCATCGTCCTCCTCCTCCTCGGCGAGAGGAGCGGCGGGCCTGGTGGAGGTGCGGCGGCACCTGGTGGAGACGCGTCCAAGTCGCCGTATGCGGCCGCGGATCCCCACGGCACCCCTGCGGCGTACGCATCCTAGTCGGGGTCGGGGACGTCAGACCACGCTCGCATGTACGCCCTCCGCACCGGATCCGGCACCGGAGTAGGAGGCCGGTAGCTGTGCATTCCTCTCCACGCCGGGCTCGTGGGCATACGGCGGGATAGGCTCCTACGGTAGCGCCCAAGCGCGCTCTGCCGAGCACGCTCGACCTCGTCCAGAAGGCGCTGCGGCGGGCGTGGCGGATCCATCTCGTGGATACGATGTGTTCGTGGCTAGGAATGGTGGATTAGGGTTTACCCCGTCGGCGACAATACATAAAAACCTCCAGGGCAGCGCTGGGGAGGACACGTGCCAAGGGCAGCGCTGGGGGAGGACACGTGGCCAGGGCAGCGCTGGGGGAGGACACGTGACTGACATGTGTCGTGCCCGCAAAGCCCGCCTTTAGTTCCGGTTGGTGTTACCAACCGGGACTAAAGAAGCACACAGATCGTGTGTTTCTTTCAAGCGCTTGTGAGCCGTTAGATCAGGGGTGTGTTTCTTTTGAGGGCTTGTGAGCTCTTGGATCAGCACTATCACGACCACTTCGTGAGCCACACGACCCTATATATAGCCCACCTCTCGGACATTTCGGCACTTAGTGTGTACTCATTGTAGTTCATTTGGTATACAGAGCATTCGGATTCCCCTGCATACATCTGACGGTGCATTTGATATGTGGGCACTCACGAGTCACCGTCGGGCTGTATGCAGGGGAAACCGTGTGTTTTGTTCCAACTTTTTCGAGCGCTTGTAAGGCGTTGGAGTTTTTTAGAACCAAAAATCAGAGTTTTCTTCACAGTTTTCAGAACACAGTTACATAAAAGGTTTCATACATTATTACACATGACCACCAACATCCGTCTCTAGTATCGTGGTATAAACTTCTTCTTTGTGTGTGTCCCTTTCTTCTGATTGCGCCGTAACCATGGACAATCTTCATCATTTAACACGATGCTTGGGACAGTTTTCACTGTGAAGGGCGAAATTTCATGAAACTTATTGTAATCTTCTGACATGTCTGTCTTGTCCTCCACTCCCACGATATTTCTTTTCCCTGAAAGAACTATGTGGCGCTTTGGCTCATCGTATGATGTATTCGCTTGCTTATCTTTTCTTTTTTGGTTTGGTAGACATGTCCTTCACATAGAAAATCTGAGCCACTTGACTGGCTAGGATGAATGGTTCGGTGTCGTACCCAAGATTCTTGAGATCCACTGTAGTCATTCCGTACTGCGGGTCTACGTGTACCCCGCCTGTCAGGTTCAACCATTTGCACCAGAACAAAGGGATCTTAAAAGAAGTGTTGGAGATATGCCCTAGAGACAATTAATAAAGTGATTTTATTTGTCATATCTCAATTGTTCATAATATGTTTTAATACCATGCTATAACTGTATTACGCGTAAACATTAATACACGTATGGTATGTAAACAACCAGGTCCCTAGTAGCCTCTAATTAACTAGTTTGTTGGGTAACAGATGATCAAGGTTTCCTGATCATGGACAATGGCGTCAGTTAACAACGGAGTCATATCATTAGGTGAATGATTTGATGGACATACCCAAAATATAGAAACGCATCAAACGGCATGTCTTATATAGCGTGACAATAAAAGTGACATTTTTGGGTTTCGGAAGGAAGCAGTGGAAGCGAGTGATCAAGAGCGGGAATTGCCAATCCACATAGCAGGATAGATACTCTGGGTCCACTCGGTGAGATTACATCAATGAGCTTGCAAGCATGTGACAAGGTCACGGGGATGTAATATCACAGACGAGTAAAGATAGATTTGTCGATGACGAGGTCATGCTCGGTCATCGTGATACCGGAGAACGACGCTCGGACAATTTATGTATCGATAGGCAAGAGGATGAGACTGGACGTCGAAAGGTTCAAACGATAAAAGACATTCGTGGACGCACATGGGCTATCATGGGTACCCAGATTCCGCTGTTACTCATTGATCGGAGAACGTGTCTCGTTCATGTCTGGAGTGATCCCAAACTGTGGGGTAACACACTTAAGGGTGGGTGACTATTAGATTGGATTTAGAGAAAAAGAAACCGGAGACTCCGGAAGTGTTCCGAACATGTCCGATGGAGATCGGAGGGCAACGAAATATGTTTCGGGGTCCGAATGAATTAAACAATATGTATTTAATATTAATAAGTGTTATTAGTAATTAAATATATTTTTTATTTAATTTAATTCAAATTTTAATAAGTGTTATTAGTAATTAAATATATTTTATTTAATATTAATAAGTGTTAAACCTAAATGGGCCTTAGAGGCCCATTAGGGAAAAATGCCAAAAGGAAAAAGGAAAAAAAGAGGGAGGATGGCCAGCCTCCCTAGGTGGGCCGAATGGGGCCACCTAGGTGGCCGGCTGCCTCCTTGGCTGGCGCATGGCCATGTGGGGTTTAGTCCCACATGGCCTAGCCAAGGGAGATGGCCTCCCTCCTCCTCCTTTAAATAGGGGATCCCATGTCTTGGAAATTCACACCAATTCTCCCTCTTCTTCTATCCTACCTTGAGCGTGGTTCCGTTTTTGGAGCTTCGTACGGGGAGGGAAGTCTCTCTACTATACGCACACCGCCGTGCTACTAGATCCACTCTTCCACTTCTGCTGCTCTGCTGGATCTGGAGCCCGGAGGTCGTCATCCACACCGTACGTGTGTGGAACCGCGAGGCACCATTGTTTGGTGCTGGGAGCTGTCTTCTTCCACTACACGACCCTTAGGTCGGCGCCGTTGTCTCCACCGACAACATTTGTGCGGGAACGTAATCCCGCTTCCGGTCAACAAGGGTATGTATTCTGATCTCCTTCGTATTAGTATATCTGCATAGTATAGATCCTGGCTATTTTTTGGTTATCGTCGGTAGGAATTTTTTTTGTTTTCTGTCTACGATCCCCAACAGTGGTATCAGAGCCGATCTATGCGTAGATATATCTGGACGGTTAGAACACATGTTGAATGTGGGCATCGAGTCTACATTTGTTACCCTCTCTCGTGTACTTGTTTATATCGCGGTATTGTCAGATGAAGCGGCCCGAATCGACTTGACGTGCACTCTTACGCGAGACTGGTTCCACACTTGACATACGGCTTGTACCTGTCGCAGCAGTGGAACATGGGGTTCCCCTGATGCTGCCAAAGTGGGTCCTCCACTGGGGCCCACCAAGAAGATGGACAAGGCAAGGAGTCAAGTACAGCAGATGGGTTAGCCCATCTGCCTCAAGGACACCCGACAAGTTCGACAACAAGTCTCTGCGGCTAAGGACCCCCTCGCCCAGAGAACCAGGCGAGATACCCGTGGGTCCGTGTCACCCGGCAGGAGGCCAGGTGTGCTCCCGGGTATCCATCCATACCACCGAGAGGATAAGATCGCCAGCTCGCCGGAAGCTGGTGGAAGACTTGGGCGCCAAGATGAAGGCCGCGCCCTGGTGACGTTGCCACAAGCACAGTTGGTGGGGCGGACATGCTTTGTCCATCCCACCTTTCCCAAGGGCGGACGACTACGCCGCCCTCCTCAGAATATTTGGAGGAGAGAGTGCCACGTCTCCTCCAAGGACCGCCGAGGGGTTTTCCCGCCAAGACCCCTCACACCTCTCGCGTGCCCATGTCAGATCCCCTTAGCCTATGAAAGGAGGACCATGGCACCGAGGGAAGAGGAGGAAAAGGATAAGATGGAAGAGAACAGAAGCAAGCTAGAGCTCAGGCAAGACTAGACTAGGGTTCCGAAGGTAGAGAGAGAGGTGATCTCCCTAGGGCAGGATCTGCTCTTCGTCTACCTCCGGCCGAAACTCTGCCGGGTTCACCCCAGAACACCCTTGTACACCACACCATGATGAACCTCTCAATCCAGACATGCAGGAGTAGGGCTTTTAGCCTCCGGGCGGCCTGAACCTGGGTAACTCCGTGTGTCCTGCTGTGTTGTTTGCTCTCTCCTCCTCGATGAAGAACTTGGCGTCATTGCTCCCGGGTAAGGCGTCTTCCAGCCACCTTCGCGCCCCGTGCCGAAGCTAAAAAGGGGGTATCAACTACTCCCGGTGTCCGTCACCCGAGACACGACATCTGGCGCGCCAGGTAGGGGGTGCAAGCGCTGGATTCGTCTTCTTCTTCATCAACTTCAAGTTCTTCATCAAGCATGCCGCAGAGGAAGAAGATCGACGCCGCTAACTCCAAGGCCGCGTCTCCATCGCGCACTCAGGCTTCCGCCGAGTGCCGTGCTGCGGATGCGCGTCAGCCTGCTCCTCCGCAGGCGCCACCTATGGAGAAGGTGGCGTCGGAGAGGGCCAACACCAACAAGAACGTCGACCCTGACGATCTGGTGGCTCCTGGACTGTCCACCAAGCCGCCCCCACACTCTGGGGAGAAAAGCGTCGGAAACGGCGCGGGCAGAGGTCATGATGCCAAGGAGGGGCGAGATGACATCCGCGCCAGCGGAGGTTCCCGAAGCTCCAGAAGCAAGTCCTCCACGCACCTGCCCTCGGACGCACAAGCTCGCCACGATGCTCTTGTCGCTGCCAAGGCTCTCATGCAGTTCCCTCCGAGCTCTGGCGATCCCAAGGTCTACCAAGAATGGAGAGCCCGTGTGGAGGCACTCCTCGACTTCGCCGACGGCGGCCCTGAGCCCGGCGTAACTCGTGCTCCCACCGTCAACGGCCCTGAGGCTAGAGGGCACAAGGCGCACGAACCACGAGGTCAGCCCCATGGCGAGCACCAAGGCGAGACGGAGCCTCCTCGTGCTGCTCCACCGATGGCGAACCGGCTAAACCGCGACCGTGGCAAGGCCATCTCCGTCGGGTCATCTACCACGCGCAACCGAGATCTTCGCCCCGACCTCAACAACCGTCTAACTGAGGATATGCGCACCCGCATCGAACGGCGTCACAAGCGTTATCGCCGGGAGGATCGGGACGACGACATCGCTGAAGGGTGCCTCGCCCTTGCCCCTGAGTTCCGTCGGGTCACCTGGCCCAAGAAGTTCAAGATCGACGACCTTCGCTACGACGGCACTACGAACCCCCGGGACTTCCTGCAGCTCTACTCCTTAGCTGCGGCAGTCGCTGGGTCCGACGAGATGATGATGACCAGCTGGTTCCCGATGGCCCTAAAGGGAGATGCCCAGACATGGCTTCTCAACCTTCCCAAGTGCTCCATCCGTTCCTGGAGGACCCTGAAGGAACAGTTCCTGGGGGCTTTCCAAGGTGGGTACGAGCGCCCGGGGGCTCCCAGCGACCTCCACGACTTCAAGCAACTTTCGGGTGAAACTCTTCACAAGTTCATCCAGCGCTTCACCCAGAAGATGAACACAATCCCCTGCATCAAGCAAGAGCTGGTGATCGCTTCTTTTCATGCCAACATCCGCAATACTCGGATGCGCGAGAAGTTGAGCAATCGCCGCGTCGAATCCACCTGCGAGCTCTGGGAGGTGGCGGATCGATGCGCCCGAGATGAGGAGGGGGCAAAGTTCCTCGGGGAGGATGAACCCGAGGACAAGACCGCCCCCACCAAGAAGAGGAAGAGGAAGCGGGACTCTGGACCCGACAAGCACATCTTTGTCACCGAACCCCTTCCCAAGAAGGCCAAGCCTGCGGCAGCATCTGAGGGAGAAGACGACCCATGGTGCCACATTCATCCTGACGGCAACCACCCTCGCAAGGACTGCCGCCAACTCAAGAGCCTCGCCATACGAGAGCAGCGTCGGGCCGACGGGGTAAGCCTGGATGGCTGCTACAACTGTGGCGTCATTGGGCACGTTGCTCGTGACTGTCCCACAGGTCGCCAAGGCGCAGGCGGCCGCGGATGGGGCCGCGGCGATGGCCGCGGGGGACGAGGAGGACGCGGCTCCCAGGCGGCCGCGAACAGAACAATCAGGAAGGCGCCCCCTACAAAGAAGCTCCGGCTCCTCAGGGAGAAGGCGGCGGAAGTTTCCAGGAAGTCACCGGAGTTGTCGGGTGCATTCACGGGGGAGACTCTCTGCCTCCATCCAACGGCGCATGTAAGAGGCTGGTCTGCGAGCTTAACGCGGTTGCTTCTGCTCCGCCTAAGCCCCTGGAGTGGTCTGGGTAGGTCATCTCCTTCGACCCGGAGGACCATCCTGCCAGTGTGGCTGGGGTGGGAGTGCTTCCTCTGATCGTCTCGCCTATCATCCACAACTACAAGGTCACCAAGATGCTGGTCGACGGAGGCTCCAGCCTCAACCTCTTGACGGTGAAGGTGCTGGCCATCCTGGAAATTCCTTTTTCTCGCCTGCAAGACACCGGCGTGTTCCAAGGCGTAAATGGAAGCGTCACTCGGCCACTGGGGAAGATCACGCTCCCAGTCACCTTCGGTGACCAGGAGAACTTCCGCACCGAGGACATCGTCTTCGACATTGCAGACACGCCACTTCCGTACAACGGCATACTTGGCCAGCCGGCTCTAGCCAAGTTCATGGCCGTCTCGCACTTCGCCTACAACATGATGAAGATCTCCGTGGTCTGGGGAGTGATCATAATCAAGTCCAACGTCGACGACGCTATCTTTTGCGTTCAGAAGCTGAACCAGACGGTGGCGGCGACCTCGGACGTTCCGCACGGTGTACAGGAAGCTGATGTCGGTGCATTCTCCGGGGACGGAGGGTACCCCGGAGGCTCTGTCACATCCCAAATTTTGGAACTAAGAAAAACTTAGTTTTACCAGACCCAAAATTCAGAACCAACAAAAACTTTTTGAAATGTTTTACTGATGGTTGTGTTTTCCTTCCCATTGCTATGTTTGACCTTGTATGACTTGTTGTTTAAGTTGTTTGACTAGTAAATATTAACCAGAAACTCAACCAAGATGAAAATATTATTAACTTTGGTGATCATGTCATGACAAGAGAAATATTCCATGTATCTTTTCCATTCTTATTTTGGCGAACTCCATTTCAATGATATTTGGTTTAGCAACAACCAAAACTATTACCCATTATTTGAGAAAGTAAAGGTATTTCCAAAACTATGTGTTCCCACAAATGTGGAGATCTATATGCTATCTCCTATCTATCTTTTAAACTTGATATTTTGCATTTGTATGCAACTCCCATTTTATAAGCTTTGATTATCATTACATTTTAAAAAGAACACAAGTGGGAAATATATTACCCCACATATTTTGTCCTGCTCAAAACCCTTTTCAAAAATACAAAGGTGGAGTTGAGATAGTTTTAAACATCATCTTGTCATAATTAAGTATGATCATTCTTACAAGATAGTATGGTTAATCATGTAAATGGTGGTGTGATTAATTCTTGTGGTTTGAATTGTGTGGATCTTGTGGTGTTTGTTGCTTGTGAGGATAATTCCTCTGTTGTGCTCAACACTAAAATAAAACACACTTGATCACAATGGTGGGGTGTGACTTGAAAACAAAACAAGACCCCTATGATTACTTACCCCTCAAAATAAAATCTTGATTAAAGGAAATGATCCTATTTAATTTCCCTCTCTACCTAATTTTCTATTTTGTTATAACAATTAATTTATCTTATAAAATCCAGGAATGAGATGATAACCATCTCATCATCATATTACTCTCTCCCCAAAATATCTAATCTCCAATTACAAAGATATTTCCATTTGTCAAATTGGTTTTACCGAAAAATAATATATTCTAACCCTATGAACCAATGTGGTTCAAAACATTTTATTTTCAAAAGCCAATTTTTATGGAGCTTCTACATGTATATGGGAGGCTACATGAATTTTCTCAGAATTTTAAAAAATGTTTAGTTACCCCAAATAAATCCCCACAATGCCACTGGTTTTAAAATAAAACAGAAAAGGACTAAATCGTAAATGGAAAAAGAAGTCTAGGGGGTTATTTGCAAATCGATCATCCTCTTTCTGTAGCTCGACAGTGGAGCTATGGCGCTAGGCCGCCGTGTCGCTCGCTCCCGCTCATCGCACGCCCAGGCCCCCCCTCGCTCCTCCTGCCGCGTCGAAGAGGATAAGGAGACCCCCCACGACGCTCTGCCCTCCCTCACTCACTCGCTCTCCTTCCTCTCTCTCTGCTCCTCTCCATGACCCGAACCCTAGCCCCATGGCCGAGCTCGCCGCCGTCGTTTGAAGCAGCCCCGAGCACATCTAGGACCGCCAGGAGCTCCGCCTAGTCCTCCTCCACCATCACGTACAAGGAATCGGACCGGGGAGCTGGGAATCGCCGCCATCGACGCCGTCTTCTTCCTCATGGGCCGCCGCGCTCCGAGATCGATTCCGACGTCGTCACCGCACCTCTGCACCAACGATTGTTACCCGCGCGTCAAGGGTAATCTGGTGCATCTTCTGGACATGCCCGTGCCTCCCCTCTCTCCGTAGAACATCGCGCTGATGGTAGACCATAGCGTGCTGCCGCCGGAGCTCACCAGCACTGCCGTCTCCGGTGACCTTTGGGTCCATAACGCCGCCACTAGGTACCCCGTGCTCGTGCGTGTCGAGTGCGAGCGTCAGTAGGTCCCCGCGCGCCGTAGAACGTCACATCCGTGCACCTCGCCGCCGGTGGTCACCGCGGCCGCGCGCGTCGTCGCCGTGCACGGTCCTCACCTCAAAAGGATGCGCGCACATAGTACTATCACAACAGCGAGCCAGCCCAGTGTCTAGCACATGCGCGCACGCTCGCGAGGTCGCGAGTTCGATCCCGCGCGGTGCACTGCATTTTTTCGGTTTATTTCGCACGCTGACAGTCGGGGCCCACTCGTCAGTGGCCCAGCGCCCGCCTGCGCCGTGTCAGCGCCAGCGTGGCCTTGGCCCCACCCGTCAGTGGCATAGGGTAGCACATCCCTGGGTGAAAAACAGATTAGGTTAATTTCTCTGGAAAATAACAGAAAAGACAGAAAATGCTTTAAACTTCAAAAATCCATATCTTTTTGAATACTTGTCCAAAAATAACAAATGAGGTATCAAAATGTTCAGAAGAATAAAGTCTGTAAGATGGCATAACTCACACATCCAACTAATTTAGTTTAGTGGCTGTTTTAATAAAAAAAATGAAAAGGGCAGAATAGAAAAGGATTTTGTAAAATCCATAACTTATTTAATATTAATCCAAATGATGCCAATCCAATTTTGTGAGCTTAGTAATGCGATCACCTAACTCCCCTAATTTTGGTAGAATTAATTAAGCATTATTAATTATTTGGCATTAGATTAAACATTACCAAGCCTCTCTGGACTAAAACAATTATAGAAAATGATTGGTTAATCCAAATGAGTTAGGGCCAATTTTGCTAGATCACATTTAAGAAATGTTAGTTACCCCTAAAAGGAATTAATTTTAGGAGCAACAGAACTTAAATAGTAACTAAAACTGGATTAATAAGTTTCTGAATTAAAACAATTATGTAGGAAGTTTAATAACTCCAAATGAATCAAACCCAACTGTATTATCTTCTACACATCAGTAGCTTTCTATAGAATTTTAGTTTGTATTTTTGTGATCAACAGAACCCAAGTTATGCAATTAAACTTGTACCATTAGTTTCTGCCATATTTAAGACATCACTAAATAATAGTTAATTAAATTAAATGGAAACCAAAGTGTGTTGCTCCGTGTGTGCAGTAGCTATTTGTGATGCTTATGATTGTTATGTCGTGATGATTGCTTGAGTAGTTTAGTGATTGTTTGTATGGCTTGTTTGACGTTTAGATGAGAACTTTGCCGGAGCCTACGAGGAGGGGGAATACTTTGATCAACAAGCACAAGACCCCGAGAACTTTGCTGAGCAAAGCAAGCTATTCTCTGAGCTTGCATCTACATACATCTATTTTGGTTCACATGTTTTACTTATAAAGAGCATAAGTGATTTATGTGGTGTTTTCCACAAAAGATATGATTTTGAAACCCTATATGGAGATATTAGCTGGAATTTCTTTTCCAAACTATAGGATGGGAAAAATACTCTTTACTCCAAACTCCTTTGAAAATACTTGTGTGGATATGGAATGCCGAGATGTCGGTCTTGAAGTGGAAAAATGGAGAATGGTGATGTTTATAAAAAATGCACATTGTGTCCCTGTACTTACAGAACAACCAATACCCTGTGCGACCACATTTACCCACCTATGGGAAAAGGGCTTAGTCATATAATTTGCTCATATTAGTATGGGAGACCTCATCGACGGAGACGACTCCGTTATGCATGAGGGGATAGTGTGTTGATCTACCCCTGACCCGGGTCCTCGCTCAAACTCTATGGAAAGATAAGGAGGAGGATTGAAGGTTCCACCATAAATCGCCGGGCAAAACTATGAGTCCTCACACTTAGATTCCAAAGGGCTGGGTTAAGTGTGGTGGGAAATATCATAAGGGCAGGATCCTATACTAGCATGAGCAAAGGAGAGGCTAGGGTCGGTGGCTCAACTTCGCATACACCTTGTATGGCGGGACGTGGCTGACACGATGAGTTACCGGATGGATGTGGGTTAAAAGCGTGCTACCTCTGCAGAGGGTTAAAACTATTCGAATAGCCGAGTCCTCGGATATGGACAGTTGGAAAGAACTGCTCGGTCCTATGTGCAAGTTTTGCAAAGTTTTGAGATTTGAAAATAAAATGGAGATGTGTTGGATCTGCAACTATACCGACGGGCTGGTATGAGGTTGCTGGAGAATGAATGGGCCATGAAGGGCTATGGTTGGAAAAGGAGGAGTTTGGGGAAAATAAAACCTGGTAATGATTTTTGGAGAAAAAGTTTATAAAAGAGACTTCTTACCTTTTTCAACAAAGATGTATTAAGTTTTAAAGGAGACTTCTTACAAAAACAGATTTATGGGAAAGATTCTAAAAGCCTTCCTTTCTTTTTCAATAAAAGATATAGAGATTTCAAAACAAAGTTTTATTAAACAAAAGTCTATCCTTCTCTTTTCAACAAGGATATAGAGTTTTCAAAGCAGAAAAAGTTTTATTTAAACAATAAAAAGAGTAGTGCATGCTCATTTTGGGGGTAGTTTGCGAGTACATTCAAATGTACTCATATTGGTTTCGTCCCTGGCTATTGTCTTAGCCAGATTTTGAAGAAGAACTGTTCGAAGAAGAAGACTTCAATAACGTCAATGCGAACTAGGGCGCTTCCCAGTCAGCTGCCTGTAGGGTTGGCAAGTGACTTGGGCTCCACGTTGAATTGGTGATTTCCGCTGCGAGTACCTGATGAAGTTATGGCTTCAATCAAGTAAGTAAATTTATTCGGTATTTATGGGTGTTCTGTGATACCAATTCGAGTTATGTGCAACAACAGACTGATCATGGGATTGTTGCAGGAAACATAACGAGTATCTCGGATAGTTAATCCGGGGTCCTCACAGACTTGGTATCAGAGCCATCCTGACTGTAACAGACCTTAGTTAGCATGGACGTTAGTTAGGAAAGAAATATTTTGTTAAAAATATATTGTTTCCAAAAACATATTTTTATCTAAGGAAGTCCAAAAAATAACTTCCACTCTTCTCATCTACTCAAATATTTCGAAGTCTTACCCCTCTATTTTAAGATTTTCCAAGAATTCTTCGCAGGCAAAGCAAGGAGAAACTGGAGTTCATCGTGTCCGAGTTTGACAAACTGGAAGAAGCTGGCGTCATCAGGGTGGTGCCGCACCCAACCTGGGTGGCCAACCCTGTAGTGGTGCCAAAGCCCATGACCTTCAAGTGGCGGCTCTGCATCGACTTCACCGACTTGTACAAGGCCTGCCCCAAGGATCCTTTCCCACTACCCCGGATTGATCTCATCGTGGATTCAACCGCCGGGAGCGAGCTCCTGTGCTTCCTGGATGCTTTCTCCGGGTACCACCAGATCATGATGGCAGTGGAGGATCAGGAGAAGATGGCCTTCATCACACCAAAGGGCTGCTACTGCTACACCCGGATGCCTTTTGGTCTCTGGAACGCCGGCGCAACCTTTCAGCGCGCCATGCAAGCATGTCTTGGGTCCCAGCTGGGCCGCAACGTGGAGGCATACATCGACGACATCGTGGTCAAGACTCGGTACAAGGACTCCCTCATTCAAGATCTGCACGAGACCTTCAACATCCTTCGTCGGGTCAACTTCAAGCTTAACCCCGACAAGTGTGTGTTTGGGGTCCTGTCCGGTAAGCTACTGGGGTTCTTAATCTCCCACCGGGGGATTGAGGCCAATCCCGACAAGATCAAGGCCATCGAGCGCATGGAGGCGCCACGGAGAGTCAAGGACGTACAACGCCTCAACGGGTGCATCACCGCACTCGGGCGCTTCATCTCAAGACATGGAGAACGAGCCCTGCCCTTTTTCAAGTTACTCAAGAAGACGGGTCCCGTGAAATGGACCCTAGAGGCTGAATAAGCTCTTCAGTCCCTCAAGTGCTACCTCGCCTCGCCTCCCGTCCTTGTGGCACCAACAAAAAAGGAGCCCCTACTACTGTACATCGCTGGCACCAATCAGGTGATCATCGCGGTTCTTGTGGTAGAGCGTGACGCTCCTCCGGACAAGGTCGACGGCAAGCGTCCCGGGAACATCCTCCCGGGGCAACCAAGCAAGAAGAGGCAGCCATGTGACAAAGGACCAGAAGGCCCTGAGCCTGGCATGCCCACCGACGCCGCCATCAACGTCGCAGAAGAAGCATCACTGGGGGCTGACGCGCTCCCTCTCGAAGCTACTGAACCCGCCAAGGACTCGGTGACCCGCAAGATACAGCACCCGGTCTACTTCATCAGTTTGGTGCTGCGCGATGCCCGGGAGCGGTACCCCATGATGCAGAAGCTGTTGCTGGCAATCCTCATCGCCTCTCGCAAGATGAGGCCCTACTTCGAAAGCCACCCTATCACCGTGGTTTCCAAGTACCCCTTGAGGAGTCCGCTGGAGAATCCCCTCGCCACTGGGCGAGTATCTTGGTGGGCCATGGAGCTTCAAGGTTTCGGCCTCAAGTTCGAGCACACGAACAACATCAAGAGTCAAGGGCTGGCTGATTTCACGGCGGAGTGGACCGAGACTGCGTTCGACGACCCGGTGGAGGAATCCAGCCTTCCCGGGAAAAAAGATCCTGACGTTTGGACCATGAACTTCGACGGCTCCTACACCAAGGGCCAGGGAGGCACCGGAGTCGTTTTGGTCTCCCCCACAGGAGATCATCTGAAGTACGTCGTCCAGATGCAGTACAAGGAAAATATCTCGAACAACACGACGGAGTATGAGTGCCTGCTTGCGGGACTTCGCACTGCCGTTGGCCTCGGTATCACCAAGCTCATCGTCAAGGGTGACTCTCAGCTAGTCATCAAACAAGTGAACAAGGAGTACGCTTGCCCGCAGATGGCACCGTACGTCGAGGAGGTGTGGAAGCTTCAGCGGCGCTTCGACAGCTTCCGAGCCGTGTACGTCCCTAGGGATGACAACACGACCGCGGACGAGCTGTCACAGATGGCTTCCAAGCGAGAACCAGTACCTCTCGGGATATACATTGAGGTGCTCCGGCAACCCTCTGTGTCTCCCGAGAGGCTCAAGACAAGGTCTATATCGACACTGGGGGCTGGTGACCCGTCTACTTCGACAGCCCGGGAAACCAGCTGATGCACCTAAAATGCATCTACTTTTCCAAGCACTTTGCTTCATAATTTGCTCCGGAATCTTCCCATATTTGAATAAACCTGCTGAATCTGACGCTGTTTTTAGCAAAGTCTCGTTTCTGGTTATTTTTGCAGGAAATTAAATCGGGGAAAAATACCACGTCTTTTTTTATGGAAAAGGAGGGCAACGTGCAAAGGATGGACACGAGGAAGCGCCAGAGGCCCAAAAGAGCGAGCCCCACGCGGCCAGATCCTTTGGCCGTGTGGGCCCACCTAACTGGAGCCTCGGGCGCCGCCTCTCCTTCGGCTTTTCGCGTACCCCCTCATATATACGAAAAAGTGGGTGCCCTAAGAGGAGGAGAGCTTTCGCGAAACACACCGCCGCCGCCACCACGATCTTCGTTTTCGGAGACAGATTGCTCCAGGATTTCTCCTCCGGTGGAGGGATCCGGAGACCGTCTTCACCGCCATCTTCACCGCCTTCATCTCCATCGACCATGAGCTCCCTCTCCATCACCATGTGTGAGTAGTCCACTGTAGGCATGTGAGGTGGATGGGGATTGGATGAGATTGATAATGTAATGATACCCGTTGTTCGAGATCTTAGGGGTTTATCGTGAGGATATTTTTGTATTGTGTTGATACACTTATGCTATACTTAATGCTTGTTACTAGGGCCCGAGTGGCATGATTTCAGTACTGAACTTATTTTGCTTCATCATATAATTGAGTTTGGTATTTATCTGCAAAGTGTATCACTTGCTATTATGTTGAACCTGCGAACCCTAAAAGTGACAGTATAGGGAAAACTAGGGGGAGATGTTTTAGTTTGAGGATTCTATGTGCATGAAGTGTTAATGCGTTGTTCCGGGCTATTCAAAAGGGTAGACCTTAATTACCTGTAGTTCCAAGTTGGCCCCGGTGAAATGGGCAGGTAGGAAAATAGATGTTGTGCAAATTCTCTTGGTTAGTACGCACAACTAATTATGGAACACATACCTACATATATCAGAGTTAGAGATAAGTCCCATTGCTATTTATATCTTATTATATGATCAATCTTATTCATGCAACACCCCGCTATCACCTCATTCCTACGTTTTAAATCTCTGAGTTACATTTTCACTTTTCCGGTGAAAACTGGGAAAACCTTGTTCACTACTGCTGTTCTATTTGCTACCTGAATCATACTACTGCCATCACTATCACTGCTGCAAGTTTATTGATATACAGGTGTGGTTGAGAGTGACGCCTCAATTGCCAAAGTCTTATTGGTATTTTTGTGTTCCCATCGTGTCGAACTATAAATTTGGATAATACTTCCCAACGAAGATTTCAACGATCCCCTATACTTGTGGGCATCAAGACATTTTCTGGCGCCGTTGCCGGGGAACCTAGCTTTATTGGTAAGACAACTTGTTATCATTTATTTGCTGCATTTTCCTAACCATGGGAAAGGAAAAGATTACTCCGAAAGAAGTGAGGTCTTCAACTACTTGTAGAGGTATGGACTTGCTAAGTAGGCTAAACTTTTCACCTAATGCTGCTTCTGCTTTTGTTCCTAAGAAAAAAGGAAAAGTTTTGAATAGTTCACCATTGTCTAAGATGTCTATTAGTACTGAAAATAATTTAATATGTGGTAGCATAGACAATGAAGTGACACCTAAAACACCTGAAACATCTGAGATAACTGAAACACCTGAAACTCCTGAATCTTCTATTATTGAAAATGTTGAGTCTGAATTAGAAGATAATGAATATTGTGATGATGAACATGAAACTTCTTCTGAGGAAGAAGATGCATTTACTATGGCTTTTATGGATTCGAATTTTGATAAATTGGATAAACTTGATAGCTATAAAAATTCTCCTCTTGATGATTATTTCCCTGTTACTGAGAAAATGAATGCTCCAGCTATTAAAATTAAAGACAAAGATTATGAGTTTAGTGTTGATCCTGAAATAATTGAAAAAGCTGAGAAGTATAAATTTTATGGGAGAGAATGAGTTCCCTTTTGAACACATTGCTGATTTGCATGATTTATCTGTGTTATTTGGTTAAGATCAAATCCAATAACGCTATTATTTCTTAAAACTAGGGGAATAAGCGCGGGCTCTGCCGCGCCCGTGGGCTTATTGCTATGTGTATAAATAAATAGGAATTTTGTGACAGTGAGTACTTTTTTTGAATAGATAGAAAGACGTCGGAGTTGTCGAACTGTTCAAGGCAGCATAAATAGCCAGTGGTTTTTTTGATTCATGTTCATATGTTCGTCGTATTTGAATTTTTTTGCGTGTGCTAAATGCTCACATCTGAAATGCACTTAAATTTTTTAAATATTCGAATGAAGAATCTATTCCTATGGCATAAATAGGTGACATAAATAGGCGACATTTTTTTTGTATTCATGTTGTTATATTTGCCATTTTTCCCGCCCGCCAAATTTAATTTTGAAATTGCTCACATTAAAAAATTGGGAAGGTTCGAGTTTGTTTTAAAATTCTTCGACCTGTGAATTTATCCAGATTTGAATTTGTCGAAATAGGCAAATTTGGAGAACGTTTGAAAATTTTAAAGTCAAACTGTTGAAGGCAGCATAAATAGCCAGTGGTTTTTTGATTCATGTTGATATGTTCGCCGTATTTGAATTTTTTTTGCGTGTGCTAAATGCTCACATCTGAAATGCACTTAAATTTTTTAAATATTCGAATGAAGAATCCGTTCCTATGGCATAAATAGACGACATAAATAGGCGACATTTTTTTTTTGTATTCATCTTGTTATTTTTGCCATTTTTTCCCGCCCGCCAAATTTAATTTTGAAGTTTCTCACATTAAAAAATTGGGCAGGTTCGAGTTTGTTTGAAAATTCTTCGACCTGGGAATTTATGCAAATTTGAATTCGTCGAACTAGGCAAATTTGGAGCACGTTTGGAAATTTTAAAGTTTAAAATTTGTGGTTTTAAATGTTTTCGTTATTATAACTAGCAAGGTGGCCCGCGCACACGCGGGCAACATCTTAATCATCTATTATTATTTTTTAATAATTTATTTGACCCTCTCGTATATTTTATCAATTCTTTAATAGCAAGGATCTTTTCCAATACTATCGTCGTGAAATAAGAGACTTCTAGCTTTTCATAGTTATAATTATTAGTCAATTTATGAAGAACAGAGTTTTTCTCCTTGATGAAATTAACAAATCCCATCCAATAGAATGCAGTGTATCTTCGACACATGAATTCCAGCACGGCTTGTGCGGAATGCTATAAAAAATTAATTTTTATTCTACGTGTAAATGTTGTGTTAGACTTTGCATTAACCAAGCCTTTGTTTTAAGAACCATCGCATGTACTATATACAAGAGGAATGTGTATATAGTTTACCTACCTGTAAATTCATCTTTGTGTTCACCCGTCTATCATACGAACTTACAAAATAGGTGGCTTGGTCATCTTTTGTTCCCCCAATATATACTAATGCATAAATATAACAGAAGCAAGTAATGGTAAACATGAAGAAGTGGTCATGGAGTGTCATTGTGCAAAACTCAATACCATGGTATGCAAGGATTCTTGGCAATAGCAAGTGGTGCAGTAATTAGGGCTCTTCAGGCAACGTGAGGAAGTCTTAACCAATCATTTCTCAAGTTGCATTTAATTAGGAGGCCATTTGCTTAAGTTTAAGGTTCGGCCGGAGAAGGTATAACATGGGCATGATGAAAATATGGAGGAGACTGGTTACAATTTATTGGAATATTACAACTCGCCAGTCTAGAAGATCTCTCACATATCCATCTTATTGGAGCATAGGAGAGATTGTACAGTGGGTTTAGATCTATACGTCGTATTTTTCACGAAGATAATACTTGCAGAGATTCTATAATATGTGGAGACATGTGAGCTGTATCTGATTTGCAAAGATAATACTCAATTATGTATGGACCCACACACCTCTATGGAGATAAAACAATTTGGGTTTTGCTTACCGAGAGGATCCGCCAAATTAATTACCAGATATTTTTTATGCAAACTTCTAATATATTTAACTTTTGTAATGAATGGGGTAGATACATGTTTCATGTATATGCTTCCGTACATTTTCATAAAACCTTGATTCATACACCCTTGATGTTCTACGATAATGATCGGTCTTCTAGGCGCACTACCTAAAAAAGCAAAGATAATGAAAGAAATAAGGAGTAGCTTTATATTTGAAGTATGTGCACACAGCATCCGTGTTGTTCTTCAAAACTAAAAAAGACATAATTAGTTAACCCGATATGTTCTAATTTTCCAAAGATCAAGTATGCATGAAGTACTAACTAATTAGCCCGACACTCCTGCATAATTTGTGTAGCCAAAAAGTTCTCACACCTTTTCTTTATTCTTCTGAAGCAACTCTAATCTAATATCTCAATTTTTTTGTAAGATCCTCATGTATAAATTAATTATCAGCCCACCACTCCTATGTGGTTTGTTCACCAAAAATAAGTGTGGGCACCTTTGTTTATTCTTTTATAGGAGCTGCTCAAACCTAATCTTTATGCATGTACTTGAACTGTTTGTCTAACAAACAATTTCTTTAAAACAAAATTCACTTTATTGCTTCAAAATTAAAACTTCACAACAGAGGAATTCACGACAAATATTTTAAACATAATCTACATTCATAATCCTACCAAATGATAAATCAGTTATTTGATTCCATGTGATCAATGGATAGAAACATACCTAGTGCGTAGCTCAGCTGGGCCGACTTTGTGATCCGATCGACTTGGTTCTCGTGAATATCAACTATCAAGTGTAGTTTGGCTCCTCCTTTTTCTACCTGTTTGAGCAGATTTGGCTTGAACAAACAATTTGGTTAAACCACAATTCACATTTATAGGCTAAAAAATTAGAACTTAACAACAGATCAATTATTGCCAAATATTTTAAACATAATCTATATTTGTAATGCTACTAAATGATAAATTCACATCCGTGCACATAACTAATACTTTATGGCATGTAAATAGATGTAGACTTCTCCTTATACGTTGTTAAAGCAGATATAGCTATAGACTGTATCCTATATCCTATCTTGTATAGTAAAGAAATTGATTGAGCTGGTAAAATAAGATAGTCACATGCCATTACCTAACTCTAGATCGACTTTCCAGCTGTGTGCATGAGAAAAATCCACCATCGATCCATCTCAGTGTTACGCGCCTGCATGCACATGCATAGATCCATGCTCTCAATGGACTGATGCATGAATCCTGCAAGACTGCTGGTAACCTGGTGTACACTGTACACACATGGCTGCACGCTGAGAAAGTGGACACGCCGGGGACGGAAAATACGGCCGCTACGGCAGCGTACGCGCGCACATGCGCGGGCAAGGTCTTAATTGTCTTTATTTATCTTTCTTTGATATTAATTGAATAAAGTTATGTGTTGGCCATTATGCAATTGTTCTTTCTAGGCTTAGCTTGTGTATAGGAAATCATTATTGTGGCACAATGTCACATAAATTCAAATGTTGATGTAAAACCAATGATTGATAAGCATCGATGATACCCAATATGTCTAACATATCTCAATATGCAAAGGTGGATTCTCATGTGAAGGATTATACATGGTAAAGCACGACCACTTCTGCTTCACTTAAGTATGCATATCAATATATGAATGGAATGTGTTCGGCTAAGCCGTGTTCACGTAGACATTTGGACTATACAATTTGACAAAATGTGAGACTTAACCTCAAATTTCATATAAGCTAGAGGTGTAAATAAATGAAAAGAAGAATTTCATTAACAATCTGTCATTATATGCTCAAAATAAAATGTCTCTGGAAGCAAGATATTGTGATGTTCACGATCTTTCCAAATCCCAGCTCATACCCCAAAGTGCAATTCGTTCATGTATCTGAAATCCAGAGATCCAAATGTTCACAATATCTCCAAACATAGTTCGTACAGAGAGGTGGTAGTAGCTGTCAGCAGTTGAAAACACTTCAATGAAAACTTCGTCCTTAAAGTCATCTGGCTAACAAAGTATAGTGAAGGCTAGTTGGAAAAAACTCCCAAGAAATAATAATAATATGGGAAAGTCTCGCATTACCTTAGAGAATATTTCAATCTCAGATGAACATTGTTGATGATATTATCCTTTCAAGATGAAATGCATCTTCTACAAATCACCACATTTCAAGAAATCCACATAAATATCTTGACCTGAAGCCTGGGCCTAGAAACATAAGGATATAAATAGTGTTTAAGTTTTGCATTTTTCATCAACCTTAAAGTAATATTACACATGATAGGAGAGTGTACCAATAGATAAAGTAGTCACCCGCCCCATCGAATAATTGTGATTTTACTATCTCTGTTTGAGGGAATAAATGCCAAGCCGGAAAAATTCAGATAAAATACATTTGTGTAACTGTGTGCTAATAAAGTGCAGACCCAATGATAAAGATTACAACGATCGGCCATTCAGAAAATTGTACTCTATTTAACTGGACAACTAAAAAGGACCCGAGCTGCATGAGATTATCCTAGCCCTTGTAATCCAAAAAATGTGTAAATACAATTGTCTGGTACCTGATCTTAATTGAGCAGAACTACTACAGCTTCATCTCACGTTCATACGCGGGCATGCTCATGCATACATGGTTGTATTGCTGCTACGCTTGATTTAGGATCGTGGACAGCTGGCCGTACCAAAAAATCATAATCGATGCCTAGAACCATAATTAATTGGAAAGAAGAAAAGAAGTACATATGTATTACGGCTGAGCTACCAGCGAAGTTCACGTCCAATTAAGTATCATTGCAAATCCTCTGAATCCTTCAGGCTGGGGAGATCCAGATCCCGGCAACTGAAGCACATTCAGGCGCCCGGAATTGTACCTAACTGACTGATTCTCGAACGGCAATTTAATCTTCCACAATAGTCCGCCAAAAAAACTATCAGCTACTAATCTCTCGCTGCTTGGCGGGCAGGATCAAAATAGCGTCAAAATGTAACACCATCTCCTTTAGTTCCAACACAGTCCATCGCCTCTCCGTCCCATACCTTCTGAATATATTCAGTCAGGTGAAAGCCAAATTGTTCCAAACATGTATAGATAATTTAGCAACAGTTAACCTTTTAGCATAAATATAGGGAGAAAATGGACGGTTTGGATCTCTGATTGATCAAGGTACTTTGTTAATCAGCTCACATGTAAAAGATTTTCCTCCATGTAACATGACACTATTAATCTCTCTGCTGAAGGCAAGTGCAGGAATACAAAAGCTTAATTACCAGTCCATTAACTCTAAACACATCATCAATTAACTGGTCAAAATTGGATATAAATTGAAGGGGAGAAAAAAACTCAGATTAATGTGCTCGTAAGGTATAAGAGATCATTAGAGATATTGTAGATCGTCAAAAAGAAACTAAGGTTTATTACCAGCAGAAAAAAATATCTTGCTCTGAACCTCCGCACTTAAAGATCAACCTGGCTATTTTGTTCCTCGTTCAAATCTCGATGATGGGCACCCTGGACCCTAGATGTAGAAGCAACATCACGGACCGAGCTGCTGTTGAACCGGGAAGAAGCAGGCTGATAGCAGAAAGGTCCGAACAACAACAACAACATATATGTACATGGTTCGGGAAAGAAGCTAGGCAAATAAAGGAAACTCCTGACCAGTATGGTTTTTCTCCTTGCGGCTGCCAGTTGCGTCACTCCAGATCTTATCCTTACCCGGTGAAGTCGTGTGCACTCCAGATCGAGAAAGGCAGCTAGGAACTGGAGGCAATGCATGCATGCATTCTGCACCCATGCTTGCTTCGTTTGAACCTATTAAAAAATTCAGAAACTCCTTTTAGATTAGAATAATGCAGAATTACCATCAGCTACCTTCAAGGTCTGACCTATAAATTGAGCTCCACAAATATTAAAAATAGCATTTGTAAGAGACATAAAGTAATCTTGTTTACACTACTATATAATCATGTCAAGTTTCAGTATACCGTTTGATTATTTTTATATTCAGGTATGCCAGATGATTTTCTCCTTTCAGCTTGGCCAAATTTGGCTCAGAATATATCTGTACAATTCAATTTTATATGCGCACCTTTGGTTCTATATTGGGGATAGCGAGCTGACAAATTTCTAGACAGTACGTATATGTTGGGGTATATTGTAAAGAAGTAGATGGAGCACTCAAAGGAAATTAAATATTTCATTCTATATTGGGGATAGCGAGCTGACAAATTTCTAGACAGTATGTATATGCTGAAGTATATTGTAAAGAAGTAGATGCAGCACTCAAAGGGAATTAAATATCTCGTGTAGGTACCTGGCTTTGGACTGTCTAGCTGTGTGTGCGCGAAGAAAGTATTAATTCAACTCATCGATCCATCATGTATGGCTCCATGCACCCTTTAGATTTATATAGCTGATAGCCAGCTGACAAAATTTTCTAGACAGTATATGATTTATTGTAAAGAAGTAGATGAATCACTGAAAGGAAATTAAATCCCACGTATATTTACCTTGCATTGGGCTGTTCGGCTGTGCGTGCACCATGCAAATCTCAGTTCGATCGATCCATCCTATCTGCATGCATGCCTGCATGGTGTATGCATGGGATTAAAAAATTACTTACGTTGAGAATCTACGTCAATTGGCCGATTGCATTCGAGAACTTGGCGGCCGCGGCGATCGGAATACGACCTGGCCGCGGCGACCTCCCCGCGGCAGCGTGCGTACGTGAGGAGACGCCAGAACACGATTATATGCGCTGATGAGTATCACGCAAGCCTGCAGCAATCAATCTACTTCCTCCGGCGATTTAGGTATCCGGCGGCTTGAGATTGGAAGCCGGCAGCGTTGATGGTTTTTGTTTTACTTCAGCCTATGCCCTATGGTATATTGAGATTGAACGGGTACGTGAGAAAATAAGTAATGGCATTGGTGGGTAATTATTGTCAACTCTGATTTAATTAATGGTTGTGATTTACTCGTTTATTTACCCGATGGTCAGATGTTTATGATTTTGGTGGGATTTTCTAGCCTAATTCTCTAATTTCTGGTTAGCCCATAATACACTTTTAATATATAATAGAATAGAACTTAACAACAGATCAATTCTTGCCAAATATTTTAAACATAATCTATATTTGTAATGCTACTAAATGATAAATTCACATCCGTGCACATAACTAATACTTTATGGCATGTAAATAGATGTAGACTTCTCCTTATACGTTGTTAAAGCAGATATAGCTATAGACTGTATCCTATATCCTATCTTGTATAGTAAAGAAATTGATTGAGCTGGTAAAATAAGATGTTTATGATTTTGGTGGGATTTTCTAGAATAATTCTCTAATTTCTGGTTAGCCCATAATACACTTTTAATATATAATAGAATAGAACTTAACAACAGATCAATTCTTGCCAAATATTTTAAACATAATCCATATTTGTAATGCTACTAAATGATAAATTCACATCCGTGCACATAACTAATACTTTATGGCATGTAAATAGATGTAGACTTCTCCTTATACGTTGTTAAAGCAGATATAGCTATAGACTGTATCCTATATCCTATCTTGTATAGTAAAGAAATTGATTGAGCTGGTAAAATAAGTTGTTTCTGATTTTTGTGGGATTTTCTAGCCTAATTCTCTAATTTCTGGTTAGCCCATAATACACTTTTAATATAATAGAATAGAACTTAACAACAGATCAATTCTTACCAAATATTTTAAACATAATCTATATTTGTAATGCTACTAAATGATAAATTCACATCCGTGCACATAACTAATACTTTATGGCATGTAAATAGATGTAGACTTCTCCTTATACGTTGTTAAAGCAGATATAGCTATAGACTGTATCCTATATCCTATCTTGTATAGTAAAGAAATTGATTGAGCTGGGAAAATAAGATAGTCACATGCCATTACCTAACTCTAGATCGACTTTCCAGCTGTGTGCATGAGAAAAATCCACCACCGATCCATCTCAGTGTTACGCGCCTGCATGCACATGCATAGATCCATGCTCTCAATCGACTGATGCATGAATCCTGCAAGACTGCTGGTAACCTGGTGTACACTGTACACACATGGCTGCACGCTGAGAAAGTGGACACGCCGGGGACGGAAAATACGGCCGCTACGGCAGCGTATAGATTCATGCATCAGTCGATTGAGAGCATGGATCTATGCATGTGCATGCAGGCGCGTAACACGATGGATCGATGGTGGATTTTTCTCATGCACACAGCTGGAAAGTCTAGAGTTAGTTAATGGCATGTGACTATCTTATTTTACCAGCTCAATCAATTTCTTTACTATACAAGATAGGATATAGGATACAGTCTATAGCTATATCTGCTTTAACAACGTATAAGGAGATGTCTACATCTATTTACATGCCATAAAGTATTAGTTATGTGCACGGATGTGAATTTATCATTTAGTAGCATTACAAATATAGATTATGTTTAAAATATTTGGCAATAATTGATCTGTTGTTAAGTTCTAATTTTTTAGCATATAAATGTGAATTGTGGTTTAACCAAATTGTTTGTTCAAGCCAAATCTGCTCAAACAGGTAGAAAAAGGAGGAGCCAAACTACACTTGATAGTTGATATTCACGAGAACCAAGTCGATCGGATCACAAAGTCGGCCCAGCTGAGCTACGCACTAGGTATGTTTCTATCCATTGATCACATGGAATCAAATAACTGATTTATCATTTGGTAGGATTATGAATGTAGATTATGTTTAAAATATTTGTCGTGAATTGCTCTGTTGTGAAGTTTTAATTTTGTAGCAATAAAGTGAATTTTGTTTTAAAGAAATTGTTTGTTAGACAAACCGTTCAAGTACATGCATAAAGATTAGGTTTGAGCAGCTCCTATAAATGAATAAACAAAGGTGCCCACACTTATTTTTGGTGAACAAACCACATAGGAGTGGTGGGCTGATAATTAATTTATACATGAGGATCTTACAAAAAAATTGAGATATTAGATTAGAGTTGCTTCAGAAGAATAAAGAAAAGGTGTGAGCACTTTTTGGCTACACAAATTATGCAGGAGTGTCGGGCTAATTAGTTAGTACTTCATGCATACTTGATCTTAGGAAAATTAGAACATATCGGGTTAACTAATTATGTCTTTTTTAGTTTTGAAGAACAACACGGATGCTGTGTGCGCATACTTCAAATATAAAGCTACTCCTTATTTCTTTCATTATCTTTGCTTTTTTTGGTAGTGCGCCTAGAAGACCGATCATTATCGTAGAACATCAAGGGTGTATGAATCAAGGTTTTATGAAAATGTACGGAAGCATATACATGAAACATGTATCTACCCCATTCATTACAAAAGTTAAATATATTAGAAGTTTGCATAAAAAATATCTGGTAATTAATTTGGCGGATGCTCTCGGTAAGCAAAACCCAAATTGTTTTATCTCCATAGAGGTGTGTGGGTCCATACATAATTGAGTATTATCTTTGCAAATCAGATACAGCTCACATGTCTTCACATATTATAGAATCTCTGCATGTATTATCTTCGTGAAAAATACGACATACATATCTAAACCCACTGTACAATCTCTCATATGCTCCAATAAGATGGATATGTGAGAGCTCTTCTAGACTGGCGAGTTGTAATATTCCAATAAATTGTAACCAGTCTCCTCCATATTTTCATCACGCCCATGTTATACCTTCTCCGGCCGAACCTTAAACTTAAGCAAATGGCCTCCTAATTAAATGCAACTTGAGAAATGATTGGTTAAGACTTCCTCACGTTGCCTGAAGAGCACTAATTACTGCACCACTTGCTATTGCCAAGAATCCTTGCATACCATGGTATTGAGTTTTGCACAATGACACTCCATGACCACTTCTTCATGTCTACCATTACTTGCTTCTGTTATATTTATGCATTAGTATATATTGGGGGAACAAAAGATGACCAAGCCACCTATTTTGTAAGTTCGTACGATAGACGTGTGAACACAAAGATGAATTTACAGGTAGGTAAATTATATACACATTCCTCTTGTATATAGTACATGCGATGCTTCTTAAAACAAAGGCTTGGTTAATGCAAAGTCTAACACAACATTTACACGTAGAATATTTTTTTTTTATAGCATTCCGCACAAGACGTGCTGGAATTCATGTGTCGAAGATACACTGCATTCTGTTGGATGGGATTTGTTAATTCCATCAAGGAGAAAAACTCTGTTGTTCATAAATTGACTAATAATTATAACTATGAAAAGCTAGAAGTCTCTTATTTCACGACGATAGTCTTGGAAAAGATCCTTGCTATTAAAGAATTGATAAAACATACGAGAGGTTCAAATAAATTATTAAAAATAAATAATAGACGATTAAGAAGTGGGTTATAATAGAGAGAACACGTTAAACCACATAGGTTAGAAATATATAATCAATTGATTTTGATTGTGACGGTTGAGATTAAAAGATGGAAAAGTTACGTACAATATTCATCGGGTACAAACAAGTTTTTTCCACCACGTACAACCAAATCATATCCCGTTCCATTCATTTTTAAATAGGAAATAGGGAGTCATATCTTTACGTTAATAGAGTCCAGACTGGATACGGTAGCCTGATTGGTAGAAATAAAAAATCGGAACAGCTGATCGATTCAAAAAACAAAAAAAAAGTTGATCGGTCCAATCAGCTAGCAACTAGCGAAAGCAAAAAAAAAAAAAAAACTAAAACAGCTGATCGGAGCTCCGATCAGCTATTACGCTACGCATGTGCATGCCAGGAACAGAGAACATGGTGGTCACCTGTAAATGTAGAATAATTTGCATATTTTGAAATACCAAAAATATCCGAACAAAAGTTTGGCGCATATCTTTCAACATTCTATGTGTGCACATCAAGTTTCGTGAAAAACCGATATTTTTTTGTGGTACGTGTAAAAAGACAAAAAAAATGTTTCATGAAAAGCATATTTTAGCATCAAATTTCATCTTTTTTACACACGGCACAAAAATATCGATTTTCCGTGAGACGACTTTGTAAGCATACAGAACAACCACATGTACACGAGAGTTTTTTTTTGTCCAATTTTTTGGACATCTCACGAAACGTTGCATTTTAAAAACTGGGAGCATATGATCCAGAGTGTCAAAAAGTCACCCCCAATTTACACTATATAAGAGTATCATCTACAGTAATATACTTCGAAGAGTATGAAAGAAGTTGTGGCACGCGTTGTGGTGCCAAGGACACACCCTGACAAGACAAAATATCCGACCATCTCAGTACCAAAACACAAAAAATTAGACGGATACAGTATGCTTGTATTTCGTACGACACCATATATATCATCAAGACATTGTCGTGAAGAATGTAGATACATACATACAGAGTCGGAGCTTAGTGTAAGTTAGTTGTGGCGACCGCATTCAGCTTTGGACTAGGTTTAGATTTTTTTTTCTGGGAAGGGCTTAGAAGGGAAGATTTAGTATCCCCCTCCCCCTAAAAAACACTGTTATATTCTCTTTCGTCATCTCGACAATTTATGTCAAGCTCCACCACAACAGAAGTAAATTACACTCTAGAGATTGATAAGGGCCGGTGTGAAAAGGTAAAAGGATAGAGAGTAGGTTCATGCCGGTAGAATTTTGGACTCAAGGAGATGGTTAGGATCCTTAATCGAAATTTATTTCTCCGTAATCTTATTTTCAGGAACATACGAAAAATAACATCCTTACAAACTCCAATGACTTTACAAAATAATCAAAGCATACTTTGCTTATATCATACGTTGGTCTAAAATAGAGGTGCCACGTTCATCGACATCATCAAAATTATCGTGGTAGTTAGATTATAGACCAAAGGCATAAAAAAAGTGCATGGCTTATGTTCCTAGCAGGTCTTGAGTTGTGTTTCGGGTGGTTATTTGGATATCCGTTGATGAAACATCAGATGTTGATAACCGTAATACAAAATGTGGTTTAATACTATACTATACGATCATATTTCATATCATCCATGGTTCTCAACTAAGTTAAATATGTTCTACAAAATCAAATAGGTATTACTGAAATAAAATCCGTGGACATGTTCAATATGGTAAATATGATGCCCTTGCAAATTTTTATACTGTTCACATAAATAATTGTTACCCAAAACATAACAATAGCTGATTTCTTTTTACGTCAATAACCCGTGCAGGTGCACGGTTGATGACTAGGGTGACATGGTGTTTTGGGGGATTTACAATAATAATTCGTCCATAGATTAAAATTAACCATATAAAAAATGTGATATCATCTTAAAAATAAACAAATCTAGACCTTTCTCGGGTGAATGTATTTTATATGATGTAATCAAATCCAGTTTTCATGATGTCAAATACACTTTTCTATGTTTGATGATATGTAATTATTTATGATTTAATTGAGCAAATGATATCATTTAGAAAGTGGTATGTTTAACGTCCTTAGAACCATTTTCGGACACATTGAGCGGGCTTAAGATGATGCCCTCGCATTTGTGAGGGCCACCTGGCTAGTTTAATGTAAAAGGAAATGAGCATACTATCTATTTTCCCAAGAAGAATGCTGTTACAGTGATAAACAAGAGTGTAAATTCTATTCAAAGAAATACTATTATGATTGGAAGCTTTGAAGTTGCACTACCACCTCCTGAACCAAAATATGCTATCTTGATGATTGGAACTATTCCAATCAAGTATGAGGTATCTTGAAACTCTTCTTTATATCTATAAAATAAGAATCATGTATTATATCTTTTGCATATTATTAATGAGACTTGATCAACCTCATTACTAATGTGGAAATGATGAAAACTTGATTCCCATAAAAATTTGTATTGCATTTTAATTTTATTTATCTTAGAATTTTAGAGTATATGCATAATCATAATTATTTCAGAGTTCAGAAATTCCAGAATATGAAGTTTGAAAAATTCTCTTTAGAAAATTGTCTCTGAAAATTCCAGAAAAATTTGGAGGTAAGTTATTTAACCAGAGGGACCATCTGCCAGAAGTGGGACACCAGGAGGCCACCAGGGACCAAAATGGGGTGTCCCACGCGGCCAGATTCCTTGGCCGCGTGGGACCCACCAACTTTGTCCCCAGGTGGTGTTAGGTGAGTGTCCTGTGCCCATCTCCTTCCCCTCGACAGAAAACCACTTCCAGGTATTTTTCCCAAATTTTCCCGAGCTCGTTCTTCCTGCTATCCTTGGATCTCCAAGTTTAGGGCAGATTTTTCAAATCTGTTTGGTGGGATTGCTCCTTGGTATGTGACTCCTCCACCCATCCAATTATTTTTTGTTCTTGTGCCTCATGTATGAAGTATTTTGCTGCACTAGGTGTCACCTAATATGCTTGAGAAATCCATGGATTTAAGTTTTCTAGTTGATATGGATGCATGATATTGATGTGGAGACTAGTTATGGATGGCTCAATGTTGTTTTAGAGTGCTACATCTTAATTTTTGTTGAATATTATTTATGGGCAGCAAGGTACCATGATGAACAAAGGCAAGGCATTGCTTGGGATGAGCTCAAGACCGAGGAGAAGAGCATCTAAAGTCTCCCTTAATTATGATGACAACCATCTTTGGGAGGATGATGCAGTTTTTGTGGGGAGAAGCTGAAGATCCATACAACTAGATGGCAAGACCCCCATGTTCTTGAGCAGTGGGGGATAAAAGAAGACTTCGACACCTTCGCCAATGCAACTGGTTTGCTTGAGTTTGCCCAAAATCCACGAGGTACATACGAGGAACTCTCGCGAGAATTCCTCTCCACATTCAGGTTTGAGGGCCCTGAGATCTACAAGCACAGTAAGAAGAGTAAGGCACCCACTCCTACCTTTGTTTGTAAATTTACTATGAGGGGGAGCGCCTTGTTATGTCTTTGGAGGAGTTTTGCAAAGCTATTGGTGTGGAAAACAGGGGTAGTTGGGATGAAACCCGTGCTGACTCCAACCAGGAGCTTGTTGCATTTTGGCACTCTATTTCTGTTAACTCTCATGATAGATTGAATAGGGGTAAATTTACTCATATACAGCACCCAAGTTTGAGATACTTTGCGTTGTTCCTTGCAAGAGGATTTCTTGCTAGAGACAACAATTCTGCTTGCACGGGACCAATGGTTTATTTACTTAAATGTGCAAAAGAAAACACCACATGTGGTATAACTTGGGAGTCATTCTTGCTAGATCCTTGCATACGGCTGTGAGTAGAAATATTACTGATCAAACCCCTATTTATGCTGGTGCTATTGCTACTTTAGTGTATGAATACATTAAAGATGAAAGAGGTTATGGTGATAACATGGGTACTCCTGTGATAGAGTCCAATTTACTCGATTTTGCTTTGACTACCCGTATGGATATAAGTGTGATGCATGGGGATCATTATTGGTATAACTATTTGAGTACTAATGGACAAAGAGTGCCCATTAGGCTCCCCCGTGCTGACCTTTTTGACAGGAGTACCGGAAAATGGATTGTGGAAGAGATGCCGCCTCAAGAGGAGCCACAAGATCCAGGGATGCAAGGCTACCAACCTCGAGAGGAGCCCCAAGACTCAGGAATGCAAGGCTACCCATATGGTTACTTCCCTGGAGGTGGAAGTGGATACAACTACTACCCGGGATACTAGCTTGATCGCAAGCTTGGGGGAGTACCTCTCTCCCTTTCCATTCATTGTGTTATATCACTGTTATCTTGTTATGTTTTAGTTTCTTGTTCTAAAAATCACAAAAACACAAAAAGATTTCATTTGTTTCTTTTGTTTAGTTACTTCTGGACATTTACTTTATGCATCTTAAAACTAAAAAGAACAAAAACATTTTCGTTTTATTGAATCCAAAGTGAAAACGGAGGTGCAGGAATTGCTGAAATCTGCTCACTGTTCTATTTTTCATATTTTCTCTGTAACTCCGAATGAGCTAAAATTTTAACCACTACTGCAACTTTTCATAACCTACACACCCGTAAATTATGAGATTTTTCTGAGTGTCTAGGTAGGGTAAAAACAGTACTGTATGCAGTAACATTTTATGGCAGATTTGAGTTTTTATTGCGCAGTTCAAATTGGGAGAGGAGAACAACAATGATGAGTTGATGTGCATGAAGTGGATGAAAGGTATGACACCTTTGCCGTGCTTATGTGGACTTTTTAATAACAGCAAGTGCGCACATCATAGTTTCTTTAACATCTAGGGAAGTGGTAGCAAATGTTTATCTTCTCCGTGTTCTAGTATGTTATATTATGATGCAAGTGAGATAATATGTAGCGACAACACTTGGATGTGAGTTGAGTAATTGTGGCTCTAAACAAAGGTCTACGCATCCCATTGTGCTTGCTAAACTTGCCAACCAAAGAATAAAAGAATTTTTCAAATGATAAACATGAAGTCATATGCTTGACAAGCTTAGTGGTTGGGAGTTAACTTAAATGTGCTGACACATGGAAAGCTTTCAACATTGCACTAAATTATATTTAGTTGATATCATGTACCTTTGTTTATGGATGCTTATCATGTGCGAAATAAATGTGGAAACTTAGTAAGTTTGAGGAGTAGGAATAATTGGCTAGAGAGACGCCTGGGCCGCCAACCTAAGCCATGCATCATTCATGGTGGAAATTTACAGCGTACCATAGTGAACATTCAGTGATGCACATCATAATAAAAAGCTACACAAATAGTAAATAAAAGAGTGCTGAGATTGTTCATTGTCTGTTTGTCTTGTCGTTTGGACATGGGCTTGTTCCATGTCTTGGGACAAGAGGTACCCCAGTTGACGCTCTTGATGACGCTTTTATTACTTGCAATGACTGAAAAACTCGAACTTGCCTAGTGACCGAGTTGAGTAGCACGTGGTGTAGGTACTCGTATTCACGGGGCATGAGACTTTCAACCTCTAGTTGGTCAAGCATATGAGTCATAATAGGGAACACCAAATGGTTTGATAAAACTGAGAGCAAGGTTGTAAGCACAATGAGTTCATTAGTCAATAAAAGAAAGAATCAAAAGATCTCAAAAATCTTGTCTTGATTCAATTAAAAGCGATGCAAGAACCTTTGTTTATTTCTACAGTTGGGCAAACTCATCCAAGTATTGACACTTCATGATATTTCTCTTGCAACATGTATAAATGCTTTAACACTGATTAGATATACCTTTGCTAGCATTTTGTTATTTGTTATGGAAATTATGTTTTGAATACTTGTTGGTATTAAACGGTGTTACATATGCAATGCAAAGTTCTTGTCAAAGTCTTTTTATCGCTTCTGCACTATGTTTGAGTTGTTCGAGGACAAACAACGAGCTAAGCTTGGGGGAGTTGATGCACCTAAAATGCATCTACTTTTCCAAGCACTTTGCTTCATAATTTGCTCCGGAATCTTCCCATATTTGAATAAACCTGCTGAATCTGACGCTGTTTTTAGCAAAGTCTCGTTTCTGGTTATTTTTGCAGGAAATTAAATCGGGGAAAAATACCACGTCATTTTTTATGGAAAAGGAGGACAACGTGCAAAGGATGGACACGAGGAAGCGCCGGAGGCCCAAAAGAGGGGCCCCACGCGGCCAGATCCTTGGGCCGCGTGGGCCCACCTAACTGGAGCCTCGGGCCGCCTCTCCTTCGGCTTTTCGCGTACCCCCTCATATATACGAAAAAGTGGGTGCCCTAAGAGGAGGAGAGCTTTCGCGAAACACACCGCCGCCGCCACCACGATCTTCGTTTTCGGAGACAGATTGATCCAGGATTTCTCCTCCGGTGGAGGGATCCGGAGACCGTCTTCACCGCCATCTTCACCGCCTTCATCTCCATCGACCATGAGCTCCCTCTCCATCACCATGTGTGAGTAGTCCGCTGTAGGCATGTGAGGTGGATGGGGATTGGATGAGATTGATCATGTAATGATACCCGTTGTTCGAGATCTTAGGGGTTTATCTTGAGGATATTTTTGTATTGTGTTGATGCACTTATGCTATACTAGCAAAAGTGCCCGTGCGTTGCAACGGATTGAAAAAAAATTAATATATACTCAGAGAAAATATGTCTGTGCATTGCGAAGGGTAAACTTTTCTCAAATACTTTTTAGGTCATTTTGAATTTCACTACGGGAAATTACTTTTTATGTCATTTTAAATTTCACCGACATGCGTAACACTGTTTTTTTGGCGAGGTCAAATTTTTGGCATGGCACGTCACCCGTAGGAACTGCTCTCTACTTATTCGTTCATTCATGTTCCCTTCTTTTTAAAAATCTCTAAGGGTGGGCTCTTAAATGAAAGTGTCATTTGTCCTTTCGATTTTAGAGGTGGACAATTGCCACGCCTCTTAGGGGACACCGTCAATTCGTTTCATTCACAATCCAATTTTCAGGACTACTTATTCGACAATATTGGTTCAGAAATAAATATTGAAGTGCATATTAAACCAACAATAATCCATATATTCCCCTAAAACCAATAGTCTAAATATAAATTTACATAGTATAATTTATATTCAAATTATTTCGAAATTTAATTAGATAAATAGCAGTATTGGAGTGCATTTAAATTCACCAACATCGCGACATCGTATACAGTGCAGCTAGCACCCCCGAGCTGTCTACTCGTTTTCATCTTAACAAAGGAGGGAATAGTCATCCCCCACAAGCTGGCTACTCGTTTTGATGTAAAGAAAGAAGGATACTGATCGTTGACTCGTTGTACTCCTCGTTTCCCTAGAACTTGGGATCATCCGTCCCTCATTCTGCTAGTACACATGAGCAGCTGCTGCGCGCCGAGGTGACGCGCCAGAGGAAGATCTGCCACTCCCATGCCTGGCCACTCCTGCGGTTGCTCTGGGCGGAGCCAACTCCAAGGCCTGGCCACTACCACGTTTATATCAGATTCAATCAACAAAGCATTCAGGTTGCATAGGATCTGTACCAATTTTTTCCTGCACACACGTATCAGTAGCTAGCATGTGCGGATGGATCCTGGACCTGGACCGCGCTCAGAGAAGAAGCATCTCGTTGCTGCCCGATGCCTCCTCCGTTTAAATCAACAAGGAGGAGCTCCACGGCCGCTCGACACATCCCGAACCTCGACAGCATACTTGACTACGCCGCCGCTTCTGCTGTTCTTTCCTAGACGCCGCCACAATCTGGATTTCTGCTCCACGGCCGCTCGACACATCCCGAACCTCGACAGCATACTTGACTACGCCGCCGCTTCTGCTGTTCTTTCCTAGACGCCGCCACAATCTGGATTTCTGCGGGTCGAGTACTCTTTCTTGGAAGAGGAAGGTTAAGGCGGGCAGGGGCGGTGCAGGTCTTGTTGGCGATGCCGGCAAGCCCACCGGCAGCCAGGTGCGACGCGGTGCCGATGTGGCGCTGCTGCTGCTCCGGATGGCGGCCGCCGTACACGACCACGCCGCCCACCCGTGCCTCCGTCTGCATCGGCGGCAAGCCCGCCGGCGGCCAGGTGCGACGCGGTGCCGATGTGGTGCTGCTTCTGCTCCGGATGGCGGCCACCGTACACGACCACACCGCCCACCCGTGCCTCCGTCTGCATCGCCGGCAAGCCCGCCGGCGGGCAGGTGCGACGCGGTGCCGATGTGGCGCTGCTGCTCCGGATGGCGGCCGCCGTACACGACCACATCGCCCACCCGTGCCTCCGTCTACATCGGCGGGCAGAACGGGACGGATATGCTTTCGGTCGGCCTTTTTTGGCTGAAAAACCGGAACGATGCAGACAATGACGAAAGCTTACGCGTGAGTCGTGACTCGATCGAAACGGTCCGAAACGTTATTTTACGTAAGCGGTGGCAATATCTGTAATATTGATTGGAAAATAAGGGTAAATATAAAACAGACGAAAAACTGGCAAGAAGCCTTAGTCCCTTTATTATTAGGTAAAGACTTAATGCTTGTTACTAGGGTCCGAGTGGCATGATTTCAGTACTGAACTTATTTTGCTTCATCATATAATTGAGTTTGGTATTTATCTGCAAAGTGTATCACCTGCTATTATGTTGAACCTGCGAACCCTAAAAGTGACAGTATAGGGAAAACAAGGGGGAGATGTTTTAGTTTGAGGATTCTATGTGTTCATGAAGTGTTAATGCGTTGTTCCGGGCTATTCGAAAGGGTAGACCTTAATTACCTGTAGTTCCAAGTTGGCCCCGATGAAATGGGCAGGTAGGACAATACATGTTGTGCAAATTCTCTTGGTTAGTACGCACAACTAATTATGGAACACATACCTACATATATCAGAGTTAGAGATAAGTCCCATTGCTATTTATATCTTATTATATGATCAATCTTATTCATTTAACACCTCGCTATCATCTCATGCCTACGTTTTAAATCTCTGAGTTACACTTTCACTTTTCCGGTGAAAACTGGGAAACCCTTGTTCACTACTGATGTTCTATTTGCTACTTGAATCATACTACTGCCATCACTATCACTGCTGCAAGTTTATTGATATACAGGTCTGGTTGAGAGTGACGCCTCAATTGCCAAAGTCTTATTGGTATTCTTGTGTTCCCATCGTGTCGAACTATAAATCTGCGTAATACTTCCCAACGAAGATTTCAGCGATCCCGTATACTTGTGGGCATCACCAGCCCAGAAGGCGCGCAAGACCCGGCAGGACCGAGACCAAGGGAAGCCATGCTTCTCCTTGGTCAAATGGTATTGCCGGTGGAAAGAACCCACCCACCCTGGGCCCTGGACATCGTCAAGTACATGACGGAGCATGCTCTGCCAGGATGATCACAAGGCCGAGCGGGTGGCTCGTCAAGCCAAGCTCTATGTCCTGATCGACGACGAGCTCTACCGGCGACGCGACAACGGAGTCAGGCTCCGCTGCATACCAACAGAACAAGGCCAAGTACTTCTACGAGACATCCACGAGGGCACATGTTCAAGTCATGTTGCATCAAGATCATTGGCGGGGAAGGTTTTCCACCAGGGCTTCTACTGGCCAACAGTCCTGCACGACGCCGAGCAAATGGTCAAGACCTGCGAAGCATGCCAATACTACGCGAAGAACATCAATCAGCCAGCTCAAGCACTGCAACCAATCCCAATATCCTGGCCGTTTGCAGTCTGGGGGCTAGACATCGTCGGCAAGTTGCCAAAGTCAGTTGGCAGACATGAATACCTCTTTGTGGCTGTTGACTAGTTCACGAAGTGGGTTGAAGTAATGCCAGTACCACGCCAGACGGCCCAGGCCGCCATCAAGTTCATCGAAGTGATTGTCTACCGCTTCGGAGTACCCAACAGAATCATCATGGATAATGGCTCTCAGTTCACAAGTCGAGCCTTCCTCAGCTTCTGTGAAGAATTGGGCATCAAGGTGTGCTTTGCATCAGTGTCCTATCCAAGATGCAACGGTCAAGTGGAGCGAGCCAATGCGGAGGTCCAAAGAGGTCTGAAAACCAAAGCATTTGACAAGCTGGAGAACAAGGGGATAAATTGGATTGATCACCTACCAAGTGTACTGTGGTCCATCAGAACAACTCCAAGCCGAGCCACCAAAGAAACACCTTTCTTCCTTGTCTATGAAGCTGAAGCTGTCCTGCCAACAGAGCTAAGGCACGGATCCCCTCGGGTACTCACATATGATGAAGATGCCCAAGCTGAGCAAAGGATCGATGACATTAACATCCTGGAGGAAATGCGTTGTCGGGCGTCATTGCGGTCTGCCCGATACCAGCAAGGGCTGCGCCGGTATCACACCGTCATGTTCGATCCCGGGAATTACAGCGGGGAGACCTGGTTCTCCGCAAGATGCAAAATCACGAGGGCTTGAACAAGATGTCAAGCAAGTGGGAAGGACCCTACCGGGTTACTCATACACTGAGACCCGGAGCAGTCTATCTGGAAGACGAAAAAGGCAGGCCGGAAGGCAACGCCTGGAACATCGAGAATCTCCACAAGTTCTACCCCTAATTGCGAACACGAATCGCCAAACGTCGAATCCGCTAAGCACGCCCAAGGGGCTAGTGTTCTGTAATAGGGTGTAAGAAGTCATCGCCAAGAAATAAAAGATAAGTGTTTCAATTCCGTGAGCCTCAATTTATGTCGAGATGTGTGTTATCCGTAACAACCCCCAAGTAGGGGGCTGACATGGTGCCAGTGGCTGACGGGACGAGCGTGAGTGGCCTATCAGTAGGCACTGTCACCCGATCGTGCCGTACTGCCGCGGAAAGGAGTGAACGGGCAGTGCTGTGTTTTAATGAACCTAAGCATAGAAATGCATATTCAACTTTGCTTGCGGGTTGCTCCGGATGAAACACTATCTCGACATGAAAAGAGGGTCCATTCTTTCCTACTGAAAGTTTGTTGTGTGCAGCGCCTTCCCGGGACAGGAGCTGACGGTGGAAAGCGGTTAAGGAGTTCGATACCCGGGAGGGACAGGATGGATCGAGGACGCGGCAGAAAAACAGCTAAGTCCTTGCATTAGCATCCTGCACTAAGGCATAACATCTCGCTCGGAGTCAATATACCATCGACCGGCGCATGCTTGACAGTTGATGAGAGCCTTTGCAGGGGTAATGCTACCACCCAGCGAACCGTCCGTTTCCCTCTGGCCAAGTACCTGTGGACAGTGGAGTCAGACACCCGGAAGGTATAGCGCTCTTAGGGGTACCACTACTGTGTGCGGAACAGTCAGGGTATCTGGCACCTAAGGGACCTCCTCTGAAACTTGACAGCGCGTTAGTGCAAAGGAAGATTTTGGACATGACCCTGGGAGTTGAGGCTAGGTTGCATTCATCTGAATATAAATTCTGAATTACATTCAGCTGTGCAACTTCTTGATTACATAACAAGCCTATGCTACTAAGGCCAGTCACGGGTCACTGACTGTGCAGACTTGTCTTCTATTTCGTTTTCTTTGCCGGGTGAGCTCTTGATTCCTGGGGACGCCTGGCGAAAGAGAGTGCACCCACGCAGGACTTTTTTAGGCGTTTCGTGGGTCGAGAGCCCTGGCAGCCCACCCGGGCACTCCCCGACCAAAGACCCGGAAGATCCCATCCGCCAGATCACCCATGGACTGACTCTCAGCCCGAAGCAGGAAGACAGGCCAAGTCAAGCTCAAGTTTGATTAACATAAGAGATGAAAAGTTAGAGTGGTCACCTGCTCTATGGCTTCGAGTTCAGCCATGAGTCGGGACAACTCCGGAATCCCAGCTGTCCTCTCTCTCAGAACGGACCACAGGTACGCCCTGCGGATCGCCCTAACCCTAGCTTCCTCTTGAGCAGCAGGACCCGAGACGGCCGCTAGGCGGGCGAGATTATGAGCAATGGTAGGACAAGGCACAGCTTCACCTCCCTCGTCGGCTTGGGCCCCAGCTCCATTGGGAGCCTCCACCGTGCTACGGAAGGCCGATTCCGCCGTCTACACATCGGACAGGGACATCTCCTCCTCTCCAGACATTGCTCTGCGATCTATGGGGGGGGGGGGGAAGAGAAAGGAGCAAGGCAAGAAGATGTGTCAAGGGAGTTAGGGATTGGAGGGCCTTTTATAGGCCTCCCACGCTCCACCTACCCCTTGGCGCTACTGCTGCCGCGTTAATGGGGCGCGTTTGGCGAAAAACCGCTCCCATTCACATCAAGTACGACACGAAGGCCAAGAGACAAAAAGGAGAACAAGTTCTTCTTCATTTCAAGATCTACAACGGGGCTAATTTTTACAAACAAAAAGATTGGCTCCCGGCGTGTGAGGAGCACCACCGTACAATGGAAGACGCTACTTCCAGAAGTACGTCGACAAGGCGGCCAAGAAGGAGGTCAAGGACATCTTCAGGACCGCCGACTTGAAGCTCCTCATCCTCAGGAAAGCTAGCTCTCCTCGGCCTTGATGCTAGATGAGTTTTTCTCATCTTTATCCTCGTCGAAGGAGCCGGAGCTGCTGCTGCTTTCACTCTCGGCGCAGCATTCCGCGCACCTCCTGCAGCGCGGAAGATCTTCACAGCGAGTGTGCCGTCTCCGTCATACTTGCAGGCAAGGTATTGCCCCGGGTCAGGCGGCGGGAGCGAGAGAATGACTTCCACCCCTGACCCAGGAGCATGGAGTCGTCGACGGTGTACTCCACCGAGATCCAGGAGGAGCCATTTGGACAGCCTAACACCTGCAGCCACAAGCCCGGAGGCCTGATGTTCTCCATCGCCATCGCAAAGGAGTCCGGAATGTCAATCCGGCTGCGGATCTTGCGGCGTAGGTCCAGGATGAACTCGAAGGGCGCGAAGCTCGTGTGGATTGCAGCCCGAGGGGGCGGAGAAGGAGTTCTTCCGCATCTCACGGTTCCTCTACCTCCACCGCCTCGCTTCGCTCGCCCTCTTGGGGCGGCGCTTCCACGGCCTCCGGAGCTTGTCTCCGTCGGTGCCGAAGCACGAGGACGTCCCACCCCTCTCTTTCCTCTCGCCATTGGAGCTGTTGGTCTGGGAAGGGAGAGATGGGTCAAGGAAGAAGAAGATGGGGACTTGCGAGGCGTTCGTCCACTTTTATAGCGCGCAGAGCTTCTCTCTCCAACCGTCTTCACAGCTTCCCCGCAGCGGGAATCGAGGTGGCAAACTCAGTTATTCCCCAGAGCGGAATAACTCCAAGACCGTCGCAACAGCTGATGGACCGAAGCAAGGCGCCGGGTACCCACTTTGGCCAACTCTTTGGCCATAGCCCCGGCAGCAACTGAAGCAAGAGCCGCCGGGACCATGCCCGGGGGCTACTGTCGCAGCAGTGGAACATGGGGTTCCCCTGATGCTGCCAAAGTGGGTCCTCCACTGGGGCCCACCAAGAAGATGGACAAGGCAAGGAGTCAAGTACAGCAGATGGGTTAGCCCATCTGCCTCAAGGACACCCGACAAGGTCGACAGCAAGTCTCTGCGGCTAAGGACCAGGTGACCTTCCGGGCCCACCAAGAAGATGGACAAGGCAAGGAGTCAAGTACAACAGATGGGTTAGCCCATCTGCCTCAAGGACACCCGACAAGGTCGACAGCAAGTCTCTGCGGCTAAGGACCAGGTGACCTTCCGGGTCACCCCTCGCCCGGAGAACCAGGCGAGATACCCGCGGGTCCGTGCGCCCGGCAGGAGGCCAGGTGTGCTCCCGGGTATCCATCCGTACCACCGAGAGGATAAGATCGGCAGCTCGCTGGAAGCTGGTGGAAGACTTGGGCGCCAAGATGAAGGCCGCGCCCTGGTGACGTTGGCACGAGCGCAGTTGGTGGGGCGGACAGGCTTTGGCCATCCCTCCTTTCCCAAGGGCGGACGACTACGCCGCCCTCCTCAGAATGCTTGGAGGAGAGAGTGCCACGTCTCCTCCAAGGACCGCCGAGGGGTTTTCCCGCCAAGACCGCTCACACCTCTCGCGTGCCCATGTTGGATCCCCTTAGCCTATAAAAGGAGGACCATGGCACCGAGGGAAGGGGAGGAAAAGGATAAGACAGAAGAGAACAGAAGCAAGCTAGAGCTCAGGCAAGATTAGACTAGGGTTCCGAAGGTAGAGAGAGAGGTGATCTCCCCAGGGCAGGATCTGCTCTTCATCTACCTCCGGCCGAAACTCTGCCGGGTTCACACCAGAACACCCTTGTACACCACACCATGATGAACCTCTCAATCCAGACATGCAGGAGTAGGGCTTTTAGCCTCGGGGCGGCCTGAATCTGGGTAACTCCGTGTGTCCTGCTGTGTTGTTGCTCTCTCTTCCTCGACGAAGAACTTGGCGTCCTTGCTCCCGGGTAAGGCGTCTTCCAGCCTCCTTCGCGCCTCGTGCTGAACCTAAAAAGGGGGTATCAACTACTCCGGTGTCCGTCACCCGAGACACGACAGTACCGTATATGTGGCTGGCGGGTGTCTGTATCTCCTACAATAGTTGATATTTCATTTGCAATGGAGGGCCCTGAAAGGGGTATAATAGAGACAATTGTCTTATCGTTGTTGTGGCTGTTTTCGTAGGTAAGAAACGGTTCTTGTGCGGAAGCCCTAGCAGCCACGTAAAACATGCAAAAGATAAAGTAGAAGCGGCTAACTTTATTTTGCAGGGGCAATGTGATATGGTCAAGGTAGGTTTATTAAATTGTTTATAAACGGTCGACACGAAGGAGACCATCGGCGCGGAGGAGACCATATCATGTCGCATTACATTTCATTTAAGATGTTATGTAGATTGTGTGCATCTTATATTGTGTATGTATATATATGTCTATATATTAGTTACACGGCGCTATTAATATAAGATGATCCCTCCCAAAATTCTGATAATAGTGTTCTCCCTCTGTCGTGCACCACCAATAAAGTTCTACATTATGGGGTACGCCGAATTGCGGTTACACTCGTCTCTTCGTTCGCATACAGTGGGTGTAAGCCACGTTGCACACGCAAATACGTCAGAGGGTGTTATGGCGAGCCTAGCATGTACAGACATGGCCTCGGAACACAAGTATCGAAAGGTTAAGCACGAGTCACATGCGGTGATGTGATCGATATACGATGTCTACCATTGAAGTTATGCTATCTGCCTAATCGATGGGGGTAGTGTAATGAATGGGGGTTGTGTAATCACTAAGACGATGCGAGGGATAATCGTCTTGAGTGGGAGTTCTATTAGTTTTATTTTATTAAAACTTGAACCCATATTTTATTACGAACAAAGTCTTTATTTTTTGCAAAACCTTTGTAGATAATAACCTATTTAATAGACCTTTTAAACTTAGGTGCTTTCCTGCGATTGAGAAACTTAAAAGGTTGGGTCCAAACTTCATATTTTTATACCGTAGCTTGAGGATACTCCTTATTTAAACAATTCGCTCTATTTGATACAGAGCCCGATAGGAGATAGACCCGGAGATTCCGCTAAACAAAAGGATAATTTGGATTATCAAGTTTTGTGCGAATAATTCCATCATAGTCCAGTGTATGCTATGATCTCTGCCATAGAGAATGAACTGTGGGTGCGTGTTGACAGATCGCGAACATTTTGGAATGGTCGCTGAGACTGATGATCTGTATCCACCGTAAATCATGTTTTCTTCTCAACAAAGATGGAAGAGAACACTCGCATTAACGGAGTGTGTGGTAGTCATATTTGATGACATTGGTCATATTTGATGACACTAGTCATACTTGATGACATTGGTCATATTTGATGACATTGAGACGCCTCGCTCAGCTCGATCACTGATCACAAGAAAATGTTGCCAGATGCAAATGTTTTTGTCATAGACTATGTCATGCAAGGGGAATCATTCACCTTCATGAATTCTTGATTATGTTGAAGAATCAAGAAGATGAAACAAATCACCGGGAAGTCATCAATGATGATGGTGTATATATGATATACAAGTTATGAATGTTTTACCTAAACAAGTACTTGCAGCAGTGACTAAGATTTGATACTAGTCATGTTTTATGAAAACACGATTTTCTGCTTGAGTAGCTTGGAAGGATGAGGAGACAATGAGTGTGTTGACGATGGCAGGCAATATGTTGTGAATATGTTGTGATGGCCATAAACACTCTCACTTTGCGTCTACCATTTGGATTCATTTTGATTTGAACAAATTCCATTTGATCGCTTGTTAGCATGATCATTATAAGTGTGTCTTGCCTCTAGCGAGACAATTATTCATATTTGTTAGTGAAAAATCGTTGTCCTACATTTATGAGTGATATCTTTAATGATCATACACCGATTAAGGATGGAATGTTGTTATTTGAATCTAGATGGTAGTAGCTCTCACATTTATAACATTAATGCCAAAGATACAAACATAATAATGACACCACATTATTGTGGCACTAACGTTTAAGTCATGTCAATGTTGTATGCATTAAGAAGCTCCATTCAGATGGACCTCCAAGTCTTTAGATTTCGATCTTATGACACTTGCAAAATGACCGAGACACCGTTCTCTGGAAACGGACATCTAACTTGTTGAGAATCATACATATCGATGTGTGTGAATCAATGAAGTATTTCAACATGTAGTGGAAATCATTATTTTGTAGAACTTCACCAATGATTTGAGTAGATATGGGCATATCCACTTGATGAAATGCTGGTCCAAAAAGTTTGATTCGATTAAACAAGTTCGGAGTGAAGTAGAAAAATAAACTTAACAAGAAAATCAAATTCTTGCGATACAGATCGAGGAAACAAGGATTTGAGTTATGAGTTTGGCATATCATTTGAAGACTTGTGAAAAGAGTTCCACAAATTACGCCGCATAGAACACCACAATGTTATAGTGTGTTAGGACGTCGTAATCACACTCTATTGGATAGTGTGTGGTAAATAAAATCTCGTATCGAATTATTGTAATCATTGAAGTCATATGGTAGAAACAAAACATTCACGTTAGATAATAAGGAAACCATCTAAATCCGTGGAGGCAATACCATATGAGTGATGGCATGGCTTTTAGCCTAGCTTGTTGTTTTGATATTTTAGTGTTTTGATGTGATCAAACCTAAAACGGATAAATTCTTTGTAAAGTATCTAAGAAATTAGTTGGATACATTTCTCATGACAAAGGCAAATTTGTTGCCGGAACATACCTTGATCGAGAAATAGTTTCTTATCAAAGGGGCATAAGTGGGAAAGAGAGTAGAGCAAGACGAAGTTAATGAACTTTCTCTCCAAACATCAGAGTGGCACAACGGAAAACGTTCCGGTACCGTCCTCCACAACTGGAAGGAAGCTGATGATACATGATCATGATGCTCTGAGCTCATACTAAGGTCGTAGGCATATGAGAATGTGTTCCGCACTGTGTGGTACGACAATCTTGTTATGAACATCATGTTAATAGAACATGACAAAGCTACGAACAACAAAGAAGCGATGGTAGACCTAAGTCTAAAAATGGCTTTGAGCCATAAATAATCCGAGATAGAATCCATGTACGATTACCAAGTAAAGACTTGGGTAAATCTTCTTGATGGGCTCTAGGCCGTTGAGAGTAAATGGAATTTTACGACAATATAGACACTGATGGAAAGGCAACTGTCTGTAAGGATCGATTTGTCGTAAAATAGTTTCGACAAATTCAAAAGTTGACCACAATGAGATTTTGTCTCAAGTGGCGATGCCTAAGTCTGTTTAGGATTGTTTTAGCAATTATTTTCAATTGATAAATTGATGGATGGATAAAGAAACCATGTTCCCTAATGGCAACATTACGGAAAAGTTGTAATCGGTACAACGAGTAGGTTTGGTTGATCCTAAGGATGCTAGACACGTATGCAAACTTCAGTTGTCCATTCATGGGCTGTAGTAAGCATATCGGAGCTGGAATCTTCACTTTGATAATGTGATCAAAGGATTTTGGAGTTGTCCAAAATAGTTGAAGAAACCTGCATTTACAACGAAGTGAGTGGGAGCTAAGTAGCTTTTCTTGATCATATATGTGAATGGCATATTTGAGTGGGAGCTAAAAGAAATTCCCTGGTCATATATACGGATTGCGTATTTAACTGGGAGCTAGGTATTATTCCTGATTTTATATGTAATATTGAGAATGATACAGATCCTCTAGTAAAGTATAAATAATTATTTAAGTGATTAAAATTTCTATGAATGAAGTTAAGAGTATTAAGCTTTAAATCTATAATTCGTATAGATCATAAGGGGCTTAATAACATTAGGTCAGAATATTTTCCTAGGTTAAGATTCTGAAATGTTTCAGAATAGAACAAGCGAAGAAAAGTTCTCACTTGTATGACTAGGTAAAATATTAAGATTATCTTGGCATTTCAACGATAGTTATTGAAAGAAAAGGATGTCCGGCATCCTCTATGCCTTAGCCATAGATTCTGTCAGACTGAAAGCTCGACTTGATGTGACCCAAGTTTTTGGTTGAAGAACGAGTTCTAGAGTGATCCCTGGATGGATCAATGAACAAACGTTAAGTATATCTTTCAGTGTCTAAAAGAGAACTGAAGAGATGTTTTCTGGTATAGGGTAAGAGTGCAAAGAGAACTTGCCATAAAAGAGTTACGATGATGCAAGTTATGACACTGACCCATATGACTAGAAATCTCATATAGGAGAAGTACATTGTTTTGAAGAAAGACAGGTTAGCTTGCCAAATTGCATATGAATGCACTGTCGCATGATCTGCATAGGTATAGGAATATATGGCTACTTCAGAAGTAGCAAGTGTGATTGGACTGAGCGGTTTTCCAGAGCATGTGTGGTTTCCCTTAATAGGTCTCTCTGACTTTTAAGGTCCATGCTACGCGAAATTTTGAGTCTCACTCCATCGGCAAACATATATTTCACCTTTATCATATGATACGGGATGATGTCAAACTAGGTGACATAGAAGTGTTGCAAAGCACATACAGATCTCATTGTGGGAGATTTGTTGACTAAATACCTCTTCCACGAGATAAGTATGCACCATATTGCTATAGGTGTTAAGCTTTTACCAAGTTGTAAACTAGAATAACTGGTACTCTAGTGCAAGCGGGAGACTGTTGGAGATATGCCCTAGAGGCAATTAATAAAGTGATTTTATTTGTCATATCTCAATTGTTCATAATACGTTTTAATACCATGCTATAACTGTATTACGCGGAAACATTAATACACGTGTGGTATGTAAACAACCAGGTCCCTAGTAGCCTCTTGTCATGTCTCGGGTGACGGACAGCGGGAGTAGTTGATACCCCCTTTTTAGGTTCGGCACGGGGCGCGAAGGAGGATGGAAGACACCTTAACCGGGAGAAAGGACGCCAAGTATTCGTCGAGGAGGAGAGAGCAAACAACACAGCAGGACACACGGAGTTACCCAGGTTTAGGCCGCCCGGGGGCTAAAAGCCCTACTCCTGCATGTCTGGATTGAGAGGTTCATCATGGTGTGGTGTACAAGGTGTTCTGGGGTGAACCCGGCAGAGTTTCGGCCAGAGGTAGACGAAGAGCAGATCCTGCCCTGGGGAGATCACCTCTCTCTCTACCTTTGGAACCCTAGTCTAGTCTTGCCTGAGCTCTAGCTTGCTTCTGTTCTCTTCCGTCTTATCCTTTCCTCCCCTTCCCTCGGTGCCATGGTCCTCCTTTTATAGGCTAAGGGGATCTGACATGGGCACGCGAGAGGTGTGAGGGGTCTTAGCGGGAAAACCCCTCGGCAGTCCTTGGAGGAGACGTGGCACTCTCTCCTCCAAGCATTCTGAGGAGGGCGGCGTAGTCGTCCGCCCTTGGGAAAGGTGGGACGAGCAAAGCCTGTCCGACCCTCCAACTGCGCTCGTGGCAACGTCACCAGGGCGTGGCCTTCATCTTAGCGCCCAAGTCTTCCACCAGCTTCCAGCGAGCTGGCGATCTTATCCTCTTGATGGTACGGATGGATACCCGAGAGCACACCTGGCCTCCTGCCGGTCGCACGGACCCGCGGGTATCTCGCCTGGTTCTCCGGGCGAGGGGGTGACCCGGAAGGTCACCTGGTCCTTAGCCGCAGAGACTTGCTGTCGAACTTGTCGGGTGTCCTTGAGGCAGATGGGCTAATCCATCTGCTGTACTTGACTCCTTGCCTTGTCCATCTTCTTGGTGGGCCCCAGTGGAGGACCCACTTTGGCAGCATCAGGGGAACCCCATGTTCCACTGCTGCGACAGTAGCCCCCGGGCATCGTCCCGGCGGCTCTTGCTTCAGTTGCTGCTGGGGCTATGGCCAAAGAGTTGGCCAAAGTGGGTACCCGGCACCTTGCTTCGGTCCTTGACCCATCTCTCCCTTCCCAGACCAACAGCTCCAATGGCGAGAGGAAAGAGAGGGGTGGGACGTCCTCGTGCTTCGGCCCCGACGGAGAGAAGCTCCGGTGGCCGCGGAAGCGCCGCCCCAAGAGGGCGAGCGAAGCGAGGCGGTGGAGGTAGAGGAACCGTGAGATGCGGAAGAACTCCTTCTCCGCCCCCTCGGGCTGCAATCTACACGAGCTTCGCGCCCTTTGAGTTCATCCTGGACCTACGCCGCAAGATCCGCAGCCGGATTGACCTTCCGGACTCCTTTGCGATGGTGATGGAGAACATCAGGCCTCCGGGCTTGTGGCTGCATGTGGAAGCCCGTCCAAATGGCCCCTCCTGGATCTCGGTGGAGTACACCGTCGACGACTCCATGCTCCTTGGTCAGGGGTGGAAGTCATTCGCTCGCTCCCGCCGCCTGACCTGGGTGCAATAACTTGCCTGCAAGTATGACGGAGACGCCACAGTCGCCGTGAAGATCTTCCGCGCTGTAGGAGGGCGCGCGGAATGCTGCGCCGAGAGTGAAAGCAGCAGCAGCTCCGGCTCCTTCGACGAGGATGAAGATTAGGAAAACTCATCTAGCGTCAATGCTGAGGAGAGCTAGCTTTCCTGAGGATGAGGAGCTTCTTCTTGGCCGCCTCGTCGACGTACTTCTGGAAGAGTGTCTTCCATTGTACGGTGGTGCTCCTCGCGCGCCGGGAGCCAATCTTTTTGTTTGTAAAAATTAGCCCCCGCTATAGATCTTGAAATGAAGAAGAACTTGTTCTCCTTTTTGTCTCTTGGCCTTCGTGTCGTACTTGATGTGAATGGGAGCGGTTTTTCGCCAAACGCTCCCCATTAACGCGGCAGCAGTAGCGCCAAGGGGTAGGTGGAGCATGGGAGGCCTATAAAAGGCCCTCCAGACCCCAACTCACTTGACACATCTTCTCGCCTTGCTCCTTTCTCTTCCCCCCCATAGATCGCAGAGCAATGTCTGGAGAGGAGGAGATGTCCCTGTCCGACGTGTCGATGGCGGAATCGGCCTTCCGTAGCGCAGCGGAGGCTCCCAATGGAGCTGGGGCCCGAGCCGACGAGGGAGGTGAAGTTGTGCCTGTCCTACCTTTGCTCAGAATCTCGCCCACTTAGCGGCGTCTCGGTCCTGCTGCTCAAGAGGAAGCTAGGGTTAGGGCGATCCGCAGGGCGTACCTATGGTCCGTTCTGAGAGAGAGGACAGCTGGGATTCCGGAGTTGTCCCAACTCGTGGCTGAACTCGAAGCCATAGAGCAGGTGACCACTCTAACTTTTCGTCTCTTCTGTTAATCAAACTTGAGCTTGACTTGGCCTGTCTTCCTGCTTCAGGCTGAGAGTCAGTCCATGGGTGAGCTGGCGGACGGGATCTTCCGGGTCTTTGGTCGGGGAGTGCCCGGGTGGGCTGCCAGGGCTCTCGACCCACGAGACGCCTGAAAAAGTCCTGCGGGGTGCACTCTCTTTCCCCAGGCGTCCCCGGGAATCAAGAGCTCACCCGGCAAAGAAAACGAAACAGAAGACAAGTCTGCACAGCCAGTGACCCTGGACTGGCCTTAGTAGCATAGGCTTGTTATGTAATCAAGAAGTTGCACAACTGAATGTAATTAAAATTTAAATTCAGATGAATGCAACCTAGCCTCAACTCCCGGGGTCATGTCCCAAATCTTCCTTTGCACTAACGCGCTGTCAAGTTTCAGAGGAGGTCCCTTAGGTGCCAGATACCCTGACTGTTCCGCACACAGTAGTGGTACCCCTAAGAGCGCTATACCTTCGGGTGTCTGACTCCACTGTCCACAGGTACTTGGCCAGAGGGAAACGACCGTTCGCTGGGGTGGTAGCATTACCCCCGCAAAGGCTCTCATCAACTGTCAAGCATGCGCAGGTCGATGGTATATTGACTCCGAGCGAGATGTTATGCCTAAGTGCAGGATGCTGATGCAAGGACTTAGCTGTTTTTCTGCCGCGTCCTCGATCCATCCTGTCCCTCCCGGGTATCCAACTCCTTAACCGCTTTCCACCGTCTTCTGTCCCGGGAAGGCGCTGCACACAACAAACTTTCAGTAGGAAAGAATGGACCCTCTTTTCATGTCGAGATAGTGTTTCATCCGGAGCAACCCGCAAGCAAAGTTGAATGTGCATTTCTGTGCTTAGGTTCGTTAAAACACAGCACTGCCCGTTCACTCCTTTCCGCGGCAGTACGGCACGATCGGGTGGCAGTGCCTACTGATAGGCCACTCGCGCTCGACCCGTCAGCCACCGGCACCATGTCAGCCCCCTGCTTGGGGGTTGTTACGGATAACACACATCTCGACATAAATTGAGGCTCACGGAATTGAAACACTTATCTTTTATTTCTTGGCGATGACTTCTTACACCCTATTACAGAACACTAGCCCCTTGGGCGTGCTTAGCGGATTCGACGTTTGGCGATTCATGTTCGTAATTAGGGGTAGAACTTGCGGAGATTCTCGATGTTCCAGGCGTTGCCTTCCGGCCTGCCTTTCTCGTCTTCCAGATAGACTGCTCCGGGTCTCAGTGTATGAGTAACCCGGTAGGGTCCTTCCCACTTGCTTGACATCTTGTTCAAGCCCTCGAGATTTTGCATCTTGCGGAGAACCAGGTCTCCCTGCTGTAATTCCCGGGATCGAACATGACGGCTGTGATACCGGCGCAGCCCTTGCTGGTATCGAGCAGACCGCAATGACGCCCGACAGCGCATTTCCTCCAGGATGTTAATGTCATCGATCCTTTGCTCAGCTTGGGCATCTTCATCATATGCGAGTACCCGGGGGATCCGTGCCTTAGCTCTGTTGGCAGGACAGCTTCAGCTCCATAGACAAGGAAGAAAGGTGTTTCTTTGGTGGCTCGGCTTGGAGTTGTTCTGATGGACCACAGTACACTGGGTAGGTGATCAATCCAATTTCTCCCCTTGTTCTCCAGCTTGTCAAATGCTTTGGTTTTCAGACCTCTTAGGACCTCCGCATTGGCTCGCTCCACTTGACCGTTGCATCTTGGATAGGACACTGATGCAAAGCACACCTTGATGCCCAATTCTTCACAGAAGCTGAGGAAGGCTCGACTTGTGAACTGAGTGCCATTATCCGTGATGATTCTGTTGGGTACTCCGAAGCGGTAGACAATCCCCTCGATGAACTTGATGGCGGCCTGGGCCGTCTGGCGTGGTACTGGCATTACTTCAACCCACTTCGTGAACTTGTCAACAGCCACAAAGAGGTATTCATGTCCGCCAACTGACTTTGGCAACTTGCCGACGATGTCTAGCCCCCAGACTGCAAACGGCCAGGATATTGGGATTGGTTGCAGTGCTTGAGCTGGCTGATTGATGTTCTTCGCGTAGTATTGGCAAGCTTCGCAGGTCTTGACCATTTGCTCGGCGTCGTGCAGGACTGTTGGCCAGTAGAAACCCTGGCGGAAAACCTTCCCCGCCAATGATCTTGATGCAACATGACTTGAACATGTGCCCTCGTGGATGTCTCGTAGAAGTACTTGGCCTTGTTCTTGTGGTATGCAGCGGAGCCTGACTCCGTTGTCGCGTCGCCGGTAGAGCTCGCCGTCGATCAGGACGTAGAGCTTGGCTTGACGAGCCACCCGCTCGGCCTCGTGATCATCCTCCGGCAGAGCATGCTCCGTCATGTACTTGACGATGTCCAGGGCCCAGGGTGGGTGGGTTCTCTCCACCGGCAACACCATTTGACCAAGGAGAAGCATGGCTTCCCTTGGTCTCGGTCCTGCCGGGTCTTGCGCGCCTTCTGGGCTGGTTTCCCGGGTTGTCGAAGTAGACGGGTCACCAGCCCCCAGTGTCGATGTAGACCTTGTCTTGAGCCTCTCGGGAGACACAGAGGGTTGCCGGAGCACCTCAATGTATATCCCGGGAGGTACTGGTTCTCGCTTGGAAGCCATCTGTGACAGCTCGTCCGCGGTCGTGTTGTCATCCCTAGGGACGTACACGGCCCGGAAGCTGTCGAAGCGCCGCTGAAGCTTCCACACCTCCTCGACGTACGGTGCCATCTGCGGGCAAGCGTACTCCTTGTTCACTTGTTTGATGACTAGCTGAGAGTCACCCTTGACGATGAGCTTGGTGATACCGAGGCCAACGGCAGCACGAAGTCCCGCAAGCAGGCCCTCGTACTCCGTCGTGTTGTTCGAGATATTCTCCTTGTACTGCATCTGGACGACGTACTTCAGACGATCTCCTGTGGGGGAGATCAAAACGACTCCGGCGCCTCCTGGCCCTTGGTGTAGGAGCCGTCGAAGTTCATGGTCCAAGCGTCGGGATCTTCTTTCCCGGGAAGGCTGGATTCCTCCACCGGGTCGTCGAACGCTGTCTCAGTCCACTCCGCCGTGAAATCAGCCAGCGCTTGACTCTTGATGTTGTTCGTGTGCTCGAACTTGAGGCCGAAACCTTGAAGCTCCATGGCCCACCAAGAGACTCGTCCGGTGGCGAGGGGATTCTCCAGCGGACTCCTCAAGGGGTACTTGGAAACCACGGTGATAGGGTGGCTTTCGAAGTAGGGCCTCATCTTGCGAGAGGCGATGAGGATCGCCAGCAACAGCTTCTGCATCATGGGGTACCGCTCCCGGGCGTCGCGCAGCACCGAACTGATGAAGTAGACCGGGTGCTGTATCTTGCGGGTCACCGAGTCCTTGCGGGCTCAGCTGCTTCGAGAGGGAGCGCGTCAGCCCCCAGTGATGCTTCTTCTGCGACGTCGATGGCGGCGTCGGTGGGCATGCCAGGCTCAGGGCCTTCCGGCCCTTTGCACCTGGCTGCTCTTCTTGCTTGGTTGCCCCGGGAGGATGTTTCCGGGACGCTTGCCGCCGACCTTGTCCGGAGGAGCGTCACGCTCTACCACAAGAACCGCGCTGATCACCTGATTGGTGGCAGCGATGTACAGTAGTAGGGGCTCCTTTTCTGTTGGTGCCACAAGGACGGGAGGCGAGGCGAGGTAGCACTTGAGGGACTGAAGAGCTTCTTCAGCCTCCGGGGTCCATTTCACGGGACCCGTCTTCTTGAGTAACTTGAAGAAGGGCAGGGCTCGTTCTCCAAGTCTTGAGATGAACGCCCGAGTGCGGTGATGCACCCGTTGAGGCGTTGTACGTCCTTGACTCGCCGTGGCGCCTCCATGCGCTCGATGGCCTTGATCTTGTCGGGATTGGCCTCAATCCCCCGGTGGGAGATTAAGAACCCCAGTAGCTTGCCGGACGGGACCCCAAACACGCACTTGTCGGGGTTAAGCTTGAAGTTGACCCGACGAAGGTTGTTGAAGGTCTCGTGCAGATCTTGAATGAGGGAGTCCTTGTACCGAGTCTTGACCACGATGTCGTCGATGTATGCCTCCACGTTGCGGCCCAGCTGGGACCCAAGACATGCTTGCATGGCGCGCTGAAAGGTTGCGCCGGCGTTCCGGAGACCAAAAGGCATCCGGGTGTAGCAGTAGCAGCCCTTGGGTGTGATGAAGGCCGTCTTCTCCTGATCCTCCACTGCCATCATGATCTGGTGGTACCCGGAGAAAGCATCCAGGAAGCACAGGAGCTCGCACCCGGCGGTTGAATCCACGATGAGATCAATCCGGGGTAGTGGGAAAGGATCCTTGGGGCAGGCCTTGTTCAAGTCGGTGAAGTCGATGCAGAGCCGCCACTTGAAGGTCATGGGCTTTGGCACCACCACAGGGTTGGCCACCCAGGTTGGGTGGGCACCCCTGATGACGCCAGCTTCTTCCAGTTTGTCAACCTCGGACACGATGAACTCCAGTTTTTCCTTGCTTTGCTGCGTAGAACTTGTTTTATCGGGCGAGCGTCTTTGCTGACCGCCAGTTTGTGCTCGATCACCTCCCTTGGTACGCCGGGTAGCCCTGACGCTTCCCATGCGAAGACGTCAGAGTTTTCCCGAAGGAAGGCGACGAGCGCGCTTTCCTATTTGTCGGTGAGGCGGGCGCCGATGGTGATGGATCGACTCCCGTCACTGGTCAACGCCACCTTCTTGGTCATTTGCGGATCTTCATGAAATGACGCCTTCTTGGGGAAGTTGATGTCGAGCCTCCGGGTACCCTCCGTCCCCGAGAATGCACCGACATCAGCTTCCTGTACATCTTGCGGAACGTCCGAGGTCGCCGCCACCGTCTGGTTCAGCTTCTGAACGCAAAAGATAGCGTCGTCGACGTCGGCCTTGATCGTGATCACTCCCCAGACCGCGGGGATCTTCATCATGTTGTAGGCGAAGTGCGAGACGGCCATGAACTTGGCTAGAGCCGGCCGGCCAAGTATGCCGTTGTACGGAAGTGGCGTGTCTGCAATGTCGAAGACGATGTCCTCGGTGCGGAAGTTCTCCTGGTCACCGAAGGTGACAGGGAGCGTGATCTTCCCCAGCGGCCGAGTGACGCTTCCATTCACGCCTTGGAACACGCCGGTGTCTTGCAGGCGAGAAAAAGGAATTTGCAGAATGGCCAGCACCTTCGCCGTCAAAGGTTGAGGCTGGAGCCTCCGTCGACCAGCATCTTGGTGACCTTGTAGTTGTGGATGACGGGCGAAACGATCAGAGGAAGCGTTCCCACCCCGGCCACACTGGCAGGATGGTCCTCCGGGTCGAAGGAGATGACCTGCCCAGACCACTCCAGGGGCTTGGGCGGAGCAGAAGCAACCGCGTTAAGCTCCCGGACCAGCCTCTTACAGCGCCGTTGGATGGAGGCAGAGAGGCTCCCCCGTGAATGCACCCGACAACTCCGGTGACTTCCTGGAACCTTCCGCCGCCGCCTCCCTGAGGAGCCGGAGCTTCCTTGTTGGAGGCGCCTTCCTGATTGTTCTGTTCACGACCGCCTTGGCCGCCGCGTCCTCCTCGTCCCCCGCCACCGCCGCGGCCCCATCCAGGCCGCCTCCGCCTTGGCGACCTGTGGGACAGTCACGAGCGACGTGCCCAATGACGCCACAGTTGTAGCAGCCGTCCAGCTTACCCCGTCGGCCCGACGCTGCTCTCGTATGGCGAGGTTCTTGAGTTGGCGGCAGTCCTTGAGAGGTGGTTGCCGTCAGGATGAATGTGGCACCATGGGTCGTCTTCTCCCTCAGAGGCCGCCGCAGGCTTGGCCTTCTTGGGAAGGGGTTCGGTGACGAAGATGCGCTTGTCGGGTCCAGAGTCCCGCTTCTTGTTCTTGGCGGGGGCTTTGTCCTCGGGTTCATCCTCCCCGGGGAACTTAGCCCCCTCCTCAGCTCGGGCGCATCGATCCGCCAGCTCCCAGAGCTCGCAGGTGGATTCGACGCGGCGATTGCTCAACTTCTCGCGCATCCGGGTATTGCGGACGTTGGCGTGAAAAGAAGCGATCACCAGCTCTTGCTTGATGCAGGGGATTGTGTTCATCTTCTGGGTGAAGCGCTGGATGAACTTGCGAAGAGTTTCACCCGGAAGTTGCTTGAAGTCGTGGAGGTCGCTGGGAGCCCCCGGGCGCTCGTACCCGCCTTGGAAAGCCCCCAGGAACTGTTCCTTCAGGGTCCTCCAGGAACGGATGGAGCACTTGGGAAGGTTGAGAAGCCATGTCTGGGCATCTCCCTTCAGGGCCAGCGGGAACCAGCTGGTCATCATCATCTCGTCGGCCCCGGCGACTGCCGCAGCTAAGGAGTAGAGCTGCAGGAAGTCCCGGGGGTTCGTAGTGCCGTCGTAGCGGAGGACGTCGATCTTGAACTTCTTGGGCCAGGTGACCCGGCGGAACTCAGGGCAAGGGCGAGGCACCCTTCAGCGATGTCGTCGTCCCGATCTCCCGGCGATGACGCTCACGACGCCGTTCGATGCGGTGCGCATATCCTCGGTTAGACGGTTGTTGAGGTCGTGGCGAAGATCTCGGTTGCGCGTGGTAGATGACCCGACGGAGATGGCCTTGCCGCGATCGCGGTTTAGCCGGTTCGCCATCGGTGGAGCGGCGAGGAGGCTCCGTCTCGCCTCGGCGCTCGCCATGGGGCTGACCCATGGTTCGTGCGCCTTGTGTCCAGCCTCGGGGCCGTTGACGGTGGGAGCTCGAGTTACGTCGGGCTCAGGGCCACCGTCGGCGAAGTCGAGGAGTGCCTCCACACGGGCTCTCCATTCTTGGTAGACCTTGGGATCGCCAGAGCTCGGAGGGAACTGCATGAGAGCCTTGGCAGCGACAAGAGCGTCGTGGCGAGCTTGTGCGTCCGAGGGCAAGTGCGTGAGGACTTGCTTTTGGAGCTTCGGGGACCTCCGCTGGCGCGGACGTGATCTCGCCCCTCCTTGGCGTCGTGACCCTGCCCGCGCCGTTCCCGACGCTTTTCTCCCCAGAGCGTGGGGGCGGCTCGGTGGACAGTCCAGGAGCCGCTGGATCGTCAGGGTCGACGTTCTTGTTGGTGTTGGCCCTCTCCGACGCCACCTTCTCCATAGGTGGCGCCTGCGGAGGAGCAGGCTGACGCGTATCCGCAGCGCGGGCTCGGCGGAGCCTGAGTGCGCGATGGAGACGCGGCCTTGGAGGTAGCGGCGTCGATCTTCTTCCTCGGTGGCATGCTTGACGAAGAACTTGAAGTTGATGAAGAAGAAGACGAATCCAGCGCTTGCACCCCCTACCTGGCGCGCAGATGTCGTGTCTTGGGTGACGGACACCGGGAGTAGATGATACCCCCTTTTTAGGTTCGGCACGGGGCGCGAAGGAGGCTGGAAGACGCCTTACCCGGGAGCAAGGACGCCAAGTTCTTCGTCGAGGAGGAGAGAGCAAACAACACAGCAGGACACACGGAGTTACCCAGGTTCAGGCCGCCCGAGGCTAAAAGCCCTACTCCTGCATGTCTGGATTGAGAGGTTCATCATGGTGTGGTGTACAAGGGTGTTCTGGGGTGAACCCGGCAGAGTTTCGGCCGGAGGTTGACGAAGAGCAGATCCTGCCGAGGGAGATCACCTCTCTCTCTACCTTCGAACCCTAGTCTAGTCTTGCCTGAGCTCTAGCTTGCTTCTGTTCTCTTCCGTCTTATCCTTTCCTCTCCTTCCCTCGGTGCCATGGTCCTCCTTTTATAGGCTAAGGGGATCCGACATCGGCATGCGAGAGGTGTGAGGGGTCTTGGCGGGAAAACCCCTCGGCGGTCCTTGGAGGAGACGTGGCACTCTCTCCTCCAAACATTCTGAGGAGGGCGGCGTAGTCGTCCGCCCTTGGGAAAGGTGGGACGAACAAAGCCTGTCCGCCCCACTAACTGCGCTCGTGGCAACGTCACCAGGGCGCGGCCTTCATCTTGGCGCCCAAGTCTTCCACCAGCTTCCGGCAAGCTGGCGATCTTATCCTCTCGGTGGTACGGCGGGATACCCGGGAGCACACTTGGCCTCCAGCCAGGCGCACGGACCCGCGGGTATCTCGCCTGGTTCTCCGGGCGAGGGGGTGACCCGGAAGGTCACCTGGTCCTTAGCCGCAGAGACTTGCTGTCGAACTTGACCGGTGTCCTTGAGGCAGATGGGCTAACCCATCTGCTGTACTTGACTCCTTGCCTTGTCCATCTTCTTGGTGGGCCCCAGTGGAGGACCCACTTTGGCAGCATCAGGGGAACCCCATGTTTCACTGCTGCAACACCTCTAATTAACTAGTTCGTTGGGTAACAGATGATCAAGGTTTCCTGATCATGGACAATGGCGTCGGTTAACAACGGAGTCATATCATTAGGTGAAAGATTTGATGGACATACCCAAAATATAGAAACGTAGTGTTCATACCTTCGACCGTGAAATCATATCAAATCTCTACTTCTGGAAGGTGCGGCTTATCGCATCAAATGGCATGTCTTATATAGCGTGACAATAAAGGTGACACTTTCGGGTATCGGAAGGAAGCAGTGGAAGCGAGTGATCAAGAGCGGGAATTGCCAATCCACATAGCAGGTGATACCCACAAGTATAGGGGATCGTTGAAATATGATGTTCTTATGGCCAAGTAAATGACTGCACAAGAGTTATTAAGACATAGAGTCCCACCATAGCCATAAACTCTAAGGTCCCCGATACTGATACCCTCATAATGCAACTTCATGACTCGGTCTCAGGTTTACATGTCCTCCCAAGTCTCCCTCACTCCATTACACTACGGTGTTCTCCTATGAGCCCATATAGGTGAAGTGATGTACAGTCGACGTTCGCACAACACCATCATAGAATTACATAAAATGATAACCACTAGACAAAATACCAACATATGTTATACATAAATCATTGCCAATTCATCCTATGCCCTCAGGAACATGAGAGAACTACTCACAACGCGAAGACATGATATGATTTAATGGCACAAGTGATACAACACAATCTGAAAATATAGTCTCACCACAAAACAATGACAAGTAGCTAATCATACACAGGTAGAGTAGCACTTAAACAATTATCTAGGGTTCAACAATCTCAAACTATGAGGGGGATGAAGTGGATCACGAAGATGGTGATGGAGATGGTGCTGGTCTTGACGGTGGTGTTGATGGAGACTCCGGAGGGAGGATGGAGGAGCCATCCGGAGGTGATTCCGGTGGTCTTTCCCCCCTCCGATCTTCTCCGGCGGTAGCCTTCTGTCTCCGGTTTCGTGGTTTTTGTGTTTCTCCTCCGCCTCCTCACGAAAATCCTCGGGGGACTATTTTTATAGTCGTTTTTATGTCAAGACGGAGGCACGGGGACGAAGATCGACGACAACGGAGCTCCGAGGCCCCAGATGATGGGTCCCACCCGGCCAGGGAATCTGGCCGCGTGGGCCACCCTCTCCTGGCCCTCGAGCCTCCGTTTGTTCGCTTCCTTCGCTCCCACGCTTTGTTCCTTCCAAAAACTGATCCCCGTAAATTATTAGGTCATTTGGATGTCGTTTGGGTCTCTGAAACATCAAAATATAGAAAATAGGGTTTTCTGCATGTGCAGGGTTAATTCCAGAAAAATAGGGAAATAATGAATTATTCCCAAAATCAATATAAATCAATGATATAACCCTTATATGATGCAAATATGATTGAAATATAAGTAATATAATGCAAAGTTCATGTAATACTATCAATGGATATCAAAGATGATTACTATTGCTACATAAAGTCAAATGATTCATTCTCAAAGGAGTAGCAATATACAAGATAGATTATAAAGTGATATCAAATATTAATGCAAGGATGTTCAATGATAATTCACAAAGTGTAAAATAGAAGAAAGTGGTATGGACCAAATGTATGCATAATGAAAAGAAAAACATCCTATAATGGTCATAGAGTATTCTTGTAAATCTGAATATAAAAAGGTGGACACTTTGGAAAGATATATAAATGAGTAGAGGTAAAACATGAATAAGTTTCATCTAACTTCCAAATGCTTCTACTTAAGTTAATGTTTGCAATGTGGTATTCATTGGTGTCAAGCTCTCATTACCCCTATCATAGCATCTTGAATGGTTAAAGTTGAAAGTGAAAGCAAACATGCGTAGTATGCTTGACAAAGTATGGGTTGAATGTCTCATGCCCCGTGAATACGAGTACCTACACCACGGTGTTACTCAACTTGGGACACAAAAGCAAGTTCAAGTTAAGGTCATTGTAAGTAATATAATAGCGTCATCAAGAGCGTCAACTGGGGTACCTCTTGTCCCAGGACATGGAACAAGTCCATGTCAAAATGTCAAGACAAACAAACAAAATGAACAATCTCCACACCCTTTTTATTTACTATTGGTATAGCTTTTTATTTTGGGGTGCATCACTGAAGGTTCACCATAGCATGTAAGTAAATTTCCACCATGAATGATGCATGGCTTAGATTAGCGGCACAGGCATCTCTCTAGCCATTTATACAAACTCATTAAACTTACTAAGTTTCCGCATTTATTTGGCACCCTGATAAGCATCCATAAACAAAAGTACATGATATCAACTAAATATAAAGAACACGTTGAAAGCTTGCCATGTGACAGCACATATGAGCTAACTCCCTACCAAGACTCTTGTCAAGCTCACAACTTCATAATTTTAATCACAATGGGTCATGTTTATTAAGTGCAATAAAAGTAAGGTGTGCATCAAGTTCGTGAGAGCTCTTTAACCAACTTTTCCCATAACAATCAATAACATAAGCATTTTAATTCAGAAGTATAGATAATACAAAATATCATGATAAACATACTCGGACTAGCATAAAGCTAATAGATAGATATGGTGGACTCACTGGGAAAACTTTGGTTAAAGGTGTTGGAAAACAAGTTTTTACTTGTTGGAATTTTGGGCTAGTAAGAGGGAGAAAGTTGACCGTCTAAATGCATGCATAAGTGTCCATAGAACTAACCAATCCATGTTAAACAAAGTAAAGTAACATTCAGCATCAAAACATGAATAAGAGATAGCTCTTGATAACACACTTGCAAATTAATACTCATTAAAAAGCACATGAATCATGCAACTATATGTATCTTTTTGAATCAACTCAAACATCCCTTTTCCCAATCTTTTTAATAGCATCCAACTTAATTCAACCCAAATTTCCAGTACTCTCTCATATATAAATGATAGTGGTGGTCTCAAGACAAACAAAAAATCAAACCGAAATAAAAAAGCAAATAAAAGACGCTCCAAGTTTATGCGATAAAGTGCATTGATCGAAAAACAGAAGTTAGACGTGTGAAAACCGAGAGTGTGTTGGTCCAGTGGGGTTGCCTTCACATCCCCAAGCTTATGGTCTTCACCATCCTTGGATAGCTCTTGGTGCATCTCCTCTAATCCCTGTGAAGTGATAGACAAATAGATTGCTTGCTTCCAAAAATCCTTAAACAAAAATTCATATGAATGTCCAGAAAGTGTATAATGTTGTATGTATACTTATAAACTCAATTGGGTTAAAAATATTCAAGTTAAAAGTTCAAAGAATGCATCAAACAAAATGGGACAGAATCTGTCCTGAAAAATAGCAGCAGCAAAACGTATTTTTCTACCCTACTTAAATATGTCGAAAAAATCTGAAAAAATTCATGCTTACAGAGGATGAAAATTTGCAACTACATTTCAAATATCAGCTCATTCGGAGTAACAGAATAGGAATTAAAAATCATACCGTGCACAGATTCGTGCTGGAATTAAATCTCCGAATGCAAATAGCAACTTTTTCAAACCAAAATAGGTAAAACTTGGCACTTTATTAAAAATTCCAGAAACAAAACTAAAAACTAAGTCTCTTGTTACAGCAATAGGACACATAGAAAATCAAAAATAAAAACAAATGGGTTGCCTTCCATAAAGCGCTTTCTTTATAGCCTCTTGTTGTAACAAGAGACTTAGCTATATGGCTATTTCTCAGAAGAGCCTAGCTATATGGCTATAAAGAAAGCGCTTTACGGGAGGCAACCCGTTTGTTTTTATTTTTGATTTCCTTTGTATCCTCTTGCTGTAATAAGAGACTTAGTTTTTAGTTTTGTTTCTGGAATTTTTAATAAAGTGCCAAGTTTTACCTATTTTGGTTTGAAAAAGTTGCTATTTGCATTCGGAGATTTTATTCCAGCACGAATCTGTGCACGATATGATTTTTAATTTCTATTCTGTAACTCTGAATGAGCTGATATTTGAAATGTAGTTGTAACTTTTCATCCTCTGTAAGCATGAATTGTTTCAGATTTTGTCTACATATTTAAGTAGGGTAGAAAAATACGTTTTGCTACTGCTGTTTTTCTGGATAGATTCTGTCCCATTTTGTTTGATGCATTCTTTGAACTTTTAACTTGAATCTTTTTTATCCAATTGAGTTTATAATTAGGCATACAACATTATACACTTTCTGGACATTCATATGAATTTTTGTTTAAGGATTTTATGCAGCAAGCAATCCATTTGTCTATCACTACTAATGTCTCCCCACCGAAAAGAAATGGGAGAAACGGTGTTTTGAAATTTTTTCACAGGTATTAGAGGAGATGCACCAAGAGCTATCCAAGGATGGTGAAGACCATAAGCTTGGGGATGTGAAGACAACCCCACTGGACCAACACACTCTCGGTTTGCACACGTCTAACTTCTGTTTTTCGATCAATTCACTTTATCGCATAAACTTGAACCTCTTTTATTTGCTTTTTATTTCGGTTTGATTTTTTGTTTGTCTTGAGACCACCACTATCATTTATATATGAGAGAGCTACTGGAAATTTGGGTTGAATTATGTTGGATGCTATTAAAAAGATTGGGAAAAGGGATGTTTGAGTTGATTCAAAAAGATACATATAGTTGCATGATTCATGTGCTTTTTAATGAGTATTAATTTGCAAGTGTGTTATCAAGAGCTATCTCTTATTCATGTTTTGATGCTGAATGTTACTTTACTTTGTTTAACATGGATTGGTTAGTTCTATGGACACTTATGCATGCATTTAGACGGTCAACTTTCTCCCTCATGCTAGCCCAAAATTCCAACAAGTAAAAACTTGTTTTCCAACACCTTCAACCAAAGTTTTCCCAGTGAGTCCACCATATCTATCTATTAGCTTTATGCTACTCCGAGTATGTTTATCATGATATTTTGTATTATCTATACTTCTGAATTAAAATGCTTATGTTATTGATTGTTATGGGAAAAGTTGGTTAAAGAGCTCTCACGAACTTGATGCACAAATTACTTTTATTGCACTTAATAAACATGACCCATTGTGATTAAAATTATGAAGTTGTGAGCTTGACAAGAGTCTTGGTTGGGAGTTAGCTCATATGCTGTCACATGGCAAGCTTTCAACGTGCTCTTTATATTTAGTTGATATCATGTACTTTTGTTTATGGATGCTTATCATGGTGCCAAATAAATGCGGAAACTTAGTAAGTTTAATGAGTTTGTATAAATGGCTAGAGAGACGTCTGGGCCGCTAATCTAAGCAATGCATCATTCATGGTGGAAATTTACTTACATGCTATGGTGAACCTTCAGTGATGCACCCCACAATAAAAAGCTTTACCAATAGTAAATAAAAAGGGCGTGGAGATTGTTCATTTTGTTTGTTTGTCTTGTCATTTTGACATGGGCTTGTTCCATGTCCTGGGACAAGAGGTACCCTAGTTGACGCTCTTGATGACGCTATTATATTAATTACATTGACCTTAACTTGAACTAGCTTTTGTGTCCCAAGTTGAGTAACACCGTGGTGTAGGTACTCGTATTCACGGGGCATGAGACATTCAACCCATACTTTGTCAAGCATACTACTCATATTTGGTTTCACTTTAAACTTTAACCATTCAAGATGCTATGATAGGGGTAATGAGAGCTTGACACTAATGAATACCACATTGCAAACATTAACTTAAGTAGAAACATTTGGAAGTTAGATGAAACTTATTCATGTTTTACCTCTACTCATTTATATATCTTTCCAAAGTGTCCACCTTTTTATATTCAGATTTACAAGAATACTCTATGACCATTATAGGATGTTTTTCTTTTCATTATGCATACATTTGGTCCATAGCACTTTCTTTTATTTTACACTTTGTGAATTATCATTGAACATTCTTGCATTAATATTTGATATCACTTTATAATCTATCTTGTATATTGCTACTCCTTTGAGAATGAATCATTTGACTTTATGTAGCAATAGTAATCATCTTTGATATCCATTGATAGTATTAAAATGCAAAGTCCATGTTAGTTTTATCACCTTCATACCCGAGGACGAGTATAGGTTAAGCTTGGGGATGTTGATGCATGTAAAATGCATACATGAACTTTGCATGTTATTACTAGATATTCCTACATATTTGCAACTTATATGATGTTATATTCATGTTTTATAATGATTTTGGGGATTTTCTAAACAATCCCCTCTCTTTTGGTTCTACCTCTGTTTTCCAGAAAACGTCTTTTTAGTGTTTCGGACTTTTCGGGAGCTTCGGGACTCCAAAAAGGGCAAGGCCAAAGAGCACGGTTCAGAATTTTCGAGACGAACGCAATGGGCTGAAAATAAAGACCAGAAGCCCAACCAGCTGGAAACTAGAGGGTCCCACGCGATCAGATTCCCTGGCCGCGTGAGGACCCCTCTTTTCCCCCTCGTGGCTCCGATGCCGTCCGTTTTCGTCTCCGTGGCTTCGGCTTGACCTAAAAACGTCTATAAAAATAGTCCCCTGAGGAGTTTCACGAGGAGGCCACGGAGAAACACAAAAACCACGAAACATGAGATAGAAGGCTGCCGCCGGAGAAGATCGGAGGGGGGAAACGCCGCCGGAATCACCTCCGGAGGGCTCCTCCATACCCCCTCCGGAGTCTCCATCAACACCACCGTCAAGACCAGCACCATCTCCATCACCATCTTCGTGATCCACTTCATCCCCTCCTCGGTGGGCCCATTAGGGAAAAATGCCAAAAAGGAAAAAGGAAAAAAAAGAGGGAGGAGGGCCAGCCGCCCTAGGTGGGCCGAATGGGGCCCACCTAGGTGGCCGGCTGCCTCCTTGACCGGCGCATGGCCATGTGGGGTTTAGTCCCACATGGCCTAGCCAAGGAAGATGGCCTCCCTCCTCCTCCTTTAAATAGGGGACCCCATACCTTGGAAATTCACACCAATTCTCCCTCTTCTTCTCTCCTACCTTGAGCGTGGTTCCGTTTCTGGAGCTGCATACGGGGAGGGAAGTCTCTCTACTATACGCACACCGCCGTGCTGCTAGATCCACTCGTCCACTTCCGCTGCTCTACTGGATCTGGAGCCCGAAGGTCATCATCCACACCGTACGTGTGTGGAACCGTGAAGCACCATTGTTTGGTGCTGGGAGCTATCTTCTTCCACTACACGACCCTGAGGTCGGCGTCGTCATCCCCACCGACAACATTTGTGCGGGAACGTAATCCCACTTCCGGTCTACAAGGGTATGTATTCTGATCTCATCCGTATTAGTATATCTGCATAGTATAGATCCTGGCTAGTTTTTGGTTATCGTCGGTAGGAATTTTTTTTCTGTCTACGATCCCCAACAAGAAGGTTCATAGTCAAGTTCTCATATCTACTCTATGTAACCATAATATGTGTCCTTTTACCCATTGTTGTTTGTTGCGTCAAAGCGGACACCAATGTTTTGGTTGGTGCTCTTTTTATCTTGGTCGGCCGTGTAAAATGTATTCCCATTTATCTCATACCCTTGAAAAGTCAATATAGTCGAAGATGGTTGCTTGGCCAACAAGTATAGCTGTTCTCCAACAGTGGTGTCATTAATGAGACGTGTTTGCAACCAACCGCCGAAAGTCTTCACGTGTTCTCCATCAATCCAATCTTTAGGTTGCTCCGGGTATTTCGAGCGTAAAATATTCTTGTGGTCCTCGATATATGGAGCCACCAAGCTGGAATTATGTAGAACTGTGTAGTGTGCTTGAGTGAAAGAATGCCCGTCCATACATATTGTTGCTTTCTTTCCTACCGTGCCTTTTCCACGCAGTCTCCCCTCATGGCGCGATTGAGTAACACCGATCGGCTTAAGGTCAGGAATAAAGTCAACACAAAACTCAATGACCTCCTCTGTTCCATAGCCCTTGGAGATGCTTCATTCTGGCCTAGCACGGTTATGAACGTATTTCTTTCAGACTCCCATGAACATCTCAAAGGGGAACATGTTGTGTAGAAATATAGGACCGAGAATCCTAATCTCTTCGACTAGGTGAACTATGAGGTGCTTCATAATATTGAAGAAGGTTGGTGGAACACCAACTCGAAGCTGACACGACATTGGACCACATCCTTCTATAAACTTGGTAGAGTAACTGGATCGATCACCTTCTGAGAAATTGCATTGATAAATGCACATAGCGTCACAATGGGTACTCGGACATTTTCTGGTAGAAGCCCCCTCAATGCAACCGGAAGTAATTGTGTCATAATCACGTGGCAGTCATGAGATTTTAGGTTTTGGAACTTTTCTCTGTCATGTTTATTATTCCCTTTATATTCGACGAGAAGCCAGACGGGACCTTGATACTGCTCAGGACTTCAAAAAAGATCTCCTTCTCTTCTTTGGTAAGAGCGTAGCTGGCAGGACCTTGATACCTCTTTGGATTCAGGTTGTCTCGTTCGTGCATACGTTGCTGGTCTTGCCATGATTCCGGTGTATCTTTCGTCTTCCCATACACGCCCAAGAAGTTTAGCAGGTTCACGCAAAGATTTTCGTCACGTGCATCACGTCGATTGCAGAGTGGACCTCTAAGATTTTCCAATAGGGTAGCTCCCAAAATATGGATTTCTTCTTCCACATGGGTACATGTCCGTCATCGTCATTCGGAACAGATTGTCCACCAAGACCCTTTCCAAAGATTACTTTCAAATCCTTGACCATATCATATAAACATCCCCAGTAGGGCAGGTAGGCTTCGTCCGGTGATCTGCCTCACCTTTGAAATGCTTGCCTTTCTTTCTTACAGGATGTTGTTTTGGAAGAAATCGACGATGCCCCGGGTACACATTCTTGTTACCTAAATATATACTTTCAGTCTCACCTGAACAGTGCGTGTATGCATTGTATGTAACATCCCAAAAATATTATAAGTATTATTCCAAAAATGAGCGCCAACAAAAACTTTTGTTGATTATTATGTGTTGTTTGTAAATTGTTGCTTGTGGTAATTAATTCTTGTTGCTTGTGTTATTTAGTTCTTGCTAAATGTGTGTTGCTTGCTCTAAAGAAAAACATGAAGAAAAGAAGAGGAATAAATAAAAGTTGAAACAAGAAAAATGAATGTGACATGTGTCACACAAATTCTCCAAGTGGGAAACTCAAATTGTTTCAAACAAAAATTCAGTGGAGTGGTAATGCAAACCCTCCCATTTCATCCTTACTACTTATCTCTCTCAAATAATATTTTACACCTATTTTAAAATTCAATAGTAAAATTCAATTGGAAATAAATCAAAATACCATAATTAAAACCTTATGAACAAAAATGATTCAAAACATTTTATTTTTAAACGCTAAATTTTATGGAGCTTCTGCATACTAAGGGAAGGCTTCACAAATTTTCTTGAATTTTTATAAATAGATTTAGTGCCCTAAATAAAATTGAGAAACGCTTCTGGTTTGAAAAACAAATGAAAGAAAATAGAAAGGAGAAGAGCCAGGGGGTTTTTGGCAAAAACGCCATCGTCTACCTCCCCCTAGCTCACTGTGCCGTGCGTGTCGACGCTGGACGCCGCGCGCCTCGCCGTTCCCCGGCCCCCCAGGCCCCCCCTTGGCTCGCAATCATCCACGCTTGTTGCCTCTGCAGCCTCTGCTTGCGCTCGAGCGTTTCCCTCTCCCCAATGCCGCCCTGTCCCCCGATGCCTGCCGTGGAGAGCCCAGACGGCGCCGGCCAAATTCGAGCCCCTCGCTGCTCCTCGACATGCGCCACTCGACCCTGACCTTCTAGAACACGCCCAGACCCCACACGTCGTCGCATTGCCCCGCCCTTCTCACCACAGCCTTGGAATCGAGAGAAATATCTCGCCGGCGCGCCATGGACGCCGTTCGTGCGCCCCGTCCACGATACGCCGATCCCGGCTCTATAAACCCCCCCATATCCCTCTCTGCACTCCACTCCCTCGACCTCTCCCTCGCTCCAATTTCACCGTGCACCGCCAGGAGGGCGGGCACTGCCGCAGCCACTGCCGCCGTCGAGGTCGAGCATGGCCGCGACGCCACACTCTCTCTTTCTCTCATTTCTGGCCCGCACTCTCTTCTGCACCCACACCGCACTCACACGCCTCGTTTTCCCTCTGTTTCGTGCACAGGGGAGACGCCAAGACCTCGCCGGAGTTGCTGGAGCTAGCCGTGGAAGCGGAGAAGCTCGCCGTCGACGATACACGCCGTCCCAGCAAGCTCAAGTCCTCCAGCAACCTTCCCCGAGCCTCCGTCGTCGATTCGCATCATCACCACGACCTCCCGAGCCCCCTAGGTGAGCCAGTCATCCACCTCGCCGTCGCCGGAGCCACGGCGCCGCCCGTTCTGGGTCGTCGCCGATGGACTCGATCGCGTGCCGTTGGATCTAGATCCAACGGCAGCGTACCCCTTCGCGTTTAATAGACGCTGATGGGCTGGCCCCACCCGTCAGCGATTTAATAATTTCCAGCCGTGCACTGAGTCACTGACAGAAGGGCCCCACCTGTCATAGTTTTGAACATTATCCGGAATAGTAAACTTTTCGAATTTAAACTTCTCTGTTAAATCAGTACTGGACGTAACTTCAAAATTCAATAACTTGAGATCTAGACATCCAAATAAATCAAATCCAATTGTTATGGAAAGCTTATGAAAATGTTTAACCAACCCAATTGGATTCATTTCATTTAGATAAATAATAAAAATGTATTATTAAAAATACTACAGAAGGTTTAAATTTTAAACTTGTTTGTTTCTGATACTCTGTTAGTCCAAATAATTCCAAACCAATTTTTCTAGCTTAGTACTTCCATGTATTTGCTTCCCTAATTTTGGTAGAATTATATGTGCAGTGTTAATTGTTTAGTATAAAGTTGAAGTTTGAACATCCTTCTGCACTAAAACATTTAAATATGTTTAATGGTTAACCCAAATGATTTAGGACCAATTTTGTTAGATCACATTTAGTTAAGATTAGTTACCCCTAAAGGGATTAAATTTTGAACAACATTAACTTGAGTTGTAGCAAAAACTTGGTTATTAGGTTACTGGATTAAAACATTTGTGTAGGGAGTTTGGTAACTCCAATTAATCCAAATCAAATTGTGTTGTCTTCTACATATCAGTAGCTTTCGGTAGAATTTTAGTTTGTATTTTTAGGACAAACAGAACTCAAGTTGTGCAATTAAATGTGTTCCACTCATTTCTCCCATATTTTGAAACATAAATAAATGATGGTAAATACAATTAAATTGAAACCAAGTGGTGTTGATTGTTGTATGCAATGGCTATTTAGAGCATTTAGGATTGTAATGTTGTGATGTTGCTTGAATAGATTAGTGATTGTTTGCATTTGTTTGTTTATTAATTAGACGAGAATGCTGTCGGATTTATCGAGGAAGGAGAGTTTGTTGAATCTGAAGATCAAGACCAAGGTCACTTTGCCGAGCAAGGCAAGCTACTCTCTGAGCTTGCACCCCAAATATATGCATCTACTTTGATAACATGTTTTACTTTTAAAGCAAAGATTTACAAAACCTTTTCAAAAAGTATATGGATATTATTTGCCACCCTATGTAGAAATATAAGATAGTTTATAAAAATTATAGGTTGGGAAAAATAAACATGGTTTATTCAAAACTCCTTTGGAAATACTTGTGTGATTATGGAATGCCGAGATGTCGGTGTTGGAATGGAGAAGTGGAAATGGTGATGTTTATGAAAAATGCACAGTGTGTCCTAGTACTATGACAACCAACCGATACCCTGTGCGACCACATTTACCAACATATGGGAAAAAGGCGGTCATATAATTTGCTCATATTAGTATGGGATGCCTCAACAACGAGGATGACCTCGTTCCATGAGGCGATGGTCATGGCGACCTACCCCCTGACCTGGGTCCTGGCATCTAAGGATGGGGGATTGAAGGGTTCTGTAACACCCCGGCCACCCCGGGCCGGGCCTGTCACCCCTGGCAGCTCGCTAGGATCTCCAGACTGGCCCCACAGATCAACACTAGTCTTTTCTACGCACTTTATCCTCACGCGTGAGTACCCGGGAACCAGTTCCCGGTCGATCACCACCCATCTTTAGAGTGCTCCGGGCCAAGCACGCTTAACCTCAGAGTTCCTTCCAGATGAGCTTCCGGAAAAGAAGTTGCAACTTGTTGATATGAGTATCCTATCAATCCTATTGAGCCCTAGGCCAGGATCTCACATCCTTCCCCCCTTAGAAGACCGACGCCCTCGTCGGTCAGCCCCCAGTCCAGGAACTTCCCCTCTTGATACACGTCTGTGCGCCCAGTGCCGGCACATGCTCCACATGTCCGCGCCCCTGACCCGGACACGCCCGTGTTGCCGCGAGGGTCGGCTCTGATACCAAATTGTAACACCCCGGCCACCCCGGGCCGGGCCTGTCACCCCTGGCAGCTCGCTAGGATCTCCAGACTGGCCCCACAGATCAACACTAGTCTTTTCTACGCACTTTGTCCTCACTCGTGCGCACCCGGGAACCAGTTCCCGGTCGGTCACCATCTTTGGAGTGCTCCGGGCCAAGCACGCTTAACCTCGGAGTTCCTTCCAGATGAGCTTCCGGAAAAGAAGTTGCAACTTGTTGATATGAGTATCCTATCAATCCTATTGAGCCCTAGGCCAGGATCTCACAGGTTCGCTCGCCGGGCAGAACTACGAGTCCTCACACTTAGGTTTCCCGACGGGGAATCTGGACTGGGTGTCGATGGAAAGGATGATAATTTTAGCGGTAGGATCTTATACTAGCATGAGCAAAGGACATGCTATGGTCGGCGGCTTACTTCGCATACACCCTGTATGGCGAGACGTGGCGGACACGATGAGCTGCCGGAAGGATGTGGGAAAAGCGTGCTAACTCTGCAGAGTGTAGAACTATTCGAATAGCCGAGTTCCTCGGATATGGACAGTTGGGAGGCTGTCCTAGACCATGTGCAAGTTTTTGGAAAAGCTTTTAAGTTTAAAAGAAACTAAAATGGAGATGGTGTTACACAGCTATACCAAATGGAGTGGTATGAGTTGTTCAAATAAATGGACCATGGTGAGCTATGGTCAGAAAAAGGAGGAGTTTTGGAGTAACAAATAAGATGGTGACTTATTTTAAAGATAGTTATAAAACTCTTCTTACCTTTTTCAATAAAGATATAGAGATGTTTTAAATAAATAAAGTATGAAAGTAAAATAAAACTAGTGCATACTCATGTTGGGGTAGTTTGCGAGTACATTCAAATGTACTCATATTGGTTTCATCCCTGGCTATTGTCCTAGCCAGACTACGAGGAGAAGCACTACGCCGAGCAGGAGTATGGCGACTTCTACGCGAACTAAGGATCTCCACAAGTCAGCTGCCTGTCGGGTTGTCATCGTTAGGATATGATGTATACTACGCCGTAGCTTCTGCTGATATTTTGGTTTGGCCCATGAAGGCACCTATGTAAGACTTAGTCTAAATGACCATTTATGTAAGACTTTTAATTCGGTGTTGTAATGGATGTAAACTTTCGTATCCAATTCGGATTATGTGCAACGACAGACTGATCACGGGATCGTTGTGTTAACCATAATCGGGTATTTCGGACAGCTAGTCCGGGGTCCCCACATTGTATCCCTTGTTTGACTGTCCTGAAATGTTACTAAGAGCAGGCCAATCATTGATGGTTACAAACAACAACGTTCGTAGGTCAAATTCCTTTTATTTGTGCTCATCCCACACACGTACACCTTCTTCACGCCACAACTGTAAAAGTTCTTCAACCAATGGCCTCAGGTACATATCAATGTCGTTGCCAGGTTGCTTCGGGCCTTGGATGAGCACTGGCATCATAATGAACTTCCGCTTAATGCACAACCAAGGAGGAAGGTTATAGATACATAGAGTCATAGGCCAGTGTTATGACTGGAGCTCTGCTCCCTGAAAGGATTAAAGCCATCTATACTTAGACCAAATCTTAAGTTCCTTGCGTCATCTGAAAATGTCGGGAACTCTGTCGATTTTTCTCCACTGCGACCTGATACGTCTCAAACGTATCTATAATTTCTGATGTTCCATGTTGATATTATACCAATTGTTACATTTTTATATACACTTCATAGCATTTTTATGCATTTTCTGGGACTAACCTATTAACAAGATGCCACAGTGCCAGTTCCTGTTTTCTGCTGTTTTTGTATTCCAGAAAAGCTAGTCTGGAAATATTCTCGGAATTGGACGAAACTTGGACAGAACCTCCTATTTTTCCAACACGAAGACGGAGTCCAGAGGAGACACAGGAGGGCCACGTGGCAGCCACACCATGGGGCCGCGGGCCCCCCCTGCCGCGCGCGGTGGGTGGTGTGGGGCCCTCGTGGCTCCGCAGCCGCCGCCCTTTCGCCTATTTATTCTTCCCGACGCGAAAACCCTAAATACCCGAGCCATTATCCACGAAAAGTTCCAGAGACGCCGCCCGTCAACCCTAGCTCGGGAGGGTTCAGAAGCTCTTCCCGGCACCCTGCCGGAGAGGGGAATCATCACCGGAGGGCTCTACATCACCATGCCTGCCTCCGGAGTGATGCGTGAGTAGTTCATCCTTGGACTACGGGTCCATGGCAGTAGCTAGATGGTTGTCTCTCCACTTTATGCTATCATGTTTAGATCTTGTGAGCTGCCTATCATGATCAAGATCATCTTATTGTAATGCTACATGTTGTGTTTGCTGGGATCCGATGAATATTGAATACTATGTCAAGTTGATTATCAATCTATCTTATATGTTATTTATGATCTTGCATGCTTTCCGTTACTAGTAGATGCTTTGGCCAAGTAGATGCTTGTAACTCCAAGAGTGAGTATTTATGCTAGATAGTGGGTTCATGCCTCCGGTAATCTGGGAGAGTGACAATAACTTCTAAGATTGTGGATGTGCTGTTGCCACTAGGGATAAAATAACCGATGCTTAGCTTAAGGGTACGCCGTTAGGTCTAATGCATTTGTTTACTTTACGCACATTACTTAATGCAATTATCCGTTGCTTGCAACTTAATACCAACGGGGAACTCGGATGACAACCTGGCGGTGGATTATTAGTCATAGACTGTTGGATAACGGTCTATGTATTTTGTCGTAATGCCCACATGAATATCATAGTAATCATCATGTCATATATATGCATTGTTATGCGCTCAATATTTTGTCAATTGCCCAGCTGTAATTTGTTCACCCAGCATGTTAGTTATCTTTATGGAGAGACACCACTAGTGAACTGTGGACCCCTCCATTCTTTTACACTGATAATACAACCAACTGCAAACACTGTTCCTTTTCATTCTCTGCAATTTACTACTGTTTTCCACACCATACGTTTAATCCTTTGTTTTCAGCAAGCCGGTGAGATTGACAACCTCACTGTTTCGTTGGGGCAAAGTAGTTTGATTGTGTTGTGTGCAGATTCCACGTTGCGATTCCCTGCCGTGCCACATTCCGCCACCAACAACCTTCAGAAGTGATTTCTTGCTCCTACTGGTTCGATTAAACCTTGGTTTCATACTGAGGGAAAACTGCTGCTACACTGCATCATACCTTCCTCTTGGGGTCTCCCAGCGAACGTGTGATCCACGCAATCAAGCTCTTTTTCTGGCGCCGTTGCCGGGAGAAGAATTTTCAGAGCTCCTCTCTCCTTCACACTCTTTTTCTGGCGCCGTTGGGAGCAAGAGGATTTCTGCAAGGGGAGTTTCACGCTTCCAATCTCTTTACTTTGTTATTGTCTTGCTTAGTTTATTTTTATTTAGTCTTGTTTGCTTTATTTATCAAAAACACAAAAAAATTAGTTACTTTTATTTTCAAGTTGTTATCTTTTGTTTTGTTTTAATTTTGCTAAAATGAGTACCCCTGAGAACACTAAGTTGTGTGATTTCACTAGCACGAACAACAATGATTTCATTAGTACACCTATTGCTCCACCTGCTTCTAACGCAGAATTCTATGAAATTAAACCTGCACTTTTAAATCTTGTTATGAAAGAGCAATTCTCTGGTGTTAGTACTGATGATGCTGCTGCTCACCTTAATAATTTTGTTGAACTTTGTGAGATGCAAAAGTATAAGGATGTAGATGGTGATATTATTAAACTGAAACTTTTTCCTTTCTCTTTGAGAGGACGTGCTAAAGAATGGTTGCTATCTTTGACTAGAAATAGTATTGATTCATGGACTAAATGCAAAAATGCTTTCATAGGAAAATATTATCCTCCTGCTAAGATTATATCTTTGAGAAGTAGCATTATGAATTTCAAACAATTTGATAATGAGCATGTTGCTCAAGCTTGGGAGAGAATGAAATCATTGGTAAAGAATTGTCCCACCCATGGACTGACTGCTTGGATGATCATCCAAACCTTTTATGCAGGACTAAATTTTTCTTCAAGAAACCTATTGGATTCGGCCTCTGGAGGTACCTTTATGTCCATCACTTTGGGTGCTGCAACAAAGCTTCTTGATGATATGATGATAAATTATTCTGAATGGCACACCGAAAGAGCTCCACAAGGTAAGAAGGTAAATTCTGTTGAAGAAACCTCTTCTTGAGTGATAAGATTGATACTATTATGTCTATGCTTACAAATGGAAAATGCATGTTGATCCAAATAATGTTCCTTTAGCTTCTTTGGTTGCTCAAGAAGAGCATGTTGATGTGAACTTCATTAAAAATAATAACTTCAACAACAATGCTTATAGGAATAATTTTGGTAATAACAATTATAAGCCCTATCCTTTTAATAGTGGCAATGGTTATGTTAATTCTTATGGTAATTCCTACAACAATAATAAGAGTGTACCCTCTGATCTTGAAGTCATGCTTAAGGATTTTATTAGTACACAAACTGCTTTCAATAAATCTGTTGAGGAAAAGTTTGGGAAAATTGATGTTCTTGCCTCTAAAGTTGATAGTCTTGCTCTTGATGTTGATTTGTTAAAAATTAAAACTATGCCTCATGATGTTAAAGAGAGCAAAACTCTCAATGCTATACAAGTTAAAATTGATAATAATGTGAGGATGTTAGCTGATTTACATGCTAGGTGGGCAAGAGAGGATGAAATTGCTAAAAAGAATAGTATTGCTAGAGTTTATACTATTACTACTACTGAAAATGCTATAAACTCAAGTGTTAACAAACCTCCTACTATCAATGGTAAAGTAATTGGTGTTGGCAATGTCTCTACTTCTGTTGCAAAACGTTTAAAATTGCCTGAAAACACTGAAACTGTTCCTGATAAAAGTGCTGAAATTTTTCGAGATGTGGGAGACAATGGTCCTATTACTTTTGATAATAATGATTTTGATTTTGATGGTTGCAATATTTCTGAAGTAATTAAGTTCTTGCAAAAGCTAGCTAGAAGTCCTAATGCTAGTGCTATAAACATGGCTTTTACTAAACATATTACTAATGCTCTCATGCAAGTTAGGGAAGAGAAATTAAAACATGAAGCTTCTATCCCTAGGAAGTTAGAAGATGGTTGGGAGCCCATCATTAAAATGAAGGTGAATGATTTTGATTGCAATGCTTTATGTGATCTTGGTGCTAGTATTTCTGTTATGCCTAAGAAACTCTATGATATGCTTGATTTAGCACCTTTGGAACACTGTTATTTGGATGTTCACCTTGCTGATAATACTATAAAGAAACCTTTGGGGAGAGTTGATGATGTTTTTATAATGGTTAACAATAACCTTGTCCCCGTTGATTTTGTTGTTTTGGATATTGAATGCAATGCTTCTTGTCCTATTGTTTTGGGAAGACCTTTTCTTAGAACTGTTGGTGCTATTATTGATATGAGAGAGGGGAATATTAAATATCAATTCCCACTCAAGAAAGGTATGGAACACTTCCCTAGAAAGAAGATGAAGTTACCTTTTGATTCTATTGTTAGAGCAAATTATTCTGTTGATGCTTCATCACTTGGAAACACTTGATTCTTACTTTCTGCGCCTAGCTGAAAGGCGTTAAAGAAAAGCGCTTATGGGAGACAACCCATTATTTTATTTCTGCAATTTTTCTTTTTTTGAGTCAAGGAGTTGTTTACTTCTGTAACAATTCCTTTGTATCTTTATTTTATCGCATTGTTGTGCCAAGTATTGCCTCTAATAGGAAGATGATGCTAGATTTGGATTTCTGCGCAGGAACAGATTTCTGTTCACCGTTTTAATTCTGTAAAATCACAGAAAAATTATTTAAATCTGAAATTTTTGTGCGTGATCCTCAGATATGTACGCATCTTTCGTTAGTTTAAAGTTTTTCGATCTGAGCAACGTAAGTGCCTCGAAAAAATTCGTCTTTGCGGACTGTTCTGTTTAGACAGATTCTGTCTTTTATTTTTCGCATTCTCTCTTTTACTAGTGTTGAGTGGAATTCTTTTTTAGGGTGAAGAGCTTCACATAACATCAGTGGCAGTAGCTAATGTTAAAAGTAACGGTCATGTTTGTGTCCTTATAGAACATGTGAGTTTTTGATTGTGCACTAACCCTCTAATGAGAATTACTTTGAGTTTGGTGTGGCGGAAGTTTTCAAGGGTCAAGAGAGAAGGATGATATAATGTGATCAAGAAGAGTGAAGAGCTTAAGCTTGGGGATGCTCCCATGGATCACCCCAGCATATTTCAAGAAGACTCAAGCGTCTAAGCTTGGGGATGCCCAAGGCATCCCCTTCTTCATCAGCAACTTATCAGGTCATCTCTAGTGAAACTATATTTTAATTCTTTCACATCATATGTGCTTTACTTGGAGCGTCTGTGTGCTTTTATTTTCAGTATTTTATTTTTCTTATGGTCAACTTGATTGGACCCCAGCATTCTTGATTGGGAGAGAGACACGCTCCGCTTTTTCATATGAATACTCCTATTCTTCACTTATACTTGTTGAGTATTCTTGTCTAGCTATTGCTATGCTTTTAGCTCCTGTTTTTCATGCATCTCTTATTCAGAGCTGTTAGTTCTTTTAAAGAAAGTACTCTCTTGCTTCACTTATAATTGTTTGGAGAGTTTATGTTGAAATAAATTGATTGGTGTTTGGTTGGAACAGAAAATGTTGCATGTGGTAGATGGTATAATGGAAAAAGCTTACATATTCTTGTAGATCATTGTATTGGATAATTTGATACTTGTCAATTGTTTTGAGTTATCAAGTAGTTCATGTTTAAGCTTTTGTATCATGTAGTTAAAACCTATTAATGAAGAACTACCGTAAAGCTCGTTGAAATTTGGTTTGCATGATTGGTATCTCTAAGGTCTAGATATTTTCTAGTAAAAGGGTTTGGTTAACAAGGAAGACAGTGTAGAGTCTTATAATGCTTGCAATATGTTTTCATATAAGCTTGCTGTGTCGGTTGATATCCTGTGTTTGCTTCAAATAACCTTGCTAGCCTAAACTCTGTACTGAGAGGGAATGCTTCTCGTGCATCCAAAACCTTGAGCCAAATCCATGCCATCTGTGTCCACCATAACTACCTATATGTGGTATTTCCTTGCCATTCCAAGTAAATTTTTCATGTGCTACCTTTAAACTATTCAAACTTTATTACTCCTATTTTGTGTCAATGTTTACCAAGCTCATGAGGACGGGGTGGATGTCTTTATGTCAACTGTCAAACAGACTTTACCACCGGACTAGCGGCATATACATCCGCTTATCCATTAATTTTGCAAAAAGAGCTGGCAAATGGGGTGCCCAGTCCCAATTAATTACAACTTTAACCGCTTAATTCTCTTCACATTTTTGCCCTGATTTATCAGTCAAGCAATGACAAACAGTGAAATATCTGCATGTGTAAACAAAAGAGAAAGAGGGATGATCTGCCTTGCTGGTAGAAATAACGTCCTTCATGGGAGCCGCTCTTAAAAGTCTGGTTGGCAGGGGTCATATTGTACTTTCCATTTTCTGATTCGTTGACAATTAACAAACACCTCTCAAAACTTATTTTTACTCTCTATATGATTTCAAAAACTTAAAAAGCTCTAGCACATGATTTAATCCCTGCTTCCCTCTGCGAAGGGCCTTTCTTTTACTTTTATGTTGAGTCAGTTTACCTACTTCTTTCTATCTTAGAAGCAAACACTAGTGTCAACTTTGGTGCAACAATTTTTATATGCTCGTATATTGCACTTATTATATGCTTTGTGTTGACAAATATCCATGAGATATATATGTTGAAAGTTGAAAGCAATTGCTGAAACTTAAATCTTCCTTTGTGTTGGTTAAATACCTTTTACTTAGAATCTATTGCTTTATGAGTTAACTCTTATGCAAAACTCTTTGATGCTTGTCTCGAAAGTACTATTCATGAAAAGTTTTTGCTTATATGATTCAGTTGTTTGCTCATTATCTACTTGCTAGCAAACTATAGACCATTGACCTGGATCACTTCATTCATAACATGTGCTTTACAATATATTTGATCAAGATTATGATTGTAGCATGTCACCTCAGAAATTATTTTGTTTTTATCGTTTTACCTACTCGAGGACGAGTAGAACTAAGCTTGGGGATGCTTGATACGTCTCAAACGTATCTATAATTTCTGATGTTCCATGTTGATATTATACCAATTGTTACATGTTTTATATACACTTCATAGCATTTTTATGCATTTTCTGGGACTAACCTATTAACAAGATGCCACAGTGCCAGTTCCTGTTTTCTGCTGTTTTTGTATTCCAGAAAAGCTAGTCTGGAAATATTCTCGGAATTGGACGAAACTTGGACAGAACCTCCTATTTTTCCAACACGAAGACGGAGTCCAGAGGAGACACGGGGAGCCACGTGGCAGCCACACCATGGGGCCGCGGGCCCCCCTGCCGCGCCGTGGGGTGGTGTGGGGCCCTCGTGGCTCCGCAGCCGCCGCCCTTTCGCCTATTTATTCTCCCGACGCGAAAACCCTAAATACCCGAGCCATTATCCACGAAAAGTTCCAGAGACGCCGCCGCCGTCAACCCTAGCTCGGGAGGGTTCAGAAGCTCTTCCCGGCACCCTGCCGGAGAGGGGAATCATCACCGGAGGGCTCTACATCACCATGCCTGCCTCCGGAGTGATGCGTGAGTAGTTCATCCTTGGACTACGGGTCCATGGCAGTAGCTAGATGGTTGTCTCTCCACTTTATGCTATCATGTTTAGATCTTGTGAGCTGCCTATCATGATCAAGATCATCTTATTGTAATGCTACATGTTGTGTTTGCTGGGATCCGATGAATATTGAATACTATGTCAAGTTGATTATCAATCTATCTTATATGTTATTTATGATCTTGCATGCTTTCCGTTACTAGTAGATGCTTTGGCCAAGTAGATGCTTGTAACTCCAAGAGTGAGTATTTATGCTAGATAGTGGGTTCATGCCTCCGGTAATCTGGGAGAGTGACAATAACTTCTAAGATTGTGGATGTGCTGTTGCCACTAGGGATAAAATAACCGATGCTTAGCTTAAGGGTGCCCGTTAGGTCTAATGCATTTGTTTACATTACGCACATTACTTAATGCAATTATCCGTTGCTTGCAACTTAATACCAACGGGGAACTCGGATGACAACCTGGCGGTGGATTATTAGTCATAGACGCTGTTGGATAACGGTCTATGTATTTTGTCGTAATGCCCACATGAATATCATAGTAATCATCATGTCATATATATGCATTGTTGCGCTCAATATTTTGTCAATTGCCCAGCTGTAATTTGTTCACCCAGCATGTTAGTTATCTTTTATGGAGAGACACCACTAGTGAACTGTGGACCCCGGTCCATTCTTTTACACTGATAATACAACCAACTGCAAACATGTTCCTTTTATTCTCTGCAATTTACTACTGTTTTCCACACCATACGTTTAATCCTTTGTTTTCAGCAAGCCGGTGAGATTGACAACCTCACTGTTTCGTTGGGGCAAAGTAGTTTGATTGTGTTGTGTGCAGATTCCACGTCGGTGCCGGATTCGTGCGCCGTGCCACATTCCGCCACCAACAACCTTCAGAAGTGATTTCTTGCTCCTACTGGTTCGATTAAAACTTGGTTTCATACTGACGGAAACTGCTGCTACACTGCTCATACCTTCCTCTTGGGTCTTCCAGCGAACGTGTGATCCACGCAATCATGACCCATCAGCGGGGTGTCTCAGCATCACGTTTTTCTACGGTCTTCTTTGTGCCATCGCAACAACTTGGCATGCTCTTTGTTTTGGAACAAACATTTCAACCGTGGTATTATAGGAGCATACCACATCACCTTGGCAGGAACCCTCTTCCTGGGGCGCGGCTCGTCCTCAACATGACCAGGGTCATCTCGCCTGATCTTATACCGCAATGCACCGCATACCGGGCATGCATTCAAATTCTCGTGCTCCTCACTGCGGTAGAAGATGCAGTCATTGATACCAACTAGTGATACCAACGCAGGAGTCCCCAGAATGTTGCCTACTGTCAGAGTATCTAGAACATACTGATACCAATTAGTGATACCAACATAAAAATTTCTAAGAAGGATCATGGTAGAATATTTTTTAGTACATCTACGGTGAGCATCACTGATCCTATACCAAGCATCGTTTAAACTTTCTCCACATTGTTGCTTGAAGGACCGAACTTCAATTCAGGGTACTCATTTTAGCAAAATTAAAACAAAATAGAAAGATAACAACTTGAAAATAAAAGTAACTAAATTTTTTGTGTTTTTGATAAATAAAGCAAACAAGACTAGATAAAAATAAACTAAGCAAGACAATAACAAAGTAAAGAGATTGGAAGCGTGAAACTCCCCTTGCAGAAATCCTCTTGCTCCTCGGCAACGGCGCCAGAAAAAGTTGCTTGATGACGTGGATTGCACGTTCGTTGGGAGACCCCAAGAGGAAGGTATGAAGCAGTCTAGCAGCAGTTTCACTCAGTATGAAACCAAGGTTTAATCGACCAGTAGGAGCAAGAAATCACTTTTGAAGGTTGTTCGTGGCGCCGTTTACGATCACCAACGTGGAATCTGCACACAACACAATCACACTACTTTGCCCCAACGAAACAGTGAGGTTGTCAATCTCACCGGCTTGCTGAAAACAAAATTAAACGTATGATGAGGAAAATAGTAGTAAATTGCAGAAAATGAAAAGGAACAATGTTTGCAGTTGGTTGTATTATCAGTGTAAAAGAATGGACCAGGGTCCACAGTTCACTAGTGGTGTCTCTCCATAAAAGATAACTAACATGCTAGGTGAACAAATTACAGCAGGGCAATTGACAAAATATTGAGCGTGTGACAATGCATATATATGACATGATGATTACTATGATATTCATGTGGGCATTACGACAAAATACATAGACCGTTATCCAATAGCGTCTATGACTAATAATCCACCTCCAGGTTGTCATCGAGTTCCCCGTTGGTATTAAGTAATGTGCGTAATGTAAACAAATGCATTAGATCTAACGGCGCACCCTTAAACTAAGCATCGGTTATTTTATCCCTAGTGGCAACAGCACATCCACAATCTTAGGGAGCGACGGGCGACGGGAGGCGGCGGCGCCTCACGCTGCCGCCCAACGGCCTCTCCCCGGCGCGGGATCCCAGCTCACCGGAGTGCGGCTCGGGTTCACGGTTCTCGTGCCTGCTGGAGGAGCGGGCGCCGTCGATAGATGAAGATTGTCTCTCCGAGGTGCCGCTTGAAGCGGCCATGGAAGTGTTGGAGGAGGAAGTGGAAGATGCTGCGGAGCAGGAGGGCTGGGAGACGGTGAAGAGGAAGGGAAGGAAATCCGATGAAGAATTACGGCAGGAATTTTGGAGCGAGATTGGATACCCAACTCCGGTGTCTCGAACGTGGGAAAGGAGCCCGGTTTCGCCACCATCGCCTGCGTCGCCGCCGGAGTTGGGGATGCCGAGGAGCTTGGCATCGGGGTCAGCGCGGAAGACCCAGGGTGCCGGACGCGGCCGTACTTCGCCGCCGGCGGCGACCATGGGCGCCGCCATCTCGAAGCCAGTGCAGCTAGGCTGGCGTGGCCCAGTCCCGAGGCCGAGAATCACTCCCCGCCCTGCTCGGGATGTTTATGCCAACCGCTCCGGTGGCCGGAGGTGGGAACGACGTTGCATAGGCGGCGGCGGTTTCTGATCCGGTGGACGCGGATCGCAGCGGAGAGGCGGGGTCCAAAATTCGAACTTCCCCCTCACTGCCAGGTGGGCCCCAGCCGCAGGAGAATCTTGACCGTCCATCGCCATGGAGCCATCTCGTCCGTCGTTTCGCCGGGCTGTGGAAACCTTTCGGCTCTGGAAGGGATAGGTCTCCTTCCTCGTCAGTTCTTCGTCACGCTGCCACCAACATCCATCGCCCCGCTGTGCCATCATCATCGCCGTCCACACCGCTGTAAGCGCCTTCGTCTGCACCGTCTCTCCCGTCCTCCCCAACATCTGCTCCTCGCCGGACTCCTGCAAGCTCGAGGCTCTCACACTCATTTGCGGAGGTCGCGGCGATGCCGGCAGCCATGTTGGGCCAAGGAGGGACGGGGGGCAGCCGGGGCGCGGCGCCCAGGGCTCGCAGCAAGCTCCTGCCCAGTTGCCGCAGACGCGGCCGCCTATGATCTTCGGCAGGTTCGCGGGGCCGGGGACCAGCACGGTGGCAGCGAACGTGGTGGCGCCCGTGCGCACTGGTGGCGTAGTGGTGCGTGCCGCTGCGGCGCCGCCGGTTCAGCCGCCTCCCGTCATCAACCCTACTGTGAGCTCGGTCGTGCCGTTTGTCGTAGGTACGTCTACGACCGCGTCTCGGGTGCGGCCGTCGCCAAGAAAAAGGGCAAGAAAAAGAGGAAGCCGCTCACGCCCACTCTCACGGAGGCGGAGTCCGGACAGGGTACTGCTGCGGCTACAGCGGTGGTGGCTCCTGTGGATGGTGCTGTGCCTGTTGGCGTGGGGGAACAAGCGATCACGATGGCCAAACGGAAGAGATGTTCGATGTGCAAGGTGGACACTCATGACACCAAGGACTGCTCGATGGATAGATACTATTATTTCTGTGACAGGGTGGTGCACCCGACATTTCGGTGCCCAATTCTCTGGGTACCGATGCCATATGCTGGGATGGCGGGCATCGGCTGTGAGGACACAATGTTTAGCCAGCTGCCGGACGGCGTCTTCAGACCAGAGCAGGTGGAGAGTAATACCCCAGTAGCTGTCGTGACGGTGACTAGGGAACGTGTGTCGGCAGAGGTGGTTCAGTCCATGTTAGCCCGCAACTGTCCGTTAAAGACTGCATGGCGCTGGGAGGCCATTCCACACAATCAGTACAAGGATGACTCCTTCTTGGTCAATTTTCCTTCTAGAGCGGACTTGGAGAGGATGAATGGTTCCGAGTTAGGGGTACCAAAACAGCAAACGGTGATTTCCATAGACATCTGGAAGCCGGAGGATGTTGAGCCAATGGCAGAATTGACACCAACTTGGGTGCATGTGACTCGTGTGACAAACTCAGTGCGTCACTTTCTGGGTCTTTGGGCAGTGGGTACTCTCATTGCCAAGACTATGGACGTGGACTTACTGGTGCTCCGGAGACATAATGTGGCTAGGATTCTGGTGGCCATTCGTAACCCTAACCTCTTTGTGACAAGAGAGGTTAAGTCCGATGCCTTCCTGTTACTTAAGGGTACTCTTTTCGGTTCACCAAAGAAGTGGCAGACTATGTCGCTGAACCGGATTTTGTGCCCTTCATTTGGAGGCAGAACGAGAAAGATGATGATGCGAAAAGCTTAGAGGATAAAGATCATGATGACTCTCACATGAGTGGACCGACGAAGGCCGCGGATGGAGATACACACATGCCCCAAGCTAATGCAACGGGGCTGGGGTGTTCCACATTGGGGCTGGTTGGGACTATGGAGGAACTTCGTGGAATCGCCGTGACGCCGTTCAACAAACATCCACAGACCCCTAGAGGCAAAGAGATTGTGGAGCAGCTAGTTTCGGCTGGGAATATCACTGTTGCTACTGTGCAGGAAAATACAGGTGCTGCTGATCGTGAGATGCTACTGGCGTGCCTGACACCGCCTTGTGTGGCAGCTAGCGAGGAGAGGGAGCCGGCCAAACGTGGCCCGCCGGTGCATGATGCTGGGCTGCATGTGCAGGCCATCTCGCAGACAGCCGTGGCTGCACCAGCCAGCTCGCCGGGCCACGGCGTTGGGCCAAGCGCGGAGAATCTTCTGGCGACGCCCCAGGCTGGGCCTTGTGACGCTGGACTGCTGCCGCCGCTAGATGGTCTCCCTGCTGGGCCGTGTGCGGCGATTGCAGTGCAACTGCCCGGGGCGGAGGAATCCTCCATGTCGCCACATGGGCTGGTAGCGGTGCAGACGGGGACAGATGGTCCTATCCCGGAGCAGGCCCTGCTACGTTCCATCGTGTCCCAGCCGACGGTGGATAGGGTCATCGACGGCAAGATGAAGATGGTACATGAGTTGGCGCTGGGGGAGGGCTCTTCCTCACCATTGCCTCTTCCGGTGTCGACTCCGTTGAGGAGGAGCGAGAAGCACATTGTGGCCTCCGACGGCTCTTCCACTATGGATGAGGACTCCATGGCGTGAGCGATGAGGCGCAAGGTGGAAATAAACATGGACACAAATGGTATGTGCACACCCCCAAAGTCATTTCTTGCATTTTCACCAAGTATTGCTGCTAAATTGAATAGTGTAGGGTTTTCTTTGGGAAATAATGTTGAAAAAATAACAATGCCGACTAATGCATTAAGACATTTGGAATACGACCGGTTAACGGTCAACCCAAAGGTCTCGTGTAAGTCACACATTGCCCACATGGATGACGAGGAGCAAAATGACACAATTGATGTCCAGCTCCTCTCACACCTAGTGGGCGATGTATCGGAGGGTGGCTTAGATGAGGCGGTGCTGAGCTCGTTATATGACCTCAAAGCATCTGACCGCAAGTCTAAAGCCGACTCTAATAAGAAAAAAAATAAAACGCCACGGAAAAAGGTGAAGTTCTCCACACCTCCAATTGTTTCCCAATGAATGGCATATTCGAGAACAGCAGAGGTCTTCGCGACTTGGCTAAGCATGCTCGTATTGCTGATTTTATTCGGGATCATCGTTTGGATTTTGTGGGAATTTCCGAGACTGGCAAACGGGACTTCTCAGCGAGCCTACTAAACTGCTTGTCTGGTGGAGTAGACTTCACTTGGAGGTCTCGTCCGCCACGTGGTCAGTCTGGGGGCATCTTATTAGGCGTCAGAATAGAGACCATGGATGTATTGGCTAATTCGGAAGGTGACTTTCATATTAAGGTTCACATCCGTAACAAGGCTGACAACTTCATATGGACTCTTGTCGCTGTGTATGGGGCTGCCCAAGATGAGCATAAACCTGCTTTTCTCAGAGAGTTGGTGAACTTAGCAAAAGATAACCCATATCCTATAATTATAGGGGTGATTTTAACTTGCTAAGGTTTCCACATGAGAAGAGTAGAGGTAGATTTGACAACAGATGGCCTCTCTTATTTAATGTTGTTATTGACAGTCTTAGTCTAAGAGAGGTATCGATGGTTGGGAGGCAATTTACTTGGGCTAATAGCCTCCCAGAGCCAACATACGAGAAACTGGACCGTGTATTGATGGACTCGGATTCGGAAATTAAATACCCTCTAGTCTCAGTACGGGTCCTCGAACTATAGAGGCATTGTCAGATCATGCTCCCATACTCCTAACCACGGGAACTCCTAACCCATTGTGCAAACGCCAATTCAAATTTGAAAAGGGTGTGGGAAAGGCCGGTGCCTGGTCTAACTCCAATCCAAAGGTGGAATAATAAAATAAGCGCATTGCGCAAACACCTGAAAGGTTGGGCGAGACATATGGTTGGTCAATTAAAAAATGAGAAGCTCCGATTGTCATCTATTATAGATGAACTTGAGGCTGCTGCGGAAGTTAGACCCCTATCAATGCAAGAGATCGAAGTAAAAAATCGTTCTAATGCCGAGATGGCGGGTCTTCTTCGTGAAGAGGAGATCAAATGGTACCAACGATCTAAAGCCCAATTTATTCTGGAAGGAGATGCGAATACGAGATAATTTCATAGTCTTGCTAATGAAAGACGTAGAAAGAAACTCATTCATTCCTTATCCCAGGAAGAGGGTACGATTGAAGGCCATGAGCAATTGAAATCCTACATCACGAAGTACTATAAAAATCTTTTTGGAGAGCCGGATGCAGATAATTTCTCGCTGGACGAAACCCAAACAGATGATATCCCGCAGGTTTCCGATCAGGAAAACGCCCATCTGACTGCTCCTTTCTCAATGGAGGAGGTGAAGAAGGCGGTATTCCAAATGGAACACAACAAAGCACCGGGTCCGGATGGTTTTCCCCAGAGTTTTATCAAACTTTCTGGGACATAATCCAATCGGATTTGCTCGAGATGTTTCAGGATCTTCATGCTGGACATCTTGAATTGTTTCGCTTAAATTTCGGTGAGATAATTTTGTTGCCAAAGGTTAATGGAGCAGAAAGGATTCAACAATATAGACCTATCTGTCTTCTTAACGTTAGCTTCAAGATTTTCACTAAAACCACTACTATTAGGCTTAACTCGGTGGCTGATCATGTTGTGAGACCCACTCAGACGGCGTTTATGCAAGGTCGCAATATTCTTGATGGAGTTGTGATTTTACATGAAACTGTTCATGAGATGCATCGGAAAAAGCTTAATGGAGTCATCCTAAAAATTGACTTTGAAAAGGCTTATGATAAAGTCAAGTGGTCTTTCTTGCAGCAAACGCTCAGAATGAAAGGTTTTTCTGGCGCGCAATGATTCATAATTTCGTTTCCGGAGGAAGTGTCGCCATCAAAGTCAATGACGATGTTGGTAGAAACTTCCAGACGAAAAAGGGATTACGGCAAGGCGATCCATTATCACCTATATTATTTAATATAGTTGCTGATATGTTAGCCATAATCATTGAGCGTGCGAAGTCCGAGGGGCAAATTGTGGGAGTGGTACCGCATCTAGTGGATGGCGGATTATCCATTCTACAATACGCTGACGATACAATTCTTTTTATGGAACATGATATGGAGAAGGCAAAAAACCTGAAATTAATATTATCAGCGTTCGAGCAACTTTCCGGTCTAAAAATCAATTTCCATAAAAGTGAAGTGTTTTGTTTTGGCGACGCCCATGAGGAGGCTGCCCAATATGCTGAATTATTTGGCTATGGGCTGGGTCAGTTTCCAATAAGTTATCTCGGCATCCCAATTCACTTTAGGAGGCTAATGATAGCTCAATGGAAACATGTTGAGGAAAGACTACAAAGAGGCTAAGTAGCTGGAAAGGAAAATTATTATCGTTAGGAGGGAGATTGGTGCTCATAAATTCAGTCCTAACTAATATGGTGCTGTATATGATATCTTTCTTTCAACTACCAAAGGGAGTCTTGCATCGATTGGATTACTTTCGATCCCGATTCTTTTGGCCACGGGATAATGAAAAAAAGAAATACCGGCTGGCAAAATGGGACGTAGTGTGCCGCCCTAAGGACCATGGTGGTCTTGGCATTCATGATCTTCAGGTCAAGAATCGAGCTCTTCTTGGTAAGTGGCTGTTTAAGCTACTGACGGAGGAGGGGGTGTGGCAAACCCTCCTTAGGAGGAAATACATAGGCTCAAGTGCGTTATCACAGGTTTTTGGAAACCCGGTGATTCCCATTTTTGGTGGGCTTAATGGCGACGAAGAAATTCTTCTTCCCATATGGCTCTTTCTCCATTAAGGATGGGTCTGAGATAAGGTTCTGGGAGGATACATGGTTGGGTACTACCCCACTCCGAGAACAATATCCAGCATTATATGGTATTGTCCAAGGACGTCGTAAGAGTGATACGCTTGCTCAAGTATTGGTTGATAATCATCCTACTGTGATCGCTACTGTCAATTTGTCGCAAGGGACCGATGAGTTTCGGTGGAATTTACACAAGTGTGGTAAATTCTCCGTGGACTCCATGTACACAGCACTAGTTCAGCTGGATGTGCCAGTAGATAATAATAAGAAAATCTAGAAGATGAAAATTCCACTGAAAAACAAAGTTTTTGCGTGGTATCTTCGTCGAGGAGTAATTCTTACAAAAGACAACCTTGCTAAACGCAATTGGCATGGGAGTAAACAGTGTGTCTTCTGTCATAAAGACGAGACAATCAAACATCTGTTCTTCGAGCGCAAATTTGCTAGTTCTATATGGTCAATCATCCAGATAGGTTCTACTATTTACCCACCTATAAGCATTGCTAATATTTTTGGCAATTGGCTGAATGGAGTGGATAATAGGTTCAAACAACTTATTAGGGTGGCAGCGCTTGCCGTAATATGGTCGTTTTGGCTATGTAGGAATGACAAAGTTTTTAATGATAAAAATTGCTCTCTTATGCAGGTCATCTACAGGACTACTGCTTCACTCCGTTCGTGGTCTCAGTTGCAACGTGTGGGGCATCGAGACCTGTTTATGGAGGTGTGTACAAGACTGGAGGATACGGCGAGAGAATTTTTATCCCTACATGGATGGCAGCATAATTTGCGGATCGGCCCTCCACCACCATAGGCATTTCTACAATTTCTCATTTTGATATGTAGTTCGCCTTGTTTATTTCATTTCGTACTACAGACTTGTTTCGGCTGTGTGCATCTTTGTTATGCAGAAGCTGGGTGTAATGCTTAAACATTTTAAGTAATAAAGACTCCCTTTATCTAAAAAAGAAGTTATTGTCACTCTCCCATATTACCGGAGGCATGAACCCACTATCTAGCATAAATACTCACTCTTGGAGTTACAAGCATCTACTTGGCCAAAGTATCTACTAGTAACGGAAAGCATGCAAGATCATAAATAACATATAAGATAGATTGATAATCAACTTGACATAGTATTCAATATTCATCGGATCCTAGCAAACACAATATGTAGCATTACAATAAGATGATCTTGATCATGATAGGCAGCTCACAAGATCTAAACATGATAGCATAAAGTGGAGAGACAACCATCTACCTACTGCTATGGACCCGTAGTCCAAGGATGAACTACTCACGCATCACTCCGGAGGCAGGCATGGTGATGTAGAGCCCTCCCGAGATGATTCCCCTCTCCGGTGGGGTGCCGGGAAGAGCTTCTGAACGCTCCCGAGCTAGGGTTGACGGCGGCGGTGTCGGGGGAATACTTTGTTGATTAACCCGCGGTCCATATTTGAAGTGTGACCCAGTTTACTCACACAATAAAGGCATGCATGAAAGCAAGCCCTATATCGTACCGCCACAAGGAGAAGGATCTAGAAGACATATCCCGAAAGACGTGAGGAGGAGTTAGTCTCCAAGTAGGTTCCGGTCCATGTATTCCTTGTGGAGAAAGTTTCCTTTGTAACCTAGCGAGCCTCTGTGCATATAAAGAGGACTCGCAGGACTTAGACGGGGTCAAGCTATCAAGCCCTAAAACCCTAGTTCTTACGGCGAGTACCCAGATTGGATCGCTTCCATTGTAACACCACATATATCATATCAATACCAAGCTAGGGTAGGCAGGAAGTAGGTCTTTACCTCACATTGAGGAGCCGAACCAGGGTAAATCTGTGTTCGTCCTTGTTCCTGCGATCCCAAGCTCGGAGACAATTGACTCACGCAAATCCCACACCTACAAAGTCATCCATGACATCTGACGTGACAAACCCACGACAGTTGGCGCCCACCGCGGGGCCTGTGGTCAAGAGCGTCACGTTCCGTGCAGGATCGGAATCAGGGTCCAAGGACATCGCCATCTGCCAAGTGGAAGATATCAATGGAGTTGCCTTCATCGACGACTCAGAGTGGGGACCTGAGGCAGATCACGTTGAATTTGGGTATATTATTCCCATCGGGTCTGTGAAAATCTTCGTCGGGTCCGTCAGTCGCAGATCTACAGATGCGACTCAAGGAGGCGAATCAGGAGAGGAACTGCGGCCAATCAGGGTCCGCGTGCTAGAAGAACTGCCACAAGCCGCAGCAAATACATCCGCCTCCGTCCCATCAAAACCAATTTGGGAACCTCTGCCTAGCCGGGAGAAAGATCCCAAAATTGAAGAAATCGAAACTGTCAGGGTGGAGCTTTGTGAAGAAGCGCAGAGACTCGCGACAGAGCGCAAAAAACTCCAGGAAAAAGATCAGCGATTAAGGCATTGGCAGCAAAAGCAGCAGGCAATTTGCACCAAGAAGAACGAAGGGGGGCAAGAGATGAAGCAGAAGTTCCACAATAATTCGGAGAGCAATATGCACGCCGCGATCGGGATATTATCAAAAATAGCACCAGTCGGAGATACGCGAGCTGATAAGGAAGCTCGCCATGCGATTGATCTGCTACAAACTGCTGCCCTACAGCAAGCAAACATGTATGGAATCACACCTAATGAGCCGCAACACGAGGTATCGTGGGGCGAGGAAAGATGCGACGTGGAAGAAGTAGACAACCAGCTAGCGGGTCTGCAAATATCACCAAATAAAGAGAGTAAGACTGATGGTAAGCCACAAACGCTCGAGGCGACTCAACCAACCCAGTTTGAAACTGATTCAGATGAAGATACAGCGCCCGTGAGCTCCTATTCGTTATTGAAAGGACCAGTGTGTTTCGGGGAGGAAATACGGCTCACTTGTTTCCCACCGAACTTCGGTGAGTCGCAGCGAGTCACCACCTACCATAATGATCTAGACCCTCTCCTATGGATAGAGGATTATGAAATAAACATGATAGGAGTCGGTGTAACTCAGGAGGTGCTCGCAAAGTATTTTCATTTAGTACTACAGGGAGAAGCCAGGGATTGGCTGCTAAGGTTGCCGCCAAAGTCAATAAACTCATGGGAAGAACTGAAGGATAAGTTCATCAAAAGATATCACGGCGCAACCTGAAGCCGCACTGGACATAAGATCGATAGTTTCGACCAACTCTTGGCGACTGCCAACAAGCACGCAGAGACAGATAAGATGGCAAGCGGCTCATCGCCAACCTCAAAGGAAACCGGACACTGTAAGTAGCAACTAGGGGAGCAGAGAAGAGACAAGGAGTCACTCCCCAATAGCGCCAAAGGGATTTTTGATAGTCCTTGCGACTTACACCGCAGAAGAGATGGAGACCCGCGGGCCACACAAAGGCGTAGTGTCATTACTACAGGCGATTGAAAGAAGGTGATTCATCAATCGCGACTTACAACGGACCAACGCAGCATAAGGACAAGGAGAGCTCCTGTCAAAAGCCTGATACTTCAGTAAGAAGAAACATAGGTCAATTTCATACCGTGGATGTACAAACAGCGGGCAACAGAAGCCAAATGAACAGCAGGAGGAGCCGCGACCCAGACCCAACGTTGGAAAGACACCACCATTGGACAGAATGATCGGTTGTTTGGAGTTGCGACGATCATCCCCCAGAAGTAAAAGATCCAGGACAGTTGGCTCTTGTTGTCACACCGCAAGTCGCGGGATACAGGCTGAACAAAGTCCTCATGGATGGAGGAGGAAGAGTGAACATCCTATACCTAGACACGCTCCGTCGAATGAATATACCCAAGCGGCGGCTACAGCCAACAAGGAAGGATATCCAAGGCATAATTCCAGGAATAATCACTCAACCTATAGGAAAAATAACCCTCGAAGTCAGCTTCGGGACCGAGAGAAACTTCCGCACAGAACTCCTGAACTTCGAGGTCGTAGCAGTCAAAAGCCCATACCATGCGATCTTCGGGAGAGAAGCTTATGTCAAATTCACTGCCCGCCCCTGCTACATATACCTGCAGTTAAAGATATCAGGACCAAACGGTGTGATCATGGTGCATGGAGACAGACAGAGAGCACTAGAATGCGAGGAAGCAGGCTCAGTAATCGCAGAAGAAGCTTGCATCGCCAATTCCTCACACGGTCTCAGGCCATCAGTGAACCTTCGCAGCCCAAAACGAGTCGCCTTGGGGACTCAGCACGGACGGATGGCGGGACACACCCACCAGATGGTGAATTCCAATCATACAGTCGCGAATCAGGAAGATAATACTCCAGAAATCGCTTTGATACAAAAAAAAGACAAGAGATGGCGTATATGCATAGACCCAATATCAGTCAACAACCCCAGTCAAAGAGGTCCAGCTATTGTGAGACCTTACCCCCCGCGACTCATCCTCCAAGGACGTGAATCAGCATAAGTCGCAACTCAGTGCGACTGCTCTATCAAGAGATTTGACCCTCACTTTGGCATGAAAAACACATCGGAGCTATAATGCTCGACCCGAGTCGCTTTAAGCGACTCAAACCTGAATCACCTAGGTGTTCAACCCCACTCCGTCAGGAGTATTATTTCGCAAACAAGTGCGATGAGTATCAAGTATGCATGACATGCGAGGAACAGAAAACTCGCATTAAAGGGTCTGCATCATTTTTGTCACACCCTGTAATAAATTGAGTTGTTATGAAATAAAGCCGGCGCCCTTGACATTCAAGGGTTCATCATTTCGCCTCAACTATCATTGAGTCGCTGAGTCTTTTGAATTTCATACATCACCAACCCTGAGTGCTTTTTTACAAAGCACAGCGAGCATAGCTCACTACCTCAACCCTTGCCAAACGAGTGGCAGTCCTTAAGCTAGAAGCATCTTGCATTATGCGGCCAAAGTACTAGGGTGTGGCGTAAATCGAGTCTGAATGTCTATCATGGCCTTTCTCGACCCTGAACACACATGTTCCTAGGAAATACTGGGCCGCGCGAGCGTCTACTTAATGGAAGTATCATAAAAGAACCTGCTTATAGGTCACAAAAGTACTGCTTATAGTACACAATTTTATACAAACTAACGGGCACGTCGCTATTGACAGATCCCACATAACTATTGGATGTTTATTTCTTCTTTCGAGTCACAGGAACAGACGCCTTCGCGGCTTGTCTTGAGGTTGGAGCAGCAGGTGTCCTTATAACCAGGGCACCACCAGACGAAGCAGAAGGACCACCAGGTCCTGAGGATGGATTGGAAGCTCGGGATGATTCAGCCCCAGTGGATTTCTCCTTCGTAGCTTTGCTACCATCAGGATTGAACTTCCCCAGATCAGAGCCCAAGTCTAAATTCTTAACAAATAATGTAGCATATCCACGCATACCCTTCCAGATGTCGAAATACTCACTCATTGGAAGCTCAGTACCATCCGCGCTATCGTGGGGTAATCACGGCAGATGCCATGTAAGGTGGCTTAACTCGGGTGTGAGCCAGGCGACGTAGGATTCATAGAGAGGTTGCACACGCAGAGTTTACCCAGGTTCGGCCCCTCTGTATGAGGTAAAGACCTACTCCTGCTTGTATATATTTTGGATCTGAATGGGGTGTACAATGGTGTGCGCACCAGAGCTTGCGGGTGCTCCGGAGGCTAGGGAATGAGATGAGTCTGCCTCTAGGGTTACTCCTTGCCGGCTTTATATAGGGAGCCGGCTAGGGTTTACAGGGAATGATGGGTTCCGCCAGCGGCGCTAGCTATCCTGCCTACAAGTGCGGCTTCGTGGAGCGCACTCTTCGGGATACATAATCGCAGACTGATCCGAAGATATCTGCTGCCGCCTCCCGAGCCATCATACCGGGATCCTCGGGGACCCGGTATCCTGGAAGATGTACACCGGGTGGGCTTTGGGCCACCCGGCCTTGAAGGCCGACTCGGTGTTCGGGGCCTACCCGGTTGGGCATCCCCCCATCATTAGCCCCCGAGTTCGTCAGGGACTCGTCTCCGGCTTGGTCTCCGTCTTGCGAACTGCCGGGTCGTGTCGTTGAACGAACTCCTGAAACAAAGAAAAGAAAACAACGGCTCGGAGTGGTGGATTTTGGCCTTTAAACGTCCGGTCTAACTCAAGTTTTTGTTTGATGCGGCTTGCGCCCGTTGGGACGTTTGCCATCCCGACTCGCCTCGGTGCGGGTTGTCTCCTCACCTTCTCCGTCTGATGTCACGGCATCTTTGACCATTTGTCCTGTAGTGTTTGTCTGTCTGGCGCCGAGTCGATTGATGGGACTTGACGGTGCATTGACTGCCTCCACCTCGGGATGGAGCAGTGGCAATGATGACGCTCCTTGACCCGCACGCGCCCGATCCATCGGTCCAGAACGTCGTGACAAAGCGACATGGCCGAATCTGAGCCGCATTTTGCGACACGCTCCCATGGAAACCGAGGCGTCGTGCGGGAATCGAGGAGTCGTGCGACGTGGCGATAGTGGGCGACGTGGGCGACGTGGCCAGTGCCATTTACTGCGGTAATGGCTCCACTTACTGTGCCTATTAAAACGGCAGGTGAGTGCGGCTGGGTGAGTTCATTCTTCATCTCTTCCTTGCGCTCGCCGTCTCTCTCTCAAGCAGCTCGCGCCTGAGTTCTTCGCCGCATCGCTGCCGCAGCCAATGGACACTCTTGCTCCTCCGCCTCTCTTCCAGCCAAGATGGTGGCGCCCAAGAGCAAGTGGGAGAGGTCGTCGGTGACGGCTCCGGCGCTGGAGCAAGCCGCCAGCGAGGGCTTGTTGCAGCCGGCGTCGGAGCATCGGTGGCGCATCGCCTCCGCGGATCCTCGCCCGCGGCCATCGCCTTCCTCGTGTTCCTCGAGCGCGGGCTGGGCTTTCCCACGTCGGAGTTCTTCCGGCGATTCTTGGACTTCTACGGGCTTCAGGTGCATGACTTGACATGCAACTCGATCCTCCATCTCGCCTGCTTCGTCACCCTGTGCGAGGGCTACTTCGGGTGCGCCCCGTTTTTCCCGTTGTGGCTGTGGATCTTCCACGGCAAGCTGGGGAAGGGCGGCGGTATGGCGCCCTGCGGCAGCCTCAACTTCCAGGTCCGCGGCGAGATCGGGATCCGGCGCCTGACGGCGAGATCGGGATCCCCTGCTTCTCGCCATCGCCGAGCCGGCCTCGCAATCTTCAGGAGCTGCCGCGCGACGCCGACTTGCCCATGGTGCGCCGGCTGATGGCGCGGCTTCAGGAGCTGAAGAACGGAGGGCTGACGGGTCTGAACCTCATCGCCACTTGGGTGAAGAGGAAGATCGCCTCTGCAGCACCGGCCCTCGCTGATCTGCGAGTACAAGGGGACGAAGGACCCGCAGCGCCATGACCCGACATTGTTCGAGTCGGTAGAGCAATTCACGCTGCGGATGAAGCGTGTCACGGTCCACCCGGCCCCGAGTGGATCGTGGGCGGCCTGGAGGCCTACTCCGCCAAGCATCCGGCTCCTGAGGTGAGTCCCTTTGCTTGACGATTCGAAACACTTTCCTTTTCTTGGTCTTTTTATACCGATCCTTCCTGCTTTGTCGAATTCAGGAGTTTCGATCGCTTGTTGGGTTGCCTCCGACCCGCGGAGACGCTCCCACGGTGCTTGCCGGCCCCAACGACGTCGTCGAGCGCGACTGACGACGAAGCCGACAGCGCCACCATGGGCAACGAAGCCGCCTTCTCCTCCCGCCAACCGATCCCCATCCTGTCTGAGGATGAGGAGGAAGGAGAAGAAGGAAGAGAAGAACGCGCCGGGTCCAAGAACCCGGCGCCTGCTGAAGAAGATGATGAAGATGATCAGCCGCTCCGCATCCGGCGGAGGCGTAGGCCTGCGGCTGAGGACGCCGGGCCCAACTCCAAGCGCTCCAAGTCGGCGAACCCGACGCCGCCGCCACCGGAGCGATCGGCTGGGGCTGCCGTGCAGCGCACCGTCGTTGCCGAGCGGAGGCAGAAGGCCTTGCGGGACATCCCTGCGAGGGCTCGCGCCGACTCGCCGCCTGCGCCTCGCTTCCGAGGAGTTCGGACCTCAACTCTTCCACCTGCGGGTGACAGGTCTGCTGCTGATCCTCATCCAAAGTTCCACTGGAAACGCTATCTTGAGTTTGACCCGTGCGAGTGTCGCAGGGCTGAGGACGCGTCCCTCAGTGACATGGAGGACGCGCTGGAGAGCGACTCCCAGCGGGCGGAGCCTGCCGCGCACGTCACGGAGCCGACCACGAGAGCGCCGAGTCCTCCGCCTTCCACCGGCGGAGGCGACGAAGTTATTGTGCCCCCTCGACCCGAGGGGGCCACTATTGATGACACCGTGCCGGCTGGCACAGTGGATGCCACGCCTCAGCCGGAGACGGCGCTGGTGGTGACGACGACCCGCGCCACCGCGACGGCTTCCTCGTCGGGTGGGCTGACTGCCCAGCCCCCGAGCTCCGTCCCGGGTGCATCTGCGCCCCGGCCTGACTTCCGAGCCGCCATCCAGACAGCGATGGATGCGCACCAGGTACGTAGAATCCTTCTTGCACCTGTTGCGTCCGTAGCGTATATGTAGCCCCCAAGGCCCGAGTCGCGTTCGTAGAAAGCGGCTTGGGTCTTCATAGTTTTCTGGATGCAAAGTTTGGCGAATAGTGTAGTCCTTGGTTTGCCAATGTCGATGTAGAGGCAGGCCGGTGGCGGGTGTGTATGCCACTCGGAACGTAGCCCCCGGGTTCCTGACCGGCGTATTTTTTTTTTTGTTGGGGCTAGCCCCCGGGTTAGCAAATGTTGGTGTAGAGGTAACCCGTGGCGTAGCCCCCATGCCTCTTCTTGATTGTTTATTGTCTTGTGAACTGCAGGAGCTGTCCTGGCTCCTCGAAGCCGAACAGCAGGAGACCCGCCGCCTGCAGGAGGAGCTGAAGAAGGCGCGCGACGGCTTCATCTCCGTCGCTGAGCACCAGCAACTGCTGGCCGCGCAGGAGAGCCGGCACACGCAGGCGTTTGCCGCGGTGCAGGAATCCTGCGAGCGGCTCAGCAAGCAGAAGGAGGAGGCGGACGCCGCCCTCACCCAGGCGACCAAGGGGTACGGCGAGGACCTCGAGAAGCTCGAGCGCAAATCCGGCGAGGCTGAGCGCGAGATGAAGGAGCTGACCGAGCGGCTTGCCACCCTCGCCGTTGGCATCTGGGGTAAAGATTTCATGCGACCCTTTGCAGTTTGTGCCTACTTGACTTGTGGCCTTGTTGTTGATTTTTGTTTTGTTGAGCAGGCGAGGAGACGGCTGGCCTGACGGCTTCGGAGCATGTCCACCGGCTCGGAGTCTTCGCCCGTGACGTTCACGGCCGGGCCAGCAAGGTCGTCCAGATGCTGTCGCCCAAGGAAGGCGTCCCCGCACCCGTCTGCAAGGTGTTGCGGGTTCTGGAGCTGATGCCCCAGGTGATCACCTGGGTGCGGGAGTCGTCGGCCCGAGCCGGCGCGTGCATTGCCCTCGGGCTTGTGCGAGGCCGGTATAGGCAGACGAACGTGGACAAGATCACGGCCAGCATCCCCACCGATAGCAGCGGCCGGGAGATCGATCTGCAGCCGGTGCTCCAGTACTGCGCCCCTTACGCCTGCCGGGCTGCCAAGATGGTCGACCACGACGACTTCGTCTTCGACGTGGTGCCTGAGGGCAACGACCTTGGCGAGGTGGCGGACAGGGAGCCGGCGTCGGAGTACCTTTTCGAAAGGGCTTCAGCTCTGCCACCGCCGGCTGCGACGAACGAGGCGTCGACGTCTTCTGCTCGGGCGGCTCCTCCGTCTTGAAGTTTGCTCCCCTGCTTTCAAAAGAGGGGTTATTTTGAAGTAGTTAGGGTTTGTCGCCTGCGGGCGAAAAAATATTATGTAATGAAACAAGTATGATATGTGCCGGGTCGCGTTTCAGCGTGCGCCTCTGCGGCTTATTAATGTTTGTTTTGGCACTCCCATGCTTGTTTTTTGTGCGCTTTCGTCACTTTGTTTGTTTTTCGCTTGTTTTGTAAGCTAGTCGATCGTGCGACCTCGCCAAGTGTGCTTCGCGTGATTTTTTCGTGACGCGCGCGGTACCCATGGTGACAAAGTCCGAGTGCGGCTTCATTGTCAAGTTAGGTTTGAACCGGCTGCACTACTTCTTCACTTTGTGCGGGTAGCTGACGACTTGGGAGAAAACAACAATTTTTGTGATTTTGCTTCGTGAGCAGGGGGTCCAGTGGTGAGCCGCGCATCATGGCATCCGGCTCTCTTTGACAACCCATCAATCATATAACGTGTGAGTAGGAAGAATAAAGACTCGAAAGCAATTGAATCGAAACGATAGCCCCCGAGCGTGCCGGGTGTGTATCGACTTTATTTCCTTGATTGATTACACAGTATTACAATGGATACTATGTATAATAGGGGCGAAGCAGGCTGATGTTCCATGGACGCTTGGTCTCCTCTTCCGACTTGGAGCTTTTGTTCGGCTCACGCAAGTCGACGAGGTGGTAGGAGCCGTTGCCCATCGCTTTGCTAACGACGAACGGTCCTTCCCATGGTGCCGAGAGCTTGTGCATCCCTTTCGACTTTTGGATGAGCCGAAGAACCAAGTCGCCTTCCTGGAAAGAGCGACTTCTAACCCGGCGGCTGTGGTAGCGGCGCAGGCTTTGCTGATATATCGCCGTCCTGGAGAGTGCGAGTTCGCGAGCTTCTTCCAGGAGGTCGACGCCGACCAGGCGGGCTTCTTCATTTTCTTCCTCGTTGTAGAGGGCGACCCGAGGCGAGTCGTGCTCGAGGTCGGTCGGCATGACGGCTTCCGCCCCGTACACCATGAAGAATGGCGTGTAGCCGGTGGAACGGTTTGGAGTCGTTCTGATGCCCCAGAGTACGGCTGGTAGCTCGTCCAGCCAGCAACCCGGTGTTCGCTCCAGTGGAACTTGAAGTCGCGGCTTGATCCCGGCTAGCACTGTCTGGTTCATTCTTTCCGCCTGCCCGTTTGATTGCGGGTGGGCGACGGACGCCAAGTCGAGACGGATGCCTTTTTGTTTGCAGAAGGCCTTCATCTCTCCTTCGGCAAAATTTGTACCGTTGTCAGTGATGATGCTGTGCGGGTAGCCGAATCGGAAGATGAGCTTCTGGAGGAACTTGGTTGCGGTCTTGCCGTCGAGTTTCTTGATAGGTTCAACTTCGACCCATTTGGTGAACTTGTCGACTGCGACGAGCAAATGTGTCATGCCACCGCGAGCTGTCTTGAACTTGCCCACCATGTCTATTCCCCAGACTGCGAATGGCCATGTCAGAGGGATGGTCTTCAGAGCCGCGGCGGGTAGGTGATCCTGCCGGGCGTACTTCTGGCACCCGATGCACCGACGGACGATGTCGACTGCATCCTGATGAGCAGAGAGCCAAAAAAACCGTGCCTGAACGCCTTGGCGACCAGGTTGCGAGCGCCGACGTGGTGGCCGCAATCTCCCGAGTGGATCTCATGAAGGATGCGCCTTCCCTCTTCCGGCTCGACGCAGCGGAGGAAAACTCCCGATGTGCTGCGTTTGTAGAGCTCGCTGTTGATGATGGCGTAAGCTGAGGCCCGGCGCACGACTCGCCGTGCTAGGACCTCGTCGGCTGGCAGCTTTTTGGTGGTGAGGAACTCGATGTAGGGTTCCCTCCAGTCGTTTGTTTCTTGGGTTACCGCCACCAGAATTGCATCTGATGATGGCGGGTTGGCGATGTCGACTTCGGCCGGCGGGCGTACCGACGGGTTGTGCAGGTGGTCGAGGAAGACGCCGGGTGGGACTCGGTCCCGCTTAGACCCGAAGCGAGAGAGTGCGTCAGCCGCCTCGTTCTTCCTTCGGTCGACGTGCTCCAGCTCCATGCCGGCGAAGTGGCCGCCGACTTGATCGACGAGCCGGCGGTAAGCCGCCATGTTGGGATCATTTGCATCCCAGGTCCCCATCGTTTGCTGAACGACGAGGTCGGAATCGCCGTAACATTTGATACGGCTAACTCCCATCTCCTTGGCCACGCGTAGGCCATGTAGGAGGGCTTCGTACTCGGCGACGTTGTTAGTGCACGTGAAGTGTATCTGCAGCACATATCGCATCTTGTCGCCTTGGGGAGAAGTGAGGACGACTCCAGCCCCCGAGCCCTCATACATCTTTGACCCGTCAAAGAACAAGGTCCATCTGCCGGCTTCATAGGTTGGAGCCGGCAACTGTGTCTCCATCCAGTCGACGAGGAAGTCGGATAGTGACTGCGACTTGATCGCAGTGCGGGCTGCGTAGCTGAGGCCGAAAGGCTGCAGCTCAGAGGCCCATTTGGCGACGCGCCCAGTTGCCTCTCTATTGCGGATTATTTCAGCTAAGGGAGATGAGCTGACCACCGTCATCGGGTGGCCCATGAAGTAATGTCGCAATTTTCTTGAAGCAAAGAAAACACCATATACAAGTTTTTGGTAGTGCGGGTAACGTTGCTTCGAATCCGTCAGGACTTCGCTGACGTAGTAAACTGGCCGCTGGACCAGTTGCTCGTGGCCTTCCTCCTTGCGCTCGACGACGACCACCGCGCTGACGACTCGGTTGGTCGCAGCGATGTAGAGGAGCATCGGCTCCTTTTCTAGTGGAGATGCGAGGATCGGCGCCTCGGCCAACGTCTTCTTGAGTGCCGTCAAGGCGGCGTCTGCCTCGTCGTTCCAGGTGAACGTGTCCGACTTCTTGAGGAGCCGGTACAAGGGCATGGCCTTCTCGCCGAGTCGTGAGATGAAACGGCTGAGGGCAGCGACACAGCCTGTGAGCCGCTGCACGTCCCGGAGGTTTTCCGGCTTCTTCAGAGCTTCGATCGCCTTGATCTTCTCTGGGTTGGCCTCAATGCCTCGCTCGGAGACGATGAAGCCCAGGAGCTTGCCCGCGGGTACGCCGAAGACGCATTTTTCCGGGTTGAGCTTTATCCTGTACTTGCGGAGGTTGGTGAATGTCTCCGTGAGGTCGGCAATCAGGTCTGTCTTCAGCTTGGACTTGACGACGATGTCGTCCACATATGCGTGGACGTTGCGGCCGATCTGCTCGTGCAAACAGTTCTGTATGCACCGCTGGTAAGTCGCTCCGGCATTTTTCAAGCCGAAGGGCATGGAGACGTAACAAAACGCGCCATAGGGCGTGATGAAAGACGTCTTCTCCTGATCTTCGGGCGCCATCTTGATCTGGTGGTACCCGGAGTAGGCGTCGAGGAAGCATAGCGCCTCGCACCCTGCCGTCGAGTCGATCAGCTGATCGATGCGTGGCAATGCGAATGGATCCTTGGGACAGGCTTTGTTCAAGCCTGTGTAGTCGATGCACATCCGCCATGTTCCGTTCTTCTTCAGAACGAGCACCGGGTTGGCAAGCCATTCCGGGTGTATGACTTCGGCGATGAACCCGGCAGCTAGGAGCCGGGCTATTTCTTCGCCAATAGCCTTCTGTCTCTCACCAGTGAAGCGACGCAGGAACTGCTTCACTGGCTTCAGCTTGGGGTCAACGTTGAGCTTGTGCTCTGCGAGCTCCCTCGGGACGCCTGGCATGTCAGATGGTTTCCATGCGAAGATGTCCCGATTCTCACGGAGGAAGTCGCAGAGCGCGCTTTCCTATGCGACGTCCATGTGCGAGCCGATCACCGCCGTCTTGGAGGAGTCGCCCTCGACCAGCGGGATGCGCTTGGTCTCCTGTGCCGACTGGAACTTGTCGCGTGAGTCCAGAGTCGGCTTCTTGACGATGGTCATGTCGTTGGGGTCGACTTGCAGCTTGAGTTGCTCCAGCTGCTCCGTGGCGATGACGGACTCGGCAAAGACGGCGTTGCCCTTTTCGCACTCGATGGCGCGGTCGACGTCGCCGTGTACAGTGATGATGCCGTTCGGACCCGGCAGTTTCATCTTCAGGTAGGCGTAGCAGGGCCTTGCCATGAATTTGGCAAAGGCGGGTCGCCCGAGGATCGCATGGTAGGAACTACGGAAGTTCACCACCTCGAACCAGATCTTCTCGAGCCGGAAGTTCTTGGCGGTGCCGAAGACGACGTCGAGTGCGATTTTGCCTAGCGGGTAGGCCTTCTTTCCCGGGACGATGCCGTGGAAGGTGGTGATGGTGGGTACTAGCTGTTCGTCACGCAATTTCATGCGTTGGAACGTCTCGTAGTAGAGGATGTTGATGCTCGACCCTCCGTCCATCAATGTCTTGGTCAAGATGTAGCCCTTGACCTGGGGCGCGACCACCAGAGCGAATTTGCCCGGGTAATCGACGCGGGGCGGGTGGTCTTGACGGCTCCATGTGATCGGCTGCTCTGACCAGTCGAGCCACTGGGGCACGTCTGGCAGAGTCGCGTGGACGGCGCGCCGTATGACCTTCTCCTCCCGCCTGGAATCGAGGCCGACGAAGGTGTGGCCCATGAAGCCGGCAGTGGGAGGCATGCCCTGCTGCTGCTCACCGTCGTCGTCTCCGTCGGGTGCCCGCTTCTTGGCACCGGTCTTGGCCTTGACGATTTCTGCAGTCCAGCTGCACTCGTCAGTGGTGTGGCCGGCTGGCTTGCCGGGTAGGCTATGATACCTACACGGCATGGCCAGGATCTCCGTGGCGGTGAGCTTCTTTCGCGGGAAGTTGCCGCGTTGGCTCTTGAAGCCGCGGCCCCCCGCAGCCGTGGCGGCTACAAGCTCGGAGCCGCCGTCACCCTTGCGTTTATGAGCGCTGGAGTGCTTGGCCTTGCTCTTGTTTTTGCCGCCTTTCTTCTCGTCGTCGTCCTCCTCGGAGTCGTCCTTGGTGACGTCGGACTCGGCGTACTTGTGCACGATGGCGAGTAGCTGGCCCATCGTCATGTCACCCTTGTGCGAGCGCCGCAGCTTCTGCTTGAGCGACTCGAAGGTGGTGTTGTCCTCGAGGTGGGAGTGCACCGTGTCGACGCTGAGGTGTTCTGCCGAGTTGATGAGGTCGGCGACTCGGCGATACCACTTTCTAGTGGACTCGCCCTCCTTCTGGACGCAGCGCTTGAGGTCCTCGACCGTGGCCGGGCGCTTGCAGGTCCCCTCGAAGTTGGTGATGAAGAGCCTCTTCAACTCGCCCCAGGAGTTGACGCTGTTCCTGGGGAGGTTGTTGAGCCAAGTGCGAGCCGTTCCCTCAAGCATGAGAGGAAAATAGCGCGCACAACAGAGCGAAGACGCGTTCTGGATGCTCATGGCGGCCAAGTAGTCCTGGACCCAAGTTTCCGGGTTCATGGCAGCGTTGTACTTGGGCGCCTCTCTCGGTCCTTTGAAGCTGCTAGGAAACGCTCGCCTCTGATGGCGGGTCCAAAGCATCTAGGGCCGACGTCGTCGTCGTCGTTGTTGTTGCGCGTCGCCTCGGCGCGCTTGTCGTTGAGGTGGTGGCGTAGATCCGGAGCGGAGTGATTGGAGCGTGCCTGCGCCTGGTTGTTGTTGATGGTGTGCCGGGCGTCGTTGCGGGCGAGCCGAGGCGGGTTGCCTCCAGCCCTCGCGTTGCTCGACACTGCCGGCTCCTCGTGCCGACTGCGTGGCGGCTGTGGGGCAGCGTCACTGTGGGGACCCCGGACTAGCTGTCCGAAATACCCTTGTGCCTACATATCAGCGATCCCATGATCAGTGCGTCGCTGAAGCACAATTAAACTGATAACCAAAGAACATCCATACATACCGAATTTATTTACTTACTTGATTGAAGTGATCAACTTCATCAAGTACTTGCAGCGGAGATCACCAATCAACGTGGAGCCCAAGTCATTTGCCATAACCCTACAGGCAGCAACTGACTGGGAAGCGCCCTAGTTCGCATTGACGTCATTTCCGTCTTCTTCCTCAACCTGCTCTTCTTTAAAATCTGGCTAAGACAATAGCCAGGGACGAAACCAATATGAGTACATTTGATTGTACTCGCAAACTACCCCAACTTGAGTATGCACTAGTTTTGATAATCTTTAAAACCTTTAGTTTTAGAAAAACATCTCTATATCTTTATTGAAAAAGAGAAGAGTAGATCTTATATCCTTGTTGAAGGCAAAATATTTTGAAAAGTAGTTTCTCAACATCTTGGTTGGAAACAAACCCTTTTGGAAAAATAGTTTTCTCACCATGTTTGTTGAAAAAGGGTAAGAAGTCTTTTTAAACCTTTTTCTCGAAAATATACCTTTGGTTAAAAAGGTAAGAAATCTCTTTTAAAACTTTTTCCTCGAAAATCACCATCTTGTCCATTTTTCCAAAACTCTTCCTTTTCCGATCATAGCCCCTTCAGGGTCACTCATTTTCCAGCAACCTCATACTACCCCTTCGGTATAGTTGCATAAAACAATCTCCACTTCATTTCCCTTTCAAACTCAAAACTTTGTAATACTTGCACATGGTCTTAGGACAGCCTCCCAACTGTCCATATCCGAGGACTCGGCTATTCGAATAGTTTTACCCTCTGCAGAGGTAGCACGCTTTTCCCACACCCATCCGGTCACTCATCGTGTCAGCCACGTCCCGCCATACCAGGGGTATGCGAAGTTGAGTTCCCGGCCATAGCCTGTCCTTTGCTCATGCTAGTATAGGACCCTACCGCTACGAAACATTCCATCGACACTTAAATCCTCAGAAACTAAGTGTGAGGACTCGTAGTTCTGCCCGGCGAATTTTAATGGCCCTACAAATCCTCTATCTCCATTTCATATCATAACAGCCCTTGGGCGTTCTTCTCTCTAGAGGACCCGGGTCAGGGGGTAGGTCCTGAGACCATCCCCTCATGGAACGAGGTTATCCTCGTTATTGAGGCATCCAGTACTAACACGAGCAAATTATATGACTACGCCCTTTCCCATATGTGGGTAAATGTGGTCGCACAGGTTATCGGCTGGTAGTCATAGTACAAAGACACAATGTGCATTTTTCATAAACATCACCATACTCCATTTCTCCACTTCCATACCGACATCTCGGTATACCATATTTTATCCACGGATTTGAAAAAGGAGTTTTGAATAATCAATGTTTTTCCCATCCTATAGTTTTATATAAACAAACTGATACTTCTACATAGGGTGGCAAAATAGTTTTTCATATACTTTTGAAAAGGCTTTCAAAATCATTTCCAATTTTCATAGCAAAATACTTTTAACCAAAACTTGGGTGGATCGTGATCTCACCAAGAGAGTTTCATAGAAAGCTTTTGAGTAAAAAAACAAATACATTTAGAAATTACTGCACACTACTAACACCTCTATATCGGGTGTCTCACTAATGAACTTGTATTGTGGAAAAGGGTTTTCAAAATCATAGCTTTAGTGGCAAACACCACATAAATCACTTATGCTCTTTTTATGTAAAACATGTGAATCAAAATAGATGTATATAATGCAAGCTCAGTGAAGCAGCTTGCCTTGCTCGACAAAGTGGTTCTGGTCCTGATCTTCTGGTTCAACAAAACCTCCTTCCTCGATAAATCCGTCAACGGTATCGTCTAAATGTTAAACAATCAAAACAAACAATCACTACTCTAGCTCAAGCATCATCACAATATTACAATCACAAATGCTACAAATAGCTACTGCATACATCAAGCAACACAAGGTGGTTTCAATTTAATTGAATTAATCTTTATCTAATTATTTTCAAACTAAGGCAGCAACTAGTTGTACACCAAATAATTCACCATTTAATCTATGTTGGTAACAAAAATTCAAACTAAAATTTATGGATAGCTACAGATGTGTATAAGACAACCCAATTGGATTGAGGTCATTTGGGGTTATTAAACTCTCTACACAAAAGCTTTAATCCAGAAACTTATTACTCAAGTTTTAGCTACCATTTAATTTATGTTGCTGCAGAAATTAAATCCTTTTAGGGGTGACTAACCTTGGCTAGAAGTGATCTAACAAAATTGGTTTCAGCTCAATTGGATTTACCATTAATTTTCTATAATTGTTTTAGTCCAGAAAGGCCTTCTTCTGATTAATCTGATGCTAATTAATTAATAAAGATCAGTTAATTCTACCAAAATTAGGAGAGCTAAAAGATGACATTACCAAGCTAACAAAATTGGTTTCAAGTTATTTGGACTAATATAACTCCAGAAACAAATAGTTTGGTGTTTTAAACCTTCTGGAGCACTTTTATCAATACACTTTTATTATTTATCTAAATGAGATAAAACCAAATTTGTTGGTTGAACAATTTCATAAGCTTTCCAGAACATTTTGACTTGATTTATTTGGATTTATAGAACTTGAGATATTGAATTTCAAAGTTCATACCAGTACTGAAATCCTTCTGGAATTTAATTTAGAAAATCTAATTGATTTGGATAATGTTGAGAAATATGACATGTGGGGCCTACACGTCAGTGACTCAACGGGAAAATGTTCCCGCGCTGGAAAAGTTTAAAAGTATGATGTGTGGGTCTCGCTTGTCGGTGTCTTAACGAGGCGAAGCGGTATGCTACCGTTGGATTTAAATCCAACGGCCGAGATTCTATCGCATCGGCGACTACCGGAGCACGACGGTGCCCTGGCTCCGGCAACGGCGAGGTGGGTCAAGGGCTCACCTAGAGGGCTCGAGTCGATGCGGCGAGGCTGTGATCGACGGCGGAGGCTCGGGGAAGGTCGCTGGAGGACTGGTGCTTGCTGGGGAGGTCTGGTTCGTCGGCGGCGAGCTCCGCAGCTTCCTCGACCGTGCTCCAACTCCGGCGAGTCCCCTGCGTCGCTTCTGGGCACGAAACAAAGAGGGAGTGAGTGCGGGAGGGTGCGGTGGTAATGGTGAGGCTGTTGCGGTGCAGAGAAGAGAGAGGGGGAGAGCAGCACGGCGCGGCCGTGATCGACCTCTTCTTCGGTGCGGCAATGCACAGCCGAGCTTGTGCACGATGGCTGTGGTGGCGTGCTCGCCCTCCTGGCGATGCACGGGTGTGAGGGGTGTGAGGGGGAAGTGCTGGCGATGTGTGGAGAAGAGAGGGGGTGCGGGGTGGTTTTTATAGCGGAGCTCTCCCACGGCCATCAATGGCACGGAAGTGCAGAGGGGGTAGGAGAGGTGCGGGGTCCGCCTGGAGGTGTCTGGGAGGTCGCTGGAAGCTAGGGGGTGCTGCAGAGGTGGTCGGCTGGTCGGGGGGAGCAGAGGTGGCGCGCGAGCTCCGGTGCCGTGCTCTGTTCGCCATGGCGTACGGCGAGCACGGGCGCGTGCACTGGAGGCGGTAGGGTGTGGTAGGGTTCACCGAAGGGGGCTGTGGTGCTCGTGGGCGTTGCGGTGAAGCAGGTGGAACACGAGGGGCAAGGTGGAGCAGTGCGGAGGCGTGCGGTGCTCTCCGTTGACCTTGGTGTCGCCATGACGCGTGGCGCGCTCTGGCACGGACGGTGTGCACGCAAGAGGGCTTCTGCGGTGGTGCGGTCCCGTCGGGAAGGAGCAGAGGGATGCGTGGAGTGCGGTGGACACGGCGGGCGTCGCCTCAGGGTCGCGTCGGTCTCCTCCACGGAGGTGACCCGAGCGGCAGCTCGCCATGGCAGCAATGGCGTGGCGCCTCTGACTTGCCTCCTCTGGGGTCAACTAGCTCGTCTCTATCGCTCTCCTTCGAGTGTGTGAGGTGAGAGGAGTGAGAGGGGCCAGGGCAGTGAGTGATTTCACCAAATCGAGCTCCAATTTCTTGATTGAAAATCGGTGTAGAGGATGAACACGGTGGTGCTCACCACGTGTTCGATCTAATTCCTGAACCAACTCCAAAATTTGATTTTCAGAAATTCCTTTTTATAACTTGCTTCCATTTGTTTTACTTAGGTTTGTGGTGCCACTGGGGCATTTATGTGGTGAGTGCAACTTGGTATTTGTGATGATTTCCAATGTTAAAGAAACATTTGGAAATTTGAAAATAGAATTTTGAATATAATTAAATAGAGAGAGGGAAAAGTAATAGGGATGAAATGAGAGGGGGCAGGTCACTACCTCTCTAAGTTTTGTTTGCAAAGAAAAGGAAAGAATAGATAATTTCCCACTTTGAAATATTTTTATGTCACAATTCTAGCAATCTCTAAAGGTTAAAGAAGGGATTTTGGAATTTGAAAATATCCTTGTCATTTGGAAATTAGATATTTTGAGGAGAGAGTAATATGATAATGAGATGGTTATTATTGCATCCATCCCTGGACTTTAGGAGAAAAAAATAATTGTTATAGCAAAATATAGATATAGATAGGGAGGGAGATTAAATAAGACCCTTTTCTTTTAGTTAGTGTTTTTATTGATAGTGTGTGAATAATCAAGTCACCTTCCAATTGTTGTCTGGGGTGTTTTAAGGCTTCAAGCACAGTTGAATAAATATCCACACAAGCAATCAATTTGGCAGGAAATAACAACCAACACTAGACAACCATTTATAAATTCCTAACCAAGTTTTTTTTTATCACTCAGACAAGTGGTGGGGTGGTGATCAAGTATCATCCTGACAAGAATAATGTTGGGAAAAGTTCAACCCTATTTAATATTTCAAAAAGGGTTGCTAAAATAGATGGGCAACATACTTCCCACCTTTATTGTTTTTCCAAAGAATAAAAGTATGAGTTTAAGATAAGGGCTACCAATACAAGGGAAATAGCAAGGTTGGAGATAGTATATAGATCTCCATATTTTTTTGGAAACATATAATTTTGAAAATACTTTTATTCTCTCAAGGAGTGGGTATTTTGGTTGTTGCTAAACAAAGCATCATTTGGGAATAAGTTGGTCCAAATAAGAGTAGAGAAGTTGTATGGAATATTTTGTTCTTGTCATAACATGATCACCAAGTTTAATATATATTTATATTGGTTGGGTCTTAGATTTACTAGTCAAACAACTCAAACAACCAGTCACACCAGTTCAACATAGCAATGGGAAGGAAAACACAACCATCAACAAAACATTTCAAAAAGTTTTTGTTGGTTCTGAATTTTGGGGTCTGGTAAAACTAAGTTTTTCTTGGTTCCAAAATTTGGGATGTTACAGATCCTTCCCCCCTTAAAAATAAATCTCGTCCTCGAGATTTGCCCGGGGGTACAAGGGAGTATGTGGGCACGGGTTTTGGGCTGACTATACTTCCGAGGTCGATGCTTCCTTAGTGAGGTTGCCATGTGAGATCTTGACCACTTGGTGTTGCGAGGCTTTCTTTGTGATAAACTCCTGTGATGAGTCTGGATCCTTGATGATAGGATTGACTTGATGGTTGACGCTGATGAAAAGTCCTGGTTGGTTGTTTCCAGATACTACAAGGTTACGGTGCAAGGAACTAATTATTAATGTGTCCTGGTATACGCAGTGCAGGTCTTCCCCCTTAAAAAGGGATCGTGAAGGGTCACATTGAAGGCTGCAGCTGGAGTGGACTTGGAGGCTTCGTTCTTCTTGAGTAGCTTGATGATCTTCATCTGGGGTGTCACTCTTCAGTGCTTGGGTTTGGTGCAGATATCACTTCCTGATATTGTCTCCTTACGAGAGTCGCAGATGGGGACGCGTTGTTCTCAGAATGCGTCAAGTCCGTAGACTTGACTCTCTACGGTTTCTAGTTAGTAGGAGGATACTAAAACTCCTATTTGAATGTCAGCTTGCTTGGTGGTTGGTGTTGTCAACTTCAGGTGCTTCCGACGTTTGGGTCGTCTTGGATGCCACTGGATATGTTGTCTTCATTCTTGTACTTCTCTTGGCTGAGTAGAGGAGGTTCGTCGTTGTTCACTTCCTTTATCCTTGGGCGTCATGGAGCTTCGTAATAATCTTCAGGGATAGAGTAGAGTGTCCAGAGGTTCCAGAGGAGTCTAATAGTTAGTTCAAGGATCCTAGAGGTAGGCGGTTTGGTCTGCTGGTCAACGAGAGTGCAAGGGTCGTGTTCTCAGTTAGCGTTAAAAAGTTAGAGGAAACGCTTCATATCCGTAGTCTCCATTTGTGTTCTTGCGTTCCCCCTTAGTTTGATGGTCGCGGCAGGTTGGAAAAGATGATTGCTCGACAAGCGACGTTGATGGTGCTTGCTTCCTGGTTGAAAACCGTGCAGATGACCTTCGACGTTGGTCGACTTCCATCTTGCTGATGGCAATCTTCTTTAGTCGCTTCTTTAGCTTGAGGGACCACGTATGCTTCCGAAATCCAGGAGTAGGCAAGGGTTGCAGTTCTAAAAGATTAGTTGGTACTATCGGGGACTTGGGTCAGATGTTAATCTAAAGTTAGATACGATGTGTTAGTGTAGTGTCCTTGTAGTTAACATTACGGGGTGAGGCTTGCATTAGACAGGGCATCACACTCTCTCAGAGTCTAAAAAGGAATTTTATTAAAAGTGACGGATCTTACATTGAACCCAAATACTGCTAACTAACTAGGACCCATACTTCTTCTTAATGGCTAATGATCTTGAAAGGCCCACTATTCCTTGGTGCTAACTTTCCTTTGACATGGAAACGCTGCATTCCTTTAAAGGGTGCTAAACAGTCTCCTTGAGATTGGGGCATTCTCTGGCATAGTGACCCTTGTTGCAGCATTCAAAGCAGACAACATTGACTCGGTTGCATTTGTTTGGGTGATTAGGAAAGGTGGGGCGTGGGGCTTGCGGGGGTTGACAGGTAGGCTTGGGGGCTTGCTGCAAAGTACGGGGATTCTTCCTGGGAAGGGTTCTTCCAGATCGTAAGCATAACTTGTGATATGTTTCTAAGGGTGGGGTTGGCTCCTTGTGGTTTCTACCCTCCCGACGCCTCGAATTCTGATATGGGCGAGATGTACTGGTGGATGCTTGCCTCGAGGCGTGGATGGTGTTTTGAGCATCCTTCTGACGAGCATTCTTCACTGCGTCTAATATGACTTCCAGATGACACTTAGCCGGAACATGGTCATCACCTTCGCATAGATAGCAAGTGGTGCTAGCGGTTGGGCACTTGCCATGTGGATGCCAGTTGAAGCAATGTGGGCAGTCGCCAGGGCATTGACTGGCCTGATGTCCTCCTTTTCCGCATTGACTACAAGCCTTTCCTTGTGGTGGTATTTTCTTTATGGTGTGCCTAACGGGGCACTTCCAGTTCTCGTGTCCGTATTCCCCGCAAGTGCGACACCAGTGTTTTTCTAGGGCATTGGGGCCTGGTCTTTTGACTATGATGATGTCCTCTCTAATTCCCTTGGGCAGGTTTTTAGACATATGGGGCTCCTCCCTTTCAAAGGGTGCTGAGTGGGTCCCGGGGGTGGCTTCTATTTGACGGAGCGGAGAATTTTGGGTTGCTTCAAAACCGGGACCGATGTAGGTGTGCTCTCGTGACATCTCCGACTGAGGAACAAATAAGTTCTAGGGGTTTAATGGCTGGGCGTGATTTGTGAAATACACAGGAAAAGTAACACACAAGCAAAGAATTCTCAAACAAACCACACACAAGGTACCTTTTGTACCGATGGACGCCTAATACTCGTGGTAGTCGGGCAGTATAATCAAGGTTCCTATCATCCTGATCCTATGGGTCTTGGTTATACAGGGTTGGTGGAGTCTTCACTTTGTCGCCTTAGGCGTCAGCAGGCAAAATTGAGATTGTCGAAGTAGTAACTGAATGGAATTGTTGACGTTGAGTTGAGGTCTTGGAGGCCTCTTGCTTTGTTGATATCGACGATCCTGGTATTTGCAGATCGATCCCCTTGATGTTGAATGTTGAGTATTCAAGATGGATGCTTCTTCTTGTGGGTGCTAGCTAATTTTGGTCTCACTTGGGTTTATCGTCAAGTATTTGAACAGGTAAGAGGGAGTAGAGAAATCCTTGGTAAATTTCAAAATAGAAGGGTAAGACTCATAAATTATTTGAGAAGGTGACAAGAGTGGAAGTCATGTTTGGACTTCCCTAGATAAAGATATATTTTTGGTATTAATATATTTTTAACAAAATATTTTCTCCTAACTGACGTCCATGTTAACTAAGGTCTGTTACAGTCAGGATGGCTCTGATACCAAGTCTGTGGGGACCCCGGACTAGCTGTCCGAAATACCCTTGTGCCTACATATCAGCGATCCCATGATCAGTGCGTCGCTGAAGCACAATTAAACTGGTAACCAAAGAACATCCCTACATACCGAATTTATTTACTAACTTGATTGAAGTGATCAACTTCATCAAGTACTTGCAGCGGAGATCACCAATCAACGTGGAGCCCAAGTCATTTGCCATAACCCTATAGGCAGCAACTGACTGGGAAGCGCCCTAGTTCACATTGACGTCATTTCCGTCTTCTTCCTCAACCTGCTCTTCTTTAAAATCTGGCTAAGACAATAGCCAGGGACGAAACCAATATGAGTACATTTGATTGTACTCGCAAACTACCCCAACTTGAGTATGCACTAGTTTTGATAATCTTTAAAACCTTTAGTTTTAGAAAAACATCTCTCTATCTTTATTGAAAAAGAGAAGAGTAGATCTTATATCCTTGTTGAAGGCAAAATATTTTGAAAAGTAGTTTCTCAATATCTTGGTTGGAAACAAACCCTTTTGGAAAAATAGTTTTCTCACCATGTTTGTTGAAAAAGGGTAAGAAGTCTTTTTAAACCTTTTTCTCGAAAATATACCTTTGGTTAAAAAGGTAAGAAATCTCTTTTAAAACCTTTTCCTCGAAAATCACCATCTTGTCCATTTTTCCAAAACTCTTCCTTTTCCGATCATAGCCCCTTCAGGGTCACTCATTTTCCAGCAACCTCATACTACCCCTTCGGTATAGTTGCATAAAACAATCTCCACTTCATTTTCCTTTCAAACTCAAAACTTTGTAATACTTGCACATGGTCTTAGGACAGCCTCCCAACTGTCCATATCCGAGGACTCGGCTATTCGAATAGTTTTACCCTCTGCAGAGGTAGCACACTTTTCCCACACCCATCCGGTCACTCATCGTGTCAGCCACGTCCCGCCATACCAGGGGTATGCGAAGTTGAGTTCCCGGCCATAGCCTGTCCTTTGCTCATGCTAGTATAGGACCCTACCGCTACGAAACATTCCATCGACACTTAAATCCTCAGAAACTAAGTGTGAGGACTCGTAGTTCTGCCCGGCGAATTTTAATGGCCCTACAAATCCTCTATCTCCATTTCATATCATAACAGCCCTTGGGCGTTCTTCTCTCTAGAGGACCCGGGTCAGGGGGTAGGTCCTCAGACCATCCCCTCATGGAACGAGGTTATCCTCGTTATTGAGGCATCCAGTCCTAACATGAGCAAATTATATGACTACGCCCTTTCCCATATTGGGTAAATGTGGTCGCACAGGTTATCGGCTGGTAGTCATAGTACAAAGACACAATGTGCATTTTTCATAAACATCACCATACTCCATTTCTCCACTTCCATACCGACATCTCGGTATACCATATTTTATCCACGGATTTGAAAAAGGAGTTTTGAATAATCAATGTTTTTCCCATCCTATAGTTTTATATAAACAAACTGATACTTCTACATAGGGTGGCAAAATAGTTTTTCATATACTTTTAAAAAGGCTTTCAAAATCATTTCCAATTTTCATAGAAAATACTTTTAACCAAAACTTGGGTGGATCGTGATCTCACCAAGAGAGTTTCATAGAAAGCTTTTGAGTAAAAAAACAAATACATTTAGAAATTACTGCACACTACTAACACCTCTATATCGGGTGTCTCACTAATGAACTTGTATTGTGGAAAAGGGTTTTCAAAATCATAGCTTTAGTGGCAAACAGCACATAAATCACTTATGCTCTTTTTATGTAAAACATGTGAATCAAAATAGATGTATATAGATGCAAGCTCAGTGAAGTAGCTTGCCTTGCTCGACAAAGTGGTACTGGTCCTGATCTTCTGGTTCAACAAAACCTCCTTCCTCGATAAATCCGTCAACGGTATCGTCTAAACGTTAAACAAACAAAACAAACAATCACTACTCTAGCTCAAGCATCATCACAATATTACAATCACAAATGCTACAAATAGCTACTGCATACATCAAGCAACACAAGGTGGTTTCAATTTAATTGAATTAATCTTTATCTAATTATTTTCAAACTAAGGCAGCAACTAGTTGTACACCAAATAATTCACCATTTAATCTATGTTGGTCACAAAAATTCAAACTAAAATTCTATGGATAGCTACTGATGTGTATAAGACAACCCAATTGGATTGAGGTCATTTGGGGTTATTAAACTCTCTACACAAAAGCTTTAATCCAGAAACTTATTACTCAAGTTTTAGCTACCATTTAATTTATGTTGATGCAGAAATTAAATCCTTTTAGGGGTGACTAACCTTGGCTAGAAGTGATCTAACAAAATTGGTTTCAGCTCAATTGGATTTACCATTAATTTTCTATAATTGTTTTAGTCCAGAAAGGCCTTCTTCTGATTAATCTGATGCTAATTAATTAATAAAGCTCAGTTAATTCTACCAAAATTAGGAGAGCTAAAATATGACATTACCAAGCTAACAAAATTGGTTTCAAGTTATTTGGACTAATATAACTCCAGAAACAAATAGTTTGGTGTTTTAAACCTTCTGGAGCACTTTTATTAATACACTTTTATTATTTATCTAAATGAGATAAAACCAAATTTGTTGGTTGAACAATTTCATAAGCTTTCCAGAACATTTTGACTTGATTTATTTGGATTTATAGAACTTTAGATATTGAATTTCAAAGTTCATACCAGTACTGAAATCCTTCTGGAATTTAATTTAGAAAATCTAATTGATTTGGATAATGTTGAGAAATATGACATGTGGGGCCTACACGTCAGTGACTCAACGGGAAAATGTTCCCGCGCTGGAAAAGTTTAAAAGTCTGACATGTGGGTCCCGCTTGTCGGTGTCTTAACGAGGCGAAGCGGTATGCTACCATTGGATTTAAATCCAACGGCCGAGGTTCTATCGCATCGGCGACTACCGGAGCACGACGGTGCCGTGGCTCCGGCGACGGCGAGGTGGGTCAAGGGCTCACCTAGAGGGCTCGGGTAGATGCGGCGAGGCTGTGATCGATGGCGGAGGCTCGGGGAAGGTCGCTGGAGGACTGGTGCTTGCTGGGGAGGTCTGGTTCGTCGGCGGCGAGCTCCGCAGCTTCCTCGGCCGTGCTCCAACTCTGGCGAGTCCCCTGCGTCGCTTCTGGGAACGAAACAAAGAGGGAGTGAGTGCGGGAGGGTGCGGTGGTAATGGTGAGGCTGTTGCGGTGCAGAGAAGAAAGAGGGGGAGAGCAGCACGGCGCGGCCGTGATCGACCTCTTCTTCGGTGCGGCAGTGCACAGCCGAGCTTGTGCACGATGGCTGTGGTGGCGTGCTCGCCCTCCTGGCGATGCACGGGTGTGAGGGGTGTGAGGGGAAGTGCTGGCGATGTGTGGAGAAGAGAGGGGGTGCGGGGTGGTTTTTATAGCGGAGCTCTCCCACGGCCATCAATGGCACGGAAGTGCAGAGGGGGTAGGAGAGGTGCGGGGTCCGTCTGGAGGTGTCTGGGAGGTCGCTGGAAGCTAGGGGGTGCTGCAGAGGTGGTCGGCTGGTCGGGGGGGAGCAGAGGTGGCGCGCGAGCTCCGGTGCCGTGCTCTGTTCGCCATGGCGTACGGCGAGCACGGGCGCGTGCACTGGAGGCGGTAGGGTGTGGTAGGGTTCACCGAAGGGGGCTGTGGTGCTCGTGGGCATTGCGGTGAAGCAGGTGGAACACGAGGGGCAAGGTGGAGCAGTGCGGAGGCGTGCGGTGCTCTCCGTTGACCTTGGTGTCGCCATGACGCGCGGCGCGCTCTGGCACGGACGGTGTGCACGCAAGAGGGCTTCTGCGGCGGTGCGGTCCCGTCGGGAAGGAGCAGAGGGATGCGTGGAGTGCGGTGGACACGGCGCGGAGTCGCCTCAGGGTCGCGTCGGTCTCCTCCACGGAGGTGACCCGAGCGGCAGCTCGCCATGGCAGCAATGGCGTGGCGCCTCTGACTTGCCTCCTCTGGGGTCAACTAGCTCGTCTCTATCGCTCTCCTTCGAGTGTGTGAGGTGAGAGGAGTGAGAGGGGCCAGGGCAGTGAGTGATTTCACCAAATCGAGCTCCAATTTCTTGATTGAAAATCGGTGTAGAGGATGAACACGGTGGTGCTCACCACGTGTTCGATCTAATTCTTGAACCAACTCCAAAATTTGATTTTCAGAAATTCCTTTTTATAACTTGCTTCCATTTGTTTTACTTAGGTTTGTGGTGCCACTGGGGCATTTATGTGGTGAGTGCAACTTGGTATTTGTGATGATTTCCAATGTTAAAGAAACATTTGGAAATTTGAAAATAGAATTTTGAATATAATTAAATAGAGAGGGAAAAGTAATAGGGATGAAATGAGAGGGGGCAGGTCACTACCTCTCTAAGTTTTGTTTGCAAAGAAAAGGAAAGAATAGATAATTTCCCACTTTGAAATATTTTTATGTCACAATTCTAGCAATCTCTAAAGGTTAAAGAAGGGATTTTGGAATTTGAAAATATCCTTGTCATTTGGAAATTAGATATTTTGAGGAGAGAGTAATATGATAATGAGATGGTTATTATTGCATCTCATCCCTGGACTTTAGGAGAAAAAAATTGTTATAGCAAAATATAGATATAGATAGGGAGGGAGATTAAATAAGACCCTTTTCTTTTAGTTAGTGTTTTTATTGATAGTGTGTGAATAATCAAGTCACCTTCCAATTGTTGTCTGGGGTGTTTTAAGGCTTCAAGCACAGTTGAATAAATATCCACACAAGCAATCAATTTGGCAGGAAATAACAACCAACACTAGACAGCCATTTATAAATTCCTAACCAAGTTTTTTTTATCACTCAGACAAGTGGTGGGGTGGTGATCAAGTATCATCCTGACAAGAATAATGTTGGGAAAAGTTCAACCCTATTTAATATTTCAAAAAGGGTTGCTAAAATAGATGGGCAACATACTTCCCACCTTTATTGTTTTTCCAAAGAATAAAAGTATGAGTTTAAGATAAGGGCTACCAATACAAGGGAAATAGCAAGGTTGGAGATAGTATATAGATGTCCATATTTTTTTGGAAACATATAATTTTGAAAATACTTTTATTCTCTCAAGGAGTGGGTATTTTGGTTGTTGCTAAACAAAGCATCATTTGGGAATAAGTTGGTCCAAATAAGAGTAGAGAAGTTGTATGGAATATTTTGTTCTTGTCATAACATGATCACCAAGTTTAATATATATTTATATTGGTTGGGTCTTAGATTTACTAGTCAAACAACTCAAACAACCAGTCACACCAGTTCAACATAGCAATGGGAAGGAAAACACAACCATCAACAAAACATTTCAAAAAGTTTTTGTTGGTTCTGAATTTTGGGGTCTGGTAAAACTAAGTTTTTCTTGGTTCCAAAATTTGGGATGTTACAGTCACACCTGGGGGAACCCTTGTGGTGCCGAGGCCGTTTTCTCGCTGGGTGGCGATCTGGAGTAGAGCTTGCCGTCAGATTGCGACATGTTCTCCTGCAGCTCCAGCGCCTTGTCCACCAGCTTGCACCCCTTAATCCAATAGGGGTTGTCCTTGACCCGGATCCTCTTGAAGAGACAGGCGGCAGCAGTCATGCTATCGACTGGGGTGCCGAAAATCGTGAGGTCAGCGTCGTCGTCGTTCCGCGGCTGGGGTTGAGGACGAGCGGGTTCGGAGGAGGCCGCGGCGCCGGAGGCGGCATCGTCGGGCGAGGTTGAGGCGGAACTTGACTCGAGCCGCCGGGCTAGGCCCTGCGACACTCGTCGCGCTGCCTTTCCAGCTCTGTCTCGCGCGCAAAGGCGTTGTCGAGCGCGCGAGTTGGTGCATCGGGATTAAGCCGCGACTTGCGGTTTTTGTGATGTCGAGTGACCGCGGAGAGAGCGGTCGACTGAGCATCGACCTCCAGCTCCTTCTGCCGGATCTCCTCCTGCTGGAGGGCCATCTTCCGGCGCAGCTGCTCGAGCTGTGTCACCTGGTCGATGACGTTCGCCGGTGTGATCGCGGTGCTAAGCGGGTCAGCCGCCCGACCTGCTTATCCTCGCAGGGCGGCGAGAGATTCGTCGCGTTGCTGCTTTTCGCGAGCCTCCTGCTCGCGCCGTGCCTGGTCGCGCTGCTTCTGCGCGTTGGCCTCTGCTGTGGCGGCGTTTGTTGCCGCAGGTTTGGCGGCAGCAGAGTTTGCCGCCTCGCCGTCATGTAGATGTGGGCGGGTGTTGCCGTGCCGTCCGAGGCCAGATCGGTTGAGCCCTCCGACTCATAGTCGAGAACGGGCAAGATCTTGCAAAGTGGTTTGCAGCCGTGGTGTCGACAACGGCTTCGTCGAGCGGGTCGACGGGGGAGGAAGTACCATCGTAGTTGTTGGTGACTCCTTCCTCATCCGAGCCACAGAAACCGACATAGGTGGTGACGGCGGTCCCGAACGGGATAGCCATCGCGCGAGTGATCGAGGCGTAGTTGGGCCTGCCCCAAGTGTGTGGATCGGCAACGTAGCCGATCCCTCCGTGCTCGAAGTAGCTACCGGTGACGATGTCACCGCGACCCAACATGGCTTGACGGCTGAAGTAGACGCCAGTGCCGGGTTCAGGACTCTCCATGAAGTAAATTCCAGCGATCGCTGGCCCCACGGTGGGTGCCAACTTTCGTGGGGTAATCACGGCAGATGCCATATGGGGTGGCTTAACTCGGGTGTGAGCCAGGCGACGTAGGATTCACAGAGAGGTTGCACACGCAGAGTTTACCCAGGTTCGGCCCCTCTGTATGAGGTTAAGACCTACTCCTGCTTGTATGTATTTTGGATCTGAATGGGGTGTACAATGGTGTGCGCACCAGAGCTTGCGGGGTGCTCCGGAGGCTATGGAATGAGATGAGTCTGCCTCTAGGGTTACTCCTTGCCGGCTTTATATAGGGAGCCGGCTAGGGTTTACAGGGAATGACGGGTTCCGCCGGTGGCGCTAGCTATCTTGCCTACAAGTGCGGCTTCGTGGAGCGCACTCTTCGGGATACATAATCGCAGACTGATCCGAAGATATCTGCTGCCGCCTCCCCGAGCCGTCATACCGGGATCCTCGGGGACCCGGTATCCTGGAAGATGTACACCGGGTGGGCTTTGGGCCACTCGGCCTTGAAGGCCGACTCGGGGTTCTGGGCCTACCGGTTGGGCATCCCCCCATCACGCGCGTCTCGCCCGGTCACGACGAGCAATCTTGCCAACCTCTATTTATGGATAATATGCTCGGAGTAATGTTAACACATGAGCAGCTCAGGCGAGAGCAGAAGATCCCTTCCAATCAGAGACATAATGAGGAGCCTTAAACAGCCTGTTCAGCCAAAACTCACATGAATCTGGAGCATCAGGCGTGGGGGAGATTTTTGTCATAACCTCTTTGGTTACTTTAAGAAGGCGCTGGCTAAAATCTTGAAGATACTCCAGTTGATCCTTTAGATTGGAGCGGTACACTGGAGCACCAGGCCCTACATCAAAAAACAAGATGTTATCCAAATCAGCAACTCATGGTGGTCACCTAGATGTGAATGATCAAGAGACAAAGGACTAAGGATGTACCAGCGAGTTGAAGAATGGCTGATTTAACAACAGATCCAAAACCCTCAAATGTCTTGACCAGCGAGTTATATTTTTCATCTCGCGCGGCGAGCTCCCTCGCATGGTCTCCTTTCAGCCAATCAAGAAGTTTAGATTTGAGATTCAACCCCTCTCGCAAGGATTTTATAACTTCATCCTTCTCCATGAGCCGCTGCTTGGAATCTGCTTCGAGCTCTTTAAATTGCTCTTCACAGGAGTCAAGCTGATCTTTGAGTATCTTTATTTCTTGCGCTTGGTTTTTAATAATCTTGCTATGATGTCCCAAGGCAGATTGCATCACTTCAGGCTTATATAAGGACATGCCCTTCATTGCATCAGAGGCAGCAAGCGAGGAAAGCTCAAGCTGCGAATAAATAGAGGAAAAAGATAAGCAATTCAGAAAGGTACTTGGGGGCTCAAAACTTGGAGAAAAGAAAGAATCAACACCCTGTCAACTCACACAAGGTCTTGATACTTGTGGGCTACAGTATGCGTACCTGGCGACTTGAAGAAAATTGCTCAACCAGGTCGCGCAGTAAAGCAGCGTGCCTATCTCCAGCATCGATTATGGCATCCGCAATCGATTTGGAACTACTAGCGCTTGGGAGATCAGCCGCTTCAGGAATAGGAGCTCCAACTTTAATTGGCATCCCTACAACATTAGGAGTCGCAGATGGTGCTGCGACTGGAATCATGGCAGGAGCCGCATCGGCAATACCCTCTTTTAAAAAAGGCTTCAGATAAGTCGCGCCATCGCTAGTTCCCATATTTTCGCCAGCAACATCATCTTCGCTCGTGGTTGGCTGAGAAAGAGTAGTGAAGGAGGCAGACTTTGTATCCCCTTCCGCCATGGCTCTGCAAGGTATTGATGGATAAAGACCAAAGTGGCAGTCTCACAGCAACAAAAGGAAAGCAAGTCCTACCCAGAAGCAATACGGATGCTCTTTATCAGGCAAGCAGAGAAAGGAGAAGATAAATCTTGCAGATCTGAGCCTACGGGACGGAAAAAACAGCATTGAACAAACAACCCTTCATGGAGACACATGAGTACAAAGAGAAGAGAATGTCACAAGGAAATACCCGAACTTGTCGAGAGGCAATTCTTCACAACAGGCTTGGAGGAAAGTACAGCGCTGTCAGGCTTAGCGAGCTTTAAAGATTTGCCAGCCTTGATATCCACAAGCAACGCCAAGGCCTTGCGACGTTTCTCAGGTTGCGAGGGATCTTCTGGGCTCTCAAATAGAAAACGCTTAGAGGACCTGCGAGGTACTTCAGGAAGCTCGAGGAAAGATGTGCCTCGAGCCGTGGACAAAAGAAAGTTGGCCATTTGTTGCTCCTCTTAAGACGCTCTACCAACAGGCTCAGAACCAGTGCCATGTGTAATCATTTCCTCACCAGGATCAGCGACTTCTTCTGGTGACTTGACAGTAGTTTCTTGGCCTGAGCCGGCCTCCTCTTCGTATGGGAGAGTCCAAAAATAGGGGTCAAGCTGAAAGAGAATCAATGTCAGAAATAGTCAACTTTGAAGGAAGAATCCTAGAAGGAAAAAATGACAAGAATAATTACCACAAAAGGCTTGTGTTCAGCCCAGAAAGGAGCAAGACCGACGTTATCATACGAGTTAATGTCCTCGTTCGTCACTCGGCGAATGAAGTTTATCCACTCCCCTTTGTCCCAATCTTCAGGGCAGGTACGATCAACGTCATCCGCGTGACAGGTGAAATCCACCATAAGTCGCAGACGGCGACTCACGGGCTGAATTCGCCATTTGGTCCAGCAAGATATAAGATCCAATCCAATAAGACTATGGAGCGCCAACGCCCTCACCTTATCTAAAGAACCTCGATGGAGGGCAACGAAGAAGGATCAAACTTGGAAGATAAAGCAGGGGTAGCCTCGAAAGGAAGTGGAGACCAAGGGGGAAGACAAATTTCACCCTCAGGAGAAGTGTCTTTGCAATAAAAGAAAGTTCTCTGCCAATCCTTAACTTTTTTGGCAAGGGCTAGCTTTGGGAAAATACTATTGCTTCCCTTTGACTATTGCAACCAAAGAAAGCAAGCCAGAAGTCTATTGAAGGAGAGACGCCCAAATAATCTTCGCAAAGAACGTGGAAGTTACTCACTTGTAACATTGAATTGGGACCGATGTCATGAAGGCGAAGACCCAGCCGTTGCATTAGGGAGCGAAAGAAGAGAGAATCAGGGGGCTTGAATCCGCGCTCGATGTGTTCCGCAAAAATCACCACTTCTCCTGGCTGCGGATCAGGAATCATCTCCTCGCCGGCGGCGCGCCATTCACATTGATCTCTCGGTGGAAGAAGGCCGCGAGTGGCCAAAGACTCCAAAACTACCTCATCAATCCACGAGCCTTCCCAGTTGCAACTACGGCGAGACATCTTTTCCGATCAAGGGGATTTTCGCCAGAAGATTGCAAGCGCAAGAAGCGCAACCAAGGGTGGCGGAGAAGAGTAGCGGAGGCATAACTGAAGCAGAGGGCCAGGGAGGCTGATGGGCCAAACTAAAAAGCCCAGGTGCGGAAGATGTTCAGATCTAAAAACCAACAGGCACGACCAGATGAGTCGCGCCCTTGAGCCGCCGAGAAGGTTATAAGTCGCAAATAGCGATACAAAAATTGGAGTTCAGCTGGGACATTCATGTGAGTGGTTCAGTAGTTCAACAAGACAGAGAAGCCTTCATCAAAGTCCAAGCTGAACTTGGGGGCTAATGTCGGGGGAATACTTTGTAGATTAACCAGCGGTCCATATTTGAAGTGCGACCCAGTTTACTCGCACAATAAAGGCCTGCATGAAAGCAAGCCCAATATCGCACCGCCACAAGGAGAAGGATCTAGAAGACATATCCCGGAAGACGTGAGGAGGAGTTAGTCTCCAAGTAGGTTCCGGTCCATGTATTCCTTATGGAGAAAGTTTCCTTTGTAACCTATCGAGCCTCTGTGCATGTAAAGAGGACTCGCAGGACTTAGACGGGGTCAATCTATCAAGCCCTAAAACCCTAGTTCTTACGGCGAGTACCCAGATCGGATCGCCTCCATTGTAACACCACATATATCATATCAATACCAAGCTAGGGTAGGCAGGAAGTAGGTATTTACCTCACATTGAGGGGCCGAACCTGGGTAAATCTGTGTTCGTCCTTGTTCCTACGATCCCAAGCTCGGAGACGATTGACTCGCGCAAATCCCACACCTACGAAGTCATCCATGACATCTGACGTGACAAACCCACGACAGGCGGCATCTCTGGAACTTTTCGTGGATAATGGCTCGGGTTTTTAGGGTTTTTGCGTCGGGATGAATAAATAGGCGAAAGGGCGGCGGCTGGAGACGCCCGTGGGGCCCACACCACCCCCCGACGTGGCAGGGGGGCCGCGCGGCCCCATGGTGTGGCTGCCTCGTGGCTCCGCTCCGTCTCTCCTTTGGACTTCGTGTACGTGTTGGAAAAATAGGAGGTTCTGTCCACGTTTCATCCAATTCCGAGAATATTTCCAGACTAGCTTTTCTGGAATACAAAAACGGCAGAAAACAGGAACTGGTACTGTGGCATCTTGTTAATAGGTTAGTCCCAGAAAATGTATAAAATTCTATGAACTGTATATAAAACATGTAACAATTGGTATAATATCAACATGGAACATCAGAAATTATAGATACGTTTGAGACGTATCAACTCACCATCCACAAGGGTGGAGCTTCACGACGATGGCGACTCGGGTTCGTCGTCGCCCAGCTTGAAGGAACCCGTGGTGGTTGAGCCGCTCAACATGGCACCTCCTGTTGGTGGCGCGACCGAGTTCGGCGGGCTGTTCGACCTCGACGATCTCGGTAGTGAAGAGGAGGAAGAGAGGTAAGCACCATACTACAATCCAAGTATCTGTCTTCTACTTAGCATTTGTACTGAATAGATCTTTGCTGGTGCAGCGCCGGTCATGGCACGAGTATGCCATCTTCACCCGCGCGGGAACGGGCGTTGACTCTGGGTGCCATGGAAGTGGAACGGAACTCTCCGGATGCTTCCACCCTGGCACCTTCTGTGGCCGCGACGAGGAACGTGAGGATAGCGACTCCTTTCGCTGCTCCAAGATTTCCTGCTCCGTCTGCTCCATCTTCTTCGAGTGCGATGCAGATCCATGATCATGTAAGTATCTTCTGTCTTGTTAAACTATCGGGTGCGCGACAGCGCTCCCGATGGGAGTAGCCCCCGAGGCTATGTGCAACTAGTATAGTTGGGCATAGGCTCAGTCATGTGTTGGTCTATGTTGTGCAGCCTTACTACCGCAACCTGCTGGAGTCGGCGACGGCTTACGTCCAGTTGGAGCAGGAGAGGGATAACCTTCGCGCGGCGCTGGAGCAGTCGAAGCGTAAGCGCCTCTCCTTGTTAACTTGTCATTGTTCATGTATCGCAACCACTCGACACGTTCTGTCTTCTTTGTGCAGGCGAATAGGAAGCTTCTGCGAAGCGAGTGCTTGAGCTGGAGAAAAAACTCAAAGTGTAGCACGATGATGCCGAGCGGAAGTTGAAGGAGTCCAAGGACCGCGAAGATGCCACCCGTGAAGGCGAAAGAGTGCAGGTGGAGCGCCTGCTCACACACGGTAGGAGGTAATGTATCCTGTGTGCCGCACGTTTGAAGTCTTGTTCTCCCAATTCAGCCAAATTGGTACTTAGTTTTCGAGACGTACAGGTGCATTTGGCGCGACTCCTTCTTCAGAGCCAACGGATGACGTCCCACTGGAGCGCGCCGTCAGCATCTTCGACTCCATGTGTGCGTACGCCAAGGACGCATTCACGAAGTCGACCGGCGCTCTTGCTGCGATGCACAAGAACGTCTTTCCACTGCGCGCACCACCCGCCAGTGGTGATGGTTTGGCCGTGGTGCTTGGCCCCGAGTCCTCCACCATGGCGAACTTCATGCGCGCCCAAACAGTACGTGGCTCAGAGCTTACATTCAAGCTGTTGCTGGGCCACAGTGTTGCGGGTGACTTCAAGTTGTTGCGGACGTCCCGTGAAAACCTGATGGAAGGACCGCGTCATTGAGCTCGGTGAAGGACGAGGCAGCACGACTGGCGAAGGACATGGTGTCCATGGTGGAGCGCCGTAGTGCCGAAGTCGCCGCCCACGCTATTAGGTCTAGGTCTAAGTCGGTGTCATAGGGTGTTGCGCCGACTCCCTTTTGCTGTTTTTACTTGTAAGGAACCTTGAAGCACTTGTACATTTGATTTCCTCTTTTCGCAGTCGCCTGCTGTTTAATTGATCTGTCGGGGCTAAGCCCCCAAGTGTGTTGCCTTGCATTATTGGAGGTCTTGTGTTGATCGACCTTTGCCATTGGACAGGCTGAGACATCGGGTGCATCCGAAGCTGCGCCTTCCACGAGTACGTGGCATCAAACTGTTGTCCGAAGCAGAAATGATAAGGCCGTCATGTCGTGGATGAAGCGTAAGATCGCAAATCTAGAGCGGGAGCTGAAAGATGTGTGAGCCAAACTGGATGCCGAGCAGGCAAGACCCGCTCCCTCATCCGAGCGAGAGGAGTATCTGATTGGGCACTTGGATCTGATTAACCAGCAGCTTGAATGTGAGAACATTTTTTCAAAACCTCCGACTGCTACTTGCTACTTCTTTGAGTGCCGCTAACTTTGCTTGTCTTCGTTGTGCAGCTGTGAACCCTGACAAAAAACTGAAGAAACTCGCATAGTCGAGCGACTGAATGGGATTGTTGATGGGACAGCCTCCGGCGCTCAATACTTCTGGTCTGACAGGTTAAAGGCACAAGTGCTGGCCACCCTGCTGGATCGCGCGTGGCGTGATGTCCTGCCATTGGAGTCGTGTCGAAGTACTCTGGCCAGAGTGCACCGTGCAATGTTCCCGCATAACGAGCAGCTGCAGGGCATACCTGCTCTGTTGACGAGGTTCCGCGAGGGCAAGGCGATCCAGAAAATGCTGCGTGCTGAGCTTGTAGGTAGAGCAAATATTGCCTTCGCATATTTATGACTCCACTGGTCCAACTTTAACTTTGAAGGTGCCACCGAGGGCTTGCCGGAGCGGAGTCATTATATGAGTACCATCGGCTGGGCGCGCAAAGTCATCTCCCAGGTGCAGAAGCAGACGGAGGAGCTTGTGGGTCCGTTGGACGGGGTTCCCAAGGATGAGCCAATAGGCAAAAATTTGTATGCTTGCTGAGCGGAATAGTATAAATTCCTGGGGACAGTCCTCGAGTGTATGTATGTAATTAGTTGGTCGAAGACAATTATTTGAATAAAAATGTTGAACTTAGCTCCCGAGCGTTCGGGTACGTTTTCCATGCTTCAGTGTGATGACCTGTGCGGCGCAGCCCCCGAGTGTTTCGAGTGCGACCAAGGCCTTGCTTTGTTTGAACCTGAACGGCGTAGCCCCCGAGTGTTTGAGTGCGGCCAAGGCTTTGTTTGTTTGAACCTGTACGGCGCAGCCCCCGAATATTCGAGTGCGGCCAAGGCCTTTTTTGTTTGAACCTGTGCGGCACAGCCCCCGAGTGTTCGAGTGCGGCCAATTCCTTTTTTTGTTTGAACCTGTGTGGCACAGCCCCGAGTGTTCGAGTGCGGCCAAATCCTTTTTTGTTTGAACCTGTGCGGTGCAGCCCCCGAGTGTTCGAGTGCGGCCAAGGCCTTTTTTGTTTGAACCTGTGCGGCGCAGCCCCCGAGTGTTCGAGTGCGACCAAGGCCTTTTTTTTTAACATGTGCGGCGCAGCCCCCGAGTGTTCGCGTGCGGCCAAGACCTTTTTTGTTTGAACCTGTCCGGCGTAGCCCCCGAGTGTTCGAGTGCGGCCAGGGTCTTTTTTTTGTTTGAACCTGTGCGGCGCAGCCCCTGATTGTTCGAGTGCGGTCAAGGCCTTTTTTGTTTTTTGACTGAAAAAAGTAAATGGAGAATGCTTTTGTATCTCAACCATCTATCTATTATATTATTAAAACAACAAACAATAGACGGTGAGGATTAGTCTAATCAAATTTTAGATTATCCAGCGGCTAGGATGATTTGATAGACCGATCAGCCTGTATGCGCAGCGCAATTTGTACCGTACCAGGTCTCCTATTCAACAATGTAGGCCATACTCTAGAAAAACGACGTAGATGGCAAAAAAACCTAGATTGATAGCAATCAATAGTCGCTGCGTCCTAGGCTCTTAGGGCAGCGCCGCCGCTTTTCCTCGGCCAACGCCGCTGTCCACCAATGATTTAGTCGACGGTGGCGTCAGGTGCCATTGTAGCAGCTGAGATCAGGCGCTGTCCACCAGCGCTGTCCTGCCCGAGGCCATCCAACCCTAGGAGTAAGCATTGACGCATCGTTTGACCTCATGGCTTCACGTTATGTTCCCTTGCAGCTGCAGCCCTTGGTCAAAGCGTATAAGGACGTGGTCTGTACTACCAGCAAAGGTGTGATTTTCATTATAATAGACTGATTAGTAGAGCTTCTATATATTCATACTGAATCTAACAGCTAGCCAGGGATAAACAGCCGACCTGTTGCTTCCCTCCCCTTCAGGATTTTCCCTATAGCTACTGTTCGGGGTTGGAAACCAAAAAGTTGGGTCAAATTGGGAGGTATTTGCGTTGATAGTATGTTTTCTGGATTTGCTATGAATATTTGTGTAGCCACGAAGGCCATCACCGAAATCTTGCTCACTGTGACATGGATATGTATCTAACACATGGAATTACCTGCAGATAGGCTACCGTGTTTGTAAGAACATGCTTGCTGTGGACCTGTTTATTACAGTTCTTGAGTATTCAGATTTATTCTGATGCTTTTACGCAGGTCTGCAACTATATAGAACACAAATTGCTTGATGTTGCTGCTCAACGGTATTAATTGGTTGCAATATTTAGATTTATTCTGATTCTTATATATACGTAGTTCTCTAACTTTATAGAGTGCATATTGCGTGATGATGATGCTCGACAGTGCTAATCGGTTTCTGACAGATTAGGACTCAAGTTTATTTTGGCGTATAATTCATCGGAAAAGAAGTGGAAGTTAACAAGAGAACAGTTGTTGATATATGGGTTTATACACTGATGTGGCTGGTGTGCCTACGAACAATTTTATAACCTTCATCTATTCGTTGCTAATGTTTATTGCAATAATAATATAATGAAACAAAGAGATTTCTTGATGTAGCATAACTTAAAAGGGGATGTCTCTTCCTTTATAAGATTTGATCCACTAGTAGAAAAAGGGTCTTCCGACCGGAGCAGCAAATGCCATTAGTCCCAGTTCGGGCAAAAACTGGGACCAATGCCAGTCATTAGTCCCGGTTCGGTTGGGAATGCCATTGGTCCCGGTTCGGTTGGGAATTTTAGTCCCGGTGAACTTTTCTCAGATCTTTCAAATTTCAAAAGGAAAAAAACTTATTTCAAAAAGAAGATTTTTTTCTACAAAATCAAAAAAAAAAATTCAAAAAAAAATAATCAATTTTTTTTGGATTTGTTGAATTTTTGGATTTTTTGAAGTTTTCTGGATTTTTTGAATTTTTTTGAATTTTTGAATTTTTTTTATTTTTGAAATTCAAAAAGAGTCAAAATTCAGATTTTTAATTATGTCATAATTGGATTCCTCACATTTTTCTGATAATAATGGACATATTATTTGTTTAATTTTGATTTACAGATTTAAAGATATGAATTATGCCATATTAAATGAATTAATGCCAAAAAATAATAAAACACATTTTATTTTTATATTTATTCAATATTATGATTACTTAGTCATTTTTGTATATTTAAATAATTATTTAAAATTCAAATTATAAAAAATGCGTGACCCACATGATCCATGGGTTAATATGATTAATAACATACTATAGACATAAGGTTACAAGTACATTACAAGGAGGGGGATAGAAAGGAACCAAGATGTTAAGCGTGCTAGGGGTAGAGTAGTGTGAGGATGGGTGACCGATCGGGAAGTTTGACCAAAATTGAAATTTGACCAAAGACTAAGTGTGATTAAGAGGCTTTGGTGAGAGATTAACGAGTCCAACAATTCATAGATTCAAAAAAAATTGAATTTTTATTTTGAAAAATATAATCGTTTTTTGAAATAAAGAAATAAAAAAAATCCATTAGTCCCGGTTCATGCTACGAACCGGGACTAAAGGTTCTCCTACCAGAGCTCGCGACAGCGGGCCACGTGGAGACCCTTTAGTCTCGGTTCGTACCAGAACCGGGACTAGCATTAGTCCCGATTGCCCGAACCGGGACTAAAGGCCCAACTGAACCGGGACTATAGAGGTATTTTCTACTAGTGATCGGCATTTTTTGCTTCATGTATATGGGTGATCTTTTCAGCTAGAGATGAACGTTCCCGCTTGAAATTAAATAGGGTACCTAACAGGATAACTAACAATGAAGTATTTCCAAAACCTATGAAGTCCTTGAAGTATCTAATTTGGCTAACTACGTTGTTTATCCTACTTTTTGATTTTAAATGTCAACCATCAATATTTTTCAGAAGCACTGAATATTGCAGGTTTATGTGAGAAAGCTGACAACTAACCCTTTTTGTATAGCATCATTGAGATGGGTTAGGATAGTGCAGCAAATTAATGACATGCCGAAGTGTATCTTATACACTGTTCATGTCTTCCCTTTCTTAAGTTAAATGGAGGAATCAAGGGACAAGTGAGTTGCTTTAATTACATCAGCTGTAAGGGACGCTAAATAATTGGATTTCTTCACCGCGGTATTAATTAATTCTAACCTGATATACAGCTTATGGTAATTTTATTTTCAGGGCAAATCAGGTTTGCGTGGTGTGCTTCTAGAATAGCTAAGATTTTGGCGTCAGCTCTACTTGGGAACAAAATGGGGAAAGGGCCTACAGGGACGCTAAATAATTGGATTTCTTCACCGCTGTATTAATTAATTCTAACCTGATATACAGCTTATGGCAATTTTATTTTCAGGGCAAATCAGGTTTGCATGGTGTGCTTCTAGAATAGCTGAGATTTTGGCGTCATCTCTACTTGGGAATAAAATGGGGAAAGGGCCTACAGGTCAAAGCCTCAGATACAACGAGGATCTGTTGGTGCTTCTAGAATCAGGTATTTATTAAAATCAGTTGACCAGTGAATGATGCAATACAATCTTCTAGAATATCGCTGATCAGCTTATTTCTCCATGTACTTTGGCCATTGTAAATGAGACGGCGCTAGAGAAATCCACTAATCGTAGATGTAGTGATAGAGTCTGGATATCTTTCATACATTTGGAAAATGTACGCATGTGTGAAAAAACAGTGGTGCTTAATCCTTTATCTCTCTGATGTTACGCTTAATCTTATTTATTTATTATGGAAAATTGGACCAAGAAATCTGGAAGACCGAGAAATCTGTGCAGAATGAGTGTAAGGTTACGGATTCGTCTGTTGGGGTCCATAAATATGATCGGATTTTCGGGACATGGCATTTCCATTATGTCATCGACGGCATTTCCATTATAGCGGTATTCGAGTGAGGTATGCATAACCTTTTGTTGAATCCTCGAAGTTGAAACACATCAAAATCCTTTTGGATTCAAACTATTGTATAAAGATACACCTGGATGAATTTGGTAATGCTCCTACAATCACATAAGAATATTTTGCATTGATCGATGCTATGTTTCTTGCATGGCCAGTCTTTCTGCCATTCTTTTAGATCGTATTCCCCTTAACGCAATGATTTGACCAACAGTATATGTGCTGCTCTATTAAATGCTCATAATTCATTTCATCTGAAAAAAGTTTAAGTACATTTAGTGACCATATATATTGTTTTTAGCTTTTGATAGAGCACTCATCACAGTCAATACATTATCTTACATACCCTCCTGCAGGTTAAACAAGACAAGTTAATTTGTGCCTCTATGTAAACACGTCCCCTGCTTACTAAAAGGCTACGCACAATCCTCTCCATGTAGGAAACCAAGATGCAGCCGAAGATCAAAAACCAAACGAAGGACTATGAACACGAAGGAAGGGACAAACAGGCAAGTGATTTCTTGATTCGTCATTTATTTGTTTGATTAGTTGCTTGCATGTATACCATGATTTGATTGATTATTCTTCCTACGTATATAATCGGATTTTTTCTGGCCTGTCATATGCTCATGAATGCGACCATATAACCATAGTGTCAATAGCCCGCTATAGTTCCGCTATAATTTTGGGAGCATGTTGTAGAGCTATAGTTTTTTTAGCATGTTGCAAGAAGATGACCATATGAATGAATCCATATACATTTTTTCGTTATATCCCATTTAGCTCAGATTTAGCCGCGCTATAAATATTTTTGAGGGTAGTTGCTATTTGCTATATCCCGCTATAGATACATCAAAAGAGAGTCCAGCACGGCCCCTAACACGTAATATATTGCTTCATTTTAAGGTTCTTACCGTAACAATATAGATTTTTTTAATAATAAATATAGATTATTTGAATCAACTAGAGGTATTATAATTCACATGATTTCATGATTGATTAAGAAGGAGCATAATAGTTAGTGGATATCGCAATTGTATCGAGTACATCACTCATGTTTGATAATGTTCCTGTTGATGGCAAAATAATTCTTTAAGAGCGAGGAGTTACAAACAAATGCTGCAGCTTAAGGAAGAAAAATACAAACTGAAAGCTATAGTACAACATAGTAGAACTTTCAGGCCTAAACAATTCACATACTCACGTTTTGCATTTATAACATGTGAAACTGTTTCATCTAGCCGCGCAATTGCGCGGGCCACCCAGCTAGTTATATTATTAAAACAACAAACAAACTATGGTGGAGATTTGTCATGCTAAAACTAAAGATGTATTAACGGTAGAGATTTACCAGGCACGCTAAACCACGTGTACCAAGGCAAGAACAAATCCCGCACATGCAATTGGAAGAGAAAACGGACCCATCACGGCACGTTGTAAAAGAAAGAGAAACGTGTTGTAAAAGAAAAAGGAAAACGTAACCAGAGCAAAGCCCTATTTAGGCCGCTGAGGCATCGCGACCAGGCACCCGTTTTTTCAGCGTGCAGAGCATAATCGTTTTGGTCGGCGGTGGCGCGCATGCCTCTCAGGGGCAAGGCCGGCGGCCTCACACCCGGCACATCCGGGACTAGCTAGCTGATGCGCTTGATCATCCACCATGCCTCCAGCCAGGGCCAGCATGGCTGCATGGCCGCAGCACATGCACATCCGTCTGAATCAATGATGTTTTTCCTTCCACGAGCTCAGGAATTGATAGGGCAACAGTTTGCATGCATTATGCACGGATTGATTCAGGTAAGCTGCGGTAAGATACCTATGGACAATACATCAATAAAATAAAAATCTCACTTTTTCTTATAGATTAAGTTAAAAATCCCACTTTTTTCTTACAGATTAAGTTACTATCCAGTGTGTCTCCGTGAACGAAATTTATTTACTCAAAGGTATCATGCTGAGTCCGGCAACAAGCACTGTGTTGGTAAAACAATATTGTAGCTGAAGGCTGAAGGTGAAGTCCTGGACAAGATGGGGAGTGAAGCCAATGTGATTGATTAATTGGTCTCTAAAACACAGATGTTTATGCAGCTTTTGATCTCTGATGTAAGTCATAAATCTACCGGTTTCTGAAACAGAGTGATTAATTGGTTCCAGAAACATGGAATTTGCATTGCTTTTGATATTCGTTGTAAGTTCTACTATCTATACGTTTCAATTGAAATTGGTTCACGGTCATATTTGCCCTCTTCCTCGGAAGAACTAGAAATAATAAATGTATTCCTTTTCTCTAGGGATAAATCTGTATCCTTATGCAACCCTATAATAAATAGGGGAAATAACTATTATTTATTTGTTTATTCATTTTTTCTATTTTCCCCGTAAGTTTGATTAGTGTAAAATTTAACTGTTCTTAGTGTACTTATTACATGTTATTTTATTTTATTATTACTCCACCAATGATGCAATTATTTTTCTAACGGTCCTATTTTTGCTAGGTATGCTGTACAAAAAATTTCCTTACTTGCAGATGGCTGAGTGGCAACTAATACAAATATTTTGTCAGGAGAGTGTACTGCCTCCGTTCACATAAAACAATACATCCTTTTGTAAATACTTCACTTATTCACTTTTGCAGTTTTCGGAACATTTTAGAGAATTGTTTGTGGAATACATGACAATAGAGTTTTAGAAAAATCGGTTGGGCGGATGTCAGGTACTATCTTCTTCTTGCCTTTTGTATATCTTTGCTAAAAACAATAGGTCGTTACTCATAAACTTTTACAATAAATATCGGAAAGGATGTCGGATATTGAGAAATTTCATGATAAAATAATTATGAGAAGTGCACCATTTTACAATAACTATGTCGTAATAATTTATATTTTTTAGAAATGTGTTGCATAACGGAGAGGTACAATATTTCTATAAGTATACATACTCATTTCAAAAAAGAAAAATCTTATGATTGCCTTTTACGGATCCATAAATTTAATGCATACCATTAAGCAATTGAAATAGAGGCTAACGTTTTTTCTTAAATTATTGCTAGGAAAAATACACTTTTCTTACAACGAAAAGTACTACTAGGCACGAGGAGAAAGAGGTTAGTCTTGATGGACAAGTGGTACCTGAGAAAGACACCTTCCGATATTTGGGGTCTATGCTCCAGAAGGATGGTGATATCGATGAAGATGTGAGTCATCGAATCAAAGCTGGTTGGATGAAGTGGCGCCAAGCTTCTGGCATCCTCTGTGATAGGAAAGTGCCACAAAAGCTAAAAGGCAAGTTCTATAGGACGGCGATTCGACCTGCGATGTTGTATGGCGCAGAATGTTGGCCGACCAAGAGACGACATATCCAACAGTTAGGTGTAGCGGAGATGCGCATGTTGAGATGGATATGTGGCCACACAAGAAAGGACCGGGTTAGGAATGATGATATACGTGAGAGAGTTGGGGTAGCACCAATTGAAGAGAATGTTGTCCAACACCGTCTAAGATGGTTTGGTCATATAGAACGTAGGCCTCCGGAAGCGCCATTTCATACCGGACGGATAAAGCGGGATGAGAATGTTAAGAGGGGTCGTGGTAGGCCAAACTTGACATGGGAGGAGTCTGTTAAGAGAGATCTGAAGGATTGGAATATCACCAAAGAACTAGCCATGGATAGGGCTGCGTGGAAGTTAGCTATCCATGTGCCAGAACCATGACCTGGTTTCGAGATCTTATGGGTTTCAACTCTAGCCTACCCCAACTTGTTTGGGAAAAAAAGGCTTTGTTGTTGTTGTTGTAGGAAAAATACACTTTTGAAAAACATTGAAACTGATGATGCCCGCGTAAGACCACGTGATTAATAGGGAAGATATAATTTAAGATTTATGGTTTGTTTATCACGGTAGAGTATGATTACATAAGGACAAGAAATATATAATTCATACACCCTAATGAACTTATTCAGGGGTGGTACTGGAATCACAATAACTCAACTTGGCACCAAGTATGTAGAGGAACAAATAATTACAGGAACGCACATTGGTGAAAAAGTATACATACCTTGGATCATCATGTCACACAGTGAATCAAAATGGCCATTCGAACTGATACGAAGGCAATATCCTTTTATCAGTCTTCTTCGCAAGGGCCATAAATATGAGCCAAGGTCAATCCTTTTTTAACAAGGCAGGAATATATTTGAATTTGAATAAGCAAGTATTCAGCCATGGGCAATTATATGTGGCACTATAAGGGTCACAAATAAAGAGGGGTTGAAGCTGCCGATCGATGACAATGAGTGTCCAAGTGAAGACAGCACAACCAATATTTGTCTATAAGGAGATATATTAATTTGCAAATGAGTAGAAGACATTTAAAATCATGGATTCCTGATGGAAAACATAGAGTAAACAATCCAGAAAAAAATTGAAAGCTTACATGCTTATAGACCCAAAAAAATTGATATAACCGATTGTTCAATTCAGCAAGTATGTTCCTGCTTGCTTACATGCTTCACATGACGTGATTCTTTTTACATAGCTACCTACATGTATGTTTCATGTTTATAGAGAATTTCACGAAGCAAGGACCCCAGATTAAGAAATGTACTCACATAATCTCTCTCATGCTACAGACCTCATGAAGCAAAAATCTGAAAATAACATCTCTCACGGATAGTCCCAAACTTCTCATCTCTATCATATAAACTCTAAAAAAATGCGGTACCCTGGAGAGAGGATGATGGGATTAGTTACGTGTGCCTCCTCATGCACCAAAGCTAAATACAAACGTAATCATATGAACATGCTCTATTAATCACGTTCTATTGCACTATGTGACTACTTTCAGAATGAACACAAACTTAAATTACCGCTGAACTAGAATCAAATGCTACAATCAATGAAAAGAAAATATGAATCATCGTGTATTCTCAATAGGGGAAAAACACAAATTTAGGACTAGAAGTGGAAAACTCATATTTCCTGGTCTGCTGGTGCAGAGCTGCCAATCAATCATCGCCGGTGTCGTCGTGGAACTCGCACTGGTAGAAAATGGGCCTATGGTCCCGGTTCGGTTGGGCTATCAGTCCCGGTTGCCCAACCGGGACTGGCCAATCGGGACTAATGCTAGTCCCGGTTGGGCCACGAACCGGGACCAATGGGTGGCCACGTGGCAGTTTTGGCTGGGCGTGGGGGGAGACTCATTGGTCCCGGTTCTTGTTACGAACCGGGACCAATGACTGCTTTTTTTTTTGGTATTTAGGGTTTAGGGTCTCCCTCTCGCCGGTGCCCCCTCTCCCTCTCGCCGGTGCCCCTATCACCCGTGCCCCCTCTCCTTCTCGCCGGTGCCCCTCTCCCTCTCGCCGTTGCCTCCGTCGTCTCCCCCTTCTTCGCATCGCCGACGTGCTCTCCATCGTTTCCGTACGCATATTATACGCTCTACTATATACACAATACATGTTGATGCATATATAGTTAATATTCGATCTCTTGCGAGAATACAACTATTTAATTACATGGAGATAGATCAAGCCATCAAGGCATATGTAGTTCATCGTCCGAAGCATAATGTTCTCCCCTTTCATCGATGACCTCCCTAAGCAGAAAACCCGCCAATTCCTCTTGAATTGCTCCTACGCGCAGTTCTGGGTCGATCTTCTCCCGCATTTTGCTGAAAGCAGTTGTTCTCCGCTCAGTGGTCAACTCGCGAATGAACTCGCAAACGTAGAATCCACATAAATTACTCCCCGGTGGCTGCTGCGGACTTTCCACCGTTTTATAAGTTAGCTCATCTTTGAATGGACCTTCTACCTTCTGTTTGAAAATTGTCCAACACCTGCTTTGGCAAACAAAATGAACAAAGGAGTTATTAATTACTTGACATCAGGGAACGAACGAAAGAGGGCGATATAATGCGATAATGATTGAAATTACTTGTTGAGCATTTCTTTCATGTCGGACCACAATGCTTGGTCCCAACTTAATGAGTCGTGGACTTCAACTGTGGACTTGTCAGGTTGAATGCTTAGCAGAATCCAGTGGAACCTGCGGATGTTTACATAAAGCAGACATGCATAGCTCATCAATTACACTTAACATCGAAAAAGCCAAATAAAAATATGTACAAGACAGAAACACTCACCTGAAGTTGTAAGGAAATAGTATTTCCGTACAGAAATGTTGCATGGTTAAAAAGGTGGTCAGGTCATGCTCCACGTCTTCGGGGTGATTGACTAACGTATGTGAATTCACGATATATGGGTCAACGAACCCAACCTCAAAAACTTTAGATCTTTTGCATTCCAGCATATTCATTCTGCATAATAGCGTACAAAAGGATATATACATAGTCAGGATAATATAATACAGGCAATGAACGAGCTGAGCTAGAGACTTAATTACGAAAATAAATCACTTACAGACAATAGCAAGAGAGGATAGATTTGTCGAGGGCGCGCTTTTGGAATAACTGGAACAGTTCAGTCAGTTGAACATGTATACTGTAACGTTTGAAGAAATGCTCCACTTTAACGTCCAGCGGAAACCACTCTTTCGCGTCCTTCTTTGATGTGTGCACCAGGTACCAGGTATGCAGATTTCGCATATGTGTTGATAGACCCGTCAGCTCCTCATTACTGACCATAGGCTCCCCTTGGACATATTTCCGTGCCATCTCTAACATTGGCGCATATTCATAGCCTAAAAGTTGACCAAGGCTCATACCCAAGGCGGTAGCCTGTTCCTTGGCCTGAGATACAGTGACACCAAGTTCTTTAGCAGCAGCTATGGCTCTGGGGTCCAATAATTCCAGGTCCTTATCCATAGCGACTCTGAAGTCCTTGTCGACATCGGAACACACTATGAGCGGGGGGACCGATTGATTTTTCTGCTGTCCGAGCTGGGCAATTTGTTTCCCTCTTTTTACACTTCTTCCCTTGTTCTGCTCAGACTGGGCACGTGCTAGCTTAGTAAGTTCACGACCATAGTCAGATGGCAGATTCATCGATATCTGGGATGGCTGCTCAAGGAAGGACTTTCTCCACTTTTTGGATTTTTCATCGTATACCAGCTTCTGCTCGTGCTTTTTTGGTGCAAAAAAAGCCTTATTGTAGGCAGCCACCTCCGCGGCGTTTTCCGCTACAGTCCTGTCATAAGGTCTAATGGGAAGATTCTTATGAGGTACTGTTGGGAGGGGCGACCTTTTACGTTTTGGTGCTCGCTTACCCCTCATAATACGAGCGGTGGGCGGAGACGGCTGACGCGGCGGCGGAGACAGCTGCGCTAGAGACTGGTGAGGCGGTGAAGAGGACTGTTGCGCTGGAGAATGCTGAGGCGGTGAAGAGGACTGTTGCGCTGGAGACTGGTGAGGAGTCGATGGCCTTGGCTGCCATATAGCTGACATCGCTGACATATAGCTGTCCTTTCTCCAAAGTCTTTCTTTGCCCTCATCGCTGACATATAGCTGTCCTTTCTCCTTTGGCCGATGCCATTCTCGAACGGTGATCTGGATGAAGTCCCTTACAAGAACTCCGCATTGCTTTACCATTTTATTTTTAACACCAGGAGGAGCAGTTGGTGTGCCGTCTTCAGCGACTCTTTCGATCGTGTACCTTTCTTGGTCGCCCAACTTTTTGGCTGGGTCTCGTTTTGTCCTTACAGAAGATTTGCTCGATCCGGAGGGCTAAACTCGTATCGTAAACCCGTAAACTCATATCGTAAACTCGTATCATAAACTCGTAAACTCGTAAGGTCGGAACAAAATTGTTTCCCTAACACAAAAAATCCTAAGTGTTTGAATTTCTAAACCTAAGCAAAAAATCCTTTAATTCATACATTCATACATTCATATATTCATACATTTAAAAAATAGCAATTTCTTCTAAACCCTCACCGAGAGGGGGCGGCGCGAGCGGGGGCGTGGAGGCCGGCCGGCTTCGGGCTCTTCACGTACTGCCGCACTGCAATGTCACTGCAAATTTTTAAACAAAATTGCTAAGTTTCAAAATTGCTAAGTTTCAAAATTTCATTGCAACTAAAAACAACTTTATCTAAATGACTTAGCAATATTTCTAACAAAATTGCTACATTAATAATAACCTAAAATAATCTAAACAAAATTGCTAAGTTTCAAAATTGCTAAACTTTCAAAATTGCTACACTAAAAATTGATAACCTATAATAACCTAAACAATAATAAGCTAAAAAAAATTTAAACTTTACCACAATACTATGCTAACAAAATTGGATTCACATTTTAAACTACCACTGTACAAAATTAAACTACACTAAATTAAACTACAAATTAAACTACAACTATACAAAATTAAACTAACACAATTTTTTAACATTGTTTTCTAACTTTTCTTTCTAACTTTGTTAAATTTTCAAAATTTTATAACTTTTCTAACTTTGCTAACTTTGCTAACAACTCTAAAATTTCTCACATTTTGCTAACATAGCTAATAACTCTAAATTTTCTAATTTTTCTCACATTTTCTAAGTGGGAGCGCGAGGCAGAGGAGCGTGAGGCAGAGGAGCTCGAGGCAGGGGAGCGCGACGGCGGAGAGGAGGACGGAGGAGGAGGCCGGCGAACGGAGGGAGCGCGACGGCCTCGGGCGCGACGTACGGCGGAGGAGAGAGATGATCGGTGGAGGGGGAGGCCGGAGCAGGGGCGCGTGATGGAGGCGCCGGAGCAGAGGGCCGTGCGACGGGCTCCTCTCCTTCTTCTCAGCATGGGCAGCCGGCGTGCGGGCGCGGCGGCACGGGCGTCGAGGGCACCGGCGTCGAGGGCGAAGTTGGGCAGCCTGACGGCGTGCGGGCGCGGCGGCACGGGCTCCTCCTTCTCTTCTCCGGTCCTTAGCGTTTCTGCGAATGAATCGGGGAAGGAGAAGGGCAACAGTTAAGTAGCAGGGGTCTTTGGTCCCGGTTGCTGGCAAGAACCGGGACCAAAGCCCCGGTTGCTGGAAAGAACCGGGACCAATTCCTCTTTGGTCCCGGTTCTTGCCAGCAACCGGGACCAAAGAGTGGGTCATTTAATGCCAGATCCAGTGGCACGCCGATGGACTCTTTGGTCCCGGTTCTTGCCAGCAACCGGGACCAAAGAGTCCTTTTTCAAAATTATTTCGAACTTTTCAGTTCTGAAATGTTGTTCCCGCCTTTTTTTTCTTATTTAGGTGTTTGAATATGAATTTCAAATGGTTTTGAATCTGAAAACACTTTCAACATGAAAAGTGTTTAAATTTGAATAAATAATCCAAAACCATTTTCTGTTTTCCGAAATAATTATTCTAACTATACAAACTATTAACCATTTTGCCTTTTTCAATTAAAAATATATTAACTTTATTGCATATTTTGAATTGACAAAACTTTCAACGTGAAAAGTGTTTCTTTCAACCGGGATTAAAGAAGCACACAGATCGTGTGTTTCTTTCAATCGCTTGTGAGCCGTTGGATCAGGGGTGTGTTTCTTTTGAGGGATTGTGAGCTGTTGGATCAGCAGTATCACGACCACTTTGTGAGCCACATGACGCGGTTGGTGTTACCAACCGGGACTAAAGAAGCACACGGATCGTGTGTTTCTTTCAAGCGCTTGTGAGACGTTGGATCAGGGTGTGTTTCTTTTGAGGGATTGTGAGCTGTTGGATCAGCAGTATCACGACCACTTCGTGAGCCACATGACCCGGTTGGTGTTACCAACCGGGACTAAAAAGGCACATGTACCCTATATATAGCCACCCTCCTCAGACAGGTTACTCACTCACACAAAACATTTCAGCGTCACTCGGAGAGGCATCTTTGGGCAACCAGCGGTAAGACGTCTCTGATGACCTGCGACCATTCCAAACGGTTGCAGATCATCAGAGATGTGTTGCCGGACGGTTGTAGATCATCAGAGACGTCTTGCCGCTGCTTGGATCAAAGTGGCGCTCAAACACAAAACATTCCAGCGTCACTCGGAGAGGCATCTTTGGGCAACCAGTGGCAAGACGTCTCTGATGACCTGCGACCGTTCCAAACGGTTGCAGATCATCAGAGACGTCTTGCTGGACGGTTGTAGATCATCAGAGACGTCTTACCGCTGCTTGGATCGAAGTGGCGCTCAAACTCACGAGCCACCGTCGGGCTGTATGCAGGGGGAACTGTGTTTGGACGGTCGAAGCTGAGGTTTGAGAGGTTCCCACGGGAGGTGTGGGAGCCGACAACCACCTACCACGCGTGTTTCGCCGGTCGTCATGTAATCTATCTATTATATTATTAAAACAACAAACAATCAACGGTGAAGATTTGTCACGCTAAAACTAAGATGTATAAACGGTGCAGATTTATCACGCACGTGGACTCTTTCTAGGTTTTCCAATTTATAAACATGGATACCGATCCAATCCAATGCTCGACCATGACTGCAGGACGGCGCACCGGCCGGTGGCCGATGCCTAAATCATCGCGATTAGCCGGCACCTCTCCTCGCCATGCATGAAGACAAGCGGCTGATCAATTAACTTCAGGTTTCATGCATTCAAGGACCAGATTTTCATCGAATTGATTATTGAGCTGCTGTTCATCCGATCTAGGCATGCATGTATGACAAGATTTTCATCCAATTTATTATTGAGCTGCCGTTCTTAACCGATCTAGGCATCAGCTATTCATCTTTATTCCCACATGTTCGTGTCCAAATAGTATCTATGTTTCTTCATGAACTAATCAATCTCATCTGCGTATTATCTAATATATCTGACTCTCTCCCAAATATACCACTTCCCTATAGCAATGATTTTGTTTTTTTGTCGCAGCATAATCACGCGTCTACACAATAGCGCGACCGCCGGGCAGCCTCTCAGCCCGCCGTCGCTGGATGGAGAGTACAGGTATTGCCCGCATATATGATAGCAGTCGAAACTCTGCTCCATGTTGCATACCCTCAACCCTGTCTATCTAGCCATCCGGCGGCCGTCGTCATTAGCGCGTACACAGCGGTCAGCTCACGGGTGGTTCTCCAGGTGCGCGGTACTCTCTATTGATTAATGATTTTACTTTACGATCGGGTCTCTATGCCCTTCGTCCTCTGTACAGCTCAGGCAGCCTGTTAGATTTGAGAAAATACTGAACTTTCCTTGGACCTGTTGTGTGAGTTCTTTCAGATTGAACATCCTTATTTTTTTAAGTTCATTGGGCTTCCAGTTTGGGCTTTCAATTCTTTGGGATTCAACCGCAGATGATACCGCAGATGATGTTGTGGAGTGCTAGCACAGTTAACATCCTCTTGACCGTTTTCTTTTCCACGTGAAACCAGGATGGTGTCCTGGTGCGAAGAAGAAAATTTATCACTAAGCAATGAAAAGACAAGAAGGCGAATCAATGAGCTAGGTGGGTATCTCTATTATCTGCATGAATAGTTGCACTTTTTGTTTCAGGTTTTCAGTTTTGTTCAAGTTTGTCCATCCGATCCTGAGTTGCAAATATATCATGTCATTGAACGGAAATCAACTTTTATTAAAATAATAGTTTTCTCCACGTGCCATCGAAATTTATCTTTCTCATTGATTTTCTACAAATATTTTTCAATTTTATGTCAGCGCCACATACACATTGATATATCATTCGAAACATATATTGGAATAAATAATGGTCATGAAAAAAAAAAGATTGAACTTTGGTACATCCCAACAAATATATTGGCATGCAAAAAAAGAAGATCCATTGCGTTAAGGTCCACCACATTGCATGCATGATGCCGCTGGATTTGAGGTAAGCTGGTACGTAAGATCTTTGCATGTAGGCAAGGAACAGATGGAGAGCCTAATGAATTAGAAGAAAAACCTTTTTCTGCTTGGTGAATAAGATTTCTTACACGAAGGTGTCATGATGAGCGGGGCACGAAAACCCCTTAGAACATTTTGTCCAAGGTACACAATCATCATATCACAAATGTTTGCATTGCTTTTGATATTCGTTGTAGGTGCGACGATGTAGCTATGTAGTTCAATTGAAATTGTTTCACCGTCATATTATATGCCATATTTGTCGAGAATAATTGAAAATAATAAATATATATTCATCTTCTCCTGGGGTGAACATGAAACCTTATGCAACCATATAATAAATAGGCGCAACATTTTTTTATCTGTATCAGTTTTCTGATTTTTTATTTTCTAACTTTGGTAAGTGTAAATTAAACGGTTCTTAGTGTACTTAATACATGTTCTTTTATTTTTTTAGTTACTCCACTAATGATGACACTAATTTCCTAACAGTCCTATTTTTACTTGGTATGCTGCACAGAAAAAATCCTTTACTTTCAGATGGCTGAGTGGCAACTACTACAAATAATTTTGTCAAGAGAGCAAACAATGGCTGCTACTTGCTTTCCATCCATGCTTGAAACAACATAAGCTTACTGCCTTCGTTCAAGTAAAACAATACATCCTTTTTATATACTTCATTTGGCTTCGCTTTTTAAGTTCTCAGATAATTTTAGATAATTGTTTGTGGAATACATTTTAATAAATATGTTGGGTGGATGTCAGGTACAATACTTATTGCCCTTTTCATTTTTCTCAAAACAATAGGTCATTGTTCTTGAACTTTTAACGATAATATACATGCTTATTGGTATTGCGCTCTATAATAAATATGGGAAAACATGTGGTATATACAATATGTGGGATATTGAGGCGTTTCATGATAAAATAATCAGGAGAAGTTAAGAATAATTATGTCGTAATGTCTTTATATATTTTAAATATGTGCTCCATATATAATGGAGCAGGTACAATATTTCTTAAAATATACACACTCATTTAAAAATATTCTTATGATTCACCTTTACAGATGCATGAATTTAGTTTACACAATTATAAGCAATTCAAATACAACCTAGCGCTTTACGTAAATCACACTTTGGACAAAACTTTCAAACTGATGATGCCTGAGTAAGATCATGTGACTAATAGTGAAAATATAGTCTAAAATTTATGGTTTGTTTATCATGGTAGAATAGGATTGTATAAGGATATCAAATATATACCTCATACAACTAAAGAGTAAAGTGCATGGATATATGCAAGGCCATATTAATAGGAGTTTCAAGGAAGTGCACGCAAAAAATATTAAATAGAGTTGTCAATTTATTTATCCATACGAAGAGTTTTCTCGGAAACCTAAAATAATTTACCCTATGTATTAAAGTCAACCACGTATATCTTGATTTTTGTACTGTTTATCATTAATAATGAACGAAATCACCTGCTTCTACTGGAGAAATTGTAATACACACGCCTGGAACAAGATGATGTTAGAGTCATCTTCTGATTATATATAACTTTGTGGAATAACCGATGAAGTTACTCGGGTTTTGTATTTATAACATTTACAAAATTTATATTGCCAAGATAGAAAGTGTCGTTTCGCAAAAAAGAAAAAAGATAGAAACGTGTCAGCCCTAATGAGGCTCTACAAACAAACTATCGTAAATTATTTTAATATATCTACATTTCTTATTTCTCTTCATTTTTTAAAAGGTGGCATCCAGAAGAAAACTAATACAATAGGTATCGAGATAGAAATAAACTCATTCCTAGCCGCGCAATTGCGCGGGCCACCCAGCTAGTTAATTAAAAGAAAACAAAAAAGAAAACTCACATGTGATATAACCCATTTCTTCTAGATGGAAACTCCCATTTCGTGTATTATGGTTTTCACCACATAAAGGTTTAATACATTACTACACATCACATAAAGGTTTAATACATTACATTGATTTACATAAAAGCCATGAACCCTTCTTCGCGTATGTCCCTGGCCTATGATCGCTTCAGCCGTAACCATGGAGCATCTTCATTATTTAACGGGATGCTTGGGTCAGTTCTCACTGTGAAGGGCGGAATTTCATCAAACTTATCATAATCTGCTGACATGTCTGTCTTGTCCTCGACTCCCACGATGTTTCTTTTCCCTGAAAGAACTACGTGACGCTTTGGCTCATCGTCTGATGTATTCGTTTGCTTGTTTTTTCTTTTTTTCGGTCTGGAGGACATGTCCTTCACATAGAAAACCTGAGCCACATCATTGGCTAGGACGAATGGTTCGTTCTTGTAACAACCAAGATTCTTGAGATCCACTGTTGTCATCCGTACAGCTGGTCTACCTTTATCCCTTCTCCATTCATGTTGACCCAACTGCACCGAAACAAAGGGACCTTAAAAGTAGGTCCATAGTCAAGTTCCCATATCTCCTCTATGCGACCATAGTATGTGTCCTTTTGCCCATCGTCGTTTGTTGCATCAAAGCGGACACCACTGTTCTGGTTGGTGCTCTTTTTATCTTGGGCGATCGTGTAAAATGTATTCCCATTTATCTCGTACCCTTGGAAATTCAATACAGTCGAAGATGGTGACGCGGCCAACAAGTAGAGCTGATCTCCGACAGTGGTGTCATTCATGAGCTGTAATCGCAACCAACTGCCGAAGGTCTCCATGTGTTTTTCTTTAATCCAGGAGTCATCCTTCCCCGGGTTCTTGGAGCGTACATAATTCTTGTGTTCCTCGATATACGGAGCCACGAAGGTGGAACTTTGTAGAACTGTGTAGTGTGCTTGAGTTAAAGAATGCCCGTCCCTACATATCAGTGCTTTCTTTCCTAGCGTGCCTTTTCCACTCAGTCTCCCCTCATGCCGCGATTCAGGAACACCAATCGGCTTAAGGTCAGGAATAAAGTCAACACAGAACTCAATGACCTCTTCTGTTCCATAGCCCTTGAGATGCTTCCTTCTGGCCTAGCACGGTTATGAACATATTTCTTCAAGACTCCCATGAACCTCTCGAAGGGGAACATATTGTGTAGAAATACAGGACCGAGAATGGCAATCTCGTCGACTAGGTGAACCAGGAGATGCGTCATAATATTGAAGAATGATGGGGGGAACACCAACTCGAAGCTGACAAGACATTGGACCACAGCCTTCTGTAAACTTGGTAGAGTTACTGGATCGATGACCTTCTGAGATATTGCATTGAGGAATGCACATAGCTTCACAATGGGTACTCGAACATTTTCCGGTAGAAGCCCCCTCAATGCAACCGGAAGCAACTGCGTCATAATCACGTGGCAATCATGAGACTTCAGGTTCTGGAATTTTTTCTCTGCCATATTTATTATTCCCTTTATATTTGACGAGAAGCCAGCCGGGACCTTGATACTGCTCAGGCATTCAAAAAAGATTTCCTTCTCTGCTTTGGTAAGAGCGTAGCTGCTTAAGTATTGACGCCCTTTATCCGTCTGCTTGTTGTATGGGTCTTTCATACGTTGCTGGTCTGCCCGTGCTTCCGGTGTATCTTTTGTCTTCCCATACACGCCCAGGAAGCCTAGCAGGTTCACGCAAAGATTCTTCGTCACGTGCATCACGTCGATTGAAGACCGGACCTCTAGGACTTTCCAATAGGGTAGCTCCCAGAATATAGAGCACTTCTTCCATATGGGTACGTGGTTGTCAGCGTCATTCGGAACAGATAGACTGCCAGGACCCTTTCCAAAGATTACTTCTAAATCCTTGACCATGTCATATATAACATCACCATCAGGGAGGTTAGGCTTCTTCCGGCGATCTGCCTCACCGTTGAAATGCTTGCCGGGCTTTCTTACGGCATGACTGTTCGGAAGAAATCGACGATGCCCCAGGTACACATTCTTGTTTCCCAAATGTATACTTTCAGTCTTATCTAAACAGTGCGTGCATGCATTGTATCCCTTGTTTGACTGTCCTGAAATGTTACTAAGAGCAGGCCAATCATTGATGGTTACGAACAGCAACGCTCGTAGGTCAAATTCCTGTTGTTTGTGCTCATCCCACACACGTACACCTGGTTCGGACCACAACTGCAAAAGTTCATCAACTAATGGCCTTAGGTACACATCAATGTCGTTGCCGGGTTGCTTCGGGCCTTGGATGAGCACTGGCATCATAATGAACTTCCGCTTCATGCACAACCAAGGAGGAAGGTTGTAGATACATAGAGTCACGGGCCAAGTGCTATGACTGGAGCTCTGCTCCCCAAAAGGATTAAAGCCATCTGTACTTAGACCAAATCTTAAGTTCCTTGCGTCATCTGAAAATGTCGGGAACTCTCTGTCGATTTTTCTCCACTGGGACCCATCGGCGGGGTGTCTCAACTTCCCGTCTTTCTTACGCTCTTCTTTGTGCCATCGCAACAACCTGGCATGCTCTTTGTTTCTGAACAGACGTTTCAACCGTGGTATTATAGGAGCATACCACATCACCTTAGCAGGAACCCTCTTCCGGGGGGCTCGTCATCGCCCTCAACATCACCAGGGTCATCTTGTCTTATCTTGTACCGCAGTGCATTGCATACCGGGCATTTATCCATATTCTCGTACTCACCGCGGTACAGGATGCAGTCATTAATGCATGCATGTATCTTCTGCACATCTAATCCTAGAGGGCAGATAGCCTTCTTTGCTTCGTATGTAGTCTCGGGCAATTCGTTATCCTTTGGAAGCTTCGGCTTCATTATTTTCAGTAACTTCTCAAATCCCTTGTCAGAACAACCAGTCTCTGCCTTCCATTTCAGCAGTTCCAGTGTGGTACCGAGCTTTGTGCTGCCATCTTCGCAGTTTGGGTACAGCAACTTTTTGTGATCCTCAAGCATGGCCTCCAACTTTAGCTTCTCCTTTTCTGTATCGCATTCTCGCTTTGCATCAGAAATGACCCCACCAAGACCATCAGCGGGCTCATCTGATGCCCGATGTTCACCTCTTTCTTCTTCAACGTCTTCCATACAGTATCACCGCATTCCTCAGGGAACATAGGATAGTTGTCATCATCCTCCTCTTCTTCATTGTCTTCCATCCTAACCCCTCTTTCTCCGTGCTTGGTCCAACAATTATAGCTGGGCATGAAACCTTTCCGAATCACGTGGTCTTGAATGGTTCTCGGGTCAGAGTACTCCCTGACGTTCCGACACTTCTCACATGGACAAGGCATAAAATTATTCACTTTGTTTGCCTCAGCCACATCGAGAAATTTATGCAGGCCTGCAATAAACTCGGAACTGCGTCGTTCGCCGTACATCCATCGCATCCGTGCATCCATCTGCATCATATATAAATTAAGTTTATCAAATACCATTACAATAACATCTTGAATAGTGAAATGACCACCGTACATCGACACGTGCAATATTTCTGTATCAATTACAGACGAAAAGGATAAAGTTGCTAACCTCGGCCGAGGATATCATTTGTGTGAACTTAAGTGTGGGTCGGGCATTTCATCGAACACATCTTGTGCGTGGCAAAGGAAAAAAAAATAGCACCCACTTCCCACCAATCCAAGAGAAAAAAAAGAGGAGAAAGGGGGTGGGGGTTATTTATAGGCAGGGAGGGGTATTGGTCCCGGTTCTTGGCACGAACCGGGACCAAAGCTCCGCCGCACGCCACGTGTCTGGCTCTGGAGCTTTGGTCCCGGTTCTTGGACCCCAACCGAACCGGGACCAATGGTCCACGGTCCCCTGGCAGCTCGAACCGGGACCAGTGCCAGGCACTGGTCCCGGTTTTTCACTGAACCGGGGCTAATGCTGGGGCGGCCCTGGACCAAAGATGGTTTTTCTACTAGTGTCGGGTCCGTGGAGGTTCAGACTGGAGCAGTACAGCGCACACCCCTGCCTTCCGGATGCTGGATGCAGCTGCCGCCAAACCACTTCAAATCGATTAGTGAGACGCGGCCGCCGGAGTCGAGCGCCGAGTCGGGATCTTGGGTAGAGTAGTCTGGAACTGACGCGGCGAAGCTAAGCTGCGCGTGCGGGCGTAGATAGGCCTTCTGCACTCTGCAGGTCGACCTGCCGGTAGTGCGTCGGTGACGGCGACATGCAGCCGCGCTGGTGGCAACGCCATATCCGTGGATATGCATTGGTCAATCGTCGCCTCCGGGCATGGCCTAGCAAGGTTTGGAGATGCATGGGAAATCCAATATATTGGGACATTAGTAGAGTCGACTAATTAGGAAGGGATTTTTCTTGCTGTACTTTGACGAGTGATGTAGAGATGACTATGGCTGCTCCGTGATTTATACTCTTATAGTTGTCGAATATTGACAACAGTATTTACCAGGTGGGATATGAGCATTTTCCGAACACAGAAATGATAAAAAATGGTTGGATAAAATACAAGTATTATGTACGATTTTTTTGAAATAAAAATAGTGAGCTAAAAAAATTGAGTACATAGATGTATTTCCAAAACTAAATAATGTCAATAGAAAAAAAGGAGGCTAGTGGAAAATATCAACTAATCCCTAAGAATATCCAAAGTCAAATTGTGAGTTGAATAAAACTCGGTTCTGATTTGTGAACTGTAAAGATGAGGACAATTAAGCAAAGACGAGGAGAAAATAGAAAAATAGATAAAGGAATCAACACAATATTTTGTTGGATGCAAATTCAATTACAACAATAAAACTACATAAAGCTCAAGAAGATGTTTAAACCATGAAATTTCAATGATCTTGAGGAATAAAAATAGTCTAATGAAACCATAAAAGAATTAAATTTTCATAACATACGAGTTTACATTATGAGAAAGGAGTAACAAAGAGCTTACTCTGCATTCTGACAAATGTCGGAATTGTTTTTAATGTTCCAATAAATCTAACAGTTCAAACGCGCGATTACATAAGATTGAATTATTTAAAGTATTATTTCCACATAAAAATATCATATAAATTTTTAAAATAAGAATAATAATGTGAAGGCAAAATATAACCTACATAGTCTAGCCGCGCAATTGCGCGGGCCACCCCGCCAGTTGTATATTAAGCTAGCAAGCCGCCTCATTAAAAACCTTCCAGTCCACTTAGGTACCCTAGTAAGGAAAAGAGTGTGTCTGAAACTTGCTGCTTGTAGTCGTGTAGGCACAATTACATGGATGTGTATGCTAAGCGTAGAAATGACGCAGTTGCGCGACGTTCCACGGATTGAGGGAGAGTTCCCCTGTTTTTGTGTCCTTCAGTCGATAAGCGCCATCGTCGATAGCTTCTGTGACGATGAAGGGTCCCTCCCATGGGGAGGCGAGCTTGTGCACCTTCTTCTGTTTGAGTCGCAGCACCAAATCACCAGGGACGATGAAGGATCTCTCGTGTAGTCGACGGCCGTAGTAGTTGCAAAGAATCTGTTGATAAACGGCCGTGCGGGAGAGTGCGATGTCCCGTGCCTCATCCAGCGTATCGATGCCATCTTCGAGTGCTTCTTCTGCGTCTGACTTATCGTATGCCACCACGCGAGGTGCGTCGAATCACAGATCGTATGGCAATACTGCTTCGGCGCCATAAACCATGAAGAAAGGAGTGTACTGCGTTGATCTATTGGGCGTGGTTCAGAGACTCCAGAGGACAGAGGGTAGCTCCTCCACCCAAGCACCCGCAGCGCGCTTGAGTGGCACTAGTAGACGTTTCTTGAGGCCGCTGCAGACCAGGCCGTTTGCTTTCTCGACTTGTCCATTGGACTAAGGATGTGCGACTGAGGCGTAGTTGAGCTTGATGCCTTGCTCTGCGCAGAAGTCCTTGAACTTGTCGGCTGTGAAGTTTGTGCCGTTATCCGTAATGATGCTATGGGGTATCCTGAATCTGAAGATAATGGACCTGATGAAGTTAACGGCAGATGTAGCAGTCGAGCTTGTTATGGGTACAGCTTCGATCCACTTCATGAACTTGTCGACTGCCACCAAGAGATGCGTGTGTCCACCGCGAGATGATTTCTTCAGTGGTCCCACCATGTCGAGTCCCACTGGGCAAAGGGCCAAGCGAGCGGGATTGTTTTTAGCTCCGATGCGGGTGCGTGTGGCTTGGTGGCGAACTTCTGGCACCCGTAGCATTTTCTGACTATCTCTTAGGCTTCCTGCATTGCCATGGACCAGTAAAATCCTTCTCGAAAGGCTTTGGCTACCAAGGCTCAATTGCTGGCGTGATGTCCGCAAGTTCCTGCATGGATGCCATAGAGTATTGCTTTGCCATCTTCTGGGTCGATGCAGCGCTGCAGGACTCCAGATATGCTGCGCTTGTATAGTTCTCCGTTGATGATCGTGAAGGCTTTTGAGCGTGGGTGATGCGCTGAGCTTCTGTTGTGTCCTCTGGCAACTCCTGGTGCAGCATGTATGCGAGGAAATGCTTCGTCCATGTTGGCTCCAACGCGTGGTTCTTCCTGCTCAGGCACCATTGTATCCTTAGCCGGTTGATCCTTGGTTGTTGCTGTTGTAGAGGGTGCGATTGGTTGCTTGAGCTTGATGGACCGCTGTTTGATGCACTCGACGAAGACTCCAGGTGGAACTTTTTGCCTTGGTCGAGCCGAGGTTGGCTAGCATGTCCGCTTCTTCATTACTCTCACGGCCTATGTGTCGCAACTCGCAGCCGTTGAAGCTGCCCTCCATGATGTTGTAAAGGTCCCGATATCCAATCATGTTCTCTACCGTGGCTTCGCACTCCTTCATCGTTTGCTGTACAACGAAGTTCGAGTCCCCATAGATCATGAGGCAAGTGGCTCCGCAATTCTTGGCCATCCGCATGCCGTGTGTAGTAGAGCTTCGTACTCAGCTTCATTGTTGGAGGGCTTGTGGAAGGTCATCTGTAATTCGTAGCGGAGTTTGTCGCCTTTTGGTGATGTCAGGATGATGCCCGCGCCTGCACCCTCGAATTTCTTGGATCCGTCAAAGTACATAGTCCATGCGTTGGATAGGTCGGGTAAGTTGTGTAGCTGGGCTCGATCCACTCGGTTGTGAAGTCTGGTAGTACTTGCGCCTTGATCGTGTTGTGGTGCGTAAATTTCAAGTCCCACGGGCCCAGCTCGATGACCCACTTGGCGACTCGCCCTGTCGCGTCGGGGTTGGTGAGGATGTCTGAGAGGCCCGAGGCACTCATCACTGTGATCGGGTGCTCGGTGAAGTAATGGACCACCTTGCGTGAACTCATGAAGACGCCATAGCTAGATTCTGATAATGCGGGTACCACTGCTTTGATATGGAAAGAACCTCGCTGAGATAGTATATGGGCCGTTGCACTCGATGGGCGTGGCCTTCTTCTTCACGCTCAACGACGAGGACGGTGTTGACCACCCTGTTGGTGGCTGCCACGTAGAGGTATAGAGGTTCCTTTTTTTGAGGTGCGACGAGCACTGGTGGAGTCGCCAGGACCCGCTTGAGATCCACGAATGTTGCTTGGGCTTCTGGTGTCCACTCGAATTTGTCAGATTTCTTCATCAGTTGGTAGAAAGTGAGTGCATTTTCACCCAACTTACTAATGAACCGGCTGAGCGCTGCGACTCGGCCGGCTAGGCGCTGAACCTCCCGAAGCTTGGTCGGGGCTGGCATCATGAGGATTGCCTCTATTTTTTCGGGGTTTGCCTCGATGCCTCTGGCAGATACGAGATACCCGAGTAGTTGCCCAGCTGGTACGCCGAAGACGCACTTAGTCGTGTTGAGCTTGATCTTGTATGCGTTGAGCGCGGCGAAAGTCTCGCGCAGGTCGTCGAGGAGTGTGTCCTCTTGCCTTGTCTTGATGATTATGTCATCGACATAAACTTGGACGTTGCGTCCTATCAGGTCCTAGAGGCAGGACTACATCATGCGCTGGTAGGTGGCTCCAGTGTTCTTGAACCCGAAGGGCATAGTTTTGTAGCAGTATACACCATGGGGTGTGATGAAGGCTGTCTTCTCCTCGTCCTCCTCTCGCATCCCTATCTGGTTGTAGCCTGAGTAGGCATCCAGGAAGGACAATCGCGCATAGCCAGCCGTGGAGTCGACGATCTGGTTGATTCGTGGCAACGTGAAGTGATCCTTCGGGCAACACTTGTCGAGGGAGGTGAAGTCGACGCACATGCGGAGAATTTTCGTCTTCTTTTTCTCAACGAGGACTGGGTTGGCGACCCAATCGGACTTCTTGATCTCGCGGATGAACTAGGCGTGAAGTAATCTGTCGACTTCTTGTCCTATGACGACGCGCTTCGGTTCGGAGAAGCGGCGCATGGTTTGCTTGACAGGTTTGGCATCTGGATAAATTTGAAGGGCGTGCTCGGTGAATTCCCTGGGTATACCTGGCATGTTGGCTGGACACCAGGCGAAAATTTCCCAGTTCTCACGGAGGAACTCGACGAGCGTGCCTTCCTATGTGGGAGACAGGCTCGAAGATACGAGCACTGTCTTAGAAGCGTCAGTCGGATGGACTTGGTGTTCCCTTGTGTCGTCGGTTGTGCTGAACGAGGCGTCGGGTGCCGGTTTCTTGTTTGTAGGAAGAGGGTCCTATCATTACCGAGTGAAAGTTCCTCGAGCTGCTGCTGTCGGGGGAATGATTAACCCACGACTTAAGGCTGCGCTATCATTGTTGGGCCACGTGAAAGATGGGCCAATCTCGCATCGCGACTCGATAAAGGAAAGTTCCAGAAGGTCGGTGCAAACTTGCCTTGGAAGACAAGAAAGATAATCAGGCTTCGTGTAGAACTCTTGTAACCTGACGAGCCTCTGTGTATATAAAGAGGACTCGCAGGACTTAGAGAGGGTCAAGCTATCAAGCCCTAAACCCTAGCTCATACGGCGAGTACCAGATCGGATCGCCTCCATTGTAACACCTCGATTATCATATCAATACCAATCTAGGGTAGGCAGGAAGTAGGTCTTTTACCTCACATTGAGGGGGCCGAACCTGGGTAAATCTGTGTTGATCTTTGTTCCTGCGATCCCAAGCTCGGAGATGCTTGACTCGCGTAATCCCACACCTACGAAGTCATCTATGACACCTGACGTGACAAACCCACGACAGTTGGCGCCCACCGTGGGGCCTGCGGTCAAGAGCGTCACGTTCCGCGCAGGATCCATGAAGGGAGCTGAAGATCTTGTTGTTGGCCGTATCATCACGGTCAATGGCACACCCCTCATCGACGATTCAAGCTGGGGGCCGGAAGCAGATTACTTGGAGACCGGCCACGTCATCCCGTTTGGATCCATCAACGTCTTCGTTGGCTTCATCGGTGGCAGGTCCATTAGCGGTCCAAGAAGGCGATTCAGTAGAAGAAGTCGCCGATGATGGGGAAGAATCCGTGGAAAGCATGGACTCGCAAGAGTTTGGGTCCATTATACCTGCCTTTGAAGAAAGTTGCTGGGGTTACCCACCAGAAATCGCATTATCACCAGATCGAGAGACGGCGCAAGTCGCGGTTTACACGACCGGAGGAGCAGGCGCATCAGGAACTGCTGGAGAAACCGAGGCATCGGCACCCCCAAGCAACCCACTTCTTGTCCCCGTGTCAGCCACGAACGCCGCCCTCCGTGCAACAGAAATTGAGGCCGCCAGGGCCGAGCTCCTGTATGAGGTTCGAAGGATGGAAGAAGAGCGCCGCAGGCTCGATCAGATAAACCAAGGAATCCAACAGGAGCGGCAGAGAGTAGCCGCGCTGGCTGCGACTCAACGACAGGTTGACCCGCAAACACAACTGCGCGCGACTCAACCAACAGTGGAAATCCCGCTCACTCCAGCCGCGGGAACGGGAATCCAGACGACTGCGGAAGGAAGGGTACCAACAAATCAAGAGACCCAGCAACAACCAAGGAGGTTTCACACCCCGCAGGGCCATTACCAGAACCCTGTCGATAATATGTATGCTGCGGCTAATATCTTGACTCAGATGGTACCAACAGGCGATGACCCGGTCAATGCTGAGGCGCGGCGCGCGATTCAGATGCTAAGTACGGCAGTCCTGCAACAAGCCAATAGGGCGGAAGCCGAAGCACAGCTGCCCCTCGTACCAGCCAATCACAGGATTGCAGCAGAAAGAAGCGTCCAAAGCAGGCCACCAGAGAACGTATCAGGAGTCGCACAGAGGCAGCAGGAGCAAGTCGCAGAAGCGCAGGCGAATATGCCAGTGGTGCAAACGCGGCCCGCAGATAACCCCGCGGCGCGCCCACAGCCCTGTCCTCGCGACTCAAGGGACCGGCGTGTTTCACTGAAAGGATCAGATCGGAACCTTTTCCTGAAGATTTCAAAGGGCCACGCAAGGTGGCAAACTACAACGCCAGCATGGATCCAACCACCTGGCTGAACAATTACGAGATGGGGATGAGCATTTTGAACGCCTCAGAGGAAATATGTGCAAGGTACCTCAACATGATGCTAGAAGGTGCAGCGCACATATGGCTGCAAAATTTGCCTCCCAACTCTATAAATACTTGGGAGGAACTGAAGGATGCCTTCGTTAAGAACTTCCAAGGAACTTGCAAACGACTCTGCAATATAGAAGATCTCGAGCGTTGTGTCCAGAAGGAAGGCGAGTCAAGTCGCCATTGGATGAAAAGGGTGGCAGAAATAATACACTCCTCAGATAATATACCACCAAGCTCAGCCGTCCTGGTATGGAGAAAAACTGCAAGTTTGAGCCGCTGATTCATAAGCTGGGTCGCATGAAGGATAAAGTCAAGAGCCTCAGCGAGGTGATGGCTGCGGCTAACAAATATGCCGGCTCAGATAAAACCAGAGACGCGTCAGACGGAGAAGAAGAGGAGGTTGCTGCCAAAGGAAAGAAAAACTCCAACAAGCCCCAGCAGCAGCAAACAAGCCACAACAACGCGAATCAAAACAAACGCAAAAACGAAGATGGTCACTCAGGGCTCGTCGCCAATGCGCGTGGAGGATTCAGAGGCCAGCGTGGAAGGGGTCGAGGATACGGCTCCCGTCCAATCAATATGCAAGAAGTTTTTAACCGGCCATGCGACCTTCATGCGACAGGTGATGGACGGCCAGCGGACCATACCAAGGCGCAATGCCACTATTACAAGAAGTGGAAAGAAGAGAGCCAACACAACGGGGGGAATTCCCATGAAGGAAACCCTAGTGCGGCTCATAACACAAATATTGGGCAGCACGGCGCGAGTAACCCCAGGCAAACGGGGCAGTATCACACAATAGTTATCGATACCTCCAAAAGGGAAGAGAAATTGAGCCGCAGAAGTCAGCAGGTGAACGCCGTGATACCAGCAACACCCAATTGGTTAAGGTGGTCAGAATACGCAGTAACCTGGAGTCGCGACGATCACCCGCCACAAGTACGGGAACCTGGCAAGTTGGCGCTGGTTGTGGCACCGTACGTTGCAGGATACAAGCTGACCAAAGTGCTTATGGATGGAGGAAGCAGCATTAATATCTTGTACTACGATACGTTCCAGCGTCTAGGACTCAAGGATTCCAGCCTGCAGCCCACGTCAACAGTATTTCACGGCATTGTCCCAGGAAGGTCCGCACGGCCAGCGGGGAAAATAACCCTAGGGGTAACTTTTGGGACAGAAGAGAACTTTAGAAGCGAATTCCTATGCTTCGAAGTGGTAAAATTCCAAAGCCCATATCACGCCTTGTTTGGAAGAACGGCCTTTGCTAAGTTTATGGCCAGGCCATGCTACGTGTACCTACAGTTGAAGATACCAGGACCAAAAGGGGTCATCACAGTGTACGGAGATAGAGAAAAAGCGATAGAATGTGAAAAGGGAGATGCGGCCTTCGCAGAATCCGCCTGTGCCGCGGAAGAGCTAAAAGGTTATAAGTCGCAGGTGGACCCAAACGACATGAGTGTAGTTACCACGCCATCTGCCGAGCCACCAATGAAATTCAAAGCGGCCCAGGACACTAAGCAGATAAATCTTGTTCCTGGCGACTCATCCAAGCAAACCAGCATTGGAGCACACATGGAAGAAGAGCAGGAGAAGGCCCTCGTCGCTTTTCTCCAGGAAAATAAGGACATCTTCGCATGGAAGCCGTCAGATATGCCAGGGGTACCAAGAGAATTAGCAGAACATAGCCTCAAAGTGAACCCTGCGGCTAAACCAGTGAAGCAGCCACTACGGCGTTTCCACGATGATAGGAGAAAGGCAATAGGAGAGGAAATAGCTCGCTTGCTGGCTGCAGGATTCATCACGGAGGTATACCATCCGGAATGGGTGGCAAACCCAGTGTTGGTTATGAAAAAGAACGGTACGTGGCGAATGTGCGTTGATTACACCAGTCTTAACAAAGCTTGTCCAAAGGATCCATTTGCTTTGCCGCGAATCGACCAAGTGATTGATTCAACTGCTGGGTGCGAGCTGTTATGCTTTTTGGACGCCTATTCAGGCTACCATCAAATCAAGATGAAGAGGGAGGACCAAGAAAAGACGTCCTTCATCACACCCTTTGGAGCTTTTTGTTATGTCAGCATGCCCTTTGGGTTGAAGAACGCAGGTGCGACTTACCAAAGATGCATTCAGAATTGTCTACATGAGCAAATAGGTCGCAACGTTCACGCCTACGTGGATGATATTGTGGTTAAGTCGCAAGTTAGCCAGGATCTTATTAGTGATCTGGCAGAGACATTCACAAATCTCAGAAAATACAACATGAAGCTCAACCCCACAAAGTGCGTCTTTGGAGTACCAGCAGGAAAGCTATTAGGATTCATAGTATCAGAAAGAGGCATTGAGGCCAACCCTGACAAGATAAAGGCCGTGATGGATCTCCAAAAACCAGAAAAGATAAAAGATGTGCAGCGACTTACCGGATGCGTAGCAGCTTTGAGTCGCTTTATATCAAGATTGGGAGAGAAAGCACTACCTTTGTACAGACTGTTGAAAAAATCAGACACCTTCGTTTGGGACGCAGAGGCCGACGAAGCTCTGACAGCCTTGAAACATCAATTGACAAATGCTCCAGTTCTGGCGGCTCCAAAGGATAAAGAGCCATGCTACTATACATAGCGGCAAATTCCCGTGCTGTGAGCGCTGTCATGGTTGTGGAGAGACAAGAACCCGGAAAGGAATACCCTGTCCAGAGACCAGTATATTACGTGAGCGAAGTCCTCACAGCTTCCAAACAGCGTTACCCACAGTGGCAGAAGTTGGTGTTTGGAGTGTTCATGGCGAGTCGCAAGCTGAAGCACTACTTCCAAGAACATCCAATAACTGTGGTTAGTTCAGCACCATTGGCAGATATCATCGTAATCGAGAAGCTACTGGAAGAGTCGCTAAGTGGGCGATCGAGTTGGGACCACATCACATCAGCTACGAGCCGCGCACATCAATTAAGTCGCAAGCCCTTGCAGATTTTATTAACGATTGGACAGAAATCCAAGTCGCTCCTAGCATGGCAGAAACCAAATACTGGACCATGCATTTTGATGGGTCAAGACAGTTGCAAGGCTCGGGGGCTGGAGTTGTTCTAACATCTCCCAAGGGAGACAAGCTGCGGTATGTGCTACAGATACACTTCAACTGCACAAATAACGTGGCGGAGTACGAGGCACTGCTTCATGGTCTACGTATAGCAAAGGAGATGAACATCAGTCGCATACGCTGTTTTGGCGATTCAGACTTGGTGGCACAGCAGGTCTCTGGAACGTGGGACAGCAAGGATGCGAACATGGCTGCATATAGAAGAGAGGTGGACAGAATTGCTGGACATTTCACTGGATACCAAGTTGAACATATTGATCGGAGACAAAACGAAGCTGCAGATGCCCTGTCTCGGCTTGGATCCAACAGACAGTCAGTCCCACCCAATGTTTTCCTGGATGAACTGCACAATCCATCAGTCAAACCTCCAGCAGAGATTGACATTGCAGAGCCAGAGGACGATTCAACTTTAGTCGCAGCCCTGCATGAACAGCCAGGATGGACAGAGCCATACATGGCATATTTAAGTCGCGGAGTGCTGCCAGACGATGAGATTGAGGCGCGCAAAATCATACGACGATCAAAGGCCTATACAATCATCAACAACGAATTATACAAGCGCAGCGTGTCAGGAGCATTCCAAAGATGTGTCTCACCAGAAGAGGGACGAAAAATCTTGCACGAAATTCATTCAGGCGATTGTGGCCATCATGCTTCGTCAAGATCTTTGGTGGCAAAGGCGTTCCGACATGGATTCTTCTGGTTAACAGCATTAGCAGATGCAGAGCAAATTGTCAGAGTGTGCGACGGATGTCAAAGATACGCTAGGCAAGATCATATGCCAGCTCAAGCACTTCGCACAATACCCATCACATGGCCTTTTGCCGTATGGGGTTTTGACATGGTAGGGCCCTTCAGACGGTCTTCAAACGGAAAAACTCACCTCCTGGTCATGGTGGACAAATTCACAAAGTGGATAGAAGCAGAACCTGTGGGAGATTGCGAGGCTGAAACAGCAGTCAAGTTCTTGAAGAAGGTCATATTCCGCTTCGGTACCCCCATAGTATCATTACAGACAATGGGAGCAACACCTCTGAAGGGGCTACACAGATATTTTGCGCAGACAATGGGATAAGATTGGACCTCACGTCAGTAGCACACCCGCAGAGCAATGGACAAGCTGAGCGAGCTAACCAGGAAATTCTCCATGGAATTAAGCCGCGCCTTATTGAAAAGGTCGAAGCATCTCCAGGATGTTGGGTGGAAGAATTGCCAGCAGTACTGTGGAGCTTAAGAACAACCCCTAACAGATCCACAGGATTTACACCATATTTCATGGTCTATGGAGCAGAAGCAGTCATGCCCAGCGACATCATACATGATTCACCAAGAGTTGCGGCTTACATCGAGACAGATAATGAGATAGCTCGGCAAGACTCGGTGGACACATTAGAAGAGGTTAGAGACTTGGCAGCATCAAGGTCAGCGGTATATCAACAAGACTTGCGACGCTATCATGCCAGACGCATCAAAACCCGCACCTTTCAAGAAGGCGACCTAGTACTGCGACTTAAACAAGATCACAAGGGAATGCATAAGCTGTCCTCTCCATGGGAAGGACCCTACATCATCAGCAAGAAGCTAAACAATGGGTCGTACTATCTGCTGGATGTAAGGGAAGAAAGCAGCGAACGCCATGATTTCGAGGATCGTCTCGAGGCACCTCGCCCTTGGAACGTCGCACACCTGCGACCGTACTATACATAAGAAAAGGCTAATCAGAGCCAAGCATCATCCTTTCCAGCTTTATAGCTGAGTATCATCACAGCCACTCAGGGCTAGAACTTCAACTTTGGTCGCCACCTAGGCGCGACCTATGCAACATCTGATCGCCACCCAGGCGCGATCGACCCTTGTATCAGAAACCGGCTGCCACCTAGGCGCGGCCGTAAACTTTGTATCATCTCTGGTCGCCACCTAGGCGCGACCGACCCCATGTATCACCATGGATCGCCACCTACGCGCGATCCAACCCTATGTATAACACTCGGTTGCCACCAAGGCGCGACCTTATGTGTCATCATAATCAAAGCTTATCATAGCTTAGCCTATCATGGCATATCATTATGTTTCTTGGGGTCTTTGTTACCCTGAAACAGCCAATTTATTGGCAATTATCAAATTTACCTTAAGTTGGATTGCTACTCGCATTATGTGGCCAAAGTACTGGGGTGTGGCGTCAATCGAGCTTGATTGCCTATCATGGCCGCTCTCGACCCTGAACACACATGTTCCTAGGAAATACTGAGTCGCGCGAGTGCCCACTTAAGGATTCAGATGGCCTAACTAGAGGTCGATGTACTGCTTATAGTACGGCAACACCAATTACAATTACTTGTATCTTAACAATTGTTTTATTCATGATATCAAGTTACAGGTGATGACCTTCAGAATTCTCTGAGAAGAATTGAGATGATTACCACGTTACATCCTCTCAATCCTTGGGGGCTACATCATATTATCATCAAAAATTTGAAGATGGATCGTCATCAAGTTCTGAAGCTATCAGGCTACTCTAACAAAGAAGCTCACGAAGTCAGATGATCTTCCAGGTGCGAGTCAAGGCCAATCCTGCACAATTATAAGTCGCGAAATAAGGAAAAGCGCGGCCTAAACATTCAAGATCAAGAAATACTATGAAGTTCAGGCCACGCTTGGGGGCTAATGTCGGGGGAATGATTAACCCGCGACTTAAGGCTGCGCTATCATTGTTGGGCCACGTGAAAGATGGGCCAATCTCGCATCGCGACTCGATAAAGGAAAGTTCCAGAAGGTCGGTGCAAACTTGCCTTGGAAGACAAGAAAGATAATCAGGCTTCGTGTAGAACTCTTGTAACCTGACGAGCCTCTGTGTATATAAAGAGGACTCGCAGGACTTAGAGAGGGTCAAGCTATCAAGCCTAAAACCCTAGCTCATACGGCGAGTACCAGATCGGATCGCCTCCATTGTAACACCTCGATTATCATATCAATACCAATCTAGGGTAGGCAGGAAGTAGGTCTTTTACCTCACATTGAGGGGGCCGAACCTGGGTAAATCTGTGTTGATCTTTGTTCCTGCGATCCCAAGCTCGGAGATGCTTGACTCGCGTAATCCCACACCTACGAAGTCATCCATGACACTTGACGTGACAAGCCCACGACAGCTGCTGCATGCCGAAGGACTCGGAGATCCTGCTGAACTCATGGTCGCAATTGTCTGAACGTTGGAAGTCGCCGTGCACAGTGATGACTCCCTTTGGTCCTGTCATCTTGAGCATGAGATAGGCGTAGTGTGGAACTGCCATGAAGCGAGCGAACGTCGGGCGGCCAAGTATAGCGTGATACTGCGATTTCTAGTCCACACCTCGAAGTCGATCATCTCCTTTCGGAAGTGGTCGGGTGTGCCAAAGATTAGTTCGAGTGCGATTACGCCTTCCGGGTAGACTGCTTTTCCTGGTATGATGCCGTGAAAGGTGCTGTCTGACCTTGCTAGACTTTCCAGAGACCTGCCCATCTTTCGGAGAGTGTCGACGAAGATGATGTTGATGCCGCTGCCGCCGTCCATGAAGACCTTGGTCATGTGGAATTGCCAAATCTGTGCTTCGAGTACCAGCGCGGCATGACCTGGGCGCGGTACCTGCGGAGGGTGATCCTCCCGAGAGAAGGTGATGCTGGTTTCCGAGCCCTTAAGGTACTCGGGTACGGCTGGTGGCATTGCCACGGCCTGGTAGACTTGGCGGGTGATCAATTTCTGGCATCTGTTTGATGGCCGCCCCTTCTGTGTCATGTTCATTTGCCCTCGAGCCTGAGGGTATTGTTCTCCTGACGCGGGAGGTGCGTCCAGTCTCGGTTGGTACTGGATTGCTCCTGCGATGTTTGCAGGGTTTGCTGCGGGTGGTCCTAGGAGGACCAACTGTGGTGCTGGTTGCTGCGTTGGGGCTGGAGCCAGGATTTTGGCGAATGCCCCGTTAATGCGCATGGTTTCTTCGCTTTTGAATAGATGGAATTTGCATGGTTCCTCGAGCTCCTACTTGGGTGTAAGCTCTGGTCGCAAGGTATCGCGAGGTCTGCATCGCCAGTAACGTCTCTGGTTTCCATCGTTCATGTACTCCTCTCAGCTTTGACTGTTCTGGCGATTGTTATCGCGGCTCCGGTCTTCGCGGGTGTCGGTGAATCCGGCTGCTACTAGCTCGGCTGGCTCTCCTTCGTCGAAACGAGCCTTGCGCTTGTGGCGGCGATCGCTGCCGCGGTTGTTTCTACGGCCCCAATTGCTTGGTTCTCCTTCCTCGTTTGGGAACTCATTGCGTACAGAGTCCTCACCATCAGCCCATTCGTTGGCGATCTTCATGAGCTCGACTATAGATTGCGGCTGGAGGCGACCGAAGACCTCCCGAAGGTCGTGTCGAGTGACACCACGAATGAATGTGTCGATTGCTCTGTCCTGTCCAGCGCTGGATGTAGGATCGTAGTGACTCATCTTTACACTGCTTGTAGGCCTGCAGTTCTGCGAACGTTGCGGGCCTTGAGTATGTGCCGAGGAAGTTTTTGACGAAAGCATCTTCGAACTGGTCCCAAGAATTGAAGGAGTTCCGTGGTAGGTTCTGGAGCCAGGTACGTGCTGATCCTATGAGCATCAGCTGGACATACTACATGGCTGTTGTCATGTTACCTCCTTGACAGTTGACTGCGATGATGTAATCGTCGAGCCAAAGTTTGGGATCCTGCGTGCCGTCGAACTTGACTGACTCTGATGTGAGCTTGAAGCCTCGCGGTATTCTTGTGGCACGTATGCGGTAGTGGAAACAGGCAAGATCGCAAGGTTCGTTGTCGCCGTCCGAGTAAAGCTCAACAGTCGGGGTATTGACAGGTCGAAGGGAGCGACTGCGGTCGACTGTTTGTTGTGTGATGATGTTGCGCAAGTCTTCCCCCTCTTGCAGGTGACGAACAGGTCGATCTCCACGTGCTGCTCTTTCACGGTCGCGTCTGTCGCGATCTCCTCGTGCTGGAGCTGTTGCTATGGCTGTGGCTCCTGTGATCAGCGCCGCCTCTGCTAGGCGAAGCACCTGGATTTGTTGTCGGTGTAGAGCTGCACGGGTCACTTTCCGGAGGTTGAGTTGCCCGCAGGTACGTGGACAATGACATGAGAGCACCCGAGGCTATTCTGGGGACGGGTATCCCGTCTGCGTCTTCGGTCATAAACAATGATTCGAGGTTGCGAGTGGTCGCAGCCCTCTCAGCATCTGTCATCAGGCTGATACGCGGTCTAGAGCGCCTGTTGTCTTGCGTAACAATTGGTCCTGAAGAGGAGAAGGGTTAAGCTGCTCGACGAGCACTCGACGCGTCGGCGAGTTCCTTACGCCGGGCCAGCTCGGCTTTCTCCAGTAGCAGCTTCTCGTTCTCCTTCCACACGAGGTATTGGTATGCCATCATGTCCTCTCGAGTCGCTTCCGCAGGAGGAAAAGTACATTCTTGGACATGCTTCATGGCCCGGATTCCCATCTCTTGGGTGATCGCTAGGGTTATTTCTTTGTCCGGCATGGTGACTTCCATTGGAAATGTGGGTTCCTCGTGGCGGGGACCGGTGTCGGGTGTCCTGTTGTTTCTTGCATCCACCATGAAGACTTGGACAGGGTAAGATGGCGCAGTCCAGTGCGCGTTGCTGCTGCTGCTCTTGCCGCCGGAACTGTCCTTGGAGCTGAAGATGGAGGCGACGTAGTAGATGCCGCAGTCGGTGCAGAACTCGCGGGCAAAGAAGCAGTCGGTGGTGTCATGGGTGTCGGAGTCAAAAAAGTTGCGGGTGTAGCTGAAGCAGATGCGATCTCCGTAGTTGATGGAGACTCGAATCCCGCGGTCGGAGCAGGTGCGATCTTCGTAGTCGACGAAGATGTAGGCGACGTAGTCGAAGCAGGCGCGATATCCGCAGTCGACGAAGATGTAGGCGACGTAGTCGAAGCAGGCGCGATCTCCGCAGTCGACGAAGATGCAGGCGACGTAGTAGAAGCAGGCGCGATCTCCGCCATTCGATGAAGATGTAGGCGACGTAGTCGAAGTAGGCGCGATCTCCGCAGTCGACGAAGATGCTGGTGACATAGTCGAAGCAGGCGCGATCTCCGCAGGTGCACGATCGGAGAGCCGGAGCATCCCCCACTTGTTCACATGGAACTTCATGCTACCGAAAGTAAGGCACATACCTCCGTAGAGATCGGCGTACACCGATTGGTGGGCCGGCGGGTGGGGGACGAACTTGAAGGAGCCGACGCGGATCGGCGTCGTGATCGTTGTCGAGTCGATGATCATTGCAGATGGGGCCGGTGCAACCATGATTACAGCACTCTTCTTTCCCACAGATGTCACCAGTTGACGTGGGGTGGCCACGGCAAATCACAGGGTCAAGTACCCCAGGTTGATTGAGAGGGAGAGAAGTTGGAGTGCTGGTAGTTACCACGGCTGACAAGTAAGGCGATTTACCCTGGTTCAGGCTCCCGGAGGATAATACCCTACTTCCAGCTTGTCTGTTATTGATAAATTGGAGATGTTACAATGGTGATCCCGGCGAGATGTCGATCTCGCTAGGGTTTCAGCGGTGGAATATGAGCGTGTCCTTAGATCAGCGGCCCTCCCAGCGTTTATAAAGAAGGCTGGGTCTCGGGAGTTCGCAACCGACTAGGTTTACAGTTATGGTAGGTTCTACCGACCTAGGTTTTGCCTGTCTTGGGCCGTACTCTATTTTCTTGGACTCCCTTCGTGGGCATTGATCATCGTCTTCTAGTAAGACACTGATTGGGCCCTTGTCCTTGCGTGCACCAGGTACCTTTATAGTGGGGCACCCGATAGGTAGGCCCATGTCATCGGTACTAACAAGGTGTTCTAACAATTGTTTTAGTCTATCATATTAAAAATGTACCAACACATTCCGCCTAGTGCATAAAAAATCTAACAGAGCTATCATATCAATATACTAGTAAATCTGACCTCGCTAAACGCGCTCTAACACGTGACATCCGACATATAAATACATGAATATATACAAGCATGTTATAATTAACAATTTTCGAGATGTCGAGGAGAAGCCAGCACGGTGGAAACTCCAGACTTGGACCGTGCACGATGCTTGGAAAGGCCATATGAAGGAATGACCGTTACACTATTATGCTTTTTATGATTTTCTAGAACAGTACGTAGCACACATGTAGTTAAAATTTTAATTACTTTTGATAAATTGGCAAAAATGGATTTCATAATGTATTGAAAATTCAGAAAAAAATCGGCACAACAACTAAATATGGTATATTATTTTGAAAATTTTAGTTCTGGCATTGTGCACCCTATTTGTTGCGCTTTCTACAAGTGAGACCTATTTAGGCATTTGGAAACTGAAAAAAAATATTTTCTTCTTATGGGAACCATTGTACTATGACTTTACCGTGTGGTGCTGTTGTGTTCCAGTCTTAGGACGGAGGCAATTAGCATTCAGAGGGCTCATCGGCACGGTCAATGAAGTTGTCTGGTTGGTAACGCGTGGCACGCAGGGAGAAGGCTCTACACACATTGAACGGTAGCCCATGAGGCAATTAGAATTGCACACCATTTATTTAGTTCAACCCCCGTGCAATGATTCTACACTATTACACATTTCAAACCGTATGCGATTTAAGACTGCTGAGATGGTTGTCCACTCATGCCAATGACCATTTAAATTGGTCGTAATCGACAAAATATGAGGTCGTAGACCATTGTTGTCTACGTTATGACCAATTTGTGTACTCAGATTATGACCTTTCTCACTAAAATGGTCGCTATGTTTTCAGGTTTGGACCCTCCCAAACGAGTTATGACCGTTTGGTTCAAATGGTCACCGATATGACCAATTAAACCACCATCACTAAATAAGGTCACAAGTTGCATATTTCTTGCAGTGGGTATGTAACACATGTTTCATAAAAACAAGCCATATGCGATTATTTGGCCATAGAACGCAGGTCTAAGGCTTACACACGGTTTTAGTTTGGTACCGTAAGCGATAGACATAACACACATGGATCGCTCCATCCGTGCCCGATTTGGTGGGCTTAAATTGCCCAACCTATATTGTGAAGAGTTCCGTAGGTGGAATAGGCCGGAGTCTGATCCCTTTGAGGAGCCGATTGATGCGACGGTGGTGCTCTTGGCGGGTAAGGGCAAGAAACATGCCCGCAACAGGATTCTAGGTAGCAATGTCCAGACTACCATCACATACCACAGGTCCGATCTGGCACCTCGAGGGGTGCTCTTGGGTCTACGCCACGGCCTTCCAGTACACATGTGGCCACCACTGTAAGTTTTTCTCCTTTTCATCTTCTTTTCTTTCTTTCGTTTCTGTTGTGCTATGCTAACGAGATTGATTATGTCGTATTGTAGCCCCAGCAAATTGAAGCCTATGATAGGATGATGGCTCAGTTTTCGGCAGACTGCTGGGCATACCACGAGGCGAGCACTCAGGCTTAGGAGTGCCAGAATGTCATTCTAGAGGTTAGTTCTCGCCCATTGTAGCCAAGCGACGATTTTGTTTTACTCTCACCACTTTTAGCCTCGGGCTTCATGATGCATGACATCACCGTTTGTAAACTAACGTGCAAGCCCTTGCTGATCTATATGCTAATGGGACTCCGCTGCCACTGTTCCCAACCACGCCACAAGTTCCACCCTCTCCACCGAACACACCATCGATGCAAGATTTCTTGGATCATGGCGGATATGTGACTCCAGTTAGCTGGCTTCTTCACACTATACCCAATTGCATAATATGTGTCTTTTGAACACGTAAGGTACTTACTATATCTTGCTCCAACTTGTAGGGAACCTCTGGACGCAACGCTTTCTTTGCTGGTTCTAACTCTGGTCGTGCTTCCGGTTCAGAGTCCTCATAGACCCCAATTCATCAAGGCCGCGCTGGCTCTACACCTACCTCGTCCCGTCATCAGGACGACGACCCGGTTAGTTCTGTCAATTATTGCATCCAATTTAAACTTACACACGTCGCCATGCTAATAAACGGCTGTCCTTCTTCTTATTATAGTGCTGATGCATGCTCACGGTGGTGGACTTCATGTCGTCGCGGTGCTCGGAGTCCGTTTTTTACCGGTTTGTGCTTGTAGTGTCGAACATGTCGTTTTGTGCTCGTTTGGACTTGTCGTGACAAATATATATGTATCGAACTGGTCGTGCTTGTGCGTTGTGATATGTATCCCAATATATGCGAACTATTCATGCTTGTGCTATCTTATATGTTTCAATTATGCGATGGAATGGACTTGTATATGATGAAATGTGTGTATTCCCCTTATTTCTTGATGAAGATGATGTATGTGCGTGAATCTGGGGACAATTCTGCTATATATAGCATTTATAAATAGCAGGAACGAATCAAAAACAAGGGATGGGCCAAAAAATCTGTGAACTTGTGTGCCGATGACAAAAGCCGTATGCATAGCGCGCCCAGAATGAACCAGATTCTGGCACGTGTCATAATGTATCGCATATTCGTACGGCCAAAGCCGTAGGCATTTCCTCAGTTTCCGTCGGCATACATTATAGCGTATGCCTACAGTTTTTGTCGTAGGCATTTCCTCCCATTGGCCGTCGGTATAGGTAGCATCAGTAGCCACCAGATCATGCCATGTGGACGATGTATGCCTACGACATTTGCCATCGGCATAGATTCATACGGCGTCCACGAACGTGAACCACTTTTTTCCCGAGAGCCAATGAAAACCGTCGGCATACGTGCCATATGCCGGCGGCCGATGTATGTCGACGGATCTTCCTTTGTATGTCGAGGAAGCAGAAGCGATGGCCAAAGGCCGTCGACATACACATTTGTCGTCGTCATATGGGTATGCCGATGGTATTTGTGCCGTTGCCGAGGGTTCTTAGCCATCGGCATACAGAGAGATTCCTATAGTGTCTAGAGTAAAAAGTTTCTAATTAGTAGTAGCTAATATATAGTTTTAGTTCAATATAATAAAAATACTAACTTGTACTTTGTGCATCGATCTAATTCATAAAATACAAACCAATAACTTCTAAAAAACTAACAGTTATATTAATTCTCCCTCTGTCCCGGTTTATAGGTCCTACGCGTTTCACTAGATCATCAGTTCGATCAACGTAATATGAGTTATAAAACTGAAAAAAATATCATTACGAAATAGAACATATAAATTTAAATGGTATACTTTTTGTAATATATAACTCCATTTTTTTATAAAGGGAATATATTAATATCAAATGTACCAATTACACCCAGCCTCTGCAACAACATAATATCACAAACTAGTCGAGAAATTAAGGATGCACACAACCAAAAATTAAAAAAATAAAATAAAGAAACCCGCGGAACTGATCAGCGAAGGAGTAGGAACTACCACCACTAGAGGCTACACCCGGATTACAAAAAAATTCTCCAAGAACGACACCTCCAAGAAGGGAACCGTGCACAAACACAGTCGTCGCCTGATCATAGATCATGAGTTTTCACCCTGAAGAAAGTCCGACTGAATTCCAAGAAATGCCTTCAACAAGGGGACGAATAGAGATCCGCCATTGCAAGGTACATCTAGTGAAGGTCAGACCTAAGATTTTCACCCTGAAAGTCGAGACTTTGTGCCCAAAGAGCACCAACAAGAAGAAGTTCCGCTGTGTTGCACCCCTGCTTCCGAAGACTGCTGCAAAACACCAATCGTCCAGTACATAATCTTCACCATATCCGAAGTCGCCTCCTCATCACTTGTAATCTTGAACTCGATATGAGCCATCGAGATGCACTGGCCATCCGGCACAAGCACCTTGAAATTTCCCGTCATTTTCATCCCCGTCATTTTCAGCACCATGGTTATGTTGGTTAAATTGACGATGCAGAGACAGTGTGTAAGACCTATAAACCAGGATGGAGCGAGTACATGATAAACATACCCTAGGTTTGAGGGTGTGACTCTCATGAGTCCTCCCGCCGATTTGAGGGTGTGATGCTTGATGTTCTAAGAAATAGTGGAGTGTCGTGCTCGAACTCAGGGAATAAACTACAAATTGTTGTTCCTAAATCACAGCTAGATCAAAGAAAGGGATTGGTTTAACAAAGAAAAGGTAACTGTTTTTGGGGTTTTAGCTTAGAATGACAAACAAAACATGATAATAAACAGTAGCAATTGAGGTTTTGAGATGGACAGCACAAAATCATAAGGAAACATGACTAACAAACATCACTGATGGACAAAACAACAAGTACTGAACATAAACAACGTCACAAAGTGGATCACTGGAAAAATTAAAAACCAAATGACTAAGGCTGAAATTTAGCACTGGAAGATGAACAGTAAACAGAGTTCAAACATAGAATTCAAGCAGAACAGAGGCAGGGGACTAGATGTTTCTTCCTTGGGCTTGATGGAATGCTGGTTCTTGACTGGTCTTGGGTGTTGGTGAAGATCACAGCATCAGAAGGTTTAGAGGAAGAACTTGGAGCAGCAGAGGAGGAGATGATCTTGCTCTGAATCTTCAGTCACGAGTCAGTCACCAATCTTCACGGTGATGGAGTTCTTGAGCCATGTTCTTGCTGTTCTTGATGTTCTTGGTGATGGAAAAGGTGTTGTGGTGGCTGATGAAAGGTGGAGAGAGTTGTGTTGCGGATCGATGTGTCCAGGAGGTGGCCTTGCTGCTTTATACCGTTTTTGCCTTTTTGGTGATGTGGTCTTGCGTGGTGGTTGGGAGGGAAGCTTCCCCCTCCTCCACAGCTCATGGAGTACATGGGATGTTTCCACCTTTTTAGCTTTTCTGCTTTTCTCCTCTAACTTCCTTTCTTCTCCCACAAGTTGATCCACATGACTTCACTGCCTTTTTTCCTTGTAGTCCTTTGTTGATGACCAAATGTAGATGTTTAGAGTGCCTTTTTACACTGTTCCGCAATAAGACAATGAAAGTATATGAAATGCTCATTTTGACCATATTATGCTATCTGACAAGGTTTTAGCTATGAATTTGAGGGTAAAAAGGGATGTAGATGATTAAAACAGGGGCTGCAAAACATATAAATGTAACATCCCAAGTTTTTCAAAAAGTTGAAAAATCAGAAAAATTAAAACTTTTGAAAACTACTATGTATTTTGCTTTGAAAAGAAAATTCATGCATGCATTCATCATCATCTTGCATTGTTGCTTCTGGTTATTTCAAAAAGTGGGAAATAAATTTCCACTTGAAAACATATTTAAGAAAATATATTAGTAGAGCATTTATGCTCCAAATTCTTTTGACTTTTGAACTTATTGTTCCGTTAATGTTTGCTTGTGAATTGATTGTATTTGTTGAAATATATATATTTGTAAAATGTTTATCTGGTGGTATTTAAGTTTTATTCAAGTCACATTTGATTTGTATTAAACCTATTTTATTTTTGACATCAAATGTCATATTGATTATTAAAAACTTAGTTTGGAAATCAAAATGATTTCTATTTGAAAAGTGTGTTTGGTTGTGAATTGTTTGTTTGTATGGAGAATTATTCTATTACTTACCTATTCTCTATTTTCAAATGTATAGTTTTGCTTTTGAAAGAAAATATTTACTTGGATCTTAAAATGAGTTTTGAATTAATTATGAATTATCAAACCCCTTTTAAACAAAACGAGTTTTAAACAAATTATCTTTTGAGTGATATGTAATATTATTACTCATATTTTGCTTTGGGTTAAAATATAATTTCGAAAGGATTTTTTTTATAAAACCCTATATAGTTTCAAATGACATTAATATGTCCAAAATTCATTTAAACACATTTCAAAAATTTAGTTTACAAAACGTATTGGAAAATGTGTTTTGAAAGTTTCAAAATAAAGAGTTTGATTTTACAAAATTTTAGAAACTGGTTTGAGTCCATTTGGGCATTTATTTTAAAAGATATTGAAGTTTCCTTTTTGAAAAAGACATTTTTGAACAAAAAAAAATGCCCTATCTATCGCACGGTGCAGCTCGTAGAAGCCCAACAGCAGCCCAGGCCCGCCTCGTCCTTTCCTCTGACTGACATTTCGGCCCCACCAATGATGTCAGCGATGACATCATCATCGTCTCCACCGTGTTCATCACGGATTCATCCCGAAACCCTACCCGAATCCTTTCCAAATTCGTTGCGATTCCTTCGCGATCTTCCCGGGAGTTGGCCCCATATAAACCTCCAGAACCCCCGCACCAAAAGCCCCCACAAACCCTAACCCGAGAGCCCCAGGCTGCCCACAAAATTGCCGCCGCCGTCCGCCATTACCGCCGCCGTTCGAGCACGATTCCAGCGACACCGCAGGTCTACACCGCCACCTTTTGGTCCCCTCCGAGTTTTCTCAACCTGGTGCATCTCCCTGACCCTTCCTCGATTTTTATTTCATAGCTAAACATCGAACGCAAGCTCGACAGAAGCTCGTCGCCATCTGGAGCTTCTTCGGCCGAGCGTCACCGGCGTTACAGGACGGGCTCGAGCACGCAGACCCTCCCATCTTCTTCGTCGTGGTGTACCGCGTCCCGTCGCCATCTCCCCGAGGCCAGAGGAGCACCAGAGCGTCGCGAACATCCACAACCGAGACGCAGCTCCGCCGCCGCCTCCATCTCCGGCGACCGAGCGCCGCCACGGTAAGGTCGTCTCACCTCGGCCGTCCGATCTCGTTTTAACACGTAGGATTAGATCCCGTTTCGAACCGGTATCGACAAATCACGGAGCGCTACGTCGCGGCCGAGTCAGCAACACAGTCAGCCCAGCTCCGCACCAACCAGAGGACGCCACGTGGCCCAGGGACCCTAGCACGAAGATTCTTTGGTTTTCTTTACGTTTTAGCCCCTGCGCATCACAGATTAGTCCCTGCGACTAGATCTATTATTAATTTTTATTCCTTTATCAGAAAATTATGAAATTTATATTTTTGGATAGCTACTGACGTGTAGAAACTTTTGGCATGGATAATTTTTAGTTTTGCTGAATTAATTTTGTTTATTTTAAAAAGTGGCTTAATTAATGTTTTAAACATAACTCTAAATTAAAATTTGATAATTGATTAATTTCTTTTGCTATAATTTTATATGACTAAGTTATGGCCGTAGGATTACTCTAGTATTTTTTTTAAAAGTAATTTTCTACGTTTTGGGTAATTATTTATGATTAAATGCTTTTAGGTGGTATTTTAATAATTAAAATTGATTAAAATTTATCTTTCTTCATATTTTCGGCCAATAAAATGATTTAGTCATATTTTTGATCATCCTAGATATAAAAGTACTTAGAAATATTTTGCCCTCCAAATGGAGTAACTTTCTTCCTTAGAAAAATTTTGAGTATTAAAATTTTGACCACACTTTTCCTTGGAAATTTCCTTAGAAAATTTCAACACCTTAAAAGTGCTAAATCTTTTCCTTAGAAAAAATTTAGCATCCTGAAAACTTATTTTGTTTCCCTTAGGAAATGTTCTAAGTACTTGCTACCACAAAAGTTTGTCCTTAGAAAAATTATCAACTTATGCTTTGCATACTTTCCTTAGAAAATCTGGCACCTCTTATTTTGTTAACTTCGCCTTAGAATTTATTCTTGACTTATTGTTTGACCCTTGGTCCTTAGTTATTTTGGACCATATTTCATTGCTTGCATTCTTAGAATAATTTCATGGCATGGCATGCATTCCAGTCCTTAGAAATAATTTGCACTTTATACATGATATTCCTCCTTAGAAATTTTGAGGATGCATGATTAGCCCTTTTAACCCTTATAGCCAAAAAAGACCACTAAGTTAGAAATTAGTGGAAACAATGAAGATTGCATTGTTATTCTTGGAGAATTCAACATGAAGTTAGAAGACCAATGAAAACTTGGCCAAGAAAACAAGACTCCATAAGCATCTCCAAGAAGTAAAAGTACTTAGAAGAAAATCAAGAAGAATTTCATGAAGACCAACCACCTACATTTTGTAAGTCTTTTCTTTCCTTTCTCTCCTTCTTCCTTCTACTCTTAGACTACATGGTGGCTAAGTGATATTCAAGACCAACCTTGTTGTTGCCAAACATCATCAAAACTGTAGAACCATCAAGTCTACAAATTCAAGGAGGTACATCAAGGAGAAAACTACAAAGAAGCAAGGAGAAGAGTCTTGGAAGATCAACTACTCCGTTCTGTCTATCTTTTCTACTTCTTTCTATCCTTTCTTCTTTCTACTTTCTATCTCACACTGTGGATAAAGATCAATGAAGGCCATGGAAGATCAATGATGCTTCCAAGGAGTTGAAGATTATTTGAAGACCAAAATTATGAAGACTTCGAGTATCCCTACAACTTCTCAAGTTGTGGTTTAATCAAGTTTATTTGCTCAATCTTGACCTTGCCTTAGCTAAATGGGATATTGTTATTTATGTCTTTCCCTTATTTTGTTTGCATGTCTTTCATACCATAATTATTGTGTCATCCTGCATCTCATGCATATCATATTTTTCTAAGTGTTGCATTTATGATTGTGTGATTATTTGTGATTTATTTGACTTGTTAGAAATTCCGGAGAGAGACGAAAGTGGTTGCAACTGCTACTACTACACTCCTGTTTGCCAAGGCAAGTGGCACACCCCCATGAAATGTTCCTAAGTATTTTTATATGCATTACTTAGTGTATTTCTTATATGCATGTGTTGGATAGTATTATAGCTATATGCTAAACCCACCATACCTTTACTCTAGTTGTGTCTAGAACCCCTTTTGATAACTTAGTAGATTATTGGATGCTATGCAAATGTGTTTTCTTTAAAGCTAAATTCTACTAAGTAAATTTATCACCTGGGTGGACTTGGTTATGAAAAGATGATGGAAAGGTTGAGTGTCATCTCTTAGGGGTGACCTCTAAGGGATGGTCACTTGTGGTTGCCACCCAGGGTATTAAGGGGCCAAGGTTTTCTCTAAGTGAAGTTGCTTACCGTGCAGCCATTAGTCATATGGGCTCTGGCTAGATGGATTAAGTTGCGTGGACTCGTCCCGACTTGACAGGTGGTGGTAGAATGGTTAGAATGGGAGCGCGTCAAGTCGGTATGGGATGGGAAAATGCTTCTGAAAAGTCTCGTCTCAACTCTCTCCTTTTCCTTAGCACAATTTGAGTGCTTGAGGATAGTTTGGGTTTGTTGGGTCTAATGGTGAAAGTGCACAACCTCTGCAGAGTTAAAAACTAAGTACTTAGCCGTGTCCCCGGTTACGGACAACTTGAGCAGCTGATCAAGGATTCAACGGAGGCTTCATCATTCCAATTTCGAAAGTAAAACTTGATGGTGAACAAGGATAGACGAGACTATGGTTTTATACCATATCATCTCCAACTTTTGAAGAAAATGTTTTACAAAGTGTTAGGCAAAATTGGCTTTTATGCAAAATAGCCTTGAAACTCCACCAGCCAAATATGCATATAGGCTATAGAGTTATTCCATTAAGTGTCCACATAGTGTCACTTGCCAGAATCATTTTTAATGGTTCTGACCCACTCTGTTGCAAAATTTTATTTGTTGCAGAAATTTCTGACGATGAGTAAGGTTACGTTTGGGTTTCGAGTCTGCAACCAACATGTTTTCGCCTGTGGCACATGCAAAGTATGAGGTCTCCATGAAGATTTATTTCCGCTGCTTTACTCTTTCAAGCTAGCTATATGCTATGCAAGTTGTAATGAATATTTTACCAAGTCTGGATCATTCGATGTAATAATGATACTTTGTTGTGATACTACATCTTAAACTGTGTGTGCAAATGAAACGATCCAGGGGTTTGCACTATACACAGGTACCTTGCCAATTTCTAAGTGCAGGTGCGCTACAATAAATTTCATGCAGATCAAACCCCTAGACTTGAATCTTTGCTTGTCCTCAAGTAAAGGTACTAGAATTCTGAAAACGACGGCATCTGAAAATGAACAGTGGCAATTTTAAAACATATAAGGATGCATTCAGTTGTAAGTCATTACTTGATTTACAATTTCTGAATTATGCTAGGTAGCTGCAGAAGATAAATTCAGTAAGATTTTCAAGTGTTTCTAGATTTAAAAGGTATATGAGTTGATAAGATGCTCAGTTCGAAATCATAGTTAAAGATGACAGGATCCAGCTGAAGCCTAAGTGGAGAAGCATGAATGCAAAGTCACTGCTTCACATGCCACCGATCCCAAGACCATGGCATGCTAATGCTTATGCAAGAATTAGTATGCAAATGCTTTGGTTAATTACAGTTAGTGCTTCACATACTACAGATCCCGAGATCATAGTATGCTAATGCTCGAAATTTGGTGCTTCATCCTTTTTGGGGATTTCTGCAAAAGCTTGCTTCAGTTAGTGCTTCACATATCACAATCCCGAGATAATGATATGCTAATGCAAACAGTGTTAAATACGGATAATTATAGAATGGTAACATGCATGGAAGTTAGTGCTTCACCTATCACAGATCCCAGGATAATGATAGGCTAATGCAAACATGTTAGTAAAAGAAGGCTACAAAAGGATCTTGTATTTCAACTTCTGACACAAACTGGAGCATCTTAGAAATTCAAATATATTTAAAAATAGAAACAAAAGAAATTCTTTACAGAGATTAAACACTGCAGGTTTACTAGTATATCTCAGAAACTAAACCAGAGCAAGATTTATAGCTGCATGAAAACGTATATAAGATAGATCATTCACCAATCAGTTTTCAGAGATTGCAAATACTTCTTTTTCAAACATGTTATGATAGTAGATAAGCATGAATGTGCAGTAAACAAACAGGTAGATTTTTCAAGTTGAAACGTTTTCACCTGATGGTACTGCAGTTGTTTGAATGTGCTCTGTATCCTCCACAAGCCTACTCTGTTCTGCCCTTCTTATAATTTATTAACCTGCAAAATAAAAAAGGAAAAAGGGAAAAATAACATTATTGGTCTCAGGTTGCCTCCTGAGCAGCGCTTATTTAAGGTCTTTACCTTGACCATTGCTTCATTCAAGCTGGAGGAGTAGCTAGCTCAGCCTCTCCTTCCTCAGTGTCCATTTCCACGTCATCTATGGATTCTCCTGGTATGTATTTCTTGAGTCTCTGAGCATTAACTATGAATCTGCCTTGAGGCTGACTTTGAATTTCCACAGCTCCACTGTTCAACACTCTCTTCACAATGCAGGGACCATACCATCTTGACTTGAACTTCCCTGGGAAAAGGTGGAATCTAGAGTCATACACAAGCACCCTCTCACCAGGCTGAAATTCTCTCCTGAGAATGTGTCTGTCATGGAACTTTTTGGTTTTCTCCTTGTAAATTCTTGAGCTTTCATAAGCATCTTGTCTCAGCTCATCGAGCTCACACAGCTGCAGTTTTCTGTGCTTTCTAGCTAGGTTCAAGTCAAGGTTGAGTTTTCTGATTGCCCAGTCTGCCTTGTGTTAAAGTTCCGCTGAAAAATGGCATGCCTTGCCATATACAAGCCTGAAAGGAGACATTCCAATTGGTGTTTTAAAGGCTGTTCTATATGCCCACAGTGCCTCTAGCAATTTAGTTGACCAATCTGCTCTTGTGCTTGAAACAACTTTCTCTAGAATGTGTTTAATTTCTTTGTTTGACAACTCAACCTGTCCATTAGCCTGAGGATGATATGAAGTTGTAACTCTGTGACTATAAACTCCATACTTGGAAAATAGGTTTTCAAGCTGAGCATTATTGAAATGCTTTCCTCCATCACTGATTGCAATCTTTGGAATTCCAAATCTTGGGAAAATCACTTGCTTGAAAAGCTTGCTGACTGATCTTGCACCTGCATTAACTGTTGGAACTGCCTCAACCCACTTGGAGACATAATCAACTGCCACTAAAATGTGCTTGTAGCCATTTGAAGAAGGCAGAGGTCCTACATAGTCAACTCCCCAAACATCAAACAATTCAACTTCCAAAATTCCTTTCTGTGGCATCTCATGTCTCTTACCAATTTTGCCACTTCTTTGACAAGGATCACAACTTTTCACATAGTTGTATATATCTCTGAACATGGTTGGCCAATAGAAACCGTCTTGCCAAACTTTTGCTTGAGTCTTGGAGCTGCCTGCATGTCCACCATAAGGAGATGAATGGCAATGATGGATTACGTCAGAAACCTCAGAGTTAGCAACACATTTCCTGATGATCCCATCCATGCAATGCTTGTACAAATGTGGTTCATCCCAGTAGAAGTGCTTGGCATCATTTTTGAATTTCTTCTTCTGCTAGTAAGTCATATCAGGTGGATCAATGCCACATGCCAAATAGTTCACCAGATCTGCATACCATGGAGACTGCTTTTCTGACTGTGTTATCTGCATCAACTGTTCTCCAGGCAAACTATCATCAATCTTGTTGTTGTCTGAATTGTGCTCTATAATTCTTGACAAGTGGCCAACAACCAAGTTCTCTGAACATAATTTATCCTTGATCTGAACATCAAATTCTTGGAGCAACAGGATCCATCTGATCAACCTTGGTTTGGCATCCTTCTTATTCATCAAGTGCTTAATTGATGCATGGTCTGTGTACACAATGCACTTATTTCCCACTAGGTATGGTCTAAATTTATCAAAGGCATAGACCACTGCTAGGAGTTCCTTTTCAGTGGTGGTGTAGTTGATCTGAGAATCATCAAGTGTTTTGCTTGCATAGTAAATAACATGTAGAGTTGAACCCTTTTTCTGTCCAAGTACTGCTCCTACTGCAAAGTCACTAGCATCACACATCAATTCAAATGGTAATTTCCAGTCTGGTGGCTGTACCACAGGTGCAGTTATCAGAGCTTGTTTCAACTTAGCAAATGCCTTTTCACAATTTTCATCAAATATGAAAGGAACATCATGATTTAGTAACTGGGTTAAGGGCTTAGCAATCTTGGAAAAATCCTTGATAAATCTTCTGTAGAACCCAGCATGCCCAAGAAAGCTCTGAATTCCCTCAACATTCACTGGGTGTGGCAGTTTTGAAATCTCCACAACTTTTGCCTTGTCAACTTCTATTCCTCTTTCAGAAACCAAGTCTCCCAGGACTATTCCTTCTCTGACAAGAAAATGACATTTTTCCCAATTGAGGACAAGGTTATTCTCTGAACATCCCTGTAAAAATGTCTCAAGATTTTTCAAGCAATCTTGAAAGCTTCCACCATACACTGTGAAATCATCCATGAAAACTTCCATGATCTTGTCAATCTGATCTGAGAAAATTGCCATCATGCATCTCTAAAAAGTACCAGGTGCATTACATAAGCCAAATGGTAACCTTTTATATGCAAAGGTGCCATAGGGACAAGTGAAAGTGGTTTTATCTTGATCCACAGGGTGAATAGGAATTTGCCAAAATCCTGAGGATAGTCATTTTGCCAAAATCCACAGGGTGAACAAGAAATGATCCTTCCTTGTTGCCTTATTGAGCTTTCTGAAATCTGTAACTAATCTCCAACCAGTAATTTTTCTAGTTGGGATTTCTTCTCCAACTTTGAAGTTTCTATAGTCATTCCTCCTTTCTTGGGCACAATATGTATAGGACTAACCCACTCACTGTCTGAGATGGGGTAAATAAGATCAGCACCCAAAAGTTTCAGAACTTCCTTTTTAGCAATTTCTTGCATTTGAGGATTCAATCTTCTTTGATGATCTCTGGTGGGTACACTGTCATCTTCTAAGTGAATTATGTGTGTATAAATAGATGGGCTGATACCAATCATGTCTTCAATGGAATAGCCAAGAATTCTTCTGTGTTTTCGCAAGACTGACAACAGTTGTTCTGACTGTTCATCATCTAGTTCTGAACTGACAATCACTGGATATTTATTGTTTGGCTCTAAAAACTTGTAAGTGACATGATCTGGCAATCTTTTCAATTCTGGTTCTTGCTCTTTGTCAGGTAATTCAACCATTCTGATCAAATCATCTTCATAACTGCTTCAAGGTGAAAAGCTTCTGCAAAACCTGACTGTCAAACTTGCTCAAGAATTTCTGAATCGAATTCAAGATTCTTTCCAGTTTTCTCATAAGTGCAATTAACAAATTCCTGCACAACATCAATGGAATTATAGTGTGCTTGGTAAGATGGCAGATGGGCTGCATGCTTCATGTCAAAAATGATTTCTTCATCTCCAAACTGCAATTTCAACTTAGACCCTCTGACATCAATTACTGCACCAGCTGTTGCCAGAAAAGCTCTGCCTAAAATAACAGTTTCAGATGTATCTTCCATTTTAAGGACTACAAAATCAACAGGGTAAGCAAACTTTTCAACCACAATTGGTACATCAAGTAATACACATGCTGGTTTCCTGATAGTTCTGTCAGCTAGCTGCAGGGTCATGGGTGCTTGTTTCAGATCACGAAGTGGCATAAGTTTACAAACTGATAAGAGTAACACACTGACACTGGAGCCAAGATCACAGAGTGAAGTGAACTGTTTATTTCCTATATTGCAAGGAATGCAAAAGCTTCCTGGATCATCAAGTTTCTTTGGCAAAGAATTCTGCAAAATAGCACTGCATTGCCTAGTCATGGTAACAACCTCTGGTTCTTCAAAACTTCTTTTCTTGGTGAGAAGTTCCTTGAAGAATTTTGCATACATTGGCACATGCAAGACAGCATCTAGAATTGGTATTGTCACTTGAACTTCTTTCATCTTTTCCAGAAACTTGGCATATTGCTTCTCTTCCTTACTTTTTTCCAACCTTTCAGGGAATGGTTCTCTTGCTTCAGGTACAGATTTTTCAGGAACTAGTACAGTGTTTTGAGGCATGCTCACTTGTTCAGTCTGTACTGAATGTGGCACTATTGTCTGTTTCTCACTTGATTCGGGTGGTCTTCTAGCAGGGGTAACATAGGTAGGGGCAACTGGCTTTGGTAAGATAGCTTCAGTTATTTTTCCTCCTCTAGTGATAACTGAACTTGACACTGTTATTGCACCACATTGTCCCTTGAGATTTTCTTCAGTTTGAGAAGGCAACCTGGCTTCTGACTTTGCATTTGATGACTGATTCAAACCAGCTGTCAACTGTTGAATAGCACTCAAAAACATATCTGACTGATGCTTGAGAGTTTCTTGCATCCCACTGAACATTTGCTGTTGTTGCTTCAATATTTCTCTCATTTCAGGACTTGAACTGCTATGTGCTGTTGGTGCATAAGAAACTGAACTACCTTGGTAATTACTCTGACCTTGCCCTTGGTTTTGCCTAAATCCTGCATTTGATGACTGGGAATTTCCAAATTGATTTCCATTTCTGTAAGAAAAATTTGTGTGGTTTCTCCAGCTTGGGTTATAGCTCTGGGAGAAAGGTCCTTGGCTCTGTGCATAATTGACTTCTGAAACTGAAAGTTCTGCATTCATGAAGTTTGTGCATTCATGAGTTTGATTAGCAGAATTTCCACAAGCTTGACATCCTCCAGTGGTTATAGCAGATACCACTGATGCACTGTCAGACATCATACTTGGCAGTTGCTTTGTAATAGCTTCCAATTGAGCTCCCACAGTTTCATTAGTGTTAGGCCTGAGAAGTACTGGCAGAGGGCTGTGCAATGCCCTCTAATTGGTCCAAGAGAAATCATGTGAGGCCATTCTTTCAATTAGCTCAGTAACTTCATCTCGTGTCTTGCTCATTATACCTCCTCCTGCTGCAGAATCAACATAAGCTCTGGTCTGATGTGTCAGTCCCTTGTAGAATGTCTGAAGAAAGAGCCAAGGCTCCTGACCATGATTTGGGCACATCTTAATCAGACCCTGAAATCTCTGCCAAGCATCATAAAGACCTTCACCATCAAACTGAGAAAACCTAGTGATTTTGTCTCTGAATTCAGCTGCCTTTGTTGGAGGAAAATATCTGCCATGGAATGCTTGTAACAAGTGTGGCCAAGAATCCTTTTGTGTTTCTGGCATAGCATGAAACCAGTGTTTTGCTCCATCTCTCAATGAAAATGGGAACAACTGCATCTTGATAAATCATGGGGTACTCCATTGTACTTTAGAGTATTGCAGTATTCCAGAAAATTTCTGATATGTGTATGAGGACTTTCCAGAGCACTGCCTCCAAACTGATTGTGCTGAACCATTGATATCAAAGCTGGCTTCAACTCGAAGTTGTTTGCTTGTATAGCAGGCTGAGCACTCTCTGCATTCTGTTCCTGAGGTATCCATAGATCTCTGAGAGTTTTATCACCCATCTTCTTCTGCCTTGCTAAACTTTCCTGCAAACAAGTTGCTGCCCTTTTTCTTCTTCTGAAAGTTCTTTCAATTTCTGGATCAAGAGGTGCAAGAGGAGAATCTTCAGTCTGTTGCATGCAACCTGCAAATAACTGAAATAAATCTTCCTACACACAATCACAACCAATAAACTGATCAACGGTCAGTGCAATAAATCTCAAACGAACATGTAAAACAGGGTAATCTAGTCTGTAGTTTTGGCACAACTACTTATATCTATTCCCCGGCAACGGCGCCAAATTGATGTTCTAAGAAATAGTGGAGTGTCATGTTCGAACTCAGTGAATAAACTACAAATTGTTGTTCCTAAATCACAGCTAGATCAAAGAAAGAGATTAGTTTTAACAAAGAAAAGGTGACTGTTTTTGGGGTTTTAGCTTAGAATGACAGACAAAACATGATAATAAACAGTAGCAATTGAGGTTTAGAGATGGGCAGCACAAAATCATAAGGAAACATGACTAACAAACATCACTGATGGACAAAACAACAAGTACTGAACATGTACTGAACATAAACAACATCACAAAGTGGATCACTGAACAAATTTGCAACCAAATGACTAAGACTGAAATTTAGCACTGGAAGATGAACAGTAAACAGAGTTCAAACGCAGAATTCAAGCAGTACAGAGGCAGGGGACTAGATGTTTCTTCCTTGGGCTTGATGGAATGCTAGTTCTTGACTGGTCTTGGGTGTTGGTGAAGATCACAGCAGCAGAAGGTTTAGAGGAAGAACTTGGAGCAGCAGTGGAGGCGGAGGAGGAGATGATCTTGCTCTGAATCTTCAGTCCCGAGTCAGTCACCAATCTTCACGGTGATGGAGTTCTTGAGCCATGTTCTTGCTGTTCTTGATGTTCTTGGTGATGGAAAAGGTGTTGTGGTGGCTGATGAAAGGTGGAGAGAGTTGTGTTGCGGATCGATGTGTCCAGGAGGTGGTCTTGTTGCTTTATACCCCTTTTTGCCTTTTTGGTGATGTGGTCTTGCGTGGTGGTTGGGAGGGAAGCTTCCCCCCTCCTCCACAGCTCATGGAGCACATGGGATGTTTCCACCTTTTTAGCTTTTCTGCTTTTCTCCTCTAACTTCATTTCTTCTCCCACAAGTTGATCCACATGACTTCACTGCCTTTTTTCCTTGTAGTCCTTTGTTGATGACCAAATGTAGATGTTTAGAGTGCCTTTTTGCACTATTCTGCAATAAGACAGCAAAAGTATATGAAATGCTCATTTTGACCATATTATGCTATCTGACAAGGTTTTAGCTATGAATTTGAGGGTAAAAAGGGATGTAGATGATTAAAACAGGGGCAGCAAAACATATAAATTTCATGCAGATCAATGCTCATGAGAGTCGTCCCGCCGAGTTTAAGGCTCAAAGAGCTTGGCCAACGGGCACGCGACAACCACTATGTCGTAGAGATTAATGTGATAGTCGACTAAGTATCCAATGCTCCCAATGGTGAACGCTGGTATGTCTATAGGTGGACGGCAAGAATCAAGGAAAAACGGCTGTACTTGGGAAAACTATATGCGCTTATTCTCATTATCTCACAACTGGTCAGCCTATTCATGTGTTGGCTGAAGTCTACGCACGCTTCTATTCTTGTAGACAGTGTTGGTCCTCCAAGTGCAGAGGTTTGTAGAACAACAGCAAGTTTCCCTTAAGTGAATCACCCAAGGTTTATCGAACTTAGGGAGGTAGAGGTCAAAGATATCCCTCTCAAGCAACCCTACAATTAAGATACTAGAAGTCTCTTGTGTCCCCAACACACCCAATACAATTGTCAGGTGTATAGGTGCACTAGTTCGGCGAAGAGATAGTGAAATACAAGTAATATGGATGATTATAAGTGGTAATTGCAATCTGAAATAAAAATGGCAGCAAGCAAACATGTAGCAGAACTGGTTGTAAACGGTGTTTCAATGCTTTGAAACAAGGCCTAGGGATCATACTTTCACTAGTGGACACTCTCAACAATAATAATATAATTGAATACATAGATATTTCCTCTTCACTATGCTACTCTGAACTATTCTCTGTTGGATAACGAACACCAATTCACTGTGTAGGGCTATAAAAGCACACCTTAAAGTCACATTCCACATCTAGGGAACCCCACACTATCAACTTGAGCACCCTAAATAGTACTAGACAAACACCACAATTTCATAGAGACATCCAACACAAATAATAACTCATGATAAGTATTCCTGTAATCTTTAGCCTAAGAGCCACACACGGTGCGCACACTGTCAACTTCGCACCATGGGACAAAGGTGACTCCGGAGTTTACATTAATAAAACCACTCAAGTAGCATATAAGATAATGAAGAGTAACATCTATGGATTCAACAGATTACAAAGCTCATGATCACATAAAGATCACACCATGAGAGAGAGATAAACCACATAGCTACCGATAGAGCCCTTAGCCCCGATGAAAAACTACTCCCTCCTCATCATGGGAGGCAGCAACGGTGATGAAGATGGCGGTGGCGTCGATGGAGATGGCTCCGGGGGCAATTCCCCGTCCCGGCAGGGTGCCGAAACAGAGACTTCTGTCCCCCGAATTAGGGTTTTTGGTGGCGGCGGAGCTACGGAACTCTTCTGGAGAAATCGTCGATTCTTTTAGGGTTTTCACCACGGAGGCAATATATAGTCCAAAGGGCGTCGCGAGACGGTGCACGAGATGGCCACACCACCCCACGGCGCGGCCAAGCCCAAACCACGCAGCATGGTGTGGAGGCTGTGGGCCTCCCCCAGACTTGTCCTTCTGGCTCCCGGAGTCTTCTGGCGTTTTAGAATTTCTGTAATTTTTTCAGATTTTTCTGAGCACTTTCATTTTTGACCTTTTCTGCAATGCACAGACATAATAAACAGAAACTGGCACTGTGGCATCTTGTTAATAGGTTAGTCCAGAAAATACATAAAAATGCTATGAAGTGTATGTAAAACATGTAACAATTGGTATAATATCAACATGGAACATCAGAAATTATAGATACGTTTGAGACGTATCAAGCATCCCCAAGCTTAGTTCTACTCGTCCTCGAGTAGGTAAAATGATAAAAACAAAATAATTTCTGAGGTGACATGCTAATCATAATCTTGATCAAATAGTATTGTAAAGCACATGTTATGAATGAAGTGATCCAGGTCAATGGTCTATAGTTTGCTAGCAAGTAGATAATGAGCAAACAACTGAATCATATAAGCAAAAACTTTTCATGAATAGTACTTTCGAGACAAGCATCAAAGAGTTTTGCATAAGAGTTAACTCATAAAGCAATAGATTCTAAGTAAAAGGTATTTAACCAACACAAAGGAAGATTTAAGCTTCAGCAATTGCTTTCAACTTTCAACATATATATCTCATGGATATTTGTCAACACAAAGCAATATAATAAGTGCAATATACAAGCATATAAAAATTGTTGCACCAAAGTTGACACTAGTGTTTGCTTCTGAGATAGAAAGAAGTAGGAAAACTGACTCAACATAAAGTAAAAGAAAGGCCCTTCGCAGAGGGAAGCAGGGATTAAATCATGTGCTAGAGCTTTTTAAGTTTTTGAAATCATATAGAGAGTAAAAATAAGTTTTGAGAGGTGTTTGTTAATTGTCAACGAATCAGAAAATGGAAAGTACAATATGACCCCTGCCAACCAGACTTTTAAGAGCGGCTCCCATGAAGGACGTTATTTCTACCAGCAAGGCAGATCATCCCTCTTTCTCTTTTGTTTACACATGCAGATATTTCACTGTTTGTCATTGCTTGACTGATAAATCAGGGCAAAAATGTGAAGAGAATTAAGCGGTTAAAGTTGTAATTAATTGGGACTGGGCACCCCATTTGCCAGCTCTTTTTGCAAAATTAATGGATAAGCGGATGTATATGCCGCTAGTCCGGTGGTAAAGTCTGTTTGACAGTTGACATAAAGACATCCACCCCGTCCTCATGAGCTTGGTAAACATTGACACAAAAGGAGTAATAAAGTTTGAATAGTTTAAAGTAGCACATGAAAAATTTACTTGGAATGGCAAGGAAATACCACATATAGGTAGTTATGGTGGACACAGATGGCATGGATTTTGGCTCAAGGTTTTGGATGCACGAGAAGCATTCCCTCTCAGTACAGAGTTTAGGCTAGCAAGGTTATTTGAAGCAAACACAGGATATCAACCGACACAGCAAGACTTATATGAAAACATATTGCAAGCATTATAAGACTCTACACTGTCTTCCTTGTTAACCAAACCCTTTTACTAGAAAATATCTAGACCTTAGAGATACCAATCATGCAAACCAAATTTCAACGAGCTTTACGGTAGTTCTTCATTAATAGGTTTTAACTACATGATACAAAAGCTTAAACATGAACTACTTGATAACTCAAAACAATTGACAAGTATCAAATTATCCAATACAGTGATCTACAAGAATATGTAAGCTTTTTCCATTATACCATCTACCACATGCAACATTTTCTGTTCCAACCAAACACCAATCAATTTATTTCAACATAAACTCTCCAAACAATTATAAGTGAAGCAAGAGAGTACTTTCTTTAAAAGAACTAACAGCTCTGAATAAGAGATGCATGCAAAACAGGAGCTAAAAGCATAGCAATAGCTAGATAAGAATACTCAACAAGTATAAGTGAAGAATAGGAGTATTCATATGAAAAAGCGGAGCGTGTCTCTCTCCCAATCAAGAATGCTGGGTCCAATCAAGTTGACCATAAGAAAAATAAAATACTGAAAATAAAAGCACACAGACGCTCCAAGTAAAGCACATATGATGTGAAAGAATTAAAATATAGTTTCACTAGAGATGACCTGATAAGTTGCTGATGAAGAAGGGGATGCCTTGGGCATCCCCAAGCTTAGACGCTTGAGTCTTCTTGAAATATGCTGGGGTGATCCATGGGAGCATCCCCAAGCTTAAGCTCTTCACTCTTCTTGATCACATTATATCATCCTTCTCTCTTGACCCTTGAAAACTTCCGCCACACCAAACTCAAGTAATTCTCATTAGAGGGTTAGTGCACAATCAAAAACTCACATGTTCTATAAGGACACAAACATGACCGTTACTTTTAACATTAACTACTGCCACTGATGTTATGTGAAGCTCTTCACCCTAAAAAAGAATTCCACTCAACACTAGTAAAAGAGAGAATGCGAAAATAAAAGACAGAATCTGTCTAAACAGAACAGTCCAAAGACGAATTTTTTCGAGGCACTTACGTTGCTCAGATCGAAAAACTTAAAACTAACGAAAGATGCGTACATATCTGAGGATCACGCACAAAAATTTCAGATTTAAATAATTTTCTGTGATTTTACAGAAGCAAAACGGTGAACAGCAGAAATCTGTTCCTGCGCAGAAATCCAAATCTAGCATCATCTTCCTATTAGAGGCCTTACTTGGCACAACAATGGAAGAAAATAAAGATACAAAGGCATTGCTACAGAAGTAAACAGCACCTTGACTCAAATAAAATAAAAAAGCAGAAAATAAAAACAATGGGTTGTCTCCCACAAGCGCTTTTCTTTAAAGCCTTTTAGCTAGGCATGATAATTTTGATGATGCTCTCATATGTATAAGAGTGAATATAAAGAGCATCAAGAAGCAAATATCAAACACATTTAAGTCTAACCCACTTCCTATGCAAAGGAATCTTGTAAGAAAAAAATCAATAAAGCACAAAGTGACTAGCATAGGAAGGCAAAACAAGTGCAACTTCAAAAATTTCAACATAAAGAGAGGAGACTTAATATTATTGTGATATATGAAGTCATGTCTCCTTCTCTCATAAAACTTTCAGTAGCATCATTGATAAAATCCACAATATAACCATCACATGAAACATTCTTACCATGATCCATATGCATAAAAGTATCAATATTTTCCACATAAGCAAAGTTCTTTTATTAATAACAATGGGAGTAGGATCATCATAAAGAACTCGAACATGATAGACAAGTTGTATATTAGAGGGATGGTTTTGGTAATCCCTCCATAATTATGACAAGTTTCATGAGATGATTGTAATTATAACCTATGTCATAGTTATCTTTATAATAATTATCAAAGACTGGAGGCATAGTATCATCACAACAATAGAATAGTTATCTTCCAAAGTGTGTTCATTTGTAAACATATCATCATCATTTTTACTAGAAGGAGAGGTCTCAAATATATAATCATCAGTAGCAAAAGGATTTTCAAACACATCACTAGCAAAAGGATTTTCAAACACATCACTAGGAGGAGAGGTCTCAAATATATAATTATTACTAGCAAAAGGATTTTCAAACACCTCATCCCCAAGCTTAGAGCTTTCCATATCATCATTGGAAGGAACATGGATAGTACTAATAGTATAACAATTGTTAACATCATCATTTTCAGAATTGGTACCCAAAAGATTTTCAATATCAAAAGTAGTGTGCTTTTCCCAATCATGATCACTACTATAAGTAACAGGCATAGGATCATCATCGAATTCAGGCTCATCAGCAACAACTATAATAGGAGCAACATGCTTAGGGGAAAATACCGTTTCCTCTCTCTTTTTACTCCTCTTCTTCTTCTTTCCCTCTTTAGGAGGGAGAGGCTTGAAAGGAGGCTTCTCCACATACCCTGGTTTATTGTTAGAAACAATAGAAGAAACTTGGGAGGATTCCTCTCTTTCATTAATAAGAACAAAACACATATTAGTCCTGTCATATTTTGGTAAAGTCCCATCTTTTATAATATTTTGTATGTAAGTATTTGCGTGGCAATTATCAACACAATAAAGATGACATCCATGCAGGACACTATTCATATCAAAAGCACTCATATCTACCAAAGAAGTTTTTCTTGATAACTCTTCACACCCCAAAAATAATGTAAGTTCATCATGCTGATTAGGAGTGATCATGTCATCACAATACAAACTCGCAGTACTCATTGGATTCGAAATACTATTATCATAGCCTGAGCATTGAAAATTGAAATGACCCACTTTATAGCAAAGTTCACAAATAAAAGGATAGAGGGCACAAACTTTTTCACCAAGATCATTTAGAGCCCTGTGCCACGTTCTAGTTTTTTCATTCCTATGATGGATACAATATTCTTCTTCGATTTGATTCTTTTCACAAGGTCTAAGTGCTCCACAAAAATTAACATGCTTATAAGAAATAGTATTTTCAGAAGTTTGAGCATGTTTATTACAATCATTAATAACAATTTCATTTTTCATGCAAGTGTCTTTAAAAGGTTCATGATACATGTCCCAATTTTCTTTAGGAACATTAATATGAGAAGCAAAGGCTCTACAATAATCAACAATAATTTGAGGATCAAGACCATATTTAGCACTAAGCTCTTGAAAATTAGCAGTTTCAGCGAAAGACTTAATGCAATCATACTCATAGTTTATACCTGATTCTTTACCTTTGTCGTTCTCCCAATCTTCAGTATTGCTTTGAATTGTTTCAAGAAGATCCCATTTAGCTTCAACCTTCTTACTTGTGAAAGAACCCTCTGAACAGGCATCTAGATAATCCTTGCAATGACCTGAAAGCCTTGCATAAAAATTAGTAACAATTATTTCCTCAGGAAGCCCATGGTTAGGACATTTGAGTATTATTTTTCAGTCTCCCCCAAGCTTGAGCAATGCTTTCTCCATCACGAGGACAAAAATTATAAATGTAATTCCTATCTAAATGCATTTCATAAGGAGGATAAAATTTAGAGTAAAAGAGAGATTCAAGCTCCTTCCACTCCGAATGATGAGGATCATCCAGTAGCTCATACCACTCCTTTGCTTTGTCCTTAAGTGACAATGGAAATAATTTCTTCATGGCACTTTCTCTTGATAAACTGCAACCTTAAACAACTCACAAAGTTCTGTAAGTTTCAACAAGTGATCACGTGGATGGACTGTTCCATCCCCTGCATAACGTTCATCCATAACCTTTTCAACAATTTCCATAGGTATTTCAAAAGGAATACTTTCAGTAGGTGGATTTAGAATATCACAAGCATCATTAGAATTATCACATATGGGAGACAAAGTATTATCAAGGCAAATTTTCTCCTCCAAAGCTGGGGAACTAAAAAGATCATTTTATCAAAACGCTTCCCCAAGCTTAGATTTTCCATAGCATTAGCAATAATGGTGTTCAAAGAATTCATGCTAATAACATTGTTACCACTATTATGCAAACAAATTTCCATAGGTTTTTTAATTTTCACTTCAAAAGCATCATGTCCTAATTCAATATAAAGTTCATAAAGATCTATAATTTTTTGTTGTTTTCCATTAAGCCTAACTAGTGAAATAAAAACAAGAAACAAAAAAACATAACTGCAGGATCTAAAGGAGATACCTTCCAACACTTACCTCCCCGGCAACGGCGCCAGAAAATAGCTTGATGTCTACGCACGCTTCTATTCTTGTAGACAGTGTTGGGCCTCCAAGTGCAGAGGTTTATAGAACAGCAGCAAGTTTCCCTTAAGTGAATCACCCAAGGTTTATCGAACTCAGGGAGGTAGAGGTCAAAGATATCCCTCTCAAGCAACCCTGCAATTAAATACTAGAAGTCTCTTGTGTCCCCAATACACCCAATACACTTGTCGGGTGTATAGGTGCACTAGTTCGGCGAAGAGATAGTGAAATACAAGTAATATGGATGATTATAAGTGGTAATTGCAATCTGAAATAAAAATGGCAGCAAGCAAACATGTAGCAGAACTGGTTGTAAACGGTGTTTCAATGCTTAGAAACAAGGCCTAGGGATCATACTTTCACTAGTGGACACTCTCAACAATAATAATATAATTGAATACATAGATATTTCCTCTTCACTATGCTACTCTGAACTATTCTCCTGTTGGATAACGAACACCAATTCACTGTGTAGGGCTATAAAAGCACACCTTAAAGTCGCATTCCACATCTAGGGAACCCCACACTGTCAACTTGAGCGCCCTAAATAGTACTAGACAAACACCACAATTTCATAGAGACATCCAACACAAATAATAACTCATGATAAGTATTCCTGTAATCTTTAGCCTAAGAGCCACACACGGTGCACACACTGTCAACTTCGCACCATGGGACAAAGGTGACTCCGGAGTTTACATTAATAAAACCACTCAAGTAGCATATAAGATAATGAAGAGTAACATCTATGGATTCAACTAGATTACAAAGCTCATGATCACATAAAGATCACACCATGAGAGAGAGAGATAAACCACATAGCTACCGATAGAGCCCTCAGCCCCGATAAAGAACTACTCCCTCCTCATCATGGGAGGCAGCAACGGTGATGAAGATGGCGGTGGCGTCGATGGAGATGTCTCCGGGGGCAATTCCCTGTCCCGGCAGGGTGCCGAAATAGAGACTTCTGTCCCCCGAATTAGGGTTTTTGGTGGCGGCGGAGCTACGGAACTCTTCTAGAGAAATCGTCGATTCTTTTAGGGTTTTCACCGCGGAGGCAATATATAGTCCAAAGGGCGTCGCGAGGCGGTGCACGAGATGGCCACACCACCCCACGACGCGGCCAAGCCCAAACCGCGCGGGGGCATGGTGTGGAGGCTGTGGGCCTCCCCTGACTTGTCCTTCTGGCTCCCGGAGTCTTCTGGCGTTTTAGAATTTCTGTAATTTTTTCAGATATTTCTGAGCACTTTCATTTTTGGACCTTTTCTGCAATGCACGGACATAATAAACAGAAACTGGCACTGTGGCATCTTGTTAATAGGTTAGTCCAGAAAATGCATAAAAATGCTAAGAAGTGTATGTAAAACATGTAACAATTGGTATAATATCAACATGGAACATCAGCAATTATAGATACGTTTAAGACGTATCATTGGCCTCTAAGTAAATTTTATGTGCTAATGGCCATATATGAATTACAGTTACCAAACATAATACTACATAGTAATACCAACCCCCGCTGAAGCTTGTTCCCGCTCATCCCATAATTTTTTTTAAAAGGGGAGAGGCCCCAGCCTCTGCATCGAGTGATGCACGCAGCTTTTTATTAAAGTTTAAAGTATCAAGCATCAATAGTTTACATCTCAATGATCACATTAGGTTGAGACATGTATCAACCCGCGAAAACACAACATAAAGCAAACTACAAAAGTTGACTAATATGCTGCCACGTATGCTGGGAGAAAAAATCCTGTGCCACCAATAGGAGCCGGATGCATCCAGTAGCCATAAGGTCCCGCTGGTCCGAAGGAAGCAAGAAAGCCCACAGCTAGATCCAGTGCACCTCCATATTGATAACATGTATGACATGAAAATTATTTGACCTATTAAAACAAGGTTATTTCTACACTTCCATATAGACCAACAAATAGCTGAAATGCCAATATGAATCCTATTCTTGGTCTTCTTGTCCACCCCATTCAACCAATTACCAAACATATTAGTGACATTAGTCAGCGGTGGGATATTAGAAGTATAATAAATAACTCGCCAAATCAATTTTGCAAAAGGACAAGAGATGAACAAATGTTCTATTGTCTCCTTGATACGTCCAAAACGTATCTATAATTTTTGATGTTCCATGCCTATTATATATTGATTACCACATGTTTATCTTAGAATTTATATCATTTTTATGCATTTTCTGGGACTAACATATTAACAACATGCCACAGTGCCAGTTCCTATTTTCTGCTGTCTTTTTGTTTCAGAAAATCTATTCTGGAAATATTCTCGGAATCGGACGCCAATTTAACTGATTTATTTCTGGACCGAGACGGAGCAGCAGCCAGGAGGACGGAGCCGGGGGCCACACCAGGCAGGCTGGCGGGCCCACGGTGCGGACCAGGGTGGGGCCGTGCACCTAGGCCGCCGCCCCATTGGCTGGCCACCGATGCCACCCTTTCGCCTATAAATTGCATCTAATCGGGAAACCCTAGATTCCCGAGCAAAAATCCACAAAAAGCTCCGAGTCCGCCATCGTCTTCAACCCTAGTTCGGGAGGGTTTCTGCAGTTCTTCCCGACACCTTGTCGGAGGGGAAATCATCACCGGAGGGCTCTACATCACCATGCCAACCTCCGGAGTGATGCGTGAGTAGTTCTCCACGGGACTACGGGTACATAGCAGTAGCCAGTTGGTAGTCTCTCCATCTTGTGCTATCATGTTTAGATCTTGTGAGCTGCCTAACATGATCAAGATCATCTTTATGTAATGCTACATGTTGTGTTTGCTGGGATCAAATGAATTGTGAAGTTATGATCAAGTTTGTTCATCTATCTATATTATGTTTTATCTATGTTCCTGCATGATCTCCGTTGGTAGTAGATGCTTTGACCAAGTAGATGCTAATGACTTCAAGAGAGGGTATTTATGCTAGATAGTGGGTTCATGCCTCTTGAAGCCCGGGCCTGATTGACAGAAACAACTAAGACTGTAGATGTGCTGTTGCCACTAGGGATAAAATAACCGATGCTTAGTTTAAGGGTACTGCTGTTAAGTCTAATGCGTTTGTTTAGATTACATACTTTGCTTAATGCTATAATCTGTTGCTTGGAACGGAATACTCATGGGAGACCCGGAAGCTATCTTGTGAGTGGATTATGAGTCATAGATGCAGCTAGTAAGCGGTCTATGTATATTGTTGTAATGCCCAATAGATATAACAATGAACATGTGCTTGTCATATATTGCATTGTCATGCGTTTGCAATTTGTCAATTGCCCAGCTGTAATTCGTTCACCCAACATGTATATTTATTTGTCTTATGGAGAGACACCACTAGTGAACTGTGGACCCGGTCCTTTATTCCACACTGATACAAACACCGTTTTCACCACGCTATACGTTACTTCCTGCTGCTACTTTTGTGTTCATCATCATATTTTGCACCATACGTTTAATCCTTTGTATTCAGCAAGCCGGGGAGATTGACAACCTTCCTGTTTCGTTGGGGCAAAGTACTTTGATTGTGTGTGTAGGTCCACGTCAGTGATCGGGTAACAGCGCCGCTGACACCTTTCTGAAGTTCTTCCAATACCTATTGGATCTGACAACCTTGGTTTTGTAAACAAGGAAAAACTTTGTTGCTGACTACATCATACCTTCCTCTTGGGGTTTTCCAGCGAACGTGCGTTCCACGCCATCAAGCAATTTTTTCTGGCGCCGTTGCCGGGGAATTGGAAGCTACAGCAAGGGGAGTTACACGTCACCATTCTCTTTACTTTGTTTTTGTCTTGCTTAGTTTATTTTTATTTTATCTTGTTTGCTTTTATAATCGAATAACACAAAAAAAGTTCTAGTTTTATTTCTTGTTTTGTCAGTATGTCTAGTTCTACTCCTTATGTCCCTATAGATTTCATTACTTTGGATATTGAATGTAAGGCTTCCTGTCCTATTGTTTTGGGAAGACCTTTTCTTAGAACTATTGGTGCCATTATTGACATGAAAGAAGGAACTGTCAAATATCAGTTTCTACTCCGAATGGGGATGGAACACTTTCCTAGAAAGAAGATGAAACAACCTTTTGAGTATATTGTTATAACAAGTTATGCTTTCAATGCTACTCTTGATAATACTTGATCTTTTTCCTACTGCGCCTAGCTGAAAGGCGCTAAAGAAAAGCGCTTGTTGGGAGACAACCCAATTTTATTTTCTGTTATTTTTTGTTTTCTTGAGTCAAGGAGGTTGTTTACTTCTGTAACAACTCCTTTGTATCTTTTATTTTCGTTTTTGTTGTGCCAAGAAAAGCATCTAATGCAAGAGGGTGGTAAAGTTTTATTTGTTATCCAGAAACTGATTTTTGTACCTCACGGTAAAAATTCGTGAAACATCACAGATTACTATTTTAATCTATACATTTTTGAGCAGAAGCCTAAACTTATTACCTATCTTTCATTAGTTAATCGTTTTCTGATTTGAGCATCGGAAGTGCCTCAAACAAATTCGTCTTTACGGACTGTTCTGGTTTTGACAGATTCTGTCTTTGTTTTGCATTGTCGCTTTTGCAAGTATAGATTCATGTTCTTTGGGGTTAGATCACGATCTTGCTTAGTAACAGTAGCTAATGTTTGAACTAAAGTATGCAATGTGTTTTTACAGAACCAAGTGAGTTTATGTTTTGATGCACTAACCCCTCTAATTAAGTTTGCGAGTTATCTTTATGTGAAGAAAGTTTTCAAGTATTAGGAGAGGAGGATGATATAAGAAGATCAATAAGAGAGAAAAGCTTAAGCTTGGGAGGCTCCCTTGGATCTCCCCATCATATATCAAGAAGACTCAGTGTCTAATATTGGGGATGCCCAAGGCATCCCCTTTTTTTTGAAGCTTTTATGACAGTGGGAAAGGCTCCCACTTCCTCTATATTACCACCAGCCGACAAGTTACATAATTACAGGGCCTTTTAAAAAGGCAGACCCAAAGAGTTCTAAAAAGAATTTACAAACGTATGAATAAAAGGCATCCCCTTCTTCATTATCATATTATCAGGTCACCTCTAGTGAGACTATATTTTTATTGCTTTACATATTGTGTGTTGTTCTTGGAGTGTCTGTGTGTTTTATTTTCTGTTTGTTTTTGTTTTGTTTTCTGATCATAACTTAGTTGGATCCTAGCACTCTTGTTTTGGAGAGAGACACACTCCGCTTTTGCTTAGAATACTCCTGTTCTTCACTTATACTTGTTGGGTATTCTGTTTTGGCACTGTTATGCTATTAGCTCTTGTTTTTCATGTATCTCTTGTTCAGAGCTATTAGTTCTTTTATAGAAAGTACTCTCTTGCTTCACTTATATTTGTTTGGAGAGTTGTATAATTGGCGTCTGGTTGGAACAGAAAATGCTAAAGTGTGTGGAAGTTGTATAATGGAAAAACTTGCATAGTCTTGTAGATCATTGAACTTTGATAACTTGATTCCTTGCAAATGTTTTGAGATATTAAGAAATTAGATGTTAAATGCTTACTGGTTAATTAAAGCTAAAATCTGATTACTGGTTGTGTTATTAAAGCTTGTACCATACTACAAACTCTAAAAATTGCTGAAGGTGTAGTTGGACTTGATAGCTTCTCATATCTGAAGGTTTTTGGAAACAACATAGTTGCGTGCTAAGGTCGAGGGATCTAGCGGGGTACTTGTGCCTCCGTGAACGGCCCTCCTTTGGGTAAATTTAATCATGCTCTTAATGTTGAACCTGCTAGTTGTTTGCAATAAACTTGTGAGTTCTTTTTTACTAATGTTGAGCTACGGTTTTTGGCACTTCCACCATCCATATTTTGCTAGCCTCTTCGGTGTTGTGCATTGCCTTCTGCTCACATTGAGAGTTGTGCATGCTTTACCAATACATCCAACCCCGTGGGAAACTTTATCTTGTTCTCCTACACATAAGCCAAACATCTTCCTCAAAACAGCCACCATAACTACCTATCACAGCATTTCTATAGCTGTTCCGAGATATATTGTCATGCAACTTCCACCTTACATTACATGACTTGTTGTCATTCATCATTGTTATATATTGCTTTGCATGATTCTATATAGCTGATGTGTGGTTTTACCCATGTTACGCTAGATCATTGCACATCCTGCTACACTGGCAGAGGCATACAGTTTTATACATCATGTTTTGTTCATTATGAGTTATTTGTACCAAAAAGTGTTTTGCCATATTAGAGTGTTGCCCCTACAGTGAGGGAGAGAAAAGTGAAAAAGCCACGGAGGCCATTGAAAAGAGAAACAGAAAAAGAAAAAAAAGAAAAAAAAAGAGAAAAAAAAGAAAGAAAAGAAATAAAGAGAGAGGGGGCAACATTACTATCCTTTATCCACACTTGTGCTCATGTTTAGCACCAGTTTTATAGTCATCATTTGTGCTAGTAGCACCTATGCTTCATATGAGAGAGTTCTCATGTTTCATTAGTATAACTATGTGGGGAATTTATGTTATAGAACTTGGTTTGTATATTCCAATGATGAGCCTCCTCAAAAGTGCTATAGGTCTTCATGAGCAACCAAGTTGGATGCACCCCCACTAGTTCCATTGGAGAGCTTTCATACACTTATAGCTCTATGTGCATCCGTTGCATGGCAATCACTACTCCTTGAATAGTTTCGATTCTAAGACTTCCTCTTGTCTAATGATCATTTATAGCTTTGTGAGCCTTTCTTCCATTGGCCTACCAAACCCCCATTATTATTCTCTTTGCCATAACATCCTGGTGCCAATACCAAATACTTACGCTCACCGGTTGAGTAAAACTTATAACCAGTGAATTCATTACGTTTGTGATACTTTTGCTTGACTGGATCCTTTCTATGTTTGTGAAAGATTGCTGGATGCTTGAGTAGAAGGATAACTTCTATACTGAATGCTTAAAACATCTATAATGAACTTTGTACGGTTTCATGTCTCCATGAAAGGTTTTTACTTGTTAAACGGTCTTGCTTTATTCATCTATGTGTTTAATATCAAACATAGACTTTTGCTTTGAATGATTTGATCTCAGCTCACATGCTTTACATTACTATATGATCAAGATTATGTTGGTAGCATGTCACCTAAAAAATTATCTTTATGTTATCGTTTACCTACTCGAGGACGAGTAGGAACTAAGCTTGGGGATGCTTGATACGTCCAAAACATATCTATATTTTTGATGTTCCATGCCTATTATATATTGATTACCACATGTTTATCTTACACTTTATATCATTTTTATGCATTTTCTTGACTAACCTATTAACAAGATGCCACAGTGCCAGTTCCTATTTTCTGTTGTCTTTTTGTTTCAGAAAATCTATTCTAGAAATATTCTCGGAATCGGACGCCAATTTAACTGATTTATTTCTAGACCGATACGGAGCAGCAGCCAGGAGGACGGAGCCGGGGGGCCACACCTGGCAGGTCGGTGGGCCCATGGTGTGGCCCAGGGTATGGCCGCGCACCTAGGCCGCCGCCCCACCTCGGCTGGCCACCGACGCCGCCCTTTCGCCTATAAATTGCATCTAATTGGGAAACCCTAGATACCCAAGCAAAAATCCACGAAAAGTTCCGAGGTCGCCGTCGTCTTCAACCCTAGTTCAGGAGTGTTTCTGCAGTTCCTCCCAGCACCTTGCCAGAGGGGAAATCATCACCGAAGGGCTCTACATCACCATGCCTGCCTCTGGAGTGATGCGTGAGTAGTTCTCCACGGGACTACGGGTCCATAGCAGTAGCTAGTTGGTAGTCTCTCCACCTTCTGCTATCATGTTTAGATCTTGTGAGCTGCCTAACATGATCAAAATCATCTTTATGTAATGCTACATGTTATGTTTGCTGGGATCCGATGAATTGTGAAGTTATCATCAAGTTTGTTCATCTATCTATATTATGTTTTATCTATGTTCCTGCATGCTCTCCGTTGTTAGTAGATGATTTGGCCAAGTAGATGCTAATGACTTCAAGAGGGTATTTATGCTAGATAGTGGGTTCATGCCTCTAGAAGCCTGTGCTTGATAGACAAAAACAACTAAGGCTGTAGATGTGCTGTTGCCACTAGGGATAAAATAACCGATGCTTAGTTTAAAGGTACTGCTGTTAAGTCTAATGCGTTTGTTTACATTACACACTTTGCTTGATGCCATAATCTGTTGCTTGCAACTTAATACTCATGGAAGACCTGAAAGCTATCTTGTGAGTGGATTATGAATCATAGATGCAGCTAGTAAGCGGTCTAAGTATATTGTTGTAATACACAATAGATATAACAATGAACATGTGCATTTCATATATTGCATTGTCATGTGTTTGCAATTTGGCAATTGCCCAGCTGTAATTCGTTCACCCAACATGAATGTTTATTTGTCTTATGGAGAGACACCACTAGTGAACTGTGGACCCCGGTCCTTTATTCCACACTGATACAAACACCGTTTTCACCAAGCTCTACGTTACTTCATGCTGCTACTTTTGTGTTCGTCATCATATTCCACACCATACATTTAATCCTTTGTATTCAGCAAGCCGGGGAGATTGACAACCTTCATGTTTCGTTGGGGCAAAGTACTTTGATTGTGTGTGTGCAGGTCCATGTCAGTTATCGGGTAACGGCGCCGCTGACACCTTTCTGAAGCTCTTCCAATTCCTACTGAATCTGACAATCTTGGTTTTGTAATCAAGGGAAAACTTTGCTAGTGACTGCATCATACCTTCCTCTTGGGGTTTCCCAGCGAACGTGCGTTACACGTCATCACTCCTCAGAACCACACAAAAAAACATTTAGTACATCCTTGCCAATTATTCCTCTTAGCTAGGTTATCTTTTGTGAGCAAGATGAAAGAACATTTATTTACCCCTCTGTGTTTTGTGTGTTAGATAGCAACACTGGTAATTTTTTTAATATGATGCTAAGTGTTGCAGGTTTGAAATGTATTTCATCTAAATATGCTTCACACCAAAAAGGAGAAAAAGGGGTGTTAAAAAAATGATCTTGTGGTGCTCTGCCAAGCTGGCCTCGGATGCTGGCAAGGCTGGGCCAAGGCCGGCTCAAGGCCGGCCGTCTCGGCCACCATGTCGGCCTTCTGTGCACTCGAGGTGTTGGGGATATACCTACTAGGGGTATCACCAGCATGGATCAATCCGCTAGTCCAGGGTGGCCCGTAGTGGTGGTGAAGGCTTTGCCTGCCGGGCGGCCCAAATAGCTGACGACCAAGGAAGGCGGATGCCGGCAAGGAGGAGGCCCAAGACTGAAGGCCATGAAGCCACCAAGACCAAGACGGAAGGCGGCAGACTTGCTGGCTAGGTTTAGGACTCTGTATGCTTGCCGGATACGTTATCACCTTGTAACCCTAGGTCTAGCCGCCTATATAAGCTGGACCACGGGACGCCTTTAGGGCATCCAACCAACGTTGACACACAATCAACCTCATTGTAACCTGTACCTCGGCTATTTGCCTCATAGTGAATTATAGCAGCACGTAGGGCTCCGCCACCGCCGTGGAGCCTGAAGCAGGGTAAACTGCCGTGTACAATCCCGACCTCGACGACGTCCACCTTCTTGCCCTACGTTCACCCTCGGCTAGCAGGACCCCGTCTCCTATCCAAGATGCCGATACGACGACAGTTGGCGCCCACCGTGGGGCCTAAGGCGTCAGGCGTCACGTTCCAGGCGGGAACCCTAGGCGGCATCGGCGAAACAATCGCCGTCGGCCGCGCTGTTCGCTATGGCGACAACCACTACATCAGCTGCGACGAGTCCTACATCCCCGCAGACGACTACATTGTCGGATGCGAGTGGTGTTTGGCGGCGTCGATGTATTCATCGGCTACACTCTGAGGCGTATGGGTTGCCGCGAATTTATTCGCCATCCCACCCGCCCTACAATCAAGACGGATCTGAGTTTGCCTCCCCTGAGGAGTCCGCAGATTCAGATCTACACTTTGTCGGCATGACGGGACTGGGATCCGACTCCCAGCCCAACAGTCAAGATCCCGAATCTATTCTTCCTGCCTCCAGGATGATGTGATGTCGGATGCCGGATCCAGATCTACCGTTCACGTCAACGTAGATTCTGACTCCGAAGAAGATTCTGCAGCATGTTTGAGCAACGGGTCAAGCAGTGTTTCGTTACACCTGAGCCCCGCCTTCTGAGGCGGCTACGGGCTCCTCCGTCAACATGCAGCAGGTTTTTGTGGCGGATGTCACCGGTGCAGCCTCAGCGCAGGCGGCGGCAACTGACGCCGCCAACCTGGGGACCCCGGCAACCGATCCACTGTTTCCAGAGCCTCCTGGGGCTCCAAAGAAGAGGTTCTAGAGAAAGGCGAGCCCAGCAAGATAGGGAACATGGCGGCCCTGGCAGAAGTTCTGCACACGCCGGTGACCGACAAAACCAACCCGGCTGATTTGGAGAAACTTCGAAACACCTTGGTGGAGCAAACTGAGTACCTCAAAAACAAGCAAGCAGAGGTCCAGGGCCTCCTCGACGAAGCCAAGGAGGAAAACGCCAAGATAACCGCCAAGTTAGACCCCAAGCGCAATCTTTTCACCACACTCCATTGCCCAAGCCGGCAGGACTGTGGCGAGAAGAAAAGCAAGAAAGGCAGGGATCATGACAACTTCAAATCCCCTGCCCAAAAGCTTGGTTTCGAGTGGGCTACAGCGCCGCAGCGTAAGGACAAGAACGGGGACATCATCCTCGCACCCCTGTCCTCAACACTGCAGCCGCCTTAGACATCCTCAACAATGATGACTACGACAAGGACGAGAAGATTTACTACGCATCGATCCTTGCTCACAAAGCTCTAGAGCAGCAGGCCCGTGCTGATTCTCGCGCCGACATGGCGGACGCAAGGGAGGAAAGTTGGAATCAAATCCAACGCTTGCAAAGCTGCGGCCGGTGGCAACCCCGAAGATCCGTCCGGCTCCAGTAGCCACGGAAAAGGGAAAGACAAGGAAAGGACCCACGCAAGTCACCACCTCCCAAAAGGCAGCGTGACGAGGCGTCCAGAACCGGCAACAGGCGCAAGGCCTCACCCCCTCCGCCTAGGCGGGATGAAGGCGGAAGCAGGGGCAGCAAGCAGCCGCCAAGGAGTGGCGACAACGCCCCGCCGCCAAGAAGAAGCAGGGACCGCACACGTCCCCACCACCAGTGCCCAGGCACGAAGGCGGAAGCCGGGGACACAACAACGAGCCTAGGCACAGCCGGGCAGCGCAGGACGAGCCTAACGCGACAGATCCGGCAAGCAGCTCAGTCCGCAAGACGCACGACATCGTCTCAATGACATCAAGGCTGGAAAGCAGATGCCTACCTAGGACCTGAGTGCTTTGGCCCAGCCATCCGCAACGTCCAAGTACCCAGAGACATGACATCAGTGTCAAAAACTCATCAAAGGTACAATGGAGCGGACAAGCCAAACTCATGGTTGTCGGACTACGCGCTGGCAGTTGAAATTGCCGGAGGCAATGGCCTCGTCGCCGCACGCTTCCTTCCCCTCATGCTGAGGGGACAGCCCGAAGCTGGATCGAAAACTTGCCGGAGAAAAGCATTCATAGTTGGCATGACATGGAAAAGGTGTTCACAGCACTTCCAAGGCACGTACAAGCGACCCAATACATACACAGATTTGGTTCGTTGCGTGCAAAAGCCAGATGAAACAGCTACAAGCTTCTTGGCAAGGTGGATTCAACAAAGGCAAGCTGCGAGAACGTAGACGACAATCAAGCAATCCATGCCTTCACCACAGGCCTCCTGAAGGGCTCAAGTCTCAGACATAAGCTCGTACGCATGCAAGTCAAGGATCTCGGAGTCATGCTCGAAGTAGCAGCCATGTACGCACAGGCGGATGATGATGCACGCGATGGAGATGGCGCACATGACATGGCGCCAAGCAGGCGAGCAAGTCACAAACGCAAGGCTCCCCAGGATGACAAAGCCGGACCGTCAAACGAGGTCGCCGCCGCCTTCGAAGGCAAAGGCGGCAACCGCAAGTGGAAAGGAAAGGGTAAAGATGGCGGCTCCAGCAAGCAACGCCTGACATACGATCAGGCAAAAGCCTTGCCCTGCCCAATCCACGCGTCCTTAGGCAAAGTTAACCACACATTAGGGGAATGCCGGTTCATGGAGGACTTCAAGAAGGACCCCGAGGTTGGCTGGAAGTCAAAAAAGAGCAAAAAGGCTGAGAAGACAAAGAAGGAAGACGATGATGGGGCATTCCATGTCCGAGGATGAGGAACCAAGCTGTGCGCAAAGAAAAAATATCCCAAGGTACATGGCCAATTGGTGTGCTTCTTGGGCACTCCTTCGGCAAAGGAAGAAAAGGCGGAGATGCGCGAGCTAAACGCCACAGTACCAGACGTTCCCCAGTATCTAGACTGGTCAGAGGAGCCAATAACTTGGGATAGAGATGATCACCCAGATCACGTACCTCACCCCGGCAAATACGCCCTTGTCGTCGACCCAATTGTCGATAACTTCAGACTCACCAAGGTGTTGATGGATGGCGGCAGCAGCCTCAACATCATCTACGCGGACACACTGAAGCGCATGAACTTGTCGGAAAGCCAGCTTGACTACAGCAAAGTCAAGTTTCATGGCATCGTTCCGGGAAAGCAAGCCAAGTCAATGGGAAGCATCAAATTGGAGGTTACTTTCGGACCTGAGACAAACTACCGCTCGGAGTATCTCAGGTTCGAAGTAGTCCCCTTCAAAAGTGCCTACCACGCCATCTTTGGACGGCCAGCTTTCGCCAAGTTCATGGCTCGCCGTGTTACATCTACAGCAAGCTGAAGATGCCGGGACCCAACGGTACAATCACCGTCAGTGGCAACTTCAAGAAAGCAAAGGAGTGCGAGCGTGGCAACGCCGCCTTCGCTGAGGCAGTCCTCCACGCAGAGGATTAGCCATGTTGAAAAAGGAGCTGATACGTCGCAGTTGCCGGAGCATGTAAAGACCGCTGAGCAAAAGAACACTTTCAAGGCGTCCGAAGACACAAAGAAGGCGGATCTGGTCCCAGGTGACAGCTCCAAGCAAGTCACCATAGGGGCAGGCTGGACGACAAATAGGAAAGCGCGCTCGTCAGGTTCCTCCGTGAGAATCAGGACATCTTTGCATGGTCGTCAGCCGACATGCCAGGTGTCCCGAGGGAACTTGCCGAGCACTCTCTTAACGTCTACGAAGGAGCCAAACCAGTGAAGCAAGGAATAAGGCGCTACGGTGAGAAGAAGCGGACAGCAATAGGGAAGGAGATCATCAAGTTGCAAGAAGCCAAGTTCATTAGGGAGGTAGTACACACTGATTGGTTGGCAAATCCTGTAATGGTTCCAAAACCTAATAAGGAAATGAGAATGTGCATTGATTATACCGGTTTGAACAAGTGCTGTCCTAAGGACCACTTTGCTTTGCCTCGTATAGATCAGGTCATAGACTCCACAGCCGGCTCCGAGCTGCTGTGCTTTTTGGATGCGTACTCCGGGTACCACCAAATCAAAATGCGAGAATCCGACCAAATCAAAACAGCGTTCACTACCCTACGGGACCTTCTGCTACATCACGATGCCCTTCGGTCTAAAAAATGCCGGCGCAACGTATCAGCGGTGTATGCAAAGATGCCTTCACGAGCAAATTGGCCGCAATGTTCACGTCTATGTTGACGACATTGCCGTCATGTCAAGAAAGAAGGCAGATTTGCTTGACGATTTGAGAGAAACCTTTGATAGCCTCCGGGTATATAGGATGAAGCTCAACCCGAAAAAATGCGTCTTCGGGGTTCCTGCCGGCAAATTGCTTGGCTTTATCGTTTCCGAACGAGGATAGAGGTAAATCCAGAAAAAATCAAAGCGATCCTCAACATATCCAGGCCCAAGGACCTGAAGGACGTGCAGCGACTTGCCGGCTCGGCGGCTGCCGTCAGTCGTTTCATTAGCCGTCTTGGTGAGAAGGCACTGCCTCTCTACCGGCTTCTGAAGAAATCCGACAACTTTGAGTGGACAGACGAAGCAGACGCCGCCTTGCAGCAACTCAAGGACGCGTTAACGTCTGCTCCAATTTTGGCAGCTCCTCGTTCGCAGGAACCAATGCTGCTTTATATCGCGGCAACTAACTTGGTTGTTAGCGTGGTACTGGTTGTGGAACGCAAGACGGAAAATTCAGACTTGCCGGAACAACGTCCGGTTTACTTCATCAGTGAAGTATTTTCCGCCTCAAAACAGCGTTATCCGCATTACCAGAAGCTGGTCTACGGTGTTTTCTACGCCGCCAGGAAGTTAAGGCACTATTTCCAGGAGCATTCAATAACGGTGTGAGCAAGGCACCTCTGGGGGATATCATCAATAATACAGATGCAACAGGCCGCGTTGCCAAATGGGGCATGAACTTGCCGCCTTCGACATCATATAAACCCAGAACGGCCATTAAGTCTCAAGCCTTAGCAGATTTGTAGCAGATTGGACGGAGGCCATGGACGAAGTACCTCTCCCTGAAGATGCATATTGGATCATGCACTTTGATGGATCAAAAATGCTTCAGGGCTCGGGGGCTGGCATTGTTTTAAGAAACCCTCAAGGAGACAAGCTTAGTTATGTGTTACAAATTCACTTCAAGGCAACTAATAATGTTGCTGAATACGAAGCTCTCCTTCATGGTTTACACATTGCCAAGGAACTTGGCGTCCAGCGTGTCCTCTGCTACGGAGATTCAGACTTGGTGGCGCAACAGATACGTGGTACTTGGGACACAAAGAGCGAGACAATGGCGGCATATCGAGCTACCGTTGACGAATTCGCCAAGTGTTTCTAGGCTACGAGGTCCGCCACATCCCAAGAGCTCAAAATGAGGCGGCAGATACACTTGCCAGAATGGGATCTGAACGCAAAAAGGTACCAAAAGATGTTTTCCTGGAACACCTACACAAGCCGTCAATAAAAGGAGCAGACCTCCTTGACCCAGAATCGGCAGAACCAGTTGACGATGCTAGCTATGCCGTCTACTGGTAAAGCCGGATTGGACGACGCCATATTTGGACTTCCTGATCAATCAGGAGTTGCCGGATGATGAGGTTTTGAAAAGGCAAATCATAAGAAGAGCCAAGGCATTACAATAATCAAAGGCGAATTGTACAAGCGTAGCACCACTGGTGTTTACCAACGTTGCATTTCGCCCGAAGAAGGCAGAGAACTGTTGGATGAGATACATGCTGGCGTGTGGACACGCTTCCTCACGCGCCCTTGTTTCAAAAGCCTTCCGACAAGGTTTCTACTGGTTGACAGCCAAGCAAGATGCAGAGGATATCGTCAAAAGATGCAGGGGCTGCCAACTTTATGCCAGACAATCACATATGCCAGCTCAGGAGCTTAAAACAATACCCATCACATGGCCTTTCGCAGTCTGGGGCTTGGACATGGTTGGTCCGTTTAAAACGGCACCTGGTGGCTACACACATTTACTTGTGGCTGTAGACAAGTTCACCAAGTGGGTTGAAGCTAAGCCCATCAAAAAGCAAGACGGTGCCACTGCCGCAAATTTTTTGTGGGGAATAATCTCTCGGTTTGGGGTGCCTCATAGCATGGTATCCGCCTAGATCTTGCCTCAGTAGCACATCCGCAGGCAAACGGTCAAGTAGAGCGTACAAATGGTTTAGTCCTACAAGACATCAAACCACGTCTCGAAGTACCATTGCACAGAGCGGCTGGGGCTTGGGTGGATGAATTGCAATCTGTCCTTTGGAGTTTGCGCACAACTCCAAATAGATCAACCAAGTTCACTCCCTTCTTCTTAGTCTATGGCGCAGAAGCAGTGTTGCCGACCGACATGATGTATGACTCTCCCAGAATTCAAGCCTACGTCCAGGACGACGCAGAAGATGCATGACAGGATGGCCTTGACCTATGACGAAGAACGAGATGTTGCTCTCGCACGATCCGCCATATATCAACAAAGTTTGAGTCGTTATCACAGCAGAAGAGTACGGCAACGTAGTTTTAGAGTTGGTGACCTGGTCCTCCGCCTAATCCAAGATAGGAAAGGCTTGCATAAGTTATCCCTGCCATGGGAAGGACCTTTCGTGGTCAGTAAGGTGTTGCTCAATGGATCTTACTACTTGGTAGACGCTCGAGACGGATACAAGAAGAAACGAGGTCACAAGCGCAAGAGGAAGGTTGAGGACAAGTACGAAGAAACCAAGCAACCTTGGAACATTGAGCAGCTACGTCCTTTTTACACTTAGCAATTTCCACATTGTAATAAGTATTATATGATTATGAAATAAAAGTCTGTGGTTTGCTCATTCAGTTTTGAGATCATGCCATCTTTTGTCTTTTCTCGCAATCATATATCTGTTGTCATAAAAGTTACCAAACAAAATATTTTTGCTCCGCGCTAAGGTTCAAACTTCTTTGACATTTGCCGTCTGCCGGCTAAAAAAGCAAACAATCTTTGCACCGCCTAATATGCCTATCTGTCTGTTTGTGTGTGGGTCACCTAGTAGTATGTCGTTGGCACCAACATGCTGGCTTTGGTCTCTGAGTCTAAATTAGTTGGTATTGCACCTGGTTGGCTCAGCTAAAGTAACTAAGATGAGGTTCCGCCAACATACGAAAAAGCTAAACATGGAAACGAGATACATATTAAGCCGGGCCACTTAAATAAGCCTACCGCCAAGTGTAGCATAAAAGTTAGCCCAGAATATTTACAAACCCAAAATAAACAAGTTTTTTGCGTTAACAGATTAACGCAGTGTCTTGTGCTACCATTACAGGTGAGGACAGTCAAGGAGTTGACGCCTTGGTGGAGGTGGTTGAGAGATCCTGGGGGCTGACGCCGACATCCTTGGGGCTGGCTCCGCCATCCTGGGGGCTGCGCTCGTCAGCTGCGGCTTCGCCTTCTCCGCCTACGGCAGCTTCAGGATCCGCCAAGGAGGGATCGGCTATGGCAACATGTGGATCCGGGTGTTCCTTGTAGAACTTGCGGATGTCAACCATGTTGGCAACCCGGGTCGCATAGCCTCGAACAGACCGCAGCACGTCCTGCATCACAATGGCTTGGTTGTTTTCGTCTTCGGTGGGGAAGTACTCGGTGACTTGATGAATATCAGCCTCCGGATACCACGTTGCCGTCATCGCCAATGGCAACTTGGCGCCGCTTCGTGCTGCTGATCGTAGCATGCCGTCATGTTCGGTTGCCGCCTTCTCCAGCGAGTCCGGCAGGGCATCAAAGTTGATGGGATCGCCGTCCTCGCCAGGGTAGAACTTGGCGGCAAACGCTTTGCCCGCACCGACAATCTGGTTGACGATTTCGCCAACCTTCAAGATACGGGCAAGGCGCGGCGTCGTAGCCATGTCATCACCCAGATTAGCCGGCACTTCACAAATACAATCGGTTACACACTGCAGCTTGAAATTTCAAGAGTGCAAAGTATCAAAGAAGGATGAAGGGTTAGAGACGTACCCAAGACATGCTCGTGGATGGCGCTGACCTCGTCCAGATGGTTCTCAAGTGTCTCCTGAGCTAGCCGGACTGCCTGTGACAATTGTCCGTGCTGCGCTTTGGCATTCTTGTTCACCTGGTCGAGGTTGTTGCTCATAGCTTCAAGTTGTCCCGTCAACTTGCTAACCTCGGCGGCATGGGCCAGCTCCCGCTCATCCAGCTCCTTGGCATGATCCGCCTTCAGCTTTGCCACCAACTCAGCAAGATCTGCAGCTTCGTTCATCAAAGCTTGCATGTCAGAGGAGTTCTTGAGTATATCTTGTGCAGTGTTTAGTAATTCTACAAATAAAAAAAATGACTAAAATAATTGTCAGAAAAGCAAAAAGAAGTCGGACGAAAAGAAGGCAAAGAAAACTTTGTCACCTTCATCCTTTTTGCGAGCCTCTTCCAAGCTCGCAATCTGGACGTCCTTCATCTCCACGTCCTGCTGCAGTTGCTGGCATTCTTTGTTTTTCTTCTCTTGAGCACGGAACAGCTCAAGATTGGAAGCAAGAACGGTCTGCATGCACGAAAACAACGTTGCGGTTAGCACTATTTAGTCAACGGGACCACTTTGCCGGCTAAATTTTTTTCAGCCGCCAAAGTGCTCGGGGGCTGCGATTATAGTTTGCATTACCTCAAGTTGACCGTGCAGGGTCTCGTGGAGATCATCCATGTGCGCGTACCATTTACAGGTACCTTCGCGCATGGTCCTTAGCGCTTGCCGAGGGTCTTGTAACCCTTTGCCCGATTGGGAGCTGGGTTTGGAGGACGATCTGCCATGGCCAGCCGCCATCTTGTCATCCACCTCTTGCTTCATGGCAATAAATCGAGCGGCATCATTAGCCGAAGCTTCAGCCGTCTTGGAAGCGGTAGGTCCGGCAACCGACCTTTTCCCTGCCATCTTCTCTGTAGCCGCCTCTGAGGTACCAGCAGCTGTGTACGTTCCCTGGCATACAACCACGGGAACGCCTACTGTGGGAGTTGTCGGTGCAGCGGCTGGAGAAGAACGTGGTGGCTTGCCCCTACCGGCAGAAATCTTCAAGTTGGAGCGGAGCTTCGGTAAGGCAGGCTTGCCCCTGTAAGCAGAAAAGTGCAAGTTCATCAGTAAGAACTTGTATCAAAATGGCGAAGTCAGGGAAAACAAAAGCTTGCCTACCACTTGAGTGGGATGTTTTCCCCAAGGTCTCATCCTCTGCCTCGGCAGAGGTGGCCGCTTTCTTCCTCTTCTCCAAATCCTTGGTGGAGATGCCAATTTTGCGCTTCTTCGACTTGCTGGCACCGGTGTCGTACCAGTTAGGAGCCAAGTCTTCATCCCCCAAGGTTTGCAGCTGAAAAGGAAAAAAGACAGAATGTTAATTCAGTACCCAGTGGGCAAAGATGTCAAGGAAATGACAAAGTAGCTCTGGCTTACCACTGGGGCTGGGTTGTCATGGGTGAACATGGCGACGCCTTCAGCCGCCTTCACCGATAGAGGCTTCACAAGCTCTCTGAGCCGGTACTCTAGTGCATCTTGGTCAAGGGTGCTGTTGCTGGCGTCATCCGCCTTATACTCGCACATCTTCAGTGGGTGATGGCGGAGTGGCATTATCTTCCTCGACACCCAGCAGATGACGGTGTCAACTCCGTCAAGTTGAGGAGCCTTCATCGTCTTCGTCAAGAACTCGATCCGTCTGACGGCAATTCGAAGCTCAGCCGACAAGCTGCTAAGCGGCACCTTTGTCGTCCAACAGGCCTTGTGGGTTGGCGGACCGTTGACAAAAACAGGCATCCCCTGGGTAGTGCCGGGTGTCAGGATGTCCTTGCAGTAGAAAAAGGTGCTGGTCTACTGCTTCACCGACTCGATGTATGGGATCTTTGGGTACCAGTCGGGTTGGCGGCAGTTGAAGGTTACGCTACCGCAAGTTGCCAGATGGCCGCCTGGTATGGTTTGCCAGTGGCATAGGAAGCAGTACTTGAATAGCTCTATGGACGCGGCTATGCCTAAGTACCCTTCGCACAAAGCCTGGAAGCCGGCTAGCACTAGAATACTGTTGGGCGCTATGTTGTGCGGCTGCAGCCCGTAGAAACTAAGCACCGCCAGAAAGAAGGCGGAAAGCGGCAAAGACATACCGCGGAGGCAATGCGACGCCAACATGACACGCTCGCCGTCTTGCGGGTCAGGGACTGCCTCGTCGCCTGGAACCCTCCAGGAGCTTTCCGTCTTGGGCGGTATGTAGCCGCCTTCCTCCAGCTCCTTCAGATAAGCTGACGTCATAACTGACGGCAGCCAATACCTGGTGCCAAGGTCCGCCGTCTCCTCTTCGTCCTCGGCGTCGTCGTCGTCGGCGGCAGCTTCTGCTTCCGCCGTGGCCTCAACGCTGGCCGCCGCCGGGGATGGAAGCGGGAAGGTGGGAGTGGACGGTGCAGGTGCCAACGGAGTTGGGGAAGAAGAGGAAACCTCGCCCGCAGCCACGGTGGGGACAGGAAGGGTCTCTGGCGCGCTCGCGGGAACTGCCGCAGCCATTGGCGCAGATCTAGATCCAGCCATGGTCGCCGAGGTCGCAGCCAGCGCAGCCGCCGCCGCCGAATCTTGCTGAGAAGTGCTCGCCATTTGCCGTGGAGGCTCTGCTCGTGCTCGCCGGAGTTGAGTGCTGGGAGGTGGAGAGCTCGAGAAGCTGAGGAGGCCGCGGTGGATGTGAATGGGTAAGAAGCTCGACCCCAAGGCGCCCTTTGGGTATTTATCTCTCCGCATCAAGATCTGTGCGCGAGATTGGGGGGACGCACGATCTCCGCCACGTGCCCACGATTTGCATGTCGTGCCAACGGTGTCTGCGGCCTTATCCCCGATTCTCGTGCGTAGTGGAGAAGTAATCATGACGCATGCCCAGTCCAAACTGTCGTGGACTGCTTGACGTCATCCGTCAACATTTGACGGGACTAGTCAAATGACAAGACCTGTGTCGGGAAGATTCCTGACAAAGGTCAGGCCGTCTTTCCCATGATGGCGGCAAATAATCCGACTACTTTAGGCGGATCATCGCTTATTTCAACTTTGGAATGCTTCAAGCTCTTCAGCCGCTTACAAGACAAGACGGACGTTGCCGACAAAAGAAGACGGCGCCTGAAGAACTCGAACCCTTCCAGGGGCTAATGTTGGGGATATACCTACTAGGGGTATCACCAGTATGGATCAATCCGGCTAGTCTAGGGTGGCCCGCAGTGGTGGTGAAGGCTTTGCCTGCCGGGCGGCCCAGATAGCTGACGACCAAGGAAGGTGGATGCCGGCAAGGAGGAGGCCCAAGACTGAAGCCCATGAAGCCACCAAGACCAAGACGGAAGGTGGCAGACTTGGTGGCTAGGTTTAGGACTCTGTATGCTTACCGGATACATAATCACCTTGTAACCCTAGGTCCAGCCGCCTAAATAAGCTGGACCACAGGACGCCTTTAGGGCATCCAACCAACGTTGACACACAATCAACCTCATTGTAACCTGTACCTCGGCTATTTGCCTCATAGTGAATTATAGCAGCACGTAGGGCTCTGCCACCGCCGTGGAGCCTGAAGCTGGGTAAACTGCCATGTACAATCCCGACCTCGACGACGTCCACCTTCTTGCCCTACGTTCACCCTCGGCAAGCAAGACCCCGTCTCCTATCCAAGATGCCGATACGACGACACGAGGCCAGGCCAAGGCTGGGCCCAAGGCCGGGCGCCTCAGGCTCCTAGCCGGCTCCCCTTTGACTGCCCAAGGCCGGGCTAAGGCCGGCTATCTCGGCCACCCTGCCGGCCTCCTGTGTAATGCAAGGCCGGGCCAAGGCCGGCCACTCTGCGCCTGAAGACCGGCCTTGCCGGGCACAAGGCCGGGTCCAAGGCCAGGCTCACGGGGAAGAGAACTTACCCCTTCAACGGTCACATTTTGGGAGGGGGTATAAATACCCCTCCACCTACCTCCAGCTGCCCCAAGCTTCAGATTCTCTCTCCTCCATTAAAGCAAAGCTTCAAGCTCCTAGATCTCCCGATGGAGAAGACCCCGATCTACATCTTCACCGAGCCATTTTTCATTTACCCCTCATTCACTTGAGGGACCATTTCCTAGGGTTTCCCTTTCGAAAACCTAGCTCCTTGTTGTAATCACTTGTTGTTCTTGTGACAGATTGTAGCTGTTCGGGAGCCCCCAATTCAGTTGTGGGTTCATCGAAGAATAGGGTGAGCCTTTGTGGCGTTGAGCAAGCCTGTGGCGGCGATCTCACACCCCTCCAACGAGACGTACTCCCCTAAAAGGGAGGAACTTGGGAATACATCCTTGTCTCCGCGTGCTTTCACCTCGGTTACCTCTATCCTTGTTTACTGCCTTTATCTTGTTTAGGTGCTAGCTTGTCATATAGGTAAATTCACCGTAGTTGCATATCTAGAGAATTTACCTTTTGTGTCAAGCCTAATTTGAAAAAGTACTAAAATTTAAAGTAGCACCTATTCACCCCCCCCCCCCTCTAAGTGTCATACGATCCTTTCAATTGGTATCAGAGCCTCGGCTCTCTTGTTAGGCTTAACCGCCTCAGAGAAGTATGACTTTGGGAGAGGTTCCTCCGAAAGGCCAAAGTACTCCGGCATCCATGGCCGATCTCAAAACGATGGAGACATCATTGAGATCGTCCATGGGTACCCAATTGCGTGAGATACATGACTTGCTCACAAAACTCACTTGTACCAAGCCTCCTTCGGAAACTCTCCCCATAGAGGACCCCCTTGCCTCCAACACGGGTGATTCCAATGAAGGAAAGGGGGAAAAGAAAGGGGCTAAAGATAATGAAACCGACCCTAAGAAATCCCCTTCATCCACACCCAAGCCCGTAGGTGGGAAGCCCGAGTACCATGAGGTTCCTAATGTGTACTCTCCCGACCCACCTATCTCTCATGCTCGCATAAACCCCTTAGGTCCTCCACCTAAGCTTAATGCATTGGCTTTTACTACTTGGCAACACTTAATAAGATCTCATATCAACAGTGCCTCTATCGAGCTTTGGAGGATCATTCAAGTGGGATACAAGGCCGTGGATCCTAACAACTTGACAAGAAGAGAAGTGGCGGATGCTCAACTCAATGCCTCCGCTCTTCACACGCTTGAACTTGCCATTGGAGAAAAGGATCTTTATCTCATCCAACATCTCACCACCGCCAAAGAAGCTTGGGATTGCCTATCTGAGGTGTTCCTTGGGAATGAGAGTATGAAGAGGAATAGATTTGATACTTTGAACAATGATGCCGAAGGCTTCTACTTGCTTGATAGTGAAACTCATGAAGAGATGTATGGAAGACTCAAGACCCTTGCCCAAGCCTTTTATAATGTTGGGGCAAAGTACGTGGATGATGCTTGGATCAAGAGAAAGTATGTGAATGCTCTCATGCCCTTCGAGCCCATTCACTTGAAGGCTCTACAAGGAAGACACAACTACCTTCAAATGACATCAAATGAAGTTATGCAAGAAATGCAAGCCTTGAAGGTTTCCACAAAGAATGCTCAAGACAATCGTGCTAGGGCCATGGGGATGAAACAAGGCTCCTCACTTGCTTTGAAGGACAAAGTGGTGAACCTAGATGATGATGTGCAAATCGAGGAATGTCCAAGCAACATTCTCCCCGATGATCTCGAGCAAGCCTATCATGATCACTTGGCTCTTGCTTCAAGAGCATTTTGGCGTGACTCGGCCAAGGCAAAGGCTCAAGTTGATCTAAAGAACAATCCAAGTGGAAAGAAGGAGTTTGCAACAATAACAAGGACATGCTTCAACTGTCATGACAAGTATCACTTTATCAAAGAGTGTCCCTATGAGAATAGAGAAGAACATGGTGGAAGGCTTGTTCCCAAGGGTCAATCCAAGATGGTTCAAAAGAAACATTTTGTCAAGAAGAAGCCTTTCTTCAAGAAAGCACCAAGAATTGTGTTGATGACTCAAGAAGAATATCCTTCCGATGATTCCGAAGAAGAAGAAGAAACCACTCATGAGGTGGCGGCTTTGGCTATCACCACAACTTCACCACCTTCTCTCTTTGAATCCCCCAATGAGAACATATCCAACACCACCGCTCGTTGTCTCATGGCTAAGGCCACCGAGGTATCATCCTCTACTCCAAGACTATGCATGAAATGGATGATATCTCTAGTCTTGAAATTAAGAAAGAAGTTGTTGCCTTCGATACTTTTGTGGCTAACTTGCAAGGTGAAGCTAAGAAACAAGTTGAGTCTCTCATGAGACAACTTGGTGCGGCCGAAGACCTCCTTGTGGTCAAGGGTAAAATTGAGAGAAAGGACTCTCTCACCATAGCATCCTTAAATGCTTCTCTTGAAGAAGAGCATGAGTATAGGGTTTCTCTTGAGGAGAGATTTGAGTCTCTTGATGAGACTAATGATGGAATAATTACTAAAATCATTAAGAAAAGATATCATGCCATTGCTAAATATAAAGTAATTAAAAAGGAGAAATCCGAATTTGTGGTTGCTAATGCTAGACTTAGTGGGGACATTGAGAAACTTGGCGAGGCTCACAAGGCTTTGGAAAGTACTCACTCTCTTCTAGTCAAGTCTCATGAGCAACTACAAACTCAACTTTCTAAACTTGACTCACCTAGCACCTCTACTCCCTCTTGTGATCATGTAAATGTTATTGAGGAAAATGCTAGGTTGAAGGTTGAGCTTGCCAAGGCCACTAGTGCCAAGACCTCAACTCCCAAAGGTAAAGAAAAGGTTGTTGCTCATGTGGTTGAGAAAAAGCAACACAAAGGGAAGGAGGGTCTTGGTTATGTTGCCAAGGCAAAGAAGAAGAATAGTAACAACAAAGACAAGCCCGCACAAACCAAGGCTCCCATTGCGAGTGGGAATGCCACTAGGGGCAAGACCACTCGTAGTGACTTTGCGGGAGATGCTAACCCTCACTACATTCTATATGTTGATTATTATGGTGATGTTTATGAAAAATATGTTGGTCCTTATGATGGATATGTTGCCCGTGCTATTTGGGTTCCTAAGACCCTTGTTGCTAACCAAAGAGGACCCATTGGAAGATGGGTACCTAAAATCAAGCAATGATTTCTTGTAGGACTATGATTCCGGTGGGTTGAAATGGGTGGTTGATAGTGGATGCACTAGTCATATGACCGGAAGCAAGGAGATCATGACGGGGTTGGGACCAAATATAAATCACTCAACTGTCTCTTATGGTGATAAATCAAAAGCGGAGGTAAAGGGCCTCTGCAAGGTGGTTGTTGCAACGGATATCACCCTTGTAAATGTCATGCTTGTCGAGTCCCTCGGTTACAATTTAATGTCCGTTCGTGCATTTAATAAGATAAACTTTGATGTCCATTTTACTATTGATATGGTGGTACTCTTGAGGAGTAAGACTCTAAAGGTCATGTTCGTTGGGTATGTTGAAAATGAGTTGTTTGTGGTGGACTTTTTGGGGTCAACCAACACTCAAGCAATATGCCTATTTGGAAAGGCCGACGTGGGGTGGTTGTGGCATGGCCGCTTGTCCCATGTCAACATGAGAACTTTGCAAAGTCTTCACAAGGGTGGCCACATTCTTGGACTAAAAAACAATGTTTCTTTTTCTATAGATCGTCTTTGCAGGGCTTGTGTTGAAGGAAAGATGCATGATTCTCCCCATCCAAGCAAGACCATCATTTCATCAAAGAGGATATTGGAACTTCTTCATGTTGATCTCTTTGGTGTCGTCCCTCAACCGAGTCTTGGTGGGAAGAAGTATTGCTTGGTGATTGTTGATTACTATTCAAAATTTACTTGGGTTTATTTCTTCAAGTCAAAGGATGAGACTCAACAAGTCGTCATCGACTTCTCCAATGAAGTTCAACGCCAACACAATGTTCCCATATTGGCCATTAGGAGTGACAATGGCTCCGAGTTCAAGAACTACACCCTAAATGAGTTTCTTAGTGAAGAGGGAATTCATCATCAATATTCCGCTGCATATACCCCTCAACAAAATGGTGTAGCCGAAAGGAAGAACCGGACCCTGATGGATATGGCAAGGTCTATGTTGGCAGAGTTTAAATCTCCACTCTTCTTGTGGGCCGAGGCCATCTCCATAGCGTGTCATTCATCAAACCGGCTATTCTTTCACAGTGGCAAGAAGCTAACACCTTATGAGATGCTCACCGGCAACAAGCCCAATGTCGCCTACTACAGAGTCTTTGGTTGTAAGTGTTTCTATAAGATCAAAGGTGTTCGCTTATCTAAATTCGAGTCTAAAGCTTACGGTGCCGAATCTCACACTTATAGAATCTACGACAAATCCTCCATGAGAGTTGTGGAATCTTGTAGTGTGAAGTTCGATGAGAATGACGGCTCCCAAGTGGCGCAATTTCATGTTTGTGATGTAGATAATGAGGAACCTCAAGATGCAATAAGAAGGATGGGCGTTGGTTTCTATCGCCCCATTGAGATTCATCACGAGCCTCCTCAAGCAAGTCCAAGCTCCACTCAAGTGGAGACCTCATCATCACAAGTTGAACCGGCGCCTACCATGGAAGCAAATGATGCACCAACCCAAGAACAAGTTCAAGACCCTCCTCATGTTGACCAAGTTGCTATGCAAGAACCAAGTTCTCCAATTATTGATGCTAGCCAAGGTCAAGACCAAGATCAACCCTCTCCTTCTATTGTTGAAGATGTGCATTAAAGCAAAGCTCCTAGATCTCCCGATGGAGAAGACCCCGATCTACATCTTCACCGAGCCGTTTTTCATTTCCCCCTCATTCACTTGAGGGACCATTTGCTAGGGTTTCCCTCTGGAAAACCTAGCTCCTTGTTGTACTCACTTGTTGTTCTTGTGACAGATTGTAGCTGTTCGGGAGCCCCCAATTCAGTTGTTCTTCAAGTTAAGCACTTCTACTCCTAAACCTCCCTGATCTTTGGGTCTACAAATTATATTCCATTTAGTTAACCGATATTTCCGTTTGTCTTCATCACTTTGCCAAAAAAAAACGTGATCTATAGAAGTCAAGTCTTTTTCTTACCCCCTTAGGTATTTCGAGAAATGACAACATGAACATCAGTAAGCTTGTTAAAACTGAATTGTAAACGATCTCCATATGAGAGCATTTTATCTTTCCAGCAGCCCAACTTGCCTTCAAAACGGCTTTCTACTGGATACCATTCAGAATTTTGCAGTTTTCTATAATGAATCGGCACACCTAAGTATTTAAAAGGTAAAGAACCAGATTCGCAGCCAAATATTTGCGTATATTGATCTTCAACCTCTTTCTCCTTTCCAAAACAGAAAATCTCACTCTTGTGAAAATTTATTTTGAGACCCGATAAATGTTCAAAAATGCACAATATTAGTTTCATATTAACCGCTTTTGATAAATCATGTTCCATGAATAATATAGTGTCATCCGCATATTGTAATATGGATAATCCGCCCTAAACCAAGAGAGGGATGAGACCTCCTACTTGACCATCTTCCTTCGCCCTAGCGATAAGAATGGCTAACATATATGCAACAATATTGATCTATGTCCCCCTGCCTAAGAACTTTTTTAGTTTGAAAATAATGATCTATGTCATCATTAACCTGTACACCGACGCTTCCTTCCTGAAGAAATTGTATAATCCAAATGCACCATTGTTGTGCAAAACCTTTCATACGCAAAGCTTGTTGAAGGAAAGTCCATTTAACTTTATCATATGTCATCTCGAAATCTATTTTAAACAGAACACCATCCATTTTCTTCCTTTGAAGTTCATGTATAGTTTAATGGAGAATGACCACACCCTCCAAGATGTGTCTCCCTGGCATAAATGCCGACTGGGTCGGCCTAATTATGCGTTGAACAATTTCGGTAATACGATTAGTACCTACTTTTGTGAAAATTTTGAAACTGACATTGAGAAGACATATTGGTCTGTATTGTTGAATTTGAATTGCATTTTCTTTTTTGGGAAGCAAAGTAATGACCCCAAAATTCAGCTTAAACAACGGCCAATTTCCTTGTTTTAGCTGAAAAAACATGTCCATTAGATCATCTTTAATAACTTCCCAAAAGGTTTGGTACTTCTTTCACAGAGAAATCAGCTGTAAGAATTGCATTCTCCTCAGTAGTTAATTGCGGTATGTCCTGGATGGCATTTTCACCCATCGAAATATTATTTGGTGCCGATGCCCCAAACAATTTTTTGTAATAATCTGAAATTGATATAAAAGATATAAAAGATTGTAGGGGAGATTTGTTGTTTTCAAGTACTTGCATTATTTGTCTTGAAATTATGTTATTCACTTTGACTATTCCAACAAATGTTTTCTATGTTTGAATGAGAGTATAGTGATTGATTTCACTTCAATGTTTCTATCTGTTAGAGAGGTGTCCCCGTGCATGATTCTATATGGTCTTCATGGTTTATGAATGTTGGAGTTTCATGATGCAGGCAATGAAATTGATTTGAGAAATTATGAACATCTTTAGGCCCAAGTTTAGCATTTTGACTTAAAATAAGATAGGCAAAGATGGTTGTATTATGGCAAGTAGTTTCAGTTTATTCTAGTATAGAGTACTAGGACAGGAGTACTGCCTATTATGGAAAATAGATCGGTCTCTCCAATCAACACGCACGAGGTTGAAACCCAAATAACCTGGCGTGGAGATCATACACAACCCTGAATGATCTGGTCGCCTTGTTCCCCAGAATCTGGACGTCTCTCACACCAGCAACATCCGGCTTAAAGGCCAAGCAAACTTCACCAGTTGACGACGACAATCCGTAGAACACGTTCTTTGGTGGCAGCTTCAGAATAGTCCTCGTAAACTTCATCTCCACAGTTGGAAGGTCATCCGAGTCCACCGAATCACCACCAGTAGGCATGAAACAAGTCCTCCCGCTACTAGTCTTGCTCGCAAACCCCTTGGCTCGCATTGCCGTTATCATAGCCTTGCTGAAAGCATCAAACACCGGGGATAAAAGGAATGTGTCGGCAGTTCCAGAATCAACAATCAGCATCCGCCTTGTGTACTCAGATGGATCGATTTGGAGCCGGTTCCCGTTTGAAGTGAGTACACGTGTCTATCCCCAAATTGGGGGATCAAATGGGTATAGCGTAGATTGTACTTGGGGTAGGGTCCGATAGACAGGAATCTCTCAGCTCTTTGGTCACCTGGAAAGCAGTAGGAGAAGGCACTGTAGTTGGTGCGCCGAGCTACCTGATTGAAGAAGGAGAAGCTCTCATCCCCAAAGCCAATGATGCCTGATTCACGGCCGTTGAAATAGTCATCTTCGTTGCACCCAAAGACGAAGCTATCGACGATACTGGAGCCGCTCCCGAGAGTGAGCTTGTCTTTCCCTAGCCTGCCTGCCGAATACTGACCTGACGAACCTGAACCGTATCGCAGGCTGTAGAGGCAGGTATCAGTGTCCTCGACGCACCCGAATGGAGCGACAAGACTGCGCTGCACTTCAGTGCAATCTCTGCTCGAGCACCCGACACGCTGGTAAGTCGTCGAGTTGCCAGGGTCGAATGAGGCTCCAGCCTCCGGTGCGGTTGTGTGGCAAAAGATCTGACATGGTTTACACACAACCCAGGAAAGCGTGGAGCCGGTGTCGACTGTGACAAGATTGTACACAGGCGGTGTGCCAACTGCCAAGGCCAATAACCATGAAGAACTTGCTTTCGTGGATGTCATGATTCCCGATGATGGGGCTCGCCTCTGCCGGTATGTTGGCTGGATGGATCGACGAGCTTAGGCAAGGGTGCTTCCTGTGGTACACAGGGAACTGGAAGACGCCATCTTTGTTCAAACTAACAGTACCTGATACATGCACACTTTTGATTAATTATGCCGAACAACATGTACACATCTTGTAAATGAAACTAGAAATAATATCTTAGAAACAAAAATTGAAAGTTAAGCGTTGCAGATATACAAGTTAAGCTACGTTGAACAAAACATTCAGAAGAAACAGGGGGAAGGATACACTAGTAGAAAAAAGCTTATAGGTGAGATGCTATAAGTGGCGCACCAGGCTTACGGTGCGCCACTGATAGTCTCTCACCTCTGTTTTGGGATTTGCCAGAAAATACCAGTGGCGCACAAGATATTGGTGCGCCACTGGTATATATTTACCAGTGGCGCACCGTAAACCTGGTGCGCCACTAGTAAGTTCCATCAAAATTTTGAAATTTTCGGGGTGGAGGAGAGAGACTACCAGTGGCGCACCGGGTTTGTGGTGCGCCACAGGTAATTTTCTATCTGTGGCGCACCGAGCATGGTGCGCCACTGGTAAGTTATCAAATGAAAAAAAAAAGAATACCCACCACTCAATCCCCACCACCACACCCCCCTCTCTCTCCTTATCCTCTTTCTCCTCCATCACTCGATCCTCTTCTGCCCTCCCGCCTTCACCGCCTCCCCACCGCAGCCCTCACCGCCGCCTCCCCACCGCAGCCTCCCCGGACAAGCACTCTGCCGGCGCCCCTCTCCCTGGCCCCGCCCGCCTCCCCGACCAAGCACTCCGCCTGGAATCAGCCCACCGCCGCCACCACCGCCAACGGCTTCGCCTCGGCCGACGCGCCATCATCATGGACGCCGACCACTGGGACGCGCTCGCCGACGCCGCCAAGACCAAGGCCCCGTCATCCCCTCGTCGCCTCTCCCTCCCGAGCTCAGATCGAGCTGCCGCCGTCCACCTCGCCTTCGATCTGGGCTCCCGGCCGGCGCCCCTCCCTCCCTGCCTCGATGCGCCAGCAGTGGGCGGTCCAAGCAGCAGCAGCGCAAGCGCTGGACCTCCTCCCTCCGCTGCACATATGGAGAAGGGGCTCCTGCTGCTCGCCGCCTACCTCTGACCGCGGCACGGTACCACAACCACCGCCGCAGCAGCGGAGAGCTGCTCTGGATCAACCACAAGGTACTAGTCTTGCTTGCTAGAGTGACTAGCAGGACGATGCCGCCCCTTGTAGTGCAGAGTAAAAAATAACATGCATCTTGCTCTCGATGATTATAAATGCCATCTGTGTGTTTGTGTGTGCAAGAAAGGGGAAGAATAGCTAGCAACTCTGATTTATCTTTTCATCTTTATAGGCACCTAGCTATGCAACCATGATTCCAATTATTCCCACCCAAACTCTGCTGTAGCTATCTGTTTATCTTCAGGGTTGCAATGCAAGTGCAAATAATGACAGTCTATTGTGGACTTCTATTCTCAGAACGTAGCCACTAGCTAGTCACGCATTTCTTACTTTGTTTCACACTACTAGTATTATTGGTTAGCATAAAGCTGTGTGAGCTCATTTACATATACTACACAAGGATTTCCAAGTATTATTGATTAATCATGTTCTACAGCAGGCTACTTGTTGTTTCCCGGCAACAAGGTGTGTTGAGGTCCGAAGGGAGGAGCTGGTCTGCTGCGGCGAACAACTCCTCGAGCTGCTGCCGCGAAGACGATGATGACATCGAAGGGGACTGGCGGCAATGACGACATCGACACAGGGCTGCGACGACGACGACGATGACATAGAAGAAGTGGCGACGACGACGACAATGACATAGAAGAAGTGGCGACGACGACATCGACACAACGACGGCAGTCACCTGCTGCCAGTGGCATTTTCCAATTGGCTAGTGGTATTTATATGTATTTGTACTAGTGGTATCAGTACGTATGAGAAGATTGTACTACTGGCAATCACCTACTTAGCGATTGTACTACTGGCAGTCACCTACTTAGCAGAAATCGATCGATCCGTTTGAGATGTGTGCGTGCTTGCTTGTGAGCTAGCTGATTGTGTGAGTTCTTTTTTTTTAATTCCAAATAATTTACCAGTGGCGCACTAGTCCACTATTGGCGCATGGGTTGCTTTTTTTTAATTCCAAATAATTTACCAGTGGCGCACTAGAGTCCACTATCAGTGGCGCACGGGTTGGTGCGCCACTGATAAGTTGGTTACCTGTGGCGCACCGCTAGTCCGCCACTGGTAACACTTATCAGTGGCGCGAGTTTAGTGGCGCACCACCGTGCGCCACTGATAAACGATTTTGGTGCGCCACTAGTAGTCTTTTTTCTACTAGTGATACCAGATCATGAAGCACAGAGATTACCATAGGCTGAAGAGCATAGGCCAGTGCAGCCACTTGACTGAATTGTGCAGTTCAGACTTAGAGCAAGCAGTACGATAACAAGTAGCAACTCCATAAATATAAAGATCAGTGTGATGTCCGGTATGCAGTCTGCGGATGATTGGATTTTGAGGACCTCAATTGCTAGTCCCTAAATTTACTATCTAGCCGGCGAGACATGCATACGAAACAAGCTCACAACCTACCAATCATGTCAATCGCATTGTCATACAAACGGTATGACCATAATCGATACAAAGTGATGGTGATATGCAGTGTAAGCTTTACCTCGCGGAACAATAAGGGATCACCGACCCATATAGAAGAAATAATAGATATACTTAAAATCCGTGTGGATTTACATGAGAGTCCGATTTTTTTATAAGAAAAACAACAACTCTTGGCTGCACAGTTTTATTTATTTTTACTACTTCCTCCGTTTCTAAATATAAGATGTTTTAGCATTTTTCAGATTCATATGTATCTAGACATGTTCTAGTGTGTAGATTCACTCATTTTGGTCCGTATATAGTCTAACTTGAAATAGCTAAAACATCTTATATTTAGAAACGGAGGGAGTAGTAATTAGGCACGTGAAATGCACGTGTTGATTTCGTTAAATTATATAAAGTATAATATAGAAAAAGTTTGAAATCGACTTCCATCTTGCAAACATGTAACATTAAAACAGAAGTTATCAATTAGAATCACCGTACCATGAGCTGTCCATTATAGATGACCCTTTATAGAGGGCAGTCATATCTGACATACACAAACAACCAACTCTAAAAAAGACATAAAAGAAGCATAACACCATGGTACAAACAATAAGAGCGAATACCATGAATTGTTGGAGTCATTTGGTGTCTCCTTTGAGAGCTTCTTGGGTAGTTCTCTTTAAGGAATCAATATATCTGTATATACATGAACATTTCAAATTATATTTAATCGATCACACCCAGTAAAGTTGCCTAGGAAATTAAACAACTACTGAAATGCAACCATAAAATAAAACACACCAAGATTACTGAACCACAAGTGTAATCGATCACATCCAATGAACTTGCCTAGGTGTTACTGCTATCTACAGAAGCATTCAAAGATGACCTGGTAATGAACATGCTGGATTCATGAAGGAACAACAAAGTTGGAAATTTTGTAATGTCTCGATGGCACAAAATATAATAATTAGGATCATCACATAACTTACCACTAAAATCAGGCTAAAGCACTTCCACTTTCCAGTTTCTAACCATTGCAACTCACAACACGATTTAGCATTTATGTGTTTATACTAAATTATATCTGGAAGGAAAATACAAATGACCTATGATTACCTTATATTTGCAATATTTACGATTTACAACTCATTATATTGAACACGTTCATGGATATACTTATCTTTAGTCAAAAATTCCACGATGTAAAAATCAGGAGACTAAGAGAGGCCGTGATTTCCTAGATTAATAACATCTATAACTTCTTCAAATCTTGATATATTAGAAGGCAAGGAATGTTCTTCTCAAAGGATATATGGATTAACATGCTACCATAATACATAACTATACAGCGGCCAAACATGTTTATTTTGACAATAAAGTTGATTGGTTCAGATGGTTATCTTAGAATCTTGATGAAGATGGTAATGGATCAGTGATGTCCAAGACAACATATATGATCAGCAGTAAAGTACAGGATCAAGAAATGAACAAATGTCGAAGGACTATACATGTCTATACCATGATGTACAAGCTGGAGAATATTTTGTGCAACACCTGATTCGTTATCATTATAAAATGAGCCTTTGCACTATCTCCTCTAGTGGAAATACAAAGAAGATTAGTTAAATAAACCGATAGTTTTGTTCCCCTTACAAATAGTAAATTTCATATAATGGTACCTCGGTATTTTTTTCAAGGACAACCAATATGGGAACTCTACCAGAGTGTTTGATTGCAATACTCTGTTTAGGAAACTGACACTGATTTTGATTCCAAGTAAACAGACTTCAGGGAAGCAAAGTACGTACATAATTGGTGCAGGTAAACTTTGTGACTCCGATTCTTCCGGTTCATTTCCTCCAACGGGTATATAAGAAAGGCCACCGACAGTCAAGTATACTGATGACCCATGCAAATTAGTACCCCCTCCGTCCCAAAATAAGTGACTCAGATTTGTCCAAATATGGATGTCTAGACATGAAACACATCTAGATACATCAATATTTGGACAAATCAAAGATACTTATTTTGGGAGGGAGGGAGCATTATTTTTTCATACATCTTGAAGGTGTTCGTACTTACTAACCCTATTTCGTAACCAATTTTGAAATACAATTCGCTGAGGCAATTCACCAGACACGCTGCAGATGTTCATAGAGATGGATGATGCAAGGCATCAACGTCTCAATCGTACCATGACATGGAGTCCAAGGGAGGAAGTTTCCTGCACCTAGCTCGCCAATCTTACCGTGCCTTATATAGATAAACTGATATTAAAAGCACAAGATAAACATCATTTAGTTACCCCTCATCAATCTCCAAAGCATGACAACGGGCTTAGAGTATACTCGATTAATTAGGCGTACTCCCCCTCTCTGCACCATGTATCGATGGCTTCGAGTCAGGCGATGGCTGGCGGAGGAATCTTGCCGCAAGTCGCCATTGACGACTTCCAATCAAGCCTCGAGCGCAAGGGTATGCGGGCCGTCGCGTCCATAGCGTCCTTCTTCATCCAGTGAAGGGAGGCGGCTACAAGGATGCGTCCAATGGTGGTGCACGTGGGGATTGGCGTTGGAGTGCACGGTGCGGGCAGACACGCAGGACGGCGTAGATGGGTTGGCCGACATTGTGAGCAGGGGAAGGCGGGTCGAGGTGCAGCGGCGGCCAAGGCATGGAGGAGAGGAAAAGCGATTGGGGTGAATAACTCCTATGCGACATCGTTTCGCAGAATCGTTCAAAATGTGACGTCGTTGGCAGAAATAGCTCTCATGCGACGCATCTCGTGGTTTAAATGGCTGTTGTGCGACAGTAGGGCTTAACCGCAAGGGACAGGTTAGGGATTAGAATTATGTGAGCCTGGTGGGACCCCCAACTTATCCATATCAGCACAGGACCCACAGGAGCACCTCCGAGCGTGGGACCCACCTCTTGTCCGGACCCACAGGAGCACCTCCGAGCATGGGACCCACCTCTTGTCCACCTCACCAGCTGGTAGAAAACAGAGCCATCTCGCCCCCGTGCCAGAGCCATCCCCGCGGGCTTTCCGACCGTTGCATCCTCTCGTCCCCCTTCTTCTCCGACGACAACGCGCAGCAACGCCGGAGGTAGAGGTATGTCGACCTCCGCTTCCGCCTCCCAGAGTCAATGGCCGTGCTACGGTCCAGTGCCGCTGGGATGGTGCCTTGATTGCCCACGGACGGCGCCCCTGAAGCGGCGAGTCACCACGACCAACAAGAATGGCAACGCCGGGCGCGAGTTTGTGATATGCGAGAGCAAACCAGAGCTAGGAAGGTGAGATCTGAGTTTCCCCTCTCCCCATTTCATTTTATTTTCCTCAATTTTGGGTTTTCATCCGATTTGGTATTTAGGGTTAATATTTCCTATTTTCATAAGCTGGCGACATGCAACCATTTCGAGTGGCTTGATAAGTACATCAAGAGGATTGAAATGAAGGGCACACTAGTACAGAACGATACATCGGATACCCCTCTATGGAAACGGCAGAACAAAAACAACATAGTTTCTACAGTATTTGTCACAATGGTCACGGTTAAAAGAAATTGCATGTCTCACGCGCGACAGAAAGGCAACGGACCAAAAAAGTTAACCGTAGCTGATATATCTGTAACGGTTAAAAAGTACATCCGTATACATTTAAAACAACGACCAATAGTCATGAGCAGAGACACAGGTTGTGGGAAAGCCTAGCCGGCACCTCCGCTTAGAAGCCTAGCCGCCGCCACTTCTCCTCCTCCACCGTAGATCGGTTCCCCCACCTCTGGCCGGCCTTGCCGGTATCGAGAGGGGTGGGGAATCCGATCTATGAGTGGAGTTTTTAATAAAAGTAGTGTTTCAATCTAGGGTTTTGGTGTCGTCGTCTTCATCAATGGAGATGACATCTTCTACAATAAGCAATTTTTCGGCCTTCGTTCGATGGCGAGATCTCCTTCCCGGCGTCAATGGTGGTTTTGAAAGATTTAGTTTGTCTAGATATGGTTCTTCATATCTTACTTCGCCAGATCAATCTTAGATTGTTTCTCATGGTTGCCGCGAGGAGGATTGTCCTCGCAATATCTGTCCCGGCTACTACGTCCTCGGCAATGGTGATTCGTTCTCTCGGCTCCCAACGACGTCGACAAAGTTGTTCGGTTGTTTGTCCCTGAAATATCAGTGTTGGTGCTCTTACTGATGATGCTTGATTAATTTAATGGCTGCGTGCGTGCACAAAGTCTTGGCATTGCGGCTCAAAATTAAAAGTATGGGAGAACCTTCATTGGTATTCACAGGTCTATGGTTTGGTGTATTCTTCGTTGTTCTACGGTTGCCTTCAGAAAAGTACAAGATTGTGTCACGGAAGAAGAAAAGGCTTGAAGATCTCAAATATTTGCTCGTCTCTTTTAGTTTTGTTTTTGTAATTGATGTAATCATGTACTATTTACTGGTTTAATATATATGGTATTTGCTAAAAAAAAGTCCAATAAATAGTCCTGAGCAGCCCGAACCCTAGAATTTTCTAAGTCCACGCCCAACTCCTCTGCCTTATCCTCTCCCATAGCCGCACACCTCCTTTTCCCCCTCTCCGCCTACCTCCTCCTGGCCGGCGGTCACGATGTAGCAAGTAGCATCCCTCTACGCCGCCGACGACCATGGACGGGGCGTCCCGCGAGCAGGATGGCATGGCGGCCAGATCGGCGCAGGAAGAAGGCCATAGTTTTCCACGAGCAGGACGACGCGGCGGCCGGATCCGCGTGGGGTGAGCATGCTACTGCTGCCATGGTGGCCGATCTGGCGCGAGCACGGCCAGCGATGCACAAGGCAATTGACAACACCCACGGCAACTGCGGCCAGATCGCCTCCAGCAGGACCTGCTTCAACCAGGTCTCGATGTGGTGCGCTGCTTCGATTTGGGTACCCGCTAGATCCCTCCACCTGCGGCTTCTCTAGCACAAGGTACGCAGCCAATTAGAACTACAAGTTGGTTTGGGTTTCCCGCTAGATCCCTCCACATACATGCTCCGATTTGGATTCCACGCCAGATCCCTCCACCTGCTAGTACTTGACTTTCAGCTTGAGATCTCTCTAGGATGCAAGAGTGGCCGGCTGGCTGGCAGAGTATATAGGCCGTCGTCGTTTCTTGTGCTTTCTCCATGGTTCTATAAATTTTGGCTAATTCCTAGCTCCTCTAGCTTCGTAAAGCTTCCTCAGCTGCTGCTTCCACTTTCTTTCGTGAAGTTTAACTTCTCTTTCATTTATTGTTCTTTGTTTGGTTGGTGCGGTTTGCGATGGAAAATCTCTAGTGCTTGCGCTGTTGATTCTCACGTGGTATTTGCTACTATGAGCCTAGGACATGAGTAGATGTCAAATAGCTCAGTATAACATTGCTTTTGTTACTGAATCTCATCTGATTTGTTACTGCGACTCAGGTGATTGGTGATGAAGTCGATGCTCGGAGGATGATGTGACTGGACTTGGTCGAGGCGATTATCTCGGTGTATTTTCTGATGTGAGGATGTTAGCGGCATCAGTTCTTGGATGCTATTTTCATGTGTATTTTGTGATGAACTGTGTGACTTTTCTAAGAGTATAGTATAACATATATTCTGATGTGGTATAGTTGAACGGTTTTGCTAAGTCTCAGTCGACTGAGACTTAGCTTAGGGCTCAGGCAGGTTGATAACCGTCGATCTAGCCTCGCGATTTGTGCTAACCCTAGGTCTTCGTCTTCCTCACGACGGCGGCGGCGCCAAGCCGAGCCGGAGCCGCCGAAGCCGCGGCTGGCCGCGGCGGTGGCGAGGAGTAACTTAACTGGGGGTGCAGGGGTGCGGGGTCGCTGGAGTCGGTGGCGGGGCTTAGAGGGATGGTCGGGGCGGCGGTGGGCCTCGATTGGAGGAGGGCGGGGCGACGAGGCGGCGCGGGAGTGGCGCCAGCAGGTTTCATGGCCGGCGGTACGTGGCGGCAGGGGTCGCCGGAGTTGGAGAAGAAGGGGTGACGTCAGTCGACTGAGTCCTAAGCTAAGTCTCAGTCGGCTGCGTCCTAGACACACCCATAGTTAAATATATCATTGATTGCTTCTGTGCTTCCTGTATCGCTACAGGACGCCCCCTATTTTTTATATTATATGATCTTCAAAGGAAACGGACAAGATAACCGTTGCAGATAAGCCTCTTCACATCAGTTACAGAGTCGTGGGCAACGGATGCTTTCTCCGATGCCATTGAGGGTTTTCCCCTGTTGTCGTAGTGTCGTTCTGTACTAGTGGCACATCTCTGGGCTCAATTTGCCGTTGGTGGTGGAGCAATTGGGATCTGCTACGGGGGTTGCTACGGTGTAGAATGCGGATGGGGTTGTGGAAGTGAAGGCCGGTGAGTTGGGGTTGAAGGAGTTGAAGAAGATGAACAAACAGCTAAAGAAACTTGTCGATCTGAAGAAGCATGACAATCTGATGGCTGCAATTTTTTATTTATGTGCAATTGCTCTTGGAGTTGTCTATGTGCTGATCATTAGTCATTAAACAATGTAATTAGTGTTGCACTTTGCTTGACATGGACAATTTATGTATGGCTAAGACTTGGAAAAAATGCATCACGAATCCACCCTTTATTTGGTTTGTTTCAGTTCGTATGATAGTGTGCAAATGTGTGTGCAATATTTAGTTCAGTAGAAGAAAAAAAAGGACAACAACTAGGAGAAAAGGCCAGACCCAAGTAAAACCTAGCCATACCCAATGTTAAAAGAAGTGTTCTCTCGAAGAAAAAGCGTGCACACTCTAGTCCCAATAATAAAAGGATGCTTGTTTTTTATCCAGTTTATGTTATTTCACACATACATAGTTTATTTTACTCATCTTAATAGGAAACATGCATCCTTCTCTTCTTCCTTGGAGTTTCCTGTAGCACTGTGACCTGTGACCGTGAGCACTACTAGCATATCATCCTTCCTTAGCGTCTCCCTCTGCCCTCTCTTCTTTTTATTTTATTATTTCCTTGTATCATCTTTCAGCATGTTTATACTGAATAATATTTGGTTTACAAATTTCTATATTTCTATGTGGGTAAGTGTGAATGTTAAGGGAAAATATTGAGTTATTGTACTAAATAAAGAGAGGTGAATGTGAAGCTAATTGAGAAGTTAGTGGTTAACTTTTTTCAAAAAATTGGTAGGAGCAAACACTAATATTTTATATAAGCACGAACAAACATGGGTACATAGATATATCATCCCCTTACAACATAGATATATAGGGGCATCATCTTACAAGATAGAAAATATAGATAGAGAGGGCATATATGCCCAAGCAAGAAACAAACCGAAACAAACATGGAAATAAACTACGACGGCAAACAAACATGGAAATAAACTACGACGGCAAACAAACATGGAACAGCTCCTCCTTGACTCCTCCTTGGCTCCTCCTTGGGGGTGGCTCAGTCGTCGTCCTCCATGTGGTAGGGGAGGGTGTGCAAGTTGCCCGAGGAGGGGAAGATGGCATGGAAGTTCGTGAAGTGTTGTAGTTCGTGAATGCGATGAACTCTCACCCACACCAAAACACCTGCCCGAGGAGATGGTAAGCGTCGAAGGGGTTGGTGAAGTTGACGTAGAGGCCGATGACGTGGCCGTTGTTGCCGTCGTGGAACTCCTCGAGCTGGAACATTTGCGGCGAGCCTAGAGGGAGGTGGTGGTAGCCGGCTGAGAGGAAGAAGTGCGCTAGGTCCCTTGCGCCCCTCCACCTCGAGATGGCCCACACGCGCAGCTGGTTTTCGACGATGACACCGGCCGGATACTTCCTCTCTGGCACGGTGGCAGGGCGATGGTAGGTCGGGCCGTTGAATTGCATGGTGGCTAGGGTTGGAGTTTGAGGCTTTTGGTCCAGACGAAGCTTGAGAGAAGAGTGTGAGAGAAGAGGAAGAAGAGGGGCCCCTTGTAAAGCCGTGGTGCAGCCCTAGCGGCGGCGTTTCATCTCCGTCGACGTGGCAGTTATTGTACTAATGGGAGAGCATCCAAAGCGGCACACGACGAGCGCCATTTGACTTGCATCGGCGTGTGATGGTAAGGCTACCAAAAAATTGTTTGAAGCGCGTGCATGTGATGTCGGGTACCCGTGATGCCAAAACCGCTGCCACGCTGCGATGCTGCGACGATGTGTAATAGCTACACTGCGACGGTGCGACATAGCTACGCTGAGACGATGTGAGTAATAAATAGCTAGGCTACAATGCTGAGATGATACCACGCTGCGTTGCTACGACAATGTGTAATAGCTACACTACGACGATGCATGAGGCATGCATGGAAAAGGTGGCGTGGACGCGTTGCGCATGCATGGCAGGCCCGGGACGAGGCGTGATCGCGTGAGACGGCCCAACCGTACGCGACTCGCTGAGAAAAAATGCTGGCCAATCACGTCGAAGAACCGGTGCTCCCGTGATCGCTCGTGATTCCTTCTAGAAGACCAGATCGCACGGCGGCAGTTAAGCGTGGTAGAGTTAGATGAACGGTCGAGGTTGGGAACAAAGCCTCCCACGGATCGCTCGCGGAATCCTTCTAGAAGAACAGATCGAACGGACCGGGTAGGGCGCTAAACTTAGATAGACGGTCCAGGTTGGTCGTTAGGGTTTGCCTGGTTAGCGAACAGGGTTTTGGGCTCAGTCAACGGGGTTTTGACAAGTTTGACCGTGCATAGCTACTTCAAAAAAAATCGAAAAAATAGAAAACCTTCACACATAGTTATGTTATGTGACCAAATTACGAGAAAAAAATCATAAACATGATGTACAACAATTTGCACGAAAAATCCTTCACAAAGTGAACAATCTCGACTAAGGTTGCATAGAGTTCAAAGGAGAGAGTAGAGGGTTTGGGGTTTTGAAAATGCAAAATATCAAAAACCTCACCCTAGCTTCATTTTGGAGTGACTAAACAGGATCTGAAGTTAGTTTTGCAATATCATGTTTTAAAGTTGTTTTTTAATGAGGGTTTTGGGCTCAGTCAACGGGGTTTTGACAAGTTTGACCGGTGCATAGCTACTTCAAAAAAAATCGAAAAAATAGAAAACCCCGTGCACATACTCATGTTATGTGACCTAGTTACGATAAAAATCATAAACATGATGTACAACAATTTGCACGAAAAACCTTCACAAAGTGAACAATCTCGACTGAGGTTGCATAGAGTTCAAAGGAGAGAGTAGAGGGTTTGGGGTTTTGAAAATGCAAAATATCAAAAACCTCACCCTAGCTTCATTTTGGAGTGACTAAGCAGCATCTGAAGTTAGTTTTCCAATATCATCCTTTAAAGTTGTTTTTTAATGAGGGTTTTGGGCTCAGTCAACGGGGTTTTGACAAGTTTGACCGGTGCATAGCTACTTCAAAAAAAACAAAAAATAGAAAACCCCATACACATAGTCATGCTATATGACCTAGTTACGATAAAAAAAGCATAAACATGATGTACAACAATTTGCACGAAAAATCCTTCACAAAGTGAACAATCTCGACTGGGGTTGCATAGAGTTCAAAGGATAGAGTAGAGGGTTTGGGGTTTTGAAAATGCAAAATATCAAAAACCTCACCCTAGCTTCATTTTGGAGTGACTAAGCAGGATCTGAAGTTAGTTTTGCAATATCATGTTTTAAAGTTATTTTTTAAATGATTTTCTATTAAAGCATTTATTTTCAAAATTAATTTAATAATATGAAGATTAATTCAAAAAATAGTGAGACTTCGTATTGATACTATATAGGTAGAATAGATGCTAAAGAAAATTATCTAGCTGATTTGGAAAAGGTCGAAAAAAGTTGCTTAGAAATGGGATCGTTTCCCCTAGCTTTGGAGCCCATTTGTACCACATTTTCGGTGACGATGAGTTGTACCACACAAAAGGGCTAGGATTAATGAATTAACATGCATAATAGTACATAAAGCATTGCAACATCATAGAACAAACCAATCAACTCCAGAAATATTGAAAATTTGTTTGAATTTGAATATCGGTTCAAATTCAAATTTGAATGCCGATTCAAATCAACTAGTTATTACATCAATGAACATAAGTTTTCAATGGTTCCAACTCTATTTCTTTTGCGTCTTCTTACCACTGTTCTTTCCACTGATTGGTTCCACATCATATAATTTATTGATGCTTCTGAACTTCTTACCACAACCACTAGGCCCCCACAACTTTTGCACCTTACCATGTCCAATTGGTTCAGCATCTACAGGTTCAGACTGAAACACAGGTTCAGGTGGCAACTCAACAGCCAAATCAACTTCAGACTGAAGCACAACCTCCAGAACTAGTTCACCTGGCAACTCAATAACCAAATCAGCTTCAGTTTTGGGGAACCAATTCTGAACACTTCTCTTCTTTCTACAGCCATTGACTCTTGGCTTTTTTGGTGGATAGCTTCATCAACAACAAGAGGTGGGCCTTTTTCTCCACGCTTCCTTCTGAAAAACAAAGCAGCATGTCATATGGTTAGTAACTAAAACACAACTTGCATCTATTTTTGTTAAAAAGAGAAGCATTAACATACTTAGGCCTTTCCGGCGTGTAATGGCATTTGGGGGAACCAATTCTATGCCCAAGTTCCTCACACAGTTTGCATCTATTTTTGTTGCCTTTTTGGGTCCTTTTAGGTTGTTCAGCTTTATCCTTTTCCCCTTTTTGTTACTCCCACCTTTCTCAAACCATGGTTTGAATCTACTCTGTTTTGGCATGCCTACCTTTCTTCTTGTGATGGGAGGACACATGGAAAATTGAATATTCACTTTTGGCCATTGAGATTGGTCTGTCAAAGCTGGAATTGGAGTTGCATATGCAGCCCTGAATCTTGCTATTGAGTAATATTCATGCAAATATGGGTGCATGTTTAACCTGGGTTTGGAGGCCAAAAAAAGTATGGCATGCTCACATGGCTTCCCGGTGTGTTGCCACTCTTGACAAGTGCATTCATGCAAATCAGTGTTAACAACATGCCTTTTCCACTCTTGGTATCACTTACTTTAGCACCCCATAATGAAGCTTTGTCAACTGACAAATGTGTAAGCTTTCTGCTCCTGTTGACCACCTGATGTAGCAGGAAGCTTATCCCCTTCAAGTAGAGCACCAATTCTGCTTCTTAATTCCCACAGACGCATCATCAAGATCCTGATTTGGTCAACCATGTCATGCATAGTATTGTTGTTAAAACTTTCTGGCAAATTGTTGTTTATATGATCACATTTGATGGCAGTATTGAAATTTGCCCTATACCATAGAAGAGAATGATAGGTGTTCAGCCATGTACCAAATTCAGGGCATGCTGCAATTATCTTACCAAGGTGATATGAATGTGTCTGTTTGGTGTAAGATCTTGCTACTGGCCACATGCGCCCAAATTCATCTCCTCTGAACTTTTTGATCAAATTCATCCACATATGGCCGAAGCACTCCCTCTGCTCACCATGGGGGAAAACATTTTTTACTGCATTTTCCAACCCTTTACATGCATCTGTGTGGATGGCCAAGGGTGACACTCGACCTTAGCATCTTTTCAACTGCATCATGAACCATGTCCATGATGCCTCTGTCTCTGACTGAAACAAACCAATTGCAACAGGGAACATCCAGTTGTGTCCATCTAGTGCATTGCATGCTGCCAATTGGCCATTCCACTTTCCAGTCAAAAATGATGAGTCAATGCTCAAATATGGACGGCACCCCGCTTTGAATCCATCAATGCAAGGCTTTAAACACATAAAAAACTTGGAGAAATATACCTTGCCATCCTCTTTTACCTCAGTATCTGTCTCCACAACACTCCCAGGTGACCTCTTTTCCACCTCAGCTTTAAAATTATACAACATCCTAAATGTATTTGTCCAATCACCATATAATGATCTCATTGCCCTTTGTTTTGCCTTCCACACTGTGGTATATTTTAGCACAATGGGGTACTACTTTTCCAAGTCAACTTTAAGTCTCTTTGCTGTAGTGTTTGGTGTCTTGGCTAAAATAGGAGTTATTTTTTCTGTAATCCAAAGTTGTGATGTCATCTTTGAAACTTGTTGTGAGCTGGTAATACAAGTATGCTGATGTGGAATTTGATTTACCCTGATTGTACTTCCATCAGTTTGTCTTCTAGCAGATATGTACCACTTGCAAGGCTTGGCACTCCCATCAAAACCTTTGCACCTTGCATAAAACTTGCTTCTGCCAGTCCATATAGTCTTGGCATCAAACTCAGCTTTCACTGCATAAGTCTTAAAAACATTCTGAACTCATCCATATTTGGGAACAATTTTCCAACTTCAATTACAGGGTTTTCTTTATCATACAAATTTACTAATTCATCATCATGTGCATCATCTACTTCATCTGCTGCATCTTGCATCAACTCTTTATCAACATCTTTAGAGAATGACCCATCCCCATTTCTGTTTGCATCAGCAGGCATCTTAGATTCATCCCTGTCTTTCTCCTTATCTTGTCATCTACAGGAATGCCAAGCATTATTGCCATCTCAATGTCACTCATTGGTGCAATGAGCAAATCAGTACGCTCCACTAGTTCTACTGCATTCCAATCAACTGTAGCTACCTTTTTAGCACCATGACACCCCTCTTGTGTAGTTGCATCAGATTCAGATATAACTGTCACTTCAGTAATTATTGGCATAATCTGCCTTTGTGAAGCCCATTCATCATCTGCAATTTGTGCAGCCACCTTAGAGGCCACATATCCAACTTTGGAGTCAGATTTGAGATCAACAAGCTCTGCATAAAAGGTTGCATGTTTGCTTGTCCAACCATCTTGCCGATCGATTTCAGAAACCAAATATTCTCCATCTTCAATTCTAACATACTCGCCCTTCCAATTGTCGAACCTTAACAGTGACAATTCTTGCTCTGGACCCCAAACTACACTCTCCCTCATTTTCTCCACCCAATTCTTCACTGCCTTCTCGTCCATGTACTATAGGTCTTGAGGATCCATCTGTGAAAATTCAACCTCCAATTTTACAATTGTCTCTTTCTCGATGTTTCTCACGCTACCATCACCCAGCTTGGCCTTCGAACGTAAGAATTCCATAGTAATTTCGAAGGTCCGCGCACTGTCCCCCCTGTTTGTCAATGCCGGACAGTGCTCAGTGAGCAACACCTCGTCGAGCCCCAAATCGAAATCGAAAACAGCTAAAGAGAGGGCATTACCGATCTAAAGCTGCCTCTCATTGCTCCATCTCGTTCATTCAGCCCACACGCAATGATCCTCTGTTTCAAATCTCAGAAATCAGAGCGGACGGATCCATCAAATTGAGACGGTGAGGAACGGGACAAGGGCTGCGAACTGACTCACCGCATTCGCACTGCGAAAGCTCCTCCCCAGGCACCACCGCCACCACCAGAAAGCTCCACCGCTGTCGCCACCGTCGGACAAGAACAAGAGCATGGTGCACGGTCCACAAAGATTGACTCGATGGCTTGGCACCTGAGTGGGTCCCACTGTCGGAGAAAATAACTACCCGTCCTAACATAACCTCAGCGCCCAAGAGTGGGTCCCACTGTAAGGGTTAAGACAAGGGTTAAGACATAGACGACCGTTTTCTGTCCGTAGCTATTTCCACGTGCAGAGACGTCGCATGCGAGCTATTCTGGCCAACTACATTGCTCTCCCTCCAATTCCACTCAACGATGTCGCATAGGAGCTATTCACCCAAAGCGATTGGGAGCGCCCTGGTACTTAGAAATGAAATGGTTTTAATTGTAAAAACGCCTCTTTGCAGGTTATTTGCAATTGTAAGCACAGGCTCCGTCCATGGTCTACTGTTCAACCGAACCACGAGTATGTGTACATGTTTGAAGATATCTCTGGACCACACGTATCGCGATATATAATTGTCGAATTGGCCCTCCGCCCTCTAGGCTTCATGTGAGCCACGCATGCGGCATATTCTTTGATAGGTCATCTTGATATGCAGAGGTTGTACAAACTTTTTTGGCTTGTATCCTAGATATGTAAGCTAATATTTTAGCGTGTATTCTCGACCCCGACCTCAAAATTGCACAGTAATGCTATGTGTCACTGGTCATGCTACGTAGGTTATCACTCCCGGGCCGAGTAAACATTGGCAAGCGTGCATGGAATGGATCATCGGCCCCACAACCTATCGGCTACATAGCATGACCAGTGCCACATATCATTATTGTATAATTTTGAGCTCGGGGTACGACAAGTTTGGTATCAGAGCTACAGATGACCTAGTCTGTCAGGGTGACGTGGAAAGATCAGTCAGTGATACGTATAACATGTTTAAAGGCTTGGATGAGAGGCCACAGTGGGATGGTGATATTTTGTCTCGTTCTCACCGCCTTGGACACGAGTTCCCGCCTTCGAGCCAAGACTGAGCGTGCTTACACACGTGGGTTTAGGAACCTCCATCGGCCAACTAAGTTGTGAAGGCCTATCCAGGGGTCCTCTAGTTCGGGCTTTCCATTTGGGTGTGCGCAATGTGATAGAAAAGGTTTTGGAGAATGGATGCGGATGGTATTTAGGACGTGGTCGCGGTCCAGGGTGTTTGAGGCACTAAACCTGGACTTCCGCACATAGATGCTTCCTAGATAGTCCTATGCGATGTTAATTGTAGCCGCTCCCACTCTGTCGGCTTTCCCAGGAAGAGAGCTAATTGTACAGGCAAATAGTCATACGGTACATGTGGTAAACATTGTACACCCCTGCAAGGTTAAATCTTTTCGAAAAGCCGTGTCCACGGTTATGGACGACTTGGTGACGGACTAAAGGATCATAGGCAATCTTACCCTTCTCGTAAAACTTCAAATAAAACTAAGTGTGCAAGGTTTATTTCCTCGAATGTGAGTCGAGGAAGTGGCCTTAGTGAATACCTAGATTAAACTGATGATGATTTGGTGGATATAAAAGATGAAGGACGATGCTAGTGTTGTCGCTCTCTTATCCCCTTTTAAAATATATGTTATATACACGAGCTTCTCTCCCTCCCTCGATTGGTAAATAAAGATTGCTTTACACAAAGTAACCTTCATAATCCTTTTGTAACGAGCAGATATATAATAGGTTAATTAAATCTTGTTGAGTAAATCCAGTACTCACCTTTGCTTCATTTTAGTTTAGGTAAAGTTTCTCACTCCGATGGTGGTGAAAGAGGATATCTTTCATCTTACTTTTGGTGAATAAAGATAACATGAATAGAGTCCTAATAAGCTGTTATATGTTGTCAGTTTAGCTTGTCCGGTTTCATCAATAAGAAGGAAGAGAGTAAGCTTATTTTCTGAGCACACCAGAGATATCCGGAGCAAGGCCGGATATTCCGATGGCCGGAATTTCCGTGGTGGTGGCCAGAAATATCTGGGGCGCAAGAAAACGGCTAAGTCGTTAGCGAGTTTTGGTACTGGTGTCCCTCAGCAGCAGGCCGGAAATATAGCCGGAGATTTCCGGCCAGCCCGGAGATATCCGGTGCGCGGACCGGAAATATCCACCCCGCCCGAAAATTTCCGAAACTTGACCCGGAGATATCCGGCACCCTGAAGACTGCAACGGACAGATTTTCTGGAGGGGTATAAATACCCCTCCACCTACCTCCAGCCAATTCAAGCATTCAAAGACTCTCTATCCTCCATTAGTAAAAGCTTCACCAACCAAGATCTCCCAATCCCTCCAACCAAACTTATTGATCTTCGGAGGATTGAAGGAGAAGGCCCCGATCTACATCGTCAACAAAGCGTTCTTCATTTCCCCCTCATTCACTTGAGGGATTTGAGCCTAGGGTTTAAACTAGGAAAACCTAGGCATCTTGTTGTACTTACTTGCTTGTTACTTTTGTGTAGCAGGTGTTGTGGTGCTTGGGAGCCCCCAATCCTTTTGTGGGTTGAGCCTCAAGTTTGTTGTAAGGGCTCCGGATTCCGCCTTGAAGGATTCCGATAGTGGAAGGTGAACCGAGCTTTTGGGCAAGGTTCATCGGAGAATAGGGTGAGGCCATTTGTGGCGTTTGAGTTTGAAACTCACACCCCTCCAACGAGACGTACTCCCCTAAAAAGGAGGAACTCGGGAATACATCCTTGTCTCCGCGTGCTTCCCGTTCGGTTACTCCTTACTCGCTAGCTCTTACTTGTTCGTGCTTAGTCTAGTGTTAACTTGTCATATAGGTAAATTCACCGTAGTTGCATATCTAGAGAATTTACCTTTGTGTCAAGCCTAAATTCGAAAAAGAGCTAAAAATTGAGTAGCACCTATTCACCCCCCCTCTAGGTGGCCATACCGATCCTTTCAATTGGTATCAGAGCCTCGGCTCTTTATTCGGGCTTAACCGCCTAAGAGAAGTATGCCATCGATGAGCATGGAGTTGAGATTCCCGAGCTTCCCACCGAGTCCACTTCGGTTTCCGTGGAGGACTTGAAGTCCTCTATGGAAACTAAAATGGACAAGTTGCAAGAGATGATCTTGAAACTCATGGAAGCTAAGGATATCTCACCTCCACCCACCGCTCTTTCTTCGGAGGTTGACAAACCCGAGAATGAAGAGGTTGGTGGAAAGAAGGGGGTTGACAAGATAAAATTGACACCCCAACTAAACAACCTAATGGTTCGGGAGTATATGGTGCCGTTCCTTTCCATACTCTCCCGACCTACCTATCCCTCATCCTCCTATACACCTAAGGGGAAACCCACCTAAGCTAAATGCATCTTTGTTTACTAAATGGCAATCTTCTATGAGATCTTATGTGAACAGTGCATCTATCGAGCTTTGGAGGATCATTGAGCAAGGATATCAAGCCGTGGATGAATCCAACAAGACAAGAAGAGAAATAGTTGATTGTCAACTAAATGCCACCGCTCTTGACTTGATCCGAGATGCCGTGGGAGAGGATGATATGTCTCACATCGAGCATTGCACCACCGCCAAAGAAGCTTGGGCTTGTCTTGTTGAGGTGTTCGTTGGAAATGAAAGCATGAAGAGAAACCGGTTTGAGGAAATGAGCAACAAGGCCGAAGGTTCTTCATGGAAGATGGAGAAGACCATGAGCAAATGTATCGAAGACTCAAGTCCCTTGCCAATGCCTATAAAGCTCTTGGTGGACCCATGTGAATGATGATTGGATCAAGAGGAAGTATGTGAATGCTCTCTTGCCCTTTGAATCGGCCGACTTGAAGAGTCTCCAAGGAAGGCACAACTATCCACAATTGACCTCCAATGAAGTCATGCAAGAGATGCAATCTTTCAAAGTCCAAGCCAAAATTGCACAAGACTCTCGTGCCCGAGCTATTGGAATGCAACAAGGAGCTTCACTTGCTTTGAAGGCCAAGGTGGTTGAACACAATGAAGATCAAGATTGTGAAGATGTGTCCTCCATGGACCCCGAAGAACTCAAGATTGCTCATAGGGACTATGTGGCTCTTGCGGCAAGGACCTTTTGGAAGAACCCATCCAAAGCTAAAGCTCAAGTGGAGCAAAAGTTCAAATCTAGTGGTTACAAGGAGGGCAACCCAAAAATGAAGACTTGCTTCAATTGCCAAGATAGATATCACTATGTTGCCGAGTGCCCTATGAGAACCGTGAAGAACATGGAGGAAGGCTTGTTCTCAAGAATGCCTCAAAGTCCCCTAGCAAGAAACCTTTCTTCAAGAAGAACCTTCCCAACAAGAAGCCTCCTTCAAGAATGGTATTGGTGACAAGAGAGGAGTACATGTCCGGGGTGAGAGCGATGAAGAGAAACCACAAGTGAAGTTGCCGCTATTGCTATTACTTCATCAACATCACCTTCTTCTTTGAATCCCCCAATGAGAACATCCCCATCCAATCCGCCAAGTGTCTCATGGCCAAGCCACCGAGGTATCATCTCCTTCCTCCTCCAAGACTATAAATGAAATGGATGATCTTATGAGTCTTAGAGTAAAGGAAGAAAATGTTGCTTTGGATCGTTTCATGACTAACTTGCAAGGTGAAGCCAAGAAACGCTTTGAAGCTCTTATGAGCGATTATGGGCGGATTCAAGAGGAGCTTGATGAGAAGGAGAGACTTGAAAGAGAGTATGCTAATGATATTGCCGCTCTCACCGTGGCTCTTGAGGAAGAGCATGAGCTTCGTGTTTCTCTTGAAGAGAAACTTGAAAATCTTGATGAGTCACAAAATGCAATCTTTTCTCAAATCATTAAAGAACGTGACCATGCTATTGCAAAATATAAGCTTTACAAGAAAGAAAAGGTTGAATTTGGTGTTGGTCATGATAGACTAACCGAGGAACTAGAGAGGTCACCAAGGCTCACAAGGCCTTGGAGAGTGAACACTCTATTCTCACCAAGTCTTTTGAACAACTTCAAATTCAATCATCTAAAACTAATGTTCCTAGTTCCTCTACTTCTTCTTGTGATCATGCAAATGTCATTGAGGAAAATGCTAGGTTGAAGGTCGAACTTGCCAAGGCCTCTATTCCCAAAGCAAGCCTCTTGATGATCTTTTGCAAATGCAAAAGCCACACATTGGGAAAGAGGGTCTTGGTTATGTTGCCAAGAAGAAGAAGAACAAGAAGAAGGCCAAGCCCGCACAAGCAAAGAAGACTACCATTGCGAGTGGTGATGCCACAAGGGGCAACACTCCTCGTAGTGACTTTGCGGGACATGCTAACCCCAACTATATTCTTTATGTTGATTATTATGGGGATGTTATGCTAAATATGTTGGTCCTTATGATGGTTTCATTGCTTACTCTATTTGGGTTCCTAAGACCCTTGTTGCTAACAAAAGAGGACCCATTGCAAGATGGGTACCTAAAACCAAGCAATGATTTCTTGTAGGACTATGCTTCCGGTGGGTCGAAATGGGTGATTGATAGTGGATGTACAAGTCATATGACCGGAAGCAAGGAGCTTATGACGAGATGAGACCAAATGATAATCATGCAACCGTCACATATGGAGACAAGTCTAAAGCTAAGGTATCGGGCCTCGGCAAGGTGGTAGTAGCAAGGGATATCACCCTTGTGAACGTCATGCTTGTCGAGTCCCTTGGTTACAATTTATTGTCCGTTCGTGCACTTAACAAGATGGGCTTTGCCGTCCATTTTGATCTTGATATTGTGGTACTCATGTGGAGCAAGACTCTAAAGGTCGCTTTCGTTGGGTATGTTGAACATGAGTTGTTTGTGGTGGACTTTTCGGAGTCTACCAACACTCAAGCAATGTGCCTTTTCGGAAAGGCCGACGTGGGGTGGTTGTGGCATCGCCGCTTGTCCCATGTCAATATGAGAACTTTGCAAAGTCTTCACAAGGGTGGCCACATTCTTGGACTAAAAGAGAATGTTTCTTTTCTAGAGATCGTCTTTGTAGGGCTTGTGTTGAAGGAAAGATGCATGATTCTCCCCACAAGACCATCATTTCATCAACGGATATTGGAACTTCTTCATGTTGATCTATTTGGTGCCGTGCCTCAACCAAGTCTTGGTGGGAAGAAGTATTGCTTGGTGATTTTGATGACTATTCAAGATTTACATGGGTTTATTTCTTCAAGTCGAAGAGTGAGACCCAACAAGCCGTCATGACTTCTCCAATGAAGTGCAACGTCAACACAATGTCCTATATTGGCCATTAGAAGTGACAATGGCTCCGAGTTCAAGAACTACACCCTAAATGAGTTTCTTAGTGAAGAGGGAATTCGTCATCAATATTCCGCTGCGTATACCCCTCAACAAAATGGTGTAGCCGAGAGGAAGAACCGGACCCTTATGGATATGGCAAGGTCTATGTTGGCGGAGTTCAAGACCCCACTTTTCTTGTGGGCCGAGGCCATCTCCACGGCATGTCACTCATCAAATCGCTCTACTTCCGCACGGGCAAGAAACTCACTCCATATGAAATGCTTACCGGCAACAAGCCCAATATTTCCTACTACCGGGTGTTCGGTTGTAAGTGTTTCTATAAGATCAAAGGTTATCGTTTATCTAAATTTGAGTCTAAGGCTTTAGAGGGTACTTTTGTTGGTTACGGTGCCGAATCCCACACTTATAGAATCTACGACAAGTCCTTCGGGATTGTAGAATCTTGTAGTGTGGAGTTCGATGAGAATGACGGCTCCCAAGTGGCGCAATTTCATGTTCGTGATGTAGATGATGAGGAACCTCAAGATGCAATAAGGCGAATGGGTGGGATTCTTTCGCCCAATCGAGATCCACCATGAGGCGCCTCAAGAAGGACCAAGCTCCACCCATGTGGAGCATTCATCATCACAAGTGGAAACCGCACCATCCGTGGAGCAAATGATGCACCAAGCCAAGAACAAGTTCAAGACCCTCCTCAAGTTGATCAAGTTGCTACGCAAGAACCAAGTTCTCCAATTATTGATGCTAGCCATGATCAAGACCAAGGTCCATCTTCTCCTTCTAGTGATGAAGGTGTGCACATTGAAGACCAAGGTCATCATTCGGTCAAGACGGGGACACAAATGATCAAGATGATCAAGAGATTCCTCGATCCAATGAGGATATCGAAGCCGTCGTCAAGCTAGAGTTGCAAGAACCATGGAGAAGACAACACTTGTTGGAAAATATTATTGGTGACTTGAAGAGCAAGGTTGTGACTAGAAGACAATGTGCAAACTTTAGTGAACATCAAGCGCACATATCCTTTGTGGAACCAAAGAAAGTCTTTGAAGCTATTGAAGATCCGGATTGGTTGAATGCAATGCATGAAGAGCTCAATAACTTCAAGCGCAACAAAGTGTGGAAGCTAGTTGAGAAGCCAAAGGAGTGCCGCAATGTTATAGGCACTAAGTGGATATTCAAGAAAAGCAAGATGAACATGGCATGGTGGTGAGGAACAAGGCAAGATTGGTGGCTCAAGGGTACTCTCAAGTTGAAGGCATTGATTTTGGAGAGACCTATGCTCCGTGGCTCGCCTTGAGTCCATCCGTATCCTCCTTGCATATGCATCTCATCATAATTTTATCTTGCAACAAATGGATGTGAAAAGTGCTTTTCTAAATGGTCCTCTTAAAGAATTAGTATATGTTAAGCAACCACCGGGTTTTGAGGATCCCAAACTCCCTAACCATGTCTACAAGCTCGGCACTCTATGGACTTAAACAAGCTCCACGTGCATGGTATGAGCACCTTAGAGAGCTTCTAGTAGACCGTGGATTTGAGGTTGGGCAAATCGATCCCACTCTCTTTACCAAGAGAGTAAAAGGGGAGCTTTTCATATGCCAAGTCTATGTGGACGATATTATTTGGCTCAACTAACAAAGCTTTCAATGATGAATTTTCAAAGCTTATGACCGATAGGTTTAGATGTCCATGATGGGAGAGTTGAATTTCTTCCTTGGTTTTGAGATCAAGCAATTGAAGGGAGGGACTTTCATCTCTCAAACTAAATATATCCAAGACATGCTCAAGAGGTTTGACATGATAGGTGTCAAGGAGAAGTGCACACCAATGGACACCAAGTTTCATCTACAACTTAACCCAAAGGGTATAGATGTCGATCAAAAGGTATACCGGTTTTCTCTCTTCGTGGGTACACGGACTCGGATTGGGCCGGTGATCAAGATGATAAAAAGTCAACTTCTGGGGCTTGCCAATTTCTTGGTGCTTCCTTGGTGAGTTGGTCTTCCAAGAAGCAAAATTGTATATCTCTCTCCACCGCCGAAGCCGAGTATGTGGCGGCCGCAAGTGCATGCACCCAATTGTTATGGATGAGGCAAACTTTAAAGGAATATGGTGTCAATTGTGGCAAAGTGCCTCTTTTATGTGGCAATACAAGTTCTATCAAGATTGCCCACAACCCGGTGCAACATTCAAGAACCAAGCTTATTGAGATCCGTCATCATTTCATTCGAGACCATGGTGCCCGAGGTGATATTGAGCTAGCCCATGTTCCCACAAGAGACCAACTTGCCGATATTTTCACGAAGCCTCTTGATGAAGCAAGGTTCACTTATTTGAGGAATGAGCTAAATATCGTGGATTCAAGGAGCTTGGCTTGACTATCTTGCATACACACCTATGTCTTGACTATTTATTGTGTTTAGATGTAGACATGGACATAGGGGGAGTGCAGTCCTAATCCATTGGAATATCCCTCCCCCCATTATGCCAATAGTAAAAACTCATTTTGTCTCTATATTTTCATTTCATGAATTGTGAGCTTAAATGACGAGTAGTGGCGGTGAACCCAAGATATATCTTCGCGGTGTCACACCACGTACACTCATACATGGTGGCCTAGGGCACCGCCCTCTTCTTTGTGAAGAGTTCATCTTATTGGAGCTTATTTGGTTTTTTATTGCCTATCCGTTGTTTTTATGGAAAACACACTCAAATGTTGGTTTTTATGGTTTTTCATTTGCTTCTAAACATGTTTGAGTGTGAAGTACCATTTCCAGGTACTTGATCTCTTCCTAAGCCTTCTTATCTCAAAGACCATGCTTTTCTATCACTCGTGTCCTTGTGTTTTATCTTGGAGGAGACTTTTGGCATCGTAGACCGGATATTTCCGGGTCTAGCCCCGGATATTTCCGGTGCCCATTTTTTTGTAGCTATTTTGCGGCTAAGGACCTAACCAACTTCAGTACTGGAGTTGGTGGAAATTTGCCCGGAAATAGTTCCAGAAATTTCCGGGGCACCGGATATATCCGGCCTCTGGACCAGAATAATCCGGCCTAAGTGAATCTGGGAATATACACGGAGGCGTGGGATCAACTGCTTCTTCTTCGAACAGTTGGTCCACCCCCGACCTCCCTCTTTCTCTCTCCTGCCCGGAGCACCTCGACGCCGGCGGTCTCACCGGGCTCTTCCGACCTCGGATTCTTCCGATTCCGTGCCGGATCTGCATCCCCACGCCTAGGGGGCCCTTCTCATCCATCTCATTTTCTCCATGGAGTCAGGTAATCATCTCTTTTTTCCAGATCTAGGACGAAGTGATTTTCGTTTAACCTAGTGATTCTAGAGATTTGTACCATGATTCCTTTGGTAGAAATGATCATCTAGGCCTGCCCTTCTGTGTGTTAGCACCGATTTGATTTTTGTTGGAAATTATTTGAGCAAGAAGCAAATTCCAGCCGCTGCAGTTCGCACCGGATATTTCCGGCCCTTGGCCCGGAATTTCCGGGGCCAGATATTTCCGGCCAGCGGACAGGAATTTTTAGTCGTGCTCACTCTGTTTCCAGCAATGAATCTTCTCGTGCTACGTTTGTTTGTTCCTTGGACACGAGTGCTTACCCCATTGCTTCCTACTGCTCTATCTCTCTGCAGGTGGTAGCTCACGCCGGGGTCGATCCAAGGCTCTTGCCTCTCGAGGTCCTCGTCCTCAGATTGTTGTTGACAGTCCAGAGTCAGACAGCAGCCAAGGTGCCACTACAAAGAAACCTTGGCGCCACAAGAACAAGTCTGTACAGCAGTCTCTGGAAGATCTGTCTTTGTCTGAGTTTCGCACTTGGCGTTCAGCTTTCACTTATGAGGTATCGAAATAGGAAGACATTGATACCTGTTTCTGGACTTCCCAGATGGAGCTGCTGCACCGAGAGCTTTATCTCAAGCTGTCTGACAAGAACAAGGTTTGTCCTCACAAAGTTATCGACTTTCAGCAACTCGAGACCAAGGCAGATTATTTTGGTGGGGCAGTCAGTGTAGTTGATGCTATGGGTTTGAGAGACTTGATGAAATCCTCTTGCAACTACAACATTCTCTTGATTCATCAGTTTTACTCCACAGTTGTGTTTGATTCTTCTCCAGACCGTGGTATGACTTGGATGTCTGGGCCTCACAAGCTTCATGCTACCTTTCATGACTTTGCGGACCTTCTTGGTTATCCTTTTGAGGGCAACCTTAACCCTCAAGGTGAGCGTATGCATGTGGCAGGCGTTACCCCCAACAAGAACATCTTGTGTGATCTCTATGTTACTGGAGGCTCTATTGGTACTACTTCAGGGCTCTTGCCGGTGTATGATATTCTGCTTCGCATGTTTCATCACACCATTGCCCCTAGCGCCGGCAACAATGATGATATTCAAGGGGTCTTATCCCTCTTATGGCCTTCGCGCATGATACTTATTTGCTTGGTGATCCCGCTCCTAACTCTTGCCGTATTGATGTGATGGATTTCATTTTTCATGAGATGCATCAAGCTGTCATGGAGAGGAAAGTTCCTCCATATGCTCCTTATATTATGAAGCTTATCAAGCATTTCTATCCTCTAAGTGAGGAAGAAGCGAAGGATGTGGATCTTGCCCTTGATTGTGAATCTCACTCTTATGTCCGTTTGGTCCAGAAATCTGCTCATGTGATTCAAAAGCAAGCTAACATGCAAGACATTGATAAGGATATTGTGTGTGGCTCTCGGTCTCGAACTCCTAGTAACTCCAAGGTGAAGAAAGCTGATCCTCCTAAGAACCGCCCATGGGTTTTCCGCGCCCTTGAGAAGATGCTTTGCATGGGCTCTAAACTCCACAAGGAAAACTATGATGCTTATGAAGAAAGGCATGCCATTCTGACCAATCAGTCCAAGATCATGGAACATCTCAAGATGCCTAATGCTCCCAAGCCACCTAAGAAGTTGATTCCTTATGAGCAATGGAACGTTGAAGAGGTCAACTGGAACTTTGAGGTAGAGAGTGATGTTGATCTTGACGAGAATGGCAATCCCATTGACCCGGACGCGTGATGCTTGGGGCGCTAGCATCGGTCTCTCTCCCTTTTTGGAGTCTATGCCAAAGGGGGAGAAGTATCTCTATTAGGCATACGGGGATTTGCATGGGTGGAAGTACAAGCTGTGTTTTTCTTCTATTTGTATCTTATGCTTGTTGCTCCCAACTTGTTTTATTTTTGGTTTAGGTAAACCTCTTTTTGCATGTGTGGTAAGACATATGAGAACTCCTTATTATACTATGTCCTATTGATCTATCTTTTATGTGTATTATTTTGGTTGGCAAGTTCCTTTCTTGTAAGTGTTTATCTTGTCATGAACTTGCTTGGTTGGTAATATCTAGGGGGAGCTATTCCAATAAGTCGTGTGCATTTTGTATTCAAGAACATATTTGTAATAATGCACACACTTAGGGGGAGTCCGTTTATATTTTGCAAATCCCTCTTGTCATGTTGTCATTATTCGCCAAAAAAGGGGAGATTGAAAGAGCATATCTTTCATCTTACTTTTGGTGAATAAAGATAACATGAATAGAGTCCTAATAAGCTGTTATATGTTGTCAGGTTTAACTTGTCCGGTTTCATCAATAAGAAGGAAGAGAGTAAGCTTATTTTCTAAGCACACCGGAGATATCCGGAGCAAGGCCGGAAATTCCGGTGGCCAGAATTTCTGGGGTGGTGGCCGGAAATATCCGGGGCACAAGAAAACGGCTAAGTCGTTAGCGAGTTTTGGTACTGGTGTCCCTCAGCAGCAGGCTAGAAATATAGCCGGAGATTTCTGGCTAGCCCGGAGATATCCGGTGCGCGGACCAGAAATATCCACCCCGCCCGGAAATTTTTGGAACTTAACCCGGAGATATCTGGTTCCCTCAAGAATGCAACGGACAGATTTTCTAGTGGGGTATAAATACCCCTCGACCTACCTCCCGCCAATTCAAGCATTCAAAGACTCTCTCTCCTCCATTAGTGAAAGCTTCACCAACCTAGATCTCTCAATCCCTCCAACCAAACTTATTGATCTTCGGAGGATTGAAGGAGAAGGCCCCGATCTACATCATCAACAAAGCGTTCTTCATTTCCCCCTCATTCACTTAAGGGATTTGAGCCTAGGGTTTCCACTAGGAAAACATAGGCATCTTGTTGTACTTACTTGCTTGTTACTTTTGTGTAGCAGGTGTTGTGGTGCTTGGGAGACCCCAATCCTTTTGTGGGTTGAGCCTCAAGTTTGTTGTAAGGGCTACGGATTCCGCCTTGAAGGATTCCGATAGTGGAAGGTGAACTGAGCTTTTGGGCAAGGTTCATCGAAGAATAGGGTAAGGCCATTTGTGGCATTTGAGTTTGAAACTCACACCCCTCCAACGAGACGTACTCCCTAAAAAGGAGGAACTCAGGAATACATCCTGGTCTCCGCGTGCTTCCCGTTCGGTTACTCCTTTCTCTCTAACTCTTACTTGTTTCATGCTTAGTCTAGTGTTAACTTGTCATATAGGTAAATTCACCGTAGTTGCGTATCTAGAGAATTTACCTATGTGTCAAGCCTAAATTCGAAAAAGAGCTAAAAATTGAGTAGCACCTATTCACCCCCCCCCCCCCTCTAGGTGGCCATACCGATCCTTTCAGGTGGTTTCTACGTGGACATCGACGAGTAGTTTGTGGTTCCCGGGTGGCAGCCTGGGACACTTAGGGACAAGCTGGTGGACGTCGTTTGTTTAAAGGCCTCTTATGCCACATGTTTGATCTTACTGTTTAGAACAACCTAATTTGCTTTCTGAATGATGTAATGTCGGGTCAGTGACCTCTGTGTGTAACTCGCTATCTTTACTCTATAAAGAGTTGTATATATTTTTTTTCTTTTTTGTCGTAGAGTCTGTTGTGCTACTGGTTGTCCCGTCCTCTCTCGTGAATGATGTGTGTATGGATATAAAGTGCACGGTTGAGAGACAAGGTTCTCAGGCTCGTTGTTATGCAGTTCTGGCGATGCCTATGTTATAGCGTCCTGAGGGGTTGTGGGGCGGATTATCCATTCCAAGCACGCCTGCCGATTTTTATTCGGCCTTTGAGTGGTAACCCCAGTAACCCTCTATTGCGTAGCATGACCAGTGACACATAGCATTACTGTATAATTTCAAGGTCGGGGTCCGACATGTACCGTCTTGACACAAACATTTGAGTTTATAAAACATTTTGTATAAAAATAAAATGTGGTTACAAGAGGGGAAAGAAAAGAGTAGAAATTCCGCACCAATAATTGAGATTGATAAGCTTCTTTGTGTTGGCCCTATGGATAACCAATGCCACATCTTTTTTAAATATTTTCTTTCATTTAAAGACCTTAGCTCTTATGCTTTGAAAAAGGAGTTTAGCTAATTCCCACTAAGGTGAGAATTAGCTTAGAACCCACTCAGGTCTAAAACCGCTAGATTTGCATCGTGATTTGTGAATATGTGAGTTGTATATTAGTTGTAATTAAGATTTTTTCTATCGCACATGGGTGTCAGTGATCACGTTGTTGTTCTGATACTTGCATGCGTGTCTAACCTCGCTCTTGAACTTGTGCATGTCTGCTTCGTCTTTCTTGATCGGTTCCTCGTGTTGCATACAATGAAGTGGAGCCATGTGACGCTGGGCATAGTCTCTGAAAACTCCTGACTGGTTTTGCGTGGTTTGGAGACGAAGGAAAAAAAATCAAAGTTTCTCTATAGCCTCTTCGTTTTGAGACAGTTGCAAAATCTCAGTTGCCCATGGCTTATACATGAGTAACTGGATTTTGTTCAATTGTGCATGAGTTACGGAAGAGTTGCAACTAAAATTTTCCATTTACACATAGGTTGCAACTTGGATTTTCCCATTTGTGGCCAGGTTGCACGTAAGTTACAACGAAAATTAGGTGACTTCATCTGATTGAGAATTAATGTATTTCCCAATCAAGTGAGAATCCATAGCCGCACGTGCTAATCCCAACGACGGCTACATCAGTTCCGGCAGCAAAAGTCCGACACCAGGGTCGAGGGTAAATCCAGACCGTTGGCCGGCGGAAATCGACGGAACATGATTTCGTGCGCGCCATACCAAATTGGCAAAATTGGTGTTCTTCCCTGCAGGGAACGGCCGGTTGATTCTTCACAATTGGATCGTGCTAATAAGGGCATGTGGCCCATATTAGTTTTCTGTGGGCACGGATAGAATATGGTAACTGAGCCATGCATGAAGCCAAGTAGATTTCTTTTGGTTTTCAAACTTAAAATGTTTTATCTCTTAAACGGTAAGTCGTAATTAAGATTCGTTTTCACGGTTAACTTTGTCATGGTGAGATCTTCAAAACTAGATCCCATCTTGATATGATATGTTTTGACAATTTTTTCAACCCTAGTTACCAGATTATAATCACTTTGTTACCAGTTAGAGTTAAGTTGGTTACAGGTCAAAATCCAATGGTTGCCTGATTTTTTAAACTTACCAACTCACCAGTGTAATCCTTTTGTGACGATAATTCCGTATTTTACGTGTTTATAGTGGATCAATTACTCACTCTCTCGACATGTAGATCATGGCTATCACGAAAAACATGTAAAAATTACTACTTGGTAACTATGTATTTTTTGTATGGTAACTGTTAACTAGTAATATGGTAACTACAGAATCGAAGAAAAAAAGTTGTTCAAAACATATTAAGATGAGATCTTATTTAAAGTACTCGTCGATACCAACCCACCGGTGAAACCGGATCGTCAATTAGATTAATGGTTTAAGAGATAATTTATTTTGAATTTCCGGTTATGGAAAGATTCTTCGCATGCATGCATGTGTTGGTCTCATCTCATTTATAGAGGGGAATGATAAATTCTTAAGCGCCAGAGGTCGAAAGTAGGACACGTTCCCACAATAGATTAACCGATCACTATTTAACTGTGTGCATGTTGGTATGCAGGGTGTAATGTTCATAACATGAGTAATAAAGTTGTGTTTATCAAAGAAGAAAAAAAAGTAGAATCGTGAACAGGGTCGATGCAGCCAGTACCGATGAGATTTGGATCTTGCGATGCTTCATTTCGAAATAGGATTGATTTGACTTTAGAATTTTCTCGAAACAACTGTTCTGTAGCAAACTCGGTAGAATCAAAGTTGTTCACTCCCAATCCAATCCACGCTTGCAGAGTCAAACTAACATATACCTCAATAGGCCTCCTTTGAATTGAAGGGTAGGAAAATTAAAGGAAAGGGAAGTGCAAAGGAATAGGAAGTCCTGACCGGAACAATCCTATGGGCAAAGGAATTTTCACCATTGCTTGTTTGATTGCAACGAAGGAAATTTAAAATGAAGCTAGAGCTCATGCTTTTTTTCCTGTGAAAACACACTATAGGATTTTTTTCTACGGGAAGCTATCCTTTGAATCAAACGTGTACGTGAGGGAAAATTCGACAGGGTTGGAATCCTATAGAAATCCTAAGGAAATCCTCCAAATCAAAGGAGGCAAGTTTAGAACACACATACGGCACGAGATACGCAGCGGAAGCGCAAACAGAGGAGCGCGCGAGTCCATCGACGATCACGGATTCACGGCTAACGAGCTTTCATCTGGACCTTGCGCTGCCGGCGTGGTGATACCCCGCACCGGCCGGCCTCCAGGCCGAGACGGCGTAGAGCGGCTTCTTGTGCCAGCAGAAGAAGAAGCAGTGGCCCTCGGCGTCGTGCCTCACCTCGTACGACCCGCCACACCCGCAGCTCTGCAGCAGTTTCCTCGCCTCCATGGCGCCGCTGTAGCTCAGAGCCACCCGCTCCATCCCAGCCGCCTCCATCCTCCCCGCCCACTGCCGCGCCCGCTCGTGCCGCTCCTTCCTCTCCCCGCCCTCGCACGCCACGATGCTCCGGATCTCCTCCCCGAGCACCGCACGCTCCACACGCGCCCGCTCCTCCGCCGCGCTGCCCCGGTGCGCCGCCGCCGCCGCGCGCTCCAGGCAGTCGAACAGCGACGCGTAGTAGTTGAGCGCCTCGTCGAACCTCTCGTGGAACGCCGCGCCGTTGTGGTTTGCCTCTTGCTCCGTCACCACCATGATCTTGGGACACAGCGCCTTTACCGCCGACAGGAACGATCCCAGCTTCGGCCTCCCCTGCCCAGTGGCGGAGAACATGGGTGACTGCGGCGAGAGCGCGGACGCGTCGGGGCTCAGCTGCAACCGCGTGTTCAGCTCCAGCTCCAGGAGCTGCCCGAAGCTGCTAGGGCTCGACCGGGCGATGATCTGGAGCGGGGTAAGGCCGCCCGCTGCGCCGTACCTCCTGCTACTGCCAGCGTCGTCCGCCGCGAGGAGGCGGTGCAGCTGCAGCGCGATGCTCACGGCGAGCGCCTCGCCGTACCTGACGCGGAGGTTGTGCCGGAGCGCGTCGAAGTCCATGTCCTCGAGCCTCGCCTCCACGGCGTTGAACTGGAGCGGGATGTCGAACGCCTCGGCCTCCCTGGCCAGCACGGCGGACATGCCAGCAAGGAACTCCTTGCTCTCGTGGACGACGGTGATACGGAGGTGCGGTGTGCCCTCGCTGCGGCTGCGGAAAGCGTGGAACAGCGCGATCCACTGTGCCGCGTTGGCGGCCGGGCCGGAGAGGTCGACGACGTGGACGAACCTCTCGCCCTCCATCGCCTCGAGGATAGCGTGGTTAGTGGTGAGGTACGCGAGCTTCAGGAACGGGAGCATGTCGAACATGCTCCGGCGTGCGGCCGGGACGAGGTGCGTGTCGGCAGAGCCCGATGCCGACAGCAGTGCCCGCGACAGACCAGGCACGAGGTTGAGCAGTTTCCGAGCCAGCGCGTCGGCGAAGACGGCGGCGAGACGCTGCAGCGTGTGCGGCGCGTCCAGCGACGCGAGCTGCATGATGTGCTCGAGGCAGAGGTTGGCGCGGTCCAAGGCCCCCGCCGCCACCTCGGAGGCGCACTGGTACAGCAGGCCGATAAGCCGCACGCTGCACTGGTCCGAGCTCAGCTCCTGCACCCACGTGCCCGTGGCGGCATACGGCGTCGGCGAGTACAGTGTGGACGCCGGCGACGACGTCGCCGACGACAGCACGTCCTCCTGCAGCTGCTGCTGGAACATGATGGTATTCTCCTCTGCTTCGATCAATGACCAAATAAGTGGGTGCTTCCACTCCCTCCAGAGCGTATGTCGAGCTTAGTAATTAAGGTTATCGAGTCAAGACATTGGCATTGTTCGATCTCGTCGTCTTTTCGAAAGCAACAAGAATGGCGAGGCCTGGAGTTCATACCTTCCAATGTGGTGACCTTTGTCTCTTGCAGCCAAGGCTGGACGCATCTGCGGCATGCGCGATGCCAACTTTGTCTGCGTCTCGGTGGAGTAACTAAGAAGATTGAGATTATTCTCTTGGAACTCATCCCCGGCATTTGGATCGCAAGGTACAGGACAAGGTTGTGATCAAACCATTCTGTTTCAGGATACAACTGCGCGTACACAACCAAACAAGATGGTGACTATTTCCGATGACGTTTGTTAGCTTCAGTTTTAAAAGAATCATTCCTGATATTCCTGAAAACAGAGCAGAAGAATCTAATACTACAATGCTGACTTTTGTTGGCTTACTTGAGATTCTGTCTTACTTTGCGAAAAAATAGAAGATTGCAATGCGGCTTTCCCCCTTGTCATTTGTTCTTTTATTCCCTACAATGCTGACTTTTGTTGGCCAGACAGGCATGGACATTGGAGAAGATTACAAGGACATTATTGTTGTTACTGAAAACTTTTTTGTTGTTACCGAAAACTTTTTTGTTTTTTTAGTCAAAATTCAGTGTGACGTAAGTTTGATCAAATATAAACATCTTCATTACTGAATATAAATACTAGAAAATTATATTCTATGGTGGATTTACTGATACTGATTTCGTACTTTACATATTCATATTTTTATCAATTGGTCAAATTTATAAGACATTGACTAAAAATTTAGTGGAGCGGAGTACAATTTGTTTAGCGATGATCATTTAGTAGTGTAGATTGTGAATAATCCTAATCAAGCATCATTGACAGGGATGAAGCACAAACCAAAAATGTGTTCAATAATAAATAAACAGCCCGCCGGTGGTAGAAGTAAAATAAGAGGTATATGTAGAAAAAGACCCACATAAAGAGTAAAGGAAGTTTTTTTCTCACATATCCATTTATAGAAAGAGGAGTGAAGGATTTGAGAGTGAAGGACTTGAGCATTTATGTGTTCTTACCATTGCATTGGTTGCATCTGTTTGAATTCTCCATGGTGATTCATGTATGTGAAGTTTGAGAAGCTTATTACTCTTGTGTGTGTTTGGGTGTCCTAGAGCTTGTTCCTCTTGGGTGATTGGGCGTCCTAAACGGTTGGTGTTGTCGCAGAGGTCAATGCTGGTGAGAAGTTTCAGAGCCTACACTAAAATTTGTGAAGATCTCTCTGGTCAATTTGTACGGGTTTGGTGACCGCTCTCAAGAGCACCTCATAGTGGAATCGTGACATCTTGCATTGTGCGAGGGCACAAGGAAATAGGGTAAGTCGTGTCTACTGAAGTGCATTGCATCTCCACGCCTCTCCAACAGAGACTACCTTCCATGTAAAAGTGAAATTTGGGACAAATAATTGTCTCGGCGTGACTCGGTTATTTCTATACCCAAACTATTTAACTGTGCATTAGTCTCTAATAGCCATCGAGTTTGAAGTGGTATATCTTGCTAGCACATAGTTGTGTATCTTGTTTAGCATTAGTTGAGCCTAGTGTATTTAGACTTGTTATTGATAAATTTAACACTAAGTTTAGTCCGCAATCATTTAATGCTAAACCATAATTGTTTATATCTATGAAATCTTAATCAAATATATGTGTGTAAAAAAGTAATGAAATATGCATACTCGAATATACATCATATCTAAATGAAACTGCAATTTCCAATTCGAATTTATAACTTTCTAAAACGTGCCCAAGATTGATCTTGTTTTGAAGATTTCGATACCAGGAACTCAAATACCAAAACAGATAAAAAAAATGTGACCTTCGGTTCAAAAGATACATTGAGCATGAAAATAAAAAAGATGGGTGGATAGATATAAAAATGCCCTTTACCATGGAAACAAACCCACCACTCTATTTTTATACTAAAATAAGAATAGAAAATACACCCGGTGGAATTCCGAAACTCCACACGCAAACGAACGGTTGATTCGACACTGGTAGGGGGCAGAGCCGTTAGAAAATCCACTTCGCTGTTATTTACAACACTGCTCTAAATCGCTAAAACATAAAGTGTATCATTGATTATGTTAAAAGAAAAAATAAATCTATGTAACATTGTTGTTAGTTAACCGTCACTGCACAAGAAAACTGGATCCGCGACACATCGACAAGATCCATGATCCATCCATCCAAACCATAATAGTGACTTAACTATGAACAGTCGTAACACAATATTGAAACACATACACAACCTGACAGAGATTACCAACTCCCATGTATGTAAGTGCTATCCATTCGCCGAGGGATGGGTAAGAAGAGCAGACCCAAGGGTGACCACTTCGTCAGGTTTAAGCCTCGCGTTTACCTCCTTTCCGTCAAAATAGTCGCTGACGAGCCTCTGAATTTTGGGGATCATGGTGCTCCCGCCAATTAGAACGACCTCATCGATCATGTTCTTCTCCTTCTCCAGCTCAGCCTCCACCATGACCCTGTCCAACAATGCTATGACTTTCAGAAAAAGATCCTGGTTCAGCTCCTCGAACTTGGCCCGAGTCAGCGTCTCTGAGAAATCGAGGCCGTCCTCGACAAGTGATTCGATTGTGAGCTGCGCATGGCGTCGAGTGCTCAGCACCTTCTTGGCCTGCTCGCACGCTGTTCTGAGTTTTCCGTGTGCTTCCTTGTCACTGCTAATGTCCTTGCCGTGCCTCTGTTTGATCAGTTCCACGAAGTGGTCCGCCGTCCTCTGATCGAAGTCGTCTCCTCCGAGGAACGGGTCGTGGCGCGCCGAGAGGACGTGGAACACTCCGTCCACCAGCGTCAGGACACTCGCCTCAGCGGTCCCTCCGCCTACGTGAAGGACGAGGGCGTTGCCATCTTCGCAGAGCTTACGGTGGAGGCCGTAAGCGATGGCGGCCGCGATTGGCTCGTCTAGCATCCTCGTGGCACGCACGCCGGAGACCCAGCCGGCATAACGCGTGGACTCCGTCGGCGCCTGGTGGAAGTGCTCCGGGACGGTGAAAACGGCGTAGCGGACGCTGTGGCCGGTATAGGCCTCGGCTGCCTCCCTCAGCTTGGTGATAACCATGGCGGTGATCTGCTCGGCGCTGAACTCCTTGGCCACACCACCACGGGTGAATAGCTCCTATGCGACGTTTTTGTGGGGAATTGTCTGCGATGCTACATCTTTCGTCACAATAGCTGTGGTGCGACATGACTTTGTGCAGAAATAGCTCAGGCACGATATGGCCGTTAATTTATTATTCCACGCGGTAAACACCGTTTGACCGTTCAATGGATAACTTTATGACAAGTGGGACCTCATGCGTGCGTGCTCTGAAGCGGTGATAATAGCTCCGATGCGACAGCTGCATCTGTTCATCGTGGGGGAACAAACTCTGCCACGCGCCGGCGTCCCTCGGAGCTCACTCATGTCCTGCGACGGCGGTAGATGGAGCGGCCGATTCGAGCGGTGGCGCGAGAAGAGAAGCGGCAATCGATTCGAGCGGCGGCGCAAGAAAAGAAGCGGCGATTCGAGCGGCGGGCGGCGACGCAGGGCTTGCAGTCGCAATGCAAGGTAAGGGCGTCGAGGGTGGATGGAGGTTTGGGTGGTGCGGGTCGCCGGTCGCGGAGGCGACCGGCGGCCCTATTTGTGACTCGTGCAGCGGCGAGGGACTCGTGCAGCGGCAAGCGACCCTACCGGATTTCGGTGAATCAGGTCTTGAAGCGGGCGTGGAAGCGCTACGGCATCGACGTTAAGGGTTTTTCGCTCGGCGGTCAATCGCCGCCGATGACGAGACAGAGGTATGCATCGATGCGAAAACTTGAAGCGGGCGACCAGAGCAGATCGGGCTGGAGCTCATCGAGCAGGGGTACCACATCGAGCAGGAGTACAGCTAGTTCATCGAGCCTGGACATCGAAGTAGCTTTGATCCTATGCGAGAGGAAGAATCAGCTACAGAGCTTTTAGATGGAGCTGGAAGCTTGAGCTGCATTATGTAGATAGGAAGTGTAGTGAATTTTGGTAGGTGCCTAAAAGTTCAGGCAATGTTTGTCCAGCGCTGGGAGCGTGTGGGGGAGTAATTTTGTGAACTGGGCATGTGGACTGCATTCTGTCGAACACCCTGGGGGCGTGATCTGGACATCCCGATGTTGTCATTCGCGCGTTCCGTTTGGTTAAACCTTGTAGAAAATGTAAATTATCGTGTCATCTGTAGAAACAATGTTTTACTTCTTTATTTAGACTTGCCAGAATGATTTACTTCTTCGGAATATTGCTGTAGTGGACGCAGCCGTGCGCAGATCTTTTTTTTTCGAGAAAAATGAAAAAGTTTCACTGTAGGCTAGATGAATGGGCCAACTCCATCCAATTAGGCCCAGTAAGTGTAGGAGCCATTTCAGCCACTTTTGCTTTTTTTTTTTGAGCCACTTTTGCCTTTTAGTGTTCAGGGACACGACACGTCAAAGAAAAAAACGCAGAAAACACAAAATAATACTTCCATTATTTAAACTTCATCGGGCTTACAATCATTCTGCAAACATTGAAACTTAGTCAACTAGGTAGAGGCTTATAAAAAGATGTCATCTATAGGCAAACTGATTTACTTCTTTATTTACACTTACCAAAATGTAAATATTGCTAGTGTTGCTAGTGTTCTAGTGATGTTGCAATGATTTCATACTTAGAACCAAAATTCAAATGTACATGTTATTTGTGCTAGGCTTGGATGTGTGAGGAGGAGCTCATTTGTAGCTTGGATGTGTGATGTTGCAATGATTTCATGCTTAGAACCAAAATTCAAACTTGGAGCTCATTTGAAACTCATGTGTGAGGAGGACCTCATTTGTAACTATTTGGTAGATTTGACGCAAACAAAGGCATAGCCTAGTGGCAAAGGGTTCATGACTCTCTTTGCCCATCCGAGTTCGAGTCCCCATGCTCGGAATTTAGGTGTTGCACATATTATCCCGGTCCACTAGTTTTGTTGGTCGGGCATCTCACTATTATAGAAAAATCTATAATAGTGAGTTGTCCCATCCATTAAAAAATTGCACCTGGACAAAAAAATTTGAATTTTTTAAATAATAAGAAAATTATTTATTTTCTGCTGATTTTTTGAATTCAACTTTGAACCAAAAATACAAATTTATATCATATTAAGCATTGCATGAAAATGCATCAATATGGTATAGCCAAAGGTGTGAGATTTCAAGCATTGCACGAAAATGCATCAATATGCACCAAAATGAGCTACAAAAGAGTCTCAAAGGTAAGCCCAAACATCCCCATTTCTAATCCTGTCATTTTTTCGACCTTCTCCAAATGATCTCAAACTCTAGGGTTAACATCTATTGCACTAATATAGTGTCCTTGACCAATATGGAGTCATTTCTCAAAACATAAACCACCTCTCTTCACACATGAGAGTTCGTAGTTTGAGATGTGAGATTTCACACCATATTGAAGCATTTCTTGTTTGATATATATCTAGACCTTATTTATCAGTTGGAGCTGTTAGTACATGACAAACTAAGACCATGTGCACTGGATTTTCATTTTTTTTGAAGTTTTATGAATATTTTATGATTATTTCAAAATCGGTCAAACCCAAGTTTGACCAACATTTAAACAAGTTTTAAATACCAAAATGAAAAACTAAGCCTGGGTCATTCTTAGTCACACCAAAATGAAGCTTTGGTGATTTTTTCAATTTTTTTAAATTTTCAAAACATCAAACCCTCTCTCACTTCCTTGAACTCTCTGCAACTTCGTTCGTGGTAAGTAATTTGTGTGAAGGATTTCTCTTGAAAATACTCATATACCAAGTTTATATTTTTTTTTTTCATAACTATGTCATGTAAGTAGACCATGTGCGCTGGTTTTATGTTATTTAGATTTTTTTTGAATTATTTGTGCTCATTTGAATGTTTGGTCAAACTTTGCACAAAACCGTTGACCGACTCAAAATCAAAGTTTATATTATTTTGATAACTATGTCATGTAAGTAGACCATGTGCGCTGGTTTTATATTTATTTGATTTTTTTTGAATTACTTATGCTCAACCCTAGCTCATTCCATCGATATCATGAACGTGTGAATGTTGGAATTGAAATGTGGATATAACAAGTTTTATATTTTTTATCGAAACTTAGTTGCATAAGTAGACCATGTGCGCTGGTTGTATGTTGTTTTGATTTTTTTTTTGAATTAGTTGTGCTCAACCCTAGCTCATTCCATCGATAGCTTGAATTGTGTGAATGTTTTTCATTTAACTGTGGATATAACAAGTTTTAAAAATTTTTTAGCAACGTAGTTGCATAAGTAAATAGTGAGCGAAGGTTTCATATTTATTTGATTTTTTCTAAATTATTTATGCTCTACCCTATCTCACTGAAACCCTAAACCCCGGAAACCCTAAACCCCGTCCGAAACCCTGTCCGAAACCCCCCTGCTTCAGAGGCGTTGATAGTTGGTTAGTGAACGGTTGGATCAGAAGGAAACCCCCGATCCGCGTCACTCCCAGTTATGCGCTCTGATTGGCCACTCCCAGTTCCGCGCCATTCCTAGAAAAAAAACTAAATTTGGGCTCAGCAGCAGGATTTGGCCCGCTAATGTTTTTTCCTTGATTAAATTCACCGTGCGCCGTTCAATTTTGGGCCCAGCCTAGCCCTTTTGTCTACCATGTCTAAATCAGCCAAATCAACTAGAGTTGTTAGTATATGAAACAAGTTTAATACATGAACATGAATAAGTTTAATACATGAACATGAACAAGTTTAATACATGAACATGAAATATATTTTGAATCTTATTGATTTAGTTATGGTAAACCGCAAGTGCACAAGTTTTTTTTTTTGAATATGTCAAACACGCATTGGCCACGGCCCAAATGGTGTTTTTTTTTTCTATTCTCACCGCCTCGCCACGGCCGAACGGCACAGCCCACCAAATAACGGGCCTGTTATTTCAGTTCACGGCCCACCTCCCGTTCACTTTCCCATGCTATGGCCCACCGTTTTTTTTCCCGACCACCTCCCGTTCCCCTTCTTATCCACTCAGATGTGTCGTACCCTAGCTATTTCGCACCATTTCAGATCTGCGCCGCCCCCCACACTCCCTCGCCGCCGGCGACCAAATCCACGGGAAACCGCCGCCGCCACCTATAGATCCAGCTCCACCCCACGAAGATGATAAGGCGTGGGGGTTCCAGCTCCCGCGGTGGCCATTCTGGCTCTGGAAATCGCTCCGACGAGGACTGGAAGGCGCAGAAGCGGCCGGCTGACCCCGAACGCGCGAGGCGGGTTCATTCCGACGTCGGTCGGAAGCGCGGCGCGTACAGGTGGCTCCACAGGGGCCTAACGCCACCGCCAGCGTTCGCCCGTCGTGAGGTGGAGGAGTATGACCGCAGCGTGGCGGCGCGCGGCCGCCGCTACGAGCACGGGAGCTCCTCCGGCGCGGGGAGCTCCCGCATGGCGGCACGGGCGCCACAGCTGCCACCGCCGAAGAGGGAGGAGGAGCAGGAGCAGCAGGACCGCCCACCGCGCCGCGGCCTGCTGCCCGGGGACTTCGCCGCCGACGAGGACCTGGACTGGATCACCGAGGAGGTGATCCAGCGCAGCAAGCAGCAGCAGGAGGACGTCGAGGTGCGCCGTCAGGAACAGGAGGAGCTCAACAAACTCCGCCTCCAGAGCGCTATCGACGCTTCCCTCAACCCCATCATCGAGGTCGGCTTGGACTCCGACTCCGAGTTCGACTGGTCCGACTGAGAGGCGCCGCCGCCTCGTCGCCGCCGCACCCCCGGGTCTCCGGACGCCCAATTTTGGATCTGCGTTTAGGGGTAGAGCAGCGTCGACGCCCAATTAGCTAGGCTAACTATGTAATTGGGCTTCTGCCCGCGTGTGTGGCTTTTGATCCGATGATCGCCACGAACTAAGCTATGTAATATTTGCAATTTTAGTATGTGTTAAGTTAAATTTCAGTTGAATTCAGTGCAATTTCAGTTCTGCTTACTGCTTCAGTTCAGAAATTGCGCAAATGAATCTTCTGTTCAGTTCAGACAAGCTCGTCGGCGTTGCGGCGCTTCGTCGCCAGAGAAGAAGAAGACAGGCAAGGGAGGATGCGCGCGCAGGGGAGGAGGATATAACGGTCGTCGATGCTGTGTGGGTCCCATCAAACTGACGTGGATAAGTTGTGGGTCCCATCCGCCGGCTCCCCATAATCCTAATCCTAACTAACAGACTGCGCTTAAGGGCCAAGTCGCAGCAGAGCAATTTGTGCAAACAGCGATGTCGCAGCAGAGCTATTCCTGCCAACGACGTCGCTACCCATCAATTGACTATGAAAAACGTCGCATAGGAGCTATTTACCCCACCACCACTGGCCTTCACTTGGACATGAGGGTTTAAGTTCTTCTCCACGAGCTTGTATGGCGCTGTCTTGATCACTCTCTGCACAACCTCTGTGTCATACATGTGGTCCCATCTACGATACCCAATGGAAAAAAGACAGCGCCAAATCATTGATCCAGATTATGGTGAAACACATATTTTCAAATAAATTTGGCCAAGTAGAGGCATTCCCCACTAACTTCCAGTTCTAATTGTGGGCTAAACATTTATGACGAAAGGTTCCTCACAAAATAAAATTACTGCTAACTTAGGTGGCCCATCGTTGCTAAGGGGTTGTTTTGATAGTAGCAAATTTTTAGAGAACCAATTATCTACAACCACGTTTTAAGGCATAACAAACGAAAAACTTATTTGGATATTCCTTGCAAAACCAGAAATAAAATGTTAACAAACTATGTGCTTTACGATTACCGCGAAGAACCCCAATCATTGGAACCCCAATCATTTGCAGGTCACGAGCTGCAAAAGAAACATGATATTTATGGGTCCAAAAATTCTAATTTTTTGGGTGTGCATACATACTAATAAGTTCTAAAAATCTGCGAAACTCAGGTAAGAAATATGTTTTGAGACTACACAAAAACGACAAAGTTGAGTTTCTAAACGAGAAAAAACTCATTTTTTATTCTCAAGTTAATTTGGCTTTTTTTTGCGTGTGTAGATCATGGATGATATATTTCAATGAAACTTGTGTCGTACATACTAGATGTAACATCCCAAATTTAGGAACCAAGAAAAACTTTGTTTACAAGACCAAAATTCAGAACCAACAAAAACTTTTTGAAATATTTTACTGATGATTGTGTTTTCCATCCCATTGCTATGTTGAACCTAGTGTGACTTGTTGTTTAAATTGTTTTGACTAGTAAATATAAGACCCAACCAATATAAAAATATATTTAACTTTGGTGATCATGTTATGACAAGAAAATATTCCATGTATCTTTTCCATTCTTATTTTGGCCAACTCCATTTCAATGATACTTGGTTTAGCAACACCCCAAAACTAATACCCAGTATTTGAGAAAGTAAAAGTATTTCCAGAACTATGTGTTCCCAAAAATGTGGAGATCTATATGTTATCTCCTATCTATATTTCAACCTTGATATTTTGCATGTGTATGCAACTCCCATTTTATACACTCTTATTTCCACTCCATTTTAAAATAACACTTGTGGGAAATATATTACCCCACATATTTCTCTTTATCAAATCTTTTGAAAACTATTAAGTTATGAGTTGAGATATTCTTTAAACATCATCTTGTCATAATTAAGTGTGATCATATTTATGTGATAGTATTGTTAATCCTGTATATGGTGGTGTGATTAATTCTTGTGGTTTGAATTGTGTGGACTTGGTTGTGGTGTTGATCTTGTTGTGATTGTTTGCTTATTGGATTATGATTGTATTGATTGTTAATTATTGTTTTATTGTTTGTTTGGGTGATTAATTACACCAAAATATTTGAGTGTTAAGTTGGAAACCCACTGGTCACAAATTTGGAATGTGACTTAAATTTAAAACAAACTCCTCCAAGTATTCAACAAATAGAAATTAAGATCATGAGTTAAAGAAATGATCTTAATATATTAATTTACCTACCTCACTCTCTATTTCTCTCAAGCAAATATTTTCTTTATGAAATTAATTCCATGGATGAGGTAAGAAGATGACCATCTCCTTCTCATAACCCTCCCTTCTCAAAATTATATAATTACCACTTAATTTTATTTAAACTATGAAATCCTATTTTATTCTTCTGGTTCAATTCAAATGTGTTTGTTTCTGACAAACACAAATACAAAAGCTAATACATTTGCCAAGGAAGTTCCAAAAGTTCAAAACAATATTTTATCACTTGTTTTAAAATATTAAAGAAATGTTAATTTAGTTTTACCAAAAATGACATATTCAAACCCTATGAACCAATGTGGTTCAAAACATTTTATTTTCAAAAGCCAATTTTTGTGGAGCTTCTACATGTATATGGGAGGCTACATGAATTTTCTCAGATTTTTAGAAAATGTTTAAGTGCCTCAATTAAATCACTGAACAGCTACTGGTTTTAAAGGAAATAAAAGAAATCAGGAAAAGGACCTAAGTGTAAAAGAAGAAAAAGCAGGCAGGGAGTTTTCTGGAAAAACGTCATCGTCTCCTGTAGCAGCAGTGGCGCAGCGTTGCCGTTGTCGTCCTCCCGTGCGTCGCCGCCCGGACCCCCCCCCTCTCTCCCGCTCCTCCTGCCCGCCCGACGTGGCTCTCCTGCTCCCTCTCTCCTCTCCTCTGCGAAGAGGATAAGAAGAGCACCACCCCCGCTCCTCTGCTCTCCTGCTCCCTCTCTCCCTCTCTGCTCCCCACCATGGCCGAAGCCGAGCTCGAGAGCGCCGCCACATCGCCGTCGTCTGAGACCTCCCGGAGCAAATCGAAGCGCACAGCCGTCACCGCCTCGTCGTCCTCTGCACCCTGGTCCAAGGAATCGCCGCAGGGAGCCGCGAATCGAGCAGCCCGTCTGCGTCTTCCTCCTCTCCGGCCGCCGCGCTTCGAGCAAGCCCGCCGCCGTTCCCGTCCACCTCAGCACCAACGGATCGCACCCACGCATCGAGGGTGAGCAGGCGCACCTCCTGGACATCTCCCTTCCCTTTATCTCGCTCTAGCTCGCCGTGTAGTAGTAGCGTTGTCGTAGCTCGCCGTCGGCCGTCGAGAGTCATCATCGATTCCGGCGTCTCCGGTGACCGTTAGGTGGCGGCGCCGCCGCAGAAAGGTTCGCCGTACCCGTGCGCGTCGTATGCGTCAGCCAGCCCATCCCCGCGCATGCTCCTCCGTGGAGCGCGTGCTCGCCGTCCTCGCTGGTCACCGCCGTCGCGCGCCTCGGTCGTGGTCTCGCACAGTCAAACCTAGCCGTGGACCCCTTGCGCTTACGTGGCTGCCTACGTGGCCTGGACCCCACCTGGCAGCGACTGTGGCTAGCCCAGCCCTGAGTGCAAAACGATTCGGTTGAAGTTTCTGTGAATATAAAAGAAAAGACAGAAATTGTTTAAACTTCAAAAATTCATATCTTTTTAAATACTTGTCCTAAAATTACAAATAAGGTACCAAAATGATCAGAAAAATAAAGCCTGTCTTTTGGTGTAATTCACCTATCCAAATAAATTAGTTTATTTAATGTTTTATTAAAATAAAGAAAATGGCAGAATATAAAACAAATTGGGAAAATTCATATCTTAAAAAAATAATGATCCAAAAATTATGTTTGACCTATTAAAATGTTCAGCAAGTGATAACCTTTTATATTCCACCTTGTTTCCAAACAGGGATAATTATTTAATAGTGATGTTTAAAATAAACTAACAAAAGGGCATATTTAAAAAGGATTTTATAAATTAATCTGTATTGATTTTTGGAGCAAATCTAATTTTGCTAGGTTCCTAGTGTTTCACTTTATCATACCCTAGCATGGTGTGATGGTTCCACTTATAGAGGCTAATTGGTGACCTAACTTTTGTCTGAAGTATTTCCCGTCCAAAGGGAGGTGCTTGTCGCTATTCTTTGCCCGAGATAGTTTTGGGATCGATGGACCTAGCTTGTGTGTAGGTGATAGATTACTGATCAAATATAATACCCTCGTAAGTGTAGATCCTAGTTGTTACTCGAACGATTAGTTTGACGCTTACGGTTTGTTACTTGTCTGTATACCACTGGTAGTTTGATTTGCTTAGTGATTGTTGTGTTACCCTCCTGTTTGCGACGCTAGATATAAACACTACCGGAGTGGTCTTTGGAACGGAGTTATTGAGGAAGGGGAATTCGTTGAACCTGAAGATCAAGACCAAGTTCACTTTGCCGAGCAAGGCAAGCTATCCTCTGAGCTTGCATTTATATACATCTATTTTGGTTCGCATGTTTTACTTATAAAGAGCAACAGTGATTTATGTGGTGTTTGCCACTAAAGCTATGATTTTGAAAACCCTTTGTTTTAAAAATACAAGTATATTATTTTGACACCCTATATGGAGATATTAGATGGAAATTCTTTTTCAAACTATAGGATGGGAAAAATATTGTTTACTCAAAACTCCTTTGAAAATACTTGTGTGGTTGTGGAATACCGAGATGTCGGTGTGGAAATGGAGAAATGGTGAATGGAGATGTTTATGAAAAATGCACAGTGTCCTAGAACCATGACGACCAATCTTACCCTGTGCGACCACATTTACCCACATATGGGAAAGGGCGTAGTCATATAGTTTGCTCATATTAGTACTGGATGCCTCAACAACGGGGATGACCCCGTTCCATGAGGGGATGGTCTGAGGACCTACCCCCTGACCTGGGTCCTCTTAAGTGAAGTCTGCCAACAGAGTTGGTATGAGTGTATTGGAGAAAGAGGATTGAAGGTTCCACCATAAATCGCCGGGCAGAACTACGAGTCCTCACACTTAGATTCCGACGGGCTGGGTTAAGTGTGTTGGAAAGTTTCGTAGCGGTAGGGTCCTATACTAGCATGAGCAAAGGAGAGGCTATGGTCGGTGGCTCAACTTCGCATACACCTTGTATGGCGGGACGTGGCTGACACGATGAGTTACCGGATGGGTGTGGGCAAAAAGCGTGCTACCTCTGCAGAGGGTTAAAACTATTCGAATAGCCGAGTCCTCGGATATGGACAATTGGGAGACTGTTCCTGAGACCATGTGCAAGTTTTGGAAATGTTTAAGTTTTAAAAGGAAAATGGAGATGTTGTGTTTGTGCAACTATACCGACGAGTCGGTATGAGGTTGCTGGAAAAGAGGAGGACCCTGAGGGGCTATGATCGAGAAGTGCAAAGTTTTGTGTCCTGAAAGTGGAAAATGTTTTATGCAACTATACCAAGGGGTTGGTAGAAGGTTGTTGGAAAGCTGATTGACCAGGAATGGATCTGGTCGGAAAAGGAGGAGTTTTGGAGAAATAAACAAATAGTGATTTTCTGGGAAAATGTTTATTAAAGAGACTTCTTACCTTTTTCAACAAGGATGTATTTACGGGAAAAAGTTTTAAAAGCGACTTCTTACAAAAACTGATTTATGGGAAAAAGTTCTAAATCCTTCTTTCCTGTTTCAAATAAAGTTATAGGAATTTCAAACAAAGGTTTATTAAACAAAAGTCCATCCTCCTCTTTTTCAATAAAGAGGTGGAGTTTTCAAAGCAAAGAAAGTTTGATTTAAACAATAAAAAAAATAGTAGTGCATGCTTATTCCGGGGGTAGTTTGCGAGTACATTCAAATGTACTCATATTGGTTTCGTCCCTGGCTATTGTCTTAGCCAGATTCTGAAGAGGAGCAGTTCGAAGAAGAATTGGTTAATGACGTCAATGCGAACTAGGGCGCTTCCCAGTCAGCTGCCTGTAGGGTTGGCAAGTGACTTGGGCTCCACGTTGATTGGGTGATTTCCGCTGCGAGTACCTGATGAAGTTATGGCTTCAATCAAGTAAGTAAATTCATTCGGTATTTATGGGTGTTCTGTGATACCAATTCGAGTTATGTGCAACAACAGACTGATCATGGGATTGTTGCAGGAAACATAACGGGTATCTCGGATAGTTAATCCGGGGTCACCACACTAGATGTGTGGATGTCCCTGTATTTTTATCTTTAGAAAAAATATATAAAAATCTGGTTTTCAATTTTTCAAGGACTCAATAAATGACATCTCTTATGTCAATAAGACCAAAGGGAAAAGAGATGGATATTAAATGATAGGAAGTGCTAGGAAGTGAAATAGAATGAAATAGAGCCACTTGTTTGGGCTTCCCTATGACATGAGGCATGGATTGGAGCCACTACGAAGAAATTCTGGGAGTTACGAAAGAAGTTTCGAACTCATATTGTTCATGGGTTGAGAACGGGAGTTGAACTCTAGGAGGTCGAATCCCCCTTGTTCCTCAGTAGCTCAGTGGTAGAGCGGTCAGCTGTTAACCGACTAGTCATAGGTTCGAATCCTACTTGGGGAGATTTGATTCATGAGGGAGCCTATGAGCTAATAGTAATTTCGCACAGAACCATAATTCTTTAAACTTTGTCAAATAAACATATTTTTGGGGCAACAAAATCGCAATCCCAATCAAATAAAAGATCAGATGGGCTGATCCCTCAGATCGATCTCTGCTGATTTCTAGTTTTTTAGCGAAGATGTATCATCAGGTAAAAAAAAACGAAGATGTATCACAATCAAAATTCTCGTTTTCATCTTACTCATAATTTTTTTAATAGGATGGTCCACATGGCAGAACCACATAGTCCATTCAACTTGGTCCACTTTAAATTACTTTAAATAAAACTAAGTAATCAAGCTAACCAACACCATTTGCCGCACCACATATATCCAAAACTTTGTTATCCTCATTTAATCCCCAAATAACCCTAGACCCAACTCTTGAAATCTTTCCTTGTCTGTGCCACGTGAGCCATGCTGGTCTGTTTTGTTGAGTAGTTTGATGAAAGATAAGTTGCACGATACATCTTGCCTAAATTAAAAATGGGGTTATGTGGTGTTTTTTTTTCCTTTCAAAAGTTAGGTTTTATCTAATGTTATCAAAGATTGGAGTGCCTTCATATTTTACTTTCATTTCTCAAAAACACACGGCCTTGTGTTTTTGGGAATTGGCTTCATGGAGCAGATCCACAATATTTATTGAGTGCTCCAACCATGTTTTTCGATTTGACTATGCACTTACATTATTGTTTTCATAGTGAATTCTAGTTTTTACCCACCAGCTTGACAATTTGCATGCTAATTATCCTATTAAATAAGTTTACATTTGAATTATCTATTTAGTGATTTGTTTCCACATTTTATCTCTTTTAAACATTTGACAGCCATTTGCTAGGTAGGTCTCTTATGATAGGAACAAATGGCAGATCGGAGTCGTATGGAAAATACCACTCGGTTATGGGGAAAAACCATGATGAAACCGTTTACGAGTGGCACACTACATGAACCTGCCTACTGGGGCACACAAGTCACAATGCTCACATGATCTTAAAATGGGTAAAAAAGTGAATAAAAATCACCAAATGGTTAATGCGGATAAAAAATTGTTAAATGCTTTAACTAGCATAAAAGATATCAAACTGGGGGTAAAAAGATGAAGCCAACTCTTGTTTTGATGAAAAATTCGTGATCATGGACTTTTACAGCAACAACAATCGGAGCAGGAGTTGGACAGCTTATGAATCTAAGAGGTTAGAGTCGGCAAGTAGCTACCGCTCGAGTATATATAAAAACCTGGCACAGCCACTAGCCCACCGGTAGGAAGGCGCTCCTCTCCTCCCGAGCGCCTCTCCCTAACCCTAGCCGCCCCGCGCCGCCGGCCGGCAGCGCCGCCACCTCTCCTCCTCCCTCCCTCCCTGGCGCGCCCGTTGCCCCCCGTGGCGGCGGCGCGCCTGCCGCCCTCCCCCGCCCAGCCTTCCCCCGCCCCTCTCTCCCGTCGCCGCCGCCGGCTCGGGCTGCCGAGCTTGGCTCGGTGGACGCCGGTGGCGGCGGCCTATCCTCGCCCGCGCCGTGGTTGACTGGAGGTGGGGCTCCCTCTCCCGGCGGCGGTGCTCCTCAGGCGACGATGGTCCGGCCTCGGCCAGGGGTGGCGTCTCGGCGGCGGTGCAAGCGTGCTCGTGGGGCGGCGCGGTGCAGCGGCTTGCAGCAGGGTGGCGACGACTGGGCCCCGTGGCCCAGATCTAGGCCCGCCGGGCTCCATCTGGGTCTGGGCAGGCTCGCTGGTTCGGAGGCTCGTTCTGCAGCTGGTGGCAAGAAGGAAGGTGCAGGGGCAGTAGCGACGGCGGCCGGCCTGTTGCAGCTCGGCGGCTAGCTTCACGGGCCCATTCCGGGCCCGGCCGGACCCTATTAGGACTGGTGTGCCCCATTGGGGCTTTACGGGCCCGCTGGGCTCGGCCGGACCTTACGGGGACTGGTGTGCTTTGCTACCGCGTCCGGTCAACTACCGTCTTTGATGGTGGAGGTTGTTCCCTCCCGCGCGGCTGCGGTACTGCGGTCCCGGTTCACTCTTCTCCTCACCTCCGTCTTGCAGACCTCGTGGCGTCTACTTCGGATCGACGTCGATGATGGCTTCAAGATCGTTTTGGCGCATGTTGGTGGGCGGCTTGTTTGGTGGTCTCGAGGCTCGTCCTCGCGGGGCTCATGTGCTATGGATCGTCCGAGGGTGTGGATAGGGTCTTCGGGAGAAATCCTTGTCGGTTCATCCGACACCGGTGCGATTCCGCCTTCGGGTGGCATCTTTCCTTCCTTAAGGGCGTCGTGGCTACCCTGCATCTACTTCCCTCTGTGTCGGGGGAAACCCTAGGACCAGATTGGTCCGGCAGCAGCATGGCTCTCCTTCTTGAAGGTGTTGCTTGGCACTCGTCGATTCGGTGCTATGAGCGTGGTGGTACTTCTTCGGAGAGGGCGCAGCGGTTGCGGGTCCTTGTCGCTTAGTCAATCCGCCTTTGTTGTCTTTATTTTCTTCTTTTCCTTTCTTTGGGTGCTTGTTGGCTGTCGCCCCAGCCGTGTCTCTTGTTGGTTGTATCGGGTGGTTGCTATATTAATATAGCGGGACTACGGCCTATTTCGTCGTAGTAGTTACCGCTCGGTTTGGATGGTGTTCAATAGAGTTAATAGCGTAAGACTACCACTCTTCATGTTAAATTTACCGATTGATACCAGTCGACTCCGCAATCGCATTTTCATACCATATTTTGTCCAGATTTTCTTAGAAAGTCCAAACCACTCGCTGATTTAATTTAGACAGCCGTTCTTGTTAGGTGACGTGGCAAGCTGAGAGAGAATTAACACTAACTAACAGTGGGCCCACTTGTCAGTGGCAAGCTTTCTGAGAAAATCTGGGTAAAATGTGGTCTGAAAATGCGATTGTGGAGTCGACTGGTACCAATCGATAAATTTGACGTGAAGAGTGGTAGTTTTAAGCTATTAACTCTGTTCAATACAAGCCATGCAATACAAGCGAGGCAGTAATGTGCTAACAAATTAGTCTTCAGTGCATATCCGGATAAAGAGGTGAAAGCAGGTTATGTTTTTCCATTATCTCGCAAAAGTTGATTTTTTTTCATCTAAAAATTATATTAGTTTGTGAATATTCCCCAGGTATTGCATTACCTTTTCCCGATGAGACGCTTGAAGCCGAAGATGGCAGATCCGGGGTCAACAGCGGCGTGGTTCCTGGCGTCGTCGCCGACGAGGAGTATGCCGTTGCCTGTGAAGGCGACCCATGAGGGGATGCAGAGCTGGAACATGGTCTCGGCCCTGCCGTCGGCGTACCCGGTGACGCAAGAATTGGTGTTGCCGATGTCGATGGCGACCACCTTGGCGTCGTCGGGCCGGTAGGGGACGCTATCCAATAATGCGCTCTCCTGCTGATGGAACAAGAGAACCAGAAGAAGCAGGGGAACTAAGATCGCAACAGCGATATTAGCCCTGACGACGCAGTAGCCAGGAGACATCGCTGCAGCCACGGATTGAAGCCAATCGGCCGGCTCGATGCGATGCTTTTATATTGCACTGGACGGTCTCTGTTCGGTTTCGGTTCTGCACACGTAACTTATCCCTGACGTACAATTAACCTTTTCTTCCACAAATCCAGTAAAAGTAGAACTCTGAATTCGAGATGAACTTAAACAAAACAATCGCACAATTTCATATATTTTGATAGCATTTCCACCCCTTGCGATAGCAAACGAACGTGGTCTAATCAAGCCCGGTCAATGGATCACTCGATCACGACTCTGAAGCACAGAAGCAGCAACGCTTTCTGCACGTCCTTCAGTTCACACAACAGTTTTTTTTTTTTTTAGTTTAAAACGGCGCCATTCGATTAGATAGAATAGAGTGTTATGTACAGAATTTTGAACTAGGGAAAAAAATCCCTTCGCAACAACAAAAACTAGTCTCCAGAATCTTGTGTGTGGGCGAAAGTCCGCCTCGCCAACTCCTCCCGCACCAAAGCCGCCACCTCCAAAGGCGAGATTGTCACATTGCAGAAGGTCCTTTGGCTCCTCTCCTTCCCTGTCCGCCAAGTCAAGTGGATGATAGTTTCGTCAGTCGCTCTCCTAGCCTCATGTGAAGAACCCACAAATGCTCGCCATGACAACAGACAAGCTCGAGCAGCAACGCACTGTTCCCCTTGTGCCCCACAGACGCAAAAAACACCTCCTCTCAGCAATTGCAAGGAGGAGTGTCCATGCAACAGAAGCTTCATCATCTAGGCCTCCCCTGGCGGCCTGGCGGCATCTGCCACACCATCTTGGTCCCTGATGTCGTCTTCTTCTTCTTGGTCTTGTTCACGGCGAGGACGAGGTCGTCGATGGCCGCCACCTCCTGGTCCGAGAAGGGCCGGTCCGAGACATCTAACAAAGCCAAGAAGTCCTCTCGCCGGCGCCCCGAGGGGTGGGCCTCCTCGGTCAGCGAGCCGAGACGGCGCGCCACGGTCTCCCTGGCCAGTTGCTCGATGTTGGCGCCCTTCGGGTGCAGCCTGGCGAGTCTCTCGTTCCTCCACACAGATAGCGCCTCCCCCTCCATCTCGTGGACTAGCGGCGTGGCCGGCGTGCCCAAAACGGTGGCCGCAAGTGGCACCGTGAACCGGGCTAAGAAGCCCGACAAGGGGCACAGAGATGCACCGACCTCCATGTCCTGCTGCCCAGGTCCAGCCTGCACCGGCGAGACAAAGTCCTTCACGAACTGCTGCCCATCCACCTTCTCAACAACGATCTCCCCCTGAGCGGACAACAGGGTAGAGCCCGCTCCAGGCGCGGCAAAGCACTGCTCATCATCCTCCACCTCCTCGCTCAGCAGCACCACCTCGCCGGACGCCTCGCCTGGCGAGACGATAGAAGGTGGCTCGTCGCTCACAACCGGACGCAGGGAGCACCCCGAGGCCGGACACGAGTCCCACTCTGAAATCTCGTCAATCAGACCTTGCCACGCCAACCTCTCCACAGACTCAGCCGCGGATACCAGCTCCCTCGCCTCGCGGTCGCCATCCTTTCCTTGATTTGATGGCAGAATCAGCCCGGCCCGCTCGTTCTCCTCCGAGAGAGCTCCACCCACGCTCTCTCTGTGGCACCGCTCGATGGGCAGCAACACCTGCGCCGCCGCCGTGGAGCAGCACCTGTCAATCTCACACTCCATGAGCACCTCCCTGAAGGAGCGTAGCGGGCTGACCGGCGATGAGCAAAGTCAGGGAAGGCCTACCGGTCGTGAGCGATCTGGTGGCACCTCCGAAAGGTCCTGTGGCGCCATGAGGATGTCGCGGAAGGAGCGCAGAGGAGAGACCAAGGTAGTGGTGCGCCGACGCGGTGGGGCAGCGGGCGGCGGGAGGCTGGAGGCTCGGTGCAGCTCCCAGCAAGGTGGCCTGCGCGGTGGCACTGCCAACAGACCCGAGGCTCCCTGCAGACGATTGTAAAGTGCTTATGGCTCAAGCACCGGAAGCAGCGTCCCCGCATCTTCTTAAGGAGCCGCTTTCGCCGCGCCAGGCTGTCCCCTCCGCTCCGAGGCCGGCCGCCAGCTCCGCTCGAGCCCCGTCGCCACCAATGCGGCGGACGGACGGTCTCCCATCCGTCCTGCCCTCGCGGCGCGCCATGCCGCTCCCAAGAAGGCCCATCTTGCGTCCTGACTCCGGCGTCGCTTCGTCTTGAAGTCGAGGAGTAGGCAGCATCCCCCCGAGCAGCAAAAGGACGCGGCTGGCCACTGGGAGGCGGACCCGGCGGGGGAGGGGGCGGCCGCCTTCCCGCAAAGAAGCCCATCGCAGAGGCCTTTTCGTCGAGCAGCCGAAACGGAGTTGGGGAAGCCGCATCGAAGGTGTCTGCCGCGTCCCCGCGGCGCTGCGGCGGGACATAGCGGTCCCTAGAACTGACCACCGGCGAGGTCTCGCCGTCTTCAAGCTCCGCACCCTGCGAATCCGGCACAGACTCCAGATCGAGATCCTGCGAATCCGGCACGAAGTCAACGCCCTCTTCCTTCTCCACTTCATCCGCCCACGAGAACCTCGTCGAGGAGGGCTGAAGCAACAGTGAGGCTAGCTTGGAGGGGGCTGAGGTCTGGGAGGAGGTGGCTATGGCTGCCGCCGCGGTGGCCGTGATGGTCGCCGCGGGAGTCGCCGCTACGGGGTCGGGAGGGCGCATACTGGTCCTCAACAGGAGATCCAGTAAACACGTTCCTGTGTCCACACACCAGTTATTATGAAGCCCCTTAACTGTTGGGTGATGAACGGGAAGTCGACACCCTGCGTAGTTTTAGCTGCGCCGAGTCATGACGGCCAGACGACGATCTCCTCTGCTCCCCACCCTCCAGAAACGATCCACGCGTAGACTCGGATGATTTGGGTGAATTTGCTGCTAGTTTAACCCACCACAAGTACCAACAGCAAACGAGCAGCACCACGCAGAGTGCCACTGCAGCGACCGCCCACATGACTATGAAGATGGTATTTCTGGCCCCATGCGCGTGTACCACTGGGTGATCCTTCTGGGTAGAAGATGGTTTTTTGCTACCCTGGCAAACTTTTTTAAAGAAAACAGCAAAGCGTTAATGTATAGCTTGAGGATTTAAATTGTTCACACTAGCTGATTGTCATATTACTACAGTATTATCTAAAAGAGAGTTCCTGCATATATAACTGAAGTCTGAATAAACCTGAAAGAAATGTGTACCTCTATAGCACGGTTTGATCGGAAATGTCCATCTGTTGACAATATGTCTGTCCTTTCCCTGACACATACTGTATGACATAACCAATCCAGGCGAAGTATCCTTTGCCCTCATGTAACGGCACAGGCAGCACGCACCCTTCTCCACACTGCCCGGTAACTGATCAATGGCGTACAGCAATGCTTTGCAGCATGACGCCGATGGCGGACTCCATTTCCCACCCGGCTGCAGGCATGTGAGCGCAGCTGCACTTGTCTTCTCGTAGCGACAACTACCCACCACCTCTTGTGCATCAAGTGGGGCAAATAAGACTTGGGAGGCGAACAAGAGGATGGCGAGTGCACGAACCCACATTCTGCACAATGTCAACGGCCTACCTACACCAACTACATCTCGGCAGCTGCAACCGTCACGTCAAGGCCTGCGCTACGACATCAACGCACCTTCTGAAGATCAGGACCAACAGAAGGCAGGACCTGGTCCGGTGCAAGCAAGACCCAGCCGTGCGCGTCGCGTGCCGGCCTGGCTGGCAAGCGAGCAGTGGGCAACTGCCTGGCATAAATAGATGCCCCTTCCATTCTTGTATTCTTGGCCTGTAAGAAACGAACGAACCGGACGGGTGGCGGTGCCGTGCCGTATGTGTGAACTAGCTTGGGGGAGGTGGGGAGGAACGAGCTTTATTCCCAAATTCTGAACCTGTTCTTCGATTTCTTGCTTGATTCCAAGTAGATAGAAGTAGTACATTTACATCTGGTATCAGAGCCTAACCGCGCGGTTAGATCTGGAGATTCCCACCCACAAACACCACACTCGATTTTCGTCAAGGCGGCGGGAGGAGGCGATGGAAGATCTGTCTCCAGATGCGCGGGCGATCTATGATCTGCTCAACGCAGAGACGAAGGAGGCGTACGAGGAGCGCTTCCTTGCACACAAGAAGGAGATCCTCGACGCCGTCAAGACCACGATCGACGGTACGAAGAAGCAGATCAAGGATCTGGATTCGTCCCTGGAATCCGTCAATGACTCGATGAGTTCTGATCTATCCGCGATGAAGAAGCTCATCGGAGAGGATTTGGTGGGCGTCAAAACCGCGTTGAGCGCCGAGATCGCACAGATCACGGCGGTCGTGGACCGTGCTGTTCGTTCGACCCCAAACGCAGACGCGGGAGGGGCACCGACGCCGCTCACCAGGCCGCCGGGGAACAGTACTGTCGGCCCTATTGGGCAAGGCGGGATGAACGCGCACCGGGGGCCGACGTGTTCTCTGAACACGCCACCTCCGGTCGGAGGTATGCATTCGGCTCAAAACTTTCTGTCTCTACTGAATTCGGCTTGCGGGCAGCAGTTTACTGATGCTTCTGCATCTGCATCGGTGCCTCGTGTGGAGTTACCACCGTTTGATGGATCAAATCAGCGACTCTGGCAACAACGTTGTGAGGAATATTTCAGGCGCTGGGGGACACCGAATTTGCTGTGGGTGTCGTATTCTTCTTCGCAATTCACTGGTTCCGCAGCAACTTGGCTAGAAGCATTTCTGTCAAAGAAGCCCCATGCCAACTGGGAAGAGTTCGTGCAGGCAGTACAAGGCCGGTTCCTCCGTAATCAGCATCAGGTGTTACTCCGTCGTCTGTTGCACTTATCACAAACTGGAACCGTGGAAGAATACGTGAAGCAGTTTGTAACATCCCAAATTTTGGAATTAAGAAAAACTTAGTTTTACAAGACCCAAAATTCAGAGCCAACAAAAACTTTTGAAATACTTCACTAATGATTGTATTTTCCTTCCTATTGCTCTGTTTGACCTTATGTGACTTGATGTTTAAGTTGTTTGACCAATAAATATTAACCTAAAGATCTAACCAAGATAAAAATATATTTAACCTTGATGATCAGGTCATGACAAGAAAAAATAATTCCATATCTCTTTTGCCACTCTTATTTTAGTCAAATGTCATTTCAATAATAATTTGGTTTTGGCAACAACCAAAATACCCATTATTGAGATAGTAAAAGTGTTTCCCAAAAACTATGTGTTTCAAAAAATATGGGATCTATATGCTATCTCCTATATACTGCTCAACCTTGATATTTTCAACTCCTATTTTATAACTCCTATTTTCACTCTTTTGGAAATAATAAAAGTGGGAAATATACTACCCATGTATTTTAGCAACCCCTCTTGAAAAATTATCAAACTTATTGAGTCAAGCTTGTTTCAACATTATTGTTGTCATGATGATACTTGATTACCATCCCACCACCTATCTGAATGTTTGAAATTTGGTTGAAAACTTATATTGTTTGATTGTTTGACTTATGTTTGTGTTGATTGTTATTTCCTTGTTTTATTGTTTGCTTGGGTGAATAATTACATAAATGTACTTGAACTTTATGTTGAAAACCCACTGATCACAATTTGGAATGTGACTTAAAACAAAACAAGAAAACCAAAATTTCTCACACTTAAAATAAATTCCTAATTAAAAGAGATGATCTTATTTAAATTTCTCTCTCTCCCTAATTCTATGTTTTGTCATAATAATTATTTTATCTTATAAAATTCTAGGAATGAGATGAAATAATAATCCCCTCACTTCCATATCACTCCCTCCTCAAATAAATATACTTTTCAATTAAAACAATTTAAATTATGAAACCTTATTTTCTCCTCTTTAAGTCTTAATGTCTTTCAAAACCCTATTTCTAATTACACCAAAAATGCAGGAAAATGCACAAGCCATCTCTCATATTTCTAAAAGCCATCCATTAAGTTAACTTCTACATGTTATGGGGAGGCCACATGAATATTTTCATAATTTTTGAAATAGTTTAAGTGCCTCAATTAATTCCCTGAAGTGCTACTGGTTTTGAAAAGAAATAGAAAAGGAGAAAAAGGAAGCAGGGGGTTTTCTGCAAAACCATCATCTTCTTCCTGTAGCGACCGAGCAGCTCGGCCGCACTAGCTCGGGCTCGGCCACACCAGCTCGGGCGCCGCCGGACCGCTCTCCGACCGTCGCCGTACTGCCCGAGTTGGATAAGAACGCCACTAAGCCGCTTTGCTCCTCTCTCACCTCAGATATTTCGCTCCCTCCTCCCTCCCTCTGTTCTTCAGCTCAGCCAAAACCCTAGCCGCCATGGCCGTTGCTGCCGCCGTCGATTGAGGCCGCCCAGAGCAGATCGAAGCGCACCATCGTCTTCGCCTCGTCCTCCTCTTCTTCCGCGAGCAAGGAATCGATGCGGGGAGCTGTGAATCGACGGCAACAATTCGTCTTCTTCCTCTCCGGCCGCCGAACGTCGAGCAAGCTCGCCGCTGTCTCCGACCTCCTCTGTCACCACCACGAGCACCCACGCATCGAGGGTGAGCACGTGGATCTCCTGGACATGCCCATTGTCCTCGTAACGCCGTAGTTCACCGTAGCGCCGTAGGCCGTGTCCACCCGCCGCCGTATCTCACCGTCGTCGCTGTCTCCGGTGACCAATTGGTCCGTAGCGCCGCCACCTGTAGTATAACGCATCGTGCCGTGTCAGTTGCGCCTATCCGCGCATCCCCGCGCATGCCACGCCGTCGTGCGCATGCGTGGCCAGAGCGCCGCCGTGACGGGGATCACCGCGCCCTGCGCGCCGGTCTGCGCCTCGCCGTGGTCAAACAAGGTCATGGGCCCCTACGCTGACATGGACGCCAGCGTGTCCACGGGACGCACTGGTCAGTGGCTGCCGAGTGAAAAACGTTTCGGGCATTTTTCTTTAAATAATTAAAACTGACAGAAAATTTGGTTAAACTTGTAAATTCCATAACTTTTTAAATACTTGTCCAAAAATTACAAACAAGGTACCAAAATGTTCAGAAAAATAAAGTTTGTCTGGTGGTATAACTCACCTATCCAACTAAATTAGTTTAATTGCTGTTCTACCATTCTTGTAAACACACCAGTGAGCTCTTTAGTGAATTTTGTGAATTTTTGTGTGAGGATTTTTGGAGCAAATCCAATTTTCCTAGTTTCATATAGTTGTACTGTCTCATGCCCTAGCTTGTTTTATTTTTATAAATTACAGAGAGTGAGTGGTCATTTATTGTGTGCTTGTGACATATTTTGACATTATAAAAAGGATTATTAATTGTCTTTAATTTAACAAACTTGTGTGACATATTTTGATAGCATGCTTATGATGGTTAGGTTTATGTTAGTAAAATGTATAGCTGCTTATGTTATATTGTATGCTAGAATTAGTTAATTGATTTCTTGTAGCATTTTTGACTTTAGAAGAATGATTATTAAATTTTGGCTTTAGTTAAAATATCTTTTGTGCTCAATTATGTTAGCATGTTTGTGATGTTAGTAATCTGTTCTTGTGTTAGTGGCTTGTTGGATTGCTTTGTTTTCTTAAAGACTTGTTGGCACTAGTTAAGCTTGTGGTGATTGATGTCTAGTGGTTGTATTAGAATTCAATCCTGCTTTTAGATTATTTTGTTGTAGCTTGATTTATGACTTGTGTTAAGCTTGTTGTTTAAGTAGACTTTCTGTTAATAAAAGTTCCTTGATTAGCTTTCAGTTGTTACAATCTGAGTGTATGTTTGACTAGACGTTAGTTTGTTTTGACTGGTAGTAGGACTAGTGTCTCCTTGCTTTGAGTAGCACGTTTAGTTTGGTTGCTTTATAGATTAGCGATCTGCTTGTTGTTGCTAGTTGTTTGCGCAACATTGTGATCTTGGCTTGTGTATTGAGTGTTGTTCCTTTTGCGATGATAGAAAACAACGCTATCGGAGTGACCCACGGAGAGGATTTCTGAAGAAGGATTGGATTTTATTTTTATTGACGTATGAGGAGAAGTCCAGGGACATTATGCTGAAAATCAGGCAAGCTACTTCTCTGAGCATGCATTTATATACATCTATTTTGGTTCACATGTTTTACTTATAAAGAGCATAAGTAATTTATGTGGTGTTCGCCACTAAAGCTATGATTTTGAAAACCCTTTTTCCAAAATACAAGTACATTATTGTGACACCCTATATAGAGGTATTAGATGGAAATTCTTTTTTTCAAACTATCGGATGGGAAAGATATTGTTTATTCAAAACTCCTTTAAAAATCCTCGGATGGATTACGGTATGCCGAGATGTCAGTGTTGAAGTGGAAAAATGGAGAAGGGTGGTTTTGATAAAAAAGCACATTGTGTCTTAGTACTTACGTCAACCAACCTTACCCTGTGCAACCACATTTACCTCCATATGGGAACGGACGTAGTCATATAATTTGCTCATATTAGTGTAGGATACCTCAACAACGGAGATGACTCTGTTTCATGAGGGGATGGTTCGGTGACCTACCCCTGACCTGGGTCCTCTAAATCGAGAAAGAGGATAGAAGACGCCACCTTTGGGTCGCCGGGCAAAACTATGAGTCCTCACACTTAGGTTCCGAAGGGCTGGACTGAGTGTCGATGGAAAGTGTCATACGGGCAGGGCCCTGTACTAGCATGAGCAAAGGACGGGCTATGGCCGGTAATTCAACTCGCATACACCTTGTATGGCGGAACGTGGCTGACACGATGAGTTGCCGGATGGATGTGGGAAAAGCGTGCAACCTCTGCAGAGTGTAAAACTATTCGAATAGCTCAGTCCTCGGTCATGGACAGTTGGAAGGCCCTACTTCGACCTATGTGCAAGTTTTGCAAAGTTTTGAGTTTTGAAAAGAGAATGGAGATGTTTTATGCAACTATGACAAAGGGTCGGCATGAGGTTGCTGAAAAAGAGGTAGACCATGAAGGGCTATGGTCGAGAAGGCAAAGTTTTGTGTTTTAAAAATGGAGTGGATAATGTTTTATGCAACAATACCGAAGGGCTGGTATGAGGTTGTTGGAATATGATGACCATGAAGGGCTATGGTCGAAAAATGAGGAGTTTTGGAGAAATAAGCATGATGGTGATTTTCTGGGGAAAAAATTTAAAAGAGACTTCTTACCTTTTTCAACAGTTATATTTTCGGGAAAAGTTTTAGAAGATAATTCTTACCTTTTTCAACAAAGATATAGAGATTTCAAAACAAAGTTTATTAAACAAAAGTCTATCATTTTCTTTTTCAACAAAGATATAGAGATGTTTTCTAAAAATAAAAGTCTTATTAAACTAGTGCATGTTCATGCTGGGGTAGTTTGCGAGTACAATTCAAATTGTACTCATATTGGTTTCGTCCCTGACTATTGTCTTAGCCAGATTTTGAAGAAGAGCAGTTCCAAGAAGAAGGCTTCAATGGCGTCGATGCGAACTAGGGCGCTTCCCAGTCAGCTGCCTGTAGGGTGATGGCAAATGACTTGGGCTCCACATTGTTTGATGATTTTCGCTGCAAGTACATGTTGAAGTTTATGGCTTCAATCAAGTAAGTAAATTCACTCGGTATTTATGGATGTTCTTTTGATACCAGTTTGATTGTGCTCAGCGACACACTGATCATGGGATCGCTGATGTTGTATGCACGAGGGTATTTCGGACAGCTAGTTCGGGGTCCCCACACAGTTCTCTGATTTGGTTGATCAATTGTCATCGTTTTTTTTGAAGCGGTCAATTGGCATCGTTTGATCCGCACCCGGATGTCCTTGGACACCTAACCAAGTTCCTGGACAGACTGAAGCCGACAATGCGAGTGTTGGTGGCACTGCAACAACCTGAAACTTTGGATGCAGCCTACACTATGGCTTTACTGTATGAGGAGTTAGGTGAAGGAGGTAGCATTGTCAGTATTCCACCAAGTTCAAGTACTGGGAACAGAAGAGGGCATCCCTGCCGTTACCACCATCGCAACCACCATATCGCTGGATATCCAAAACGGTGGAAGAAAGAAGAACGGCTGAGTCTCGCAAGCCAGGTAATGATGCAAGGTGGCTGAACTTGAAAGCTTATAGAAGAGCAAAGGGCTTATGCTTTACTTGTGGAGAGAAATGGGGGCCAGAGTATCAATGTAAGGGGAGCATTTCGTTGCACATTGTCCAGGAAATGATGGAATGTATGCAGGAATTAGAATCTGACGAAGAAACAGAACCACCACATCCAAATAGCCTAACAAAGGCGCAAACTATGATGATTTCAGTGGCAGCGGTAAACAGTCAGGTGAACTCACCAAAGACCATGAAATTAGATGTGCAAATTCAAGGGAAGCAATATTGTTTCCTAGTGGATTCTGGAAGTTCCACTTGTTTTGTGGACTTGAAGCTCATGCAGGAGTTGGGTGGCGGCCAACAGTTGGGAAAAGCCTTACAAGTACAGGTTGCAGGAGGAGCAATGCTGGGTAGTGAATGGTGTTTTCCATCCCTGCAGTGGACAGTGGGGTCGACTACATTCACTGACAATTTCAAGGTGTTGTCTCTGGGTAGTTATGATGGGATCATTGGCTGGGACTGGTTAGCAAAACACAGTCCTATGATAACTCATTGGGAAGAGGGCTGGATGGCTATCCAAAACAAGGGAGAAACAGTAATTTTACAAGGTTTAGACTTAACTGACAGTGCGCCAGGACTGCTTATTCTGCACCTGATGAAACCTGAAGACAGTGCAGTGCCGGATGATGAATAGTTACCAACAGAAGTCCAACAAATTCTGGGAAAGTTTTCAGCTGTGTTTGAAACACCCAAGGGGTTACCTCCACGTCGCCAATACAATCACAAGATTCCTGTTGTACCTGGAGCACGACCGGTGTCCATCAGACCATATAGAGTGGTGCCTGAACTGAAAACAGAAATGGAGAAACAGATTCGAGAACTGCTTGAGCAAGGTGTGATAGTGCATAGTAACAGTGCTTTTAGCTCCCCTATTCTTATCGTGAAGAAGGCAGACCATACATGGAGGCTTGTGAATGATTTTCGTCATGTGAATGCTATTACAGTGAAGGGGAAGTACCCAGTACCTGTCATTGATGAGCTCTTGGATGAATTGTCCAGGGCAAAATGGTTTTCTAAACTTGATTTAAAAGCAGGGTATCATCAAATACGGCTAGCACCCGGAGAGGAACATAAAACGGCATTTCAAACACACACTGGGCATTACGAATACACGTTTGGGTTAACGGGAGATCCTACCACATTTCAGCATGCGGGGATGCTTCGTTGGGGCATGTGCTGAGGAAGTGCGCACTGGTGTTTTTGGATGATATTTTGATATACAGTGGCAGCTATGAAGAACATCTACAACATCTTGAGCAGGTTTTAGCCATTCTGCAGAAGGATAAGTGGCAAGTGAAGCGGTCCAAGTGTGCGTTCGCTCAAAGGAAAATATCTTATTTGGGACATGTGATTTTTGCAGAGGGTGTAGCGACAGATCCTGAGAGATTGCTACAGTGAGAGATTGGCCAACCCCATTAAACACAAAAGATGTCAGGATATTATTGGGTTTCTCTGGGTATTATAGAAAATTTATTGATAGGTATGCTATGATAAGCCAACCATTAACAACTCTTCTCAAGAAGGGTACCATCTTTGTTTGGACACTAGCTGCAGAGCAGGCATTTCAGATACTGAAGAAGGCTCTCATATCAGCTCATGTATTGGCATTACCAAATTTTAAATTGCCATTCACTAGTGAAACTGATGCTTGCGATACGGGGATAGGCGTTGTTCTGCAACAGAATGGGCATCCAGTGGCTTTTGTTAGTAGAGCGTTGGGTCCCAGAAACAGAAGTCTATCAGTATATGAAAAGGAGTACCTAGCGATTTTGCTAGCTGTGGAGCAGTGGCGTCCATATTTGCAGATGGGTGAATTCATTATCAAAACTGACCACAAAAGTTTGGTGCATTTGACAGATCAAAGGTTACACACAGACTGGCAACACAAAGCCTTAACCAAGATGATGGGCTTGCAATACAAAGTGATGTACAAGAAAGGGGTTCTGAATAGGGCAGCAGATGCTCTGTCAAGAAAACCAGCTTCAGGTCATGAACTATTCGCAGTGACGATAGTGCAACCAGTGTGGACGGACGCCGTGAAATATAGCTATGAGGGTGACTCAGCAGCTCAAGACCTTTTGGTGAAATTGGCTTTGGACCCGGCAGCATCTGATCACTTTACACTCAGTGGAGGATTATTGCGTTATGATGGAAGGATTTGGGTTGGACCGAATGTGCAACTGCAAAAGCAGTTGTTAGCAGCGTTTCATGATAGCCCTCAAGGTGGACACTCTGGATTTCCTGTCACATACCGCAGGTTGCAGGCGTTGTTCAAGTGGCCAAAGATGAAAAGCATGGTGAAGGATTATGTGAAGTGCTGCCACACTTGCCAACAAGCGAAACCAGAAAGGTTACCACCAGTCGGATTGCTTCAGCCGTTGCCCATTCCTTCAGCACCATGGGAAGTGGCGACGATGGACTTTATCGATGGCTTGCCGCAGTCGAAGCAATTCAATTGCATTTTGGTAGTAGTGGACAAACTGACGAAGTATGCGCATTTTATGGCCATCAAGCATCCATATACAGCATCTTCAGTGGCAGAAACATTTGTGGATAACATCTATCGCCTTCATGGTATGCCTGCAGCATTGGTTTCAGATAGAGACCCGGTGTTCACAAGCCAATTTTGGTAAGCTGTCTTCAAAGCAACTGGTACTGAACTAAGAATGAGTACTGCCAATCATCTAGAGACGGATGGGCAGATAGAAAGGGTAAATCAATCCATTGAGTGTTACTTGAAGTGTTTCTTTAGTGCTCACCCCAACCTCTGGTCTAAGTGGTTGCCCCTGTGCGAGTTTTGGTATAATACAAATTGGCATGCTTCATTGGGCAAGTCTCCTTTTGAAGTTCTCTATGGCCGTCAACCGCGCTATTTTGGTATTACAGCATTTGATCAAGTTCCAGTAACGGATGTGGAGAAGTGGTTGGATGAAAGGTCACTGATGATTGCATCTGTCCGTCAACACTTGTTGAGGATGCAGCAGAGGATGAAACACCAAGCAGACAAGAAGTGCATTGAACGAACTTTTACTGTCGGGGATAAGGTTTTTCTGAAACTCCAGCCATATATTCAGCAGACTGTGGTGCGCAGGAAGAACCAGAAATTGGCATTCAAATTCTTTGGGCCGTATGAAGTAGTGGATCGTGTGGGCATGGTGGCTTATCGACTGGCATTACCAACATCAAGCAGAGTCCATCCAGTATTTCACGTCTCGCAGCTTAAACCCTGTGTTGGGCCTGGAGTGCAGGTATTCTCAGAACTACCTGACACTGATTCCGTTTTCTCAGTTCCTGAACAGGTGTTGCAGTCGCGCTTGCGAGTTGTGAACAATAAACCTGTAGCTCAAGTGTTGGTGAAATGGAGTGGCCGCTCGAAGGAAGTTGCGGAATGGGATGATTACGATGCGCTTCGTCAGCAGTTTCCTCAAGCACCTGCTTGGGGTCAAGCAGGTTTTCTAGCCCCGGGGATTGTCAATGGCCTACCTACACCAACTACATCTTGGCAGCTGCAACCGTCACGTCAAGGCATGTGCTACGACATCAACGCATCTTCTGAAGATCGGGACCAACAGAAGGCAGGACCTGGTCCGGTGCAAGCAAGACCCAGCAGTGCGCGTCGCGTGCCGGCCTGGCTGGCAAGCGAGCAGTGGGAAACTGCCTGGCATAAATAGATGCCCATTCCATTCTTGTATTCTTGGCCTGTAAGAAACGAACGAACCGGACGGGCGGCGGTGCCGTGCCGTATGTGTGAACTAGCTCGGGGGAGGTGGGGAGGAACGAGCTTTATTCCCAAATTCTGAACCTGTTCTTCGATTTCTTGCTTGATTCCCAGTAGATAGAAGTAGTACCTTTACACACACGGTAAGAAATGTCGAAGCACGGGAAAAGAACATCATATTCATAACTTGAGAGGTCAACTTAGAAGCAGGGTAAGAGGTATCAGCAGCAAATTTGTAGTGAGCATAAAATTGAAGGAGTGGCACAGCAACCTCAGGAAAGCTCAGTAAGTAGCACAACTGTTAACAACTTAGACAATTGTCCTGCAGTCCCCATCATTAATACTTCTTTGTGTTAATGTGATAACAGGAACCAAAGAAAACTCATTGTGGTAGCTCAAGCAAGGTTCATCAAGAGGGAAAAACAGAATGACACCATACTAATTATTCTCTTTATATCCATCTTTGGGTATGACATATAGCAAATAACAATCAAATAATAGATCAAATGAAAACTGGTTGCCACAGAAAAAACAAAAGTTTTCTTCGTGATGGCATTGTAATAAAGAATCTGCAAGGATTTTTTGTCATCAAACAGAAACCTGTCCTTAAATTCAAATACATGCACTATATATAAACTTCCTGAATGTAGTACTAAAAATAACCGATTTCAAGTAATTATAGAAATTTTGATATATTGATGCCGAATGATATTCAGAAAGTGGTGCACGAATAGAAAGACACTTTGATGGTCGTTACTGCTCCTTCTCAGGGTAGATACCTCTGACTCTACCCTGGATATGCTCTTTTAGTATCTCTTCAACAAAGATTCCAACTAAAAAAAAACAATGGTGTACGCCCATTGACTATTTAATGACAAATACCAAAATGAAGAAGAAATATATTGGACAGATAAAGCTACATTTAAACAAGTAAACGGAAAATTTAAAGAAATTATCCTCTGAAACAAAATTCACCCACAAGCAAGCCAATCGTCACTGATATATCATATATGGAAAGGATGAAAAACCAGAAAATGGTAACACAGTAAGTGTACATAGCGACTCAACAGTAACCACTGATTATAAATCATACATAAGATAAAATTTTGCTGTCGAGCCTCCCCATTATTTTCCCCTCTAGAAGAACTTGAGGCCTCAAGTTATGAATATAAGCCATCATTCAGTATATGTGGTAAAGATTTCATCTCATCCAAGATAGTACGAAATACATGGATATGTCCAGGCTTATGTCTTGAAATTCAAGCAAACTACAGTCGACATTCAGGTTTAAGCAAAAAAGCTTATCACTACATAAGCTTCTCACTAACATAACTGACATATGATAGTCGTGGTGATGCAGCATCTGTACATGAATAAGAACCTTCTCACTAACATGCCTGACATGATATGGCAGGAAGAACCGACAAAAGGAGCATGCAACAAAAGTAAAAAAAATATGCACATTTGAGCTTACTAGAAGGAGAAAAGGTAGGCATTGCTTATTGAAGAACATCTAAGAAACAGTCCAAGCAAAGTAAATGCACGAGTCAACCATGCACAACTAGAGTTGCCCAAAATCATCACTAGTGGTTCCTAACATGGCACACTACTTCTCATAAGGTGTACCTACCAGAAAATAACCCACCTGTGGTATTTCTAGCTTTGTCGGATAATTTAAAGTTCATGTTCGCAAGGGTTTGCACTTAACATTCCAAGCATCTTGGTAAACAACGACTTGTGTTAATACATGTTTTAACTTATTACACAGAAATGTATCAGATCTATCATACAGTAAAATTCCACACAGTACTGAAAGTTTATTCTATTTGTTTAATATAAATTGCCACGAAACTCCTGGCATAGTGGAATTAACAAGTACTCTGTATTAAGTATTGTTGACAGCAACTAGCTGGTATGGTTTTGCACAAGAGCATTGTCAGAGGTTTCTATACTAGAAATATCAAGGCTCGCATCATGGTTTCGTCACATTACAGCAGCATTATACACAGACCTCAAGTATATGCAGTAATAGTCAGACAGAAAATAGACGCAGATCTTTGAGATCATGCTGCAAATTGTTTTGTCAATAAAAAAAATATTCAGGAAGCTGAGTAGCTGACGACAGCTGAACAGAATAGCATATGCCCGTGTTTGTCGATCGACATGAATACAACAATTCAGAAGAGGGGCGTACGTGCACAAAATCTGGGGAAGGGATGTCGCACCTCTCTGGGGATGACCACAATTCACAAGTCGCTAGCTTCCCTAACTGATATGCCTGCTCCCGTGCTCAATTCGTGTGCAGCCCTGCAAAAATCGCAGAAGTTGGTTCGAATGAAGGGGGCGCAACTGCGGTGGGCGGAAGATTCGAACTACAACCAGCGCGACGAACTTATACGAATCCGTACCTACGCCGCCGCCGTCGCCGTGGATGACGGACTCTGCAGAGCAATGCTTCGCCTCCACCGCCTTCGATCAACCGCCCAGCGCAGCGCGGAGCAGAGGCCTAATGTAGAATCCCCACCTTTTAACAAAAGTTGGGATTCCCGTGTAACGTGCTAGTCACTGGATCGACTTGCTAGCACACACAGTTTGAGATGCAATACCATAACATTGTATCAAAATATATTACACGATGATCCAGAATTTAAAAGATTCGATACAAGGTGCATAGTAAACACACAGCGGAAAGCAAATGATACAGTGAGCCCATCATCTTCATGTGCCACAGGCAAGCATGTTGGTTGTATACTCGAAACCCTGTCGCAACCTTACTCATCGTCTGACGGATCTGCAACGGTGAGTTACAGCACAACTATATGGCTCAGCACAATTGAATTGTGATGGCAAGATGACATTTATGTGGATATAAATGGCAACCTAAATTCTACATGAATATTTGGCTAAGTGGAGTTTTGAGGCTGATTTGCATAAAGCCAGTTTTATCCTATCCTTTGTAAAACAATTTTCATCTTAGACAAAGAGTACCACTGATAGACATCAGTGAACACCTTTGACAACTACTCACAACAAGCACCACCGATAGACATCAGTGAGCTCCCATCCCTTGTTCACCCTCAAGTTTTAATTTAGAAATTGGGATGAGGAGATCTTCAACAGCTTCCCGGTCTAGTTGCTCAAAATTGTCCATAACCGGGGACACGGCTAAGTATACTCATTTTTTACTCTCGAGAGGGTGTGCACTTTCACCACAAGACCCAATCATTCCATCCTCCATTGCAACCAATTATGAAATGGAAAAGAGAAGACCGAGACGAGATCTTTCAGAAGTAATTCCCCGGAGTCAACGTCGGACCCACTCCAACCTATCATCCCCTACATCTGCTGGTCACGACAGAACCAGGGTCTCACAACCTAATTGATCAAGACAGAGCCCATATGACATGTGGCTGCACTAGAAGCTACTGAACAAGGAGAGTCTACAATCTCTTTAAGCCTGGGTGACTTTCCACAATTGTGCACTTCCACCAAGGGCAAATTACCATAGACATGAACCATAGACATGGACCCACTGAGTAGTCACCCACCATGGTTCTCCAACCAGCACCCAGGTAGTTCATTGATTAGTTATTAGTTTTCATCACTATCCAACTAATCAAAACATTTTTCATAGCATGACTATACTAAGTTCCATACTACAAAGTTCTGGGTGGGGGATGGCTACACACTAATAGGAGCATAGCATAATATAAGATTTCAACAACAAACCTATCATGCATACTACTGAAAACACTAAGTGCATAGTAGTAAAAGTAGTAGGACTTTTATGGTGTCACTTGCCTTGGCCAACTGAAGAGTTGAAGTTACACTCTTCACAACACGTGAGACACTCCGCACAATCTAAAAGACAACAAACATACAACAATTCAATACACATGCACATTACAAAAACAATGCTATGCATGTATGGATGCAAACAACATTATTAAAAGAGTAGTACACTTTATTAGTTCTCTGGTCTTTAAATGATTCATGATGAAATGAGCAAAGTTTAATGCATCGTTATTAATTGAAAACATTTTTGAAATACTAGAGCATTTACAAGTAAATCTGATACCTTTGAACTCTTATTAATAAATAAAATAGTGTGTTAGGCTCTCTGGACAGAGGAGTTAATTGTTGACATTTACCAAAAAGATTCATTTTAAAATAATTTTTTAAAACTCCAGTTTTGAATTAAATGGCCGAAATGGCTCTCTGCAAATTGATCAATTTTGACAGATGCAAAAAGTAAAACAAATGATTCTACAGTAAACTACACGTTCATAGCTTTCCAACGGTATAAAGTTTGCTAAATTTGGACTCACGGTTTCAAAGCTATGAATTTTTGAAGTTTGAATTGTATTCTGTTTTATTTAACAAATTTACAGAAAATGGATTAATCTCAGCCGTCCGTTCCCACTTAAACGGACGCGCCAGATCTGCTCGTACCGGTTCGGGATCTAATAGAACAGAGCCGTGGATCTTAGATCCAACGGTTCAAAATCTAAAGACCTAAAACTGGCGGCGCCGGTGTGCCGGAGTGGCTCCGGTGGCGGTGGCGCCATGGCCGGCGTGCACGAGCGCGACGGGGAAGAGGGGTACGGGGTGCGGGATGCTCACCTTGGGATGGAGGAGGTCGAGTCGAGGTCGACCGCGTGGTCTAGGGCAGCGGGGGTGCTCCGGCGCGACGGCAATCCCTCGCCGGAGTCGAGGAGGCGGACGGTGGCATCGTGTCGAGGACGGACTCGACGTTTCCGTGGTCCTGCGGTCACTCGAATGCGTCAGGGAGGTGCGCTGGAGGACGGCGAGGTCGAGGGGAGGAGCTCGAGGGCGTGGGGAGGGCGGTGCTCACCGGAATCGTCTGTCGACGGCGGCGACAGAGGCGGCTTCACGGCGACGGCCTGGCGGCGTGGGTGGTGCGCGCTTGCTGGGGAAAGTGGAGAGGAGGGGCACGGGGTTTTAAAGGCGTCCGCGAGGGTGCCGTTGCGGCTCCGGGCGAGTGGGGAGCGTGGGCGAGGTGGTGCGGATCGTGGCGCCGGCGGCGGTTGCGCGCGAGGACGAAGCTGACAGGTGGGACCTACCTGTCGGCGAGAGGAGGCGGCTGACGTCCGGGGCGAGTTGGGCTGGGCTGCTGGCTGGGCCGGCTCGGGTTAGCTTGGCTAGCCCCTTTTTTTGTTCTGTTCTTTTTTTTTGTTTTCCTTTTCTGTTTTCTTATTTCTTTTCTATGTTTTGTTTTAGAGTTCCAAATCAAATCAAACCAGTTTCTATAGATTTGAAGAATCAAAACCTTTCTTTTAAAACTTCAAACATCCTTTTCAAAATCTTTTCAAATTTGAAGATTCAAAACAATGCTTAAAGGTTTATTAGGACCTTCGTGTTCATTTCATAAAATGGGGTTTTATAAATTCCTGTTGAAGCAAAACTAAAATCTAGAAAAATATATGAGTAATATCACTCAATATGATAAACCCAATAAAGTACTTTGATACAAAATATTTTATTTAAAACTATTTTGATAATTCATTTTAAAAACAAATAATCATTTGAAATATCAAAATAGTCATTTCCATTTAAAATCCTTAAACCCTGAAAATAGAAGGCACGGCATTATTTAAAATACATTTCAAAATCATATGAAATAGTTAAAATCAATTTTTGAAAATAGAGTATGTTTAAATAACCCAAAACAATTTATAAATAGGGTTTATTAAGAAATTGGAAGTAATATATTGGATTCCACTTCAACTTCGAGTAATTTATTTTATTCAAACAAAAGTTTCAATTTTTAGTGATTTTTGAATTCCAAAAATCTGGGATGTTATAGACTACCACCCTTAAAAGGAATCTCGTCCCCGAGATTCGCAGAGGCTAGCAAAAGGGATAGGTTCGGGGTATCTGGGTGGCTACCACCCTTAAAAGAACTTTTGTGGGTCGTCTAACTTTCTTGTTTCTTGTGTCGAGGTGACTCTATAGGTCAGCTATATCTTTAGTTGTCTCAGTTATGCTTCATCCTCATGGGTTCACACATAAAGTATGTACTGACATTTTCAAATGAATGAGTGCTTGAACAATTAATTGATCTTGGACTTACTGTTCATATCTTCATGCCCATGTATACTTCTTCCACATTGACATGATTCACATGTACCTTCTTGAATGGGTTTGGCTTAACTTGATCTGCTTTCTTCTCTGGGCACTCATTGGAGTAGTGTCCCATTTTCTTACATGAGTAGCATTGCACCTGGCTGTTATCCTTTTTCTCCGAAGGGTTGTGGCGATGTTGTCCATGGTTGTTATTCTCTCCGTTGTGGTTGTCGAATCTATATCCTCCATTATGGTGATGGCCATGGTTGTGATGGCCATTTCCTCCATGTTGATGTCCATTGCCACCCTGTTGATGTCCATTGTTATCATGCTTGTGGAATCCTGAGTTACTACTGCCATCATGGAAACTACGCATTTTCTGAGGTGGTCCAGAGTTGTACTTCCAAGTTGTGCTTCCTTTTCCGGGTTTCAGCCTGCCTTTGCTTACTCTCCAAGATAGTGGCCTTGTCAAGTAGTGACTGGTAGTTGGGTGTGTAGACCACCGACAGTTGAATGGCTAACTCATCATTCAGACCATCCAAGAATTTCTCCCTTCTCTTGGCATCTGTGTCAACGTCATCTGGAGCATAGCGTGCCAGATTGTTGAATTCCTCTATGTACTCTGCAACTGTGTGGTTACCCTGTCGCAGGTTGCGGAATTCTCTCTTCTTCAAGCTCATCACACCAGTGGATATGTGTGCAGTGCGGAAACCTTCCTGAAATGACTCCCAAGTGACCTCCTCAATTGGGTGAGTGATCTGATAATTGTCCCACCAGCTAGCTGCAGGTCCTTCTAAGAGATGTGCCGCAAACCTAACCTTCTCTTCATCAGAACATCCAATGGTCACTAGGTTCTTATTCACCGAGCGCAGCCAGTCATCAGCTACGACGGGCTCTGAGGCACTAGTGAAAGTTGCTGGCCTCAGTCTCAGGAATCTGGTCAGCATGTCCACATGAGGGGGTGGTGGTGGCGGCGGGTTGTTTTTGTTGTTGTTGTTTGCTATGAACTGTGTCATCACTTGCAGGAGTTGGGTCATGACTTGTTGCAGCCCATTGTTGTTGTTGTTCTCATTGTTCTCCCCATTGTTGTTGTTGTGGTTGTCGCGTCGAGGAGGCATCTGTGGGTTTAGCATAGATGAGACTCAAGATAGAAGACCTAAGAGGTAAGGGTCTACCCTTGCAAAGACACAAAGAAGGCAACTCAAACATATAGCAAACATCCTATGAGTTTAACAAACTAATCCACAACTGGTTTTGGAAAGCAAACGGAGTTGTATTGCCATACCACATAGGTTGGTATGGTCAACACTCAAACCGAAACGAATACTAAAGGACAATTGGTGGTCAATCTACTACTTGGGAAACCTCTGATGTGCGACTACTTGAATTGAGCGAGATACTGCTTCTTGTTGCCCGTCTTGCGCTTCTTCATGGCGTCTAACTCTTCTTCCACTTCCTTCAAGCGGTCTTGCGTCACACGAAGTCTCGCATTTAGGATCACCCCGAGAGTATCTATCGCGTTCCAAGCAGCACTCTTGCAAGAGTCGTAGAAGCTTGGATGGTGTATCGTGGAGCAGAAGATGTGGTATCCCTTTTCCTTTATGTCATCTTCCTTGTTCTTATACAAGTGGGCTTGGACATACCATGCTTCTTGTCCATCCTTCATGTAGAATATCCTTTGTAGATAGCATCCCCTTCAAGATCTAGTCCTCTCATGATGTTCCTTAATGCCATGGGAAAATCGGTCTCACTCTCCATTTTCATGGTCCTAGTAGGTCCTTTCTCCATGAAGTTGGTCATCTACATAAAGGGTTTTAAGAGAGTAGCAAATGATTAGACAAGTGTTACAAGGGAGATTTTTTAAAAAAAAATCAATAAAAATGTATAGTAAAGTTTTTGTATGAAAAGTTCAAAATAGACTTTTATTTCATATGGTTTTTCCATGATCTAATCCAAACCTAGGGTCACGAATCTACAGGCAACACAGTGCTCTGATACCATCTGTAGAACCCCCACCTTTTAACAAAGTTGGGATTCCCCGTGTAACGTGCTAGTCCCTGGATCGACTTGCTAGCACACACAGTTTGAGATGCAATACCATAACATTGTATCAAAGTATATTACACGATGATCCAGAATTTAAAAGATTCGATACAAGGTGCATAGCCGAAGGCTAGCTCAAACCAAAGTAAACACACAGCGGAAAGCAAATGATACAGTGAGCCCATCATCTTCATGTGCCACAGGCAAGCATGTTGGTTGTAGACTCGAAACCCTGTCGCAACCTCACTCATCGTCTGACGGACCTGCAACGGTGAGTTACAGCCCAACTATATGGGTCAGCACAATTGAATTGTGATGGCAAGATGACACTTATGTGGATATAAATGGCAACCTATTCTACATGAATATTTGGCTAAGTGGAGTTTTGAGGCTGTTTGCATAAAGCCAGTTTTATCCTATCATTTGTAAAACAATTTTCATCTTAGACAAAGAGTACCACTGATAGACATCAGTGAACACCTTTGACAACTACTCACAACAAGCACCACGATAGACATCAGTGAGCTCCCATCCCTTGTTCACCCTCAAGTTTTAATTTAGAAATTGGGATGAGGAGATCTTCAACAGCTTCCCGGTCTAGTTGCTCAAAATTGTCCATAACCGGGGACACGGCTAAGTATACTTAGTTTTTAACTCTCGAGAGGGTGTGCACTTTCACCACAAGACCCAATCATTCCATCCTCCATTGCAACCAATTATGCAATGGAAAAGAGAAGACCGAGACGAGATCTTTCAGAAGTAATTCCCCGGAGTCAACGTCGGACCCACTCCAACCTATCATCCCCTACATCTGCTGGTCACGACAGAACCAGGGTCTCACAACCTAATTGATCAAGACAGAGCCCATATGACATGTGGCTGCACTAGAAGCTACTGAACAAGGAGAGTCTACAATTGTGCACTTCCACCAAGGGCAAATTACCATAGACATGAACCATAGACATGGACCCCCTGAGTAGTCACCCACCATGGTTCTCCAACCAGCACCCAGGTAGTTCATTGATTAGTTATTAGTTTTCATCACTATCCAACTAATCAAAACATTTTTCATAGCATGACTATACTAAGTTCCATACTACAAAGTTCTGGGTGGGGGATGGCTACACACTAATAGGAGCATAGCATAATATAAGATTCAACAACAAACCTATCATGCATACTACTGAAAACACTAAGTGCATAGTAGTAAAAGTAGTAGGACTTTTATGGTGTCACTTGCCTTGGCCAACTGAAGAGTTGAAGTTACACTCTTCACAACACGTGAGACACTCCGCACAATCTAAAAGACAACAAACATACAACAATTCAATACACATGCACATTACAAAAACAATGCTATGCATGTATGGATGCAAACAACATTATTAAAAGAGTAGTACACTTTATTAGTTCTCTGGTCTTTAAATGATGCATGATGAAATGAGCAAAGTTTAATGCATCGTTATTAATTGAAAACATTTTTGAAATACTAGAGCATTTACAAGTAAATCTGATACCTTTGAACTCTTATTAATAAATAAAATAGTGTGTTAGGCTCTCTGGACGGTTCAAAATCTAAAGACCTAAAACTGGCGGCGCCGGTGTGCCGGAGTGGCTCCGGTGGCGGTGGCGCCATGGCCGGCGTGCACGAGCGCGATGGGGAAGAGGGGTACGGGGTGCGGGATGCTCACCTTGGGATGGAGGAGGTCGAGTCGAGGTCGACCGCGTGGTCTAGGGCAGCGGGGGTGCTCCGGCGCGACGGCAATCCCTCGCCGGAGTGGAGGAGGCGGACGGTGGCGTCGTGTCGAGGACGGACTCGACGTTTCCGTGGTCCTGCGGTCACTCGAATGCGTCAGGGAGGTGCGCTGGAGGACGGCGAGGTCGAGGGGAGGAGCTCGAGGGCGTGGGGAGGGCGGTGCTCACCGGAATCGTCTGTCGACGGCGGCGACAGAGGCGGCTTCACGGCGACGGCCTGGCGGCGTGGGTGGTGCGCGCTTGCTGGGGAAAATGGAGAGGAGGGGCACGGGGTTTTAAAGGCGTCCGCGAGGGTGCCGTTGCGGCTCCGGGCGAGTGGGGAGCGTGGGCGAGGTGGTGCGGATCGTGGCGCCGGCGGCGGTTGCGCGCAAGGATGAAGCTAACAGGTGGGACCTACCTGTCGGCGAGAGGAGGCAGCTGACGTCCGGGGCGAGTTGGGCTGGGCTGCTGGCTGGGCCGGCTCGGGTTAGCTTGGCTAGCCCCTTTTTTTTGTTCTGTTCTTTTTTTTTGTTTTCCTTTTCTGTTTTCTTATTTCTTTTCTATCTTTTGTTTTAGAGTTCCAAATCAAATCAAACCAGTTTCTATAGATTTGAAGAATCAAAACCTTTCTTTTAAAACTTCAAACATCCTTTTCAAAATCTTTTCAAATTTGAAGATTCAAAACAATGCTTAAAGGTTTATTAGGACCTTCGTGTTCATTTCATAAAATGGGGTTTTATAAATTCCTGTTGAAGCAAAACTAAAATCTAGAAAAATATATGAGTAATATCACTCAATATGATAAACCCAATAAAGTACTTTGATACAAAATATTTTATTTAAAACTATTTTGATAATTCATTTTAAAAACAAATAATCATTTGAAATATCAAAATAGTCATTTCCATTTAAAATCCTTAAACCCTGAAAATAGAAGGCACGGCATTATTTAAAATACATTTCAAAATCATATGAAATAGTTAAAATCAATTTTTTGAAAATAGAGTATGTTTAAATAACCCAAAACAATTTATAAATAGGGTTTATTAAGAAATTGGAAGTAATATATTGGATTCCACTTCAACTTCGAGTAATTTATTTTATTCAAACAAAAGTTTCAATTTTTAGTGATTTTTTAATTCCAAAAATCTGGGATGTTACACCTAACCGAATCCATCGCATGTCACAAGCCGAGCTCAGGCTGGTCAGGTGGGCACATACGCGACAAAGGGTAATATTACCTGTAGCATTTGCCGGCCGGAGGCGAGAAGCCGCGCGCTCCGCCGCTCGCTGGTCGAGATTTGTCAGCGAGAAGTCTACGCTACTTTCTTCCCCCGCAAGCAATCTTTCTGCGTCGCTCTCTCTCTCTCTCTGTCTCAACCCCCTCCGTGTCCTCTCCCACGCCTCGGCGACGTCGCCTCTCGCCTCCCTCACACGCAGCGGGTTCAGCAGTCGATGTGCCGCACCCGCCGACGAACACGAGACGGACGGGGCGTGCCACTGTGCCAGCCAGGGTGGTTGTGCTCTCTACGGATGAGTGGCAGCCCACATTGTAATGGGCTTAAAACGGGCCGAATTGGCATAAGGGAATTTTAAATGTCGCAGATTTAGTGTAAATTTGTATAATTCTATGCCAATTAATATGGATTGGAGGGAATAGTAAGGGACTGTCTAATGGTCAGTCGACTGATTCTCGTTTCGCTGTCAGTCGTTTTTTACAGCCAACAGTTAGTTGACACTTGTGGTTTACTGTACAGCCGAGCTCGCGAATGAAAAATGACGAACAAAACATGAAACCCCTGAGCCACGGCCCCTAACGGGTTTTGTTGTCTAAACTGGGCGTGAACCCGACAAACAAATCAGCCTGCTGCCTGTACGACGCGCAAGGCCCAATATGTCGCTTTCGTGCTACAGTACCTGCATGCAGTCTTGACGGTCGCTTTCTTGCTACAGTGCCGTGGTCATGAGTGTGGACTGTGGAGTACGTTTCAAATATTACGTCACCTGATTTTTTGTAACAAAATCGTCCCAGCATTTTAAAAAGGATGTCGAACTCGTAATTTCTTGCAACATTCTTCGAAAATGTAATTTTGTTGCAACAATTTTGGCGTGACAAAAATGCTGCTGGAACGTTGTCTCAACAAATCATATTTAAAACTAAATTCAAGTCAGAAAATGCCAAAAAAGACTTGTATTGCAACAAATCTTTCACCCCACGTACAAAAACAACATATCATTGCAACAAATGGTTGCAACATTTTCAAAATTAAGAAAATGTTACAAAACGTACTTAAACAATTTTGTTGCTGCAAATTGCTTGGCTACAAGAAACACAACCAATTTCAACAAAAAATCACAAACAGTTACAACAAAATCTATGCGTTTGGAAGAGTAACAGGAACTTGATTTACTAAAGAGTAAGAAAAAATATAATCCAAAAAATGAAGAAAATGTAGGACTCAATTTAATAAGAGAATGACAAAGGAATGGCGAGTTGGTGAATGGAATGAAGAAGAAAGAGTGAAAATTGTAGTGGCATACATCCATTTAACCCTAAATAAAAAGAGAGAGACAACTAAGGAAATAGAATGACAAGAGAACATTACATCGAGAAGAAGAATGAGAACCATAACTGAAGCAAATATTACCGAAGAAAGACTAAGAAAGGAGAAAAAATGGACTAATAATGAGACAAATGAAAAAAAAAACGGACCGTGATGCGTTTCCAGCTACTACACCTAGTGTAGGACAACGATAGACAGAGGGTAGGAGACAGGTCCAGAAACTAGCCAGCCCGCCCTGTTTCCAGACCCAATAAGAAAATACCACCCGTGAACAAAATACACACACGGGCAGACGGAAGAGAGGAGACAACACGAATCTTTAAAGAGATGGACGAACAGAGATTCGACTGACCGCGAAATTGAAAACAGTCAGCTGAGATACAACAAAATCCAATAGTAAACCCAGTCTTATAGCGCAACTGCTAGCTAGGTTATCTGCCACTCTTAGCGGCAAATAAGGAACGTGTCGTCCGAGATATTTTCTACATGGCGCAATAGTAAACTGTTTTATACAAACATAAAATCTTATTTTCAAATTTAATAAACCAGCTTAATAAATATTGGACTTCTAGTTCTCAGATGTCTGAGAATTAACTAAATCTCATTCGCATCCCTAGTTTTTAGATTTGCATCACGATTCGTGTGATTTATGAGCTGCAAGTGAGTTACAACTGAATTTTTTTAGTTACACATGGGTTGCAACTCCCTATCCATTATATTACATCGCAATTCATGTAATCTTTTAGTTGTAAGTGGGTTGCAACTGAGATTGTGGGATGATGTCAGCCGAATAAGTATGTATGTTATGCTATAAATTCTTATATACATCTAAACAATGTTCACATGTACTCCTTGTCCACAAATACACGTTTAAATTTACTAAAAAATCAAATAATTCTAACTTTGACTAAGTACATATAAAAAATATGAAGATCTGCGCTACTAAATCAATGTCGATGTACCCACCATAAGCATTATTTGGGTAGATTTGCACTACTAAACATTATTTAGGTTGGTACACCCTCAAATGACAATGTCTCGAGAAGACTATACATGCTGTTTTGCCGGCTTATATTATCTGCCCTATGCTCTAGAGTAGTTTGGACATCTCGATGTACGGCCCGCTCACGCCTATGCTTGGTAAATGATGATGATGAGTTGTGAGGGTTATCATGTGGTGTGTCGTCTGACGGTCCCCATTCTCTTTGGCAGGAACTAGAGTTACAGGGTGCCAAACTGGTTCACGGATGGTTATTCTACGTTAAAGTCTAACAAGATAGTTTACATCTGATCCGAGTCGGTTTATCAAGTATCCCATAGAATCTATGTTCGGCTATCTTGGCGTGACTTGTACTATATAAAATAGTGTGTTCGACCACCTGTCTGGGTCCAAAACCTCATGGTGGGCCACCATGTGCCTTTGTGGGCCACCATTTACCTTTGTGGGCCCACCCATAATCCATGACCTCACCCCTCCCTAATAAGTCTGGTCGGGTTAATTCCTCTCATGGTTTGCGTGTTGGGATGTCCAGTTGATTAATTATATTGATGTTGCTATTTCAATAGTTGCCATTAATTGTTCTTATCTTAATAGGTGACCGAAACTATAGCAACGATGTGTTGTGCAAACTTCTTGACATGTGTATATATTCAATTAATCGGCATAATCTATTCAATCTTACAAAAAAATTGCAGATGGACGTAGGGACAGAGCGAAAAAGATGATGGTTGATGAAATAAGTTTAACTTTAGTGACTTCCGATATCTCATGTAACAATGTGAATCAATAAAATGACCGACGAGATTATGAAAACCCAATAAGTGAGAAAGGAAATACTAAGAAGCATGCCAGCTAGACCAACATCGGACCAGCACCTCCATTCCGACGAAGGCCAGACGACCCAATTCTCCAAGTGCTCACCTGCCTACCTGCCACCAGAAGACAAGCCAGCAAACCAAAGTCCACTCTTTGCACTGACATTGACGGGAGCAGGTGGCAAGAAATATCAGTATGGCTGGCTCGATGTCCATACCCTGGCAGGGTATGCTGACGCCACCCACTTCACGGTCGGGTCCCACCAAGGTTTTGGTTACCGAACAGAGAAAAAATCTCCAGGGTGCTCGAGATTTCCGGTAACCACGGTTACCGAGAAATCTCGAAGGGTTACTTGAAAATTTCAAATTTCAAATTTTGAATTCAAATTTCCAGAATTTTCAGAAACTGGGTAACCGCTCGGTAACCGGAGGGCAAATTCAAATTTCAAATTTTGAATTCAAATTTCTGGAATTTTTTGCTCGGTAAGGCCTTTTACCGAGGGTGCTCGAGATTCCCGGTTACCGCTCGGTAACCGGATTTCTCGCTCGGTTACCCAAATCTTGGGTCCCACACTATCAGGGTTGGCGCTCAGGCCAGCAATTAGACACCTCGAAGTTGCCTGCTGAGAACCTGCACAGTGGCACAGTGCCATATACCATTTAAGGGACGTGCAGTCGGGCATCGGCTACATGAAGCTAGGTATCATCCTTCCCATCGTAGCTCGTACCCAAGTCTGTATGCCACACTTCCATGTCTGTAAGGTTGTGGCACTCCCCACCTCTCCTCCGGGGAAGCGAGCAAGACAGATTTAGGTTCACCCAAATGGTTGAACACTCACACTCCCATACGATCATGTTCCTCTTCCCCACGTAGAAGAGTTGACTAGACAGTCGCCCGCGAGCCGGCACACCCCATTGTATTTTGAGCACCTCACAGGTTTGAATACATCCACATCGGACTGATACACCCTTGCGGGCCTCATGTTGTTAGCCTGTCGAACTGTGGTCACAAGGCCAATCTATATACAAATTCACTAGCCGGATACAACATACCCACTGTTGACACGTCATGTAGAGGCTTTGTGCACCAACTATTGAGAGTTGTGATGTCTTCCTCAAGCACCCTGACAATCGGTGGCCTCGATGCTGCCCCGAGCTCGACCCGGCGGGCTCGCGTCCAGCGAAGCCATCCACTTCGGAAGTTTCGAGTTCACTGTCAACATTTAAATCCCCTATTTTTTAGGGGTTTTCGTCTTTTTTTTAGATCTTATCACTTTTGTTGTGCAGATTGTGTGATCTTGGATTCAGATTGTACAATCTGAGTACAATCTGAATATGTCTGATGATGAGTGTTGAGTATTGACCGACTTACCACCATCATGAACTCTCATTTAATAGTAAAAATGAGATGATTGCTCCGAGGTGTAGTGTTTTCTCTCAATCCTTTTCACGATTATTTCATTTTTCACGCAAATCAATTAATTTTCCCAACGACAAAATAGTGAAACTTTACAGATCTAACACTACTATAGTGCGCCACAATATGCTGAATTTTTGGAGAATTTTCAGTATAACCTATCAATCAACGTATCTGTGGAGCGATAGACAGATCACGAGTTCATCACCATCCTGATTCATTCCAAAATCCTACAGTAATAATAAATAAACAAACGAACAGCGATACGTTACTTAGATCGGTAAAGTAGCACCCTTAATTCACGGCACATGCATCATCATGCGCGTGAACTCGTCGAAGCAGACGAAGCCGTCGCCGTCGGTGTCGACGCCGCCGATCATGCGGCGGCAGTCCTCGACGGAGCACCGGTCGTCGCCGAGCGAGGACAGCACGGCGCGGAGCTCCTCGGCCGAGATTCTCCCGTCCCCGTCAGCGTCGAACACCTTGAAGATGTCCCTCAGCTCGCCCTCGTCCGCGGCCGCCGCGGCGACCACCTCCAGCGCGAGCCCGGACTCCGCCTCGGCGAGCATCGCGGCCAGCTCCTCCTCCGTGGACACAACGCTCCGGAGCGCCACCTCCAGCTCCCGCCGCGTCACGGCGACCGTCGCCGCCGCCGGCTTCTTGGCCGTGCCGGAGCCGGATCCGGACTGCGACGACGACGGAGGAGGCAGGACGGTTCTGGGCGTGGTGACGGATTCATCGGACGCCAACGACGACGCAGTGGAGCCGTCGCCGAAGGAGCAGCTCTTGGCGCTCTTTCCCGATGCCTTGCCCTTCCTGGACGTCTCCTTCTTGGAAGAAGAAGAGGAGGAACCGAAGAAATTGGCAAGTTTCATGGTCTCGCAAAAGGATGGACCAGGAGCGCGTAGGGAGGAAGGAAAGTGCGGGGTGGTGGTGGAAGGGTAGACCGGCCGGCAGGAGAGAATTATAGGGAAGGGTCATATGGCGGCAGGAGGGAACGAAGGAAGTGAAGCTTCGAGGAAGGTTCGCGCGGGAAAATCCCGGTTCGTGCGGACCTACCTTTGCTGCGATTGATTCGCCCCCTCCGCTTAATTTGAAGGCTTCTCCGGCCTCCCTCGGTCGTTTGCATGAAACCAGTAGCACTTGTACGTACTTTAACAACGACGAGATGGTGACTGGTGGTGAGGGCTGAGGTGGTCAAATCATACATGAGGGGTTTAAAGCATGGCCTAATGCGCTCTCCATGGAAAACGACCGGATACATGCCAAACGAGCGAATACAAAGACGATATTGTTTGTCAACAAAGCTACTCCGTACTATTTTTTCAAAACATATTTGGTCATACGTACGAATGTACTCCGTACCGTCAAGTCGGCATATATAGCTACGCGCTCCGGACGCGTTTTGTGGGCGCGGAAGGCGTCACAGAAGCTTCGTCGATCGGGGGGAGCGTCGACCTGATCGAAGGAATCTGATCGAGCTCGTTCGTCGGGAAACTGGGGAGGAATTTCGGCTGTGTAGAGTCAGCTGTACTTCCTCGAAAACAGCAAAAGAAAAGCTTATCCGTTGCTCTCCTTGGGCCCCGTGGTTCTAGCTTTTCTTCCTGCGACGCGACTTAGACTAGCCATAGTGAGGAGTATCATGCATATGATACTAGTCTATGTTACTACTTTCATAGTGGGTAGTAACATATTTGTGGTATCATACACTAGTGCATTTATTAGGTTGTACACTCATCTTATCTTGGAATCCGCTATGTTACGGTATCTACCTATGATACCACTACTATCTCTTTCATCATTAACTGCAGTGACACGTCATCTTTTTGCCAACGTGGCATGCATGATACTACCTATGATACCCCCACTATGGCTAGTCTTACTCGGTAAATTACCCTGCGTTTTAGGTTTGCTCAAAGTCAAACTTTGAACAAACATATAGAGAAAAATGTCAACATCTATAATATGGAATGGATATAATACGGTTATAAATTTTATGGCGATTCCAATAATATTTATTTTGTATTATAAATACTAATATTTTTTACCATATATTTAATCAAACTTCACAAACTTAGACTTTGACTAAAGCCAGAACGCAGGGTAATTTGGGACAGAGGGAGTAGATTACATCAGCTTTCGAGAGTGACTAGGAGAAACGGAACCGGAGATTCCCTCTTATCTCTTGGATCAGCTGCACTAGACTCGTTAAACTATTTTGTACATCTTGAAAAGTTGGAAATTGATATATGCGATTTGTTTTTCCACCCGCTTCCACCCGCCAGAGAAAGTGTTCAATAGCGCTTGGTATCCTTGAAGAGATTAAAGATGAGAAGCTTGAAAATTCTAACTGGATACGTGCAAGTTGGTGACTCGAGGAAGCACCCCGTGCCCCCCGTGTCGCCTCCCCGAGCGAGACGACCGGGGCGACCCCTTCCCTCCCGTTTCTCCAGAGCTTCGACCCACCCTCTTCCCCTCTCGCTGCCACCATCAACGGGCGCCTCCTGGCGTTGCTCCCGCGGTGTCGTTGCGGTTCGATTTGGGAGGGTACTCCATGGCAGCGGTGCAGCATGGCCGGCGGAGTTCTGGCACAGGTCAGGATGGCGGCGGGGCGACGTCGCTGCGGCTTGGTGCAAGCTTGGCCGGCGGCGCCCTCCAGGCCCAGATCTGGGCCCTTTGGGCCGGATCTGGGTCAGGGCGGGCTGACTTGGGTTCTAAACTGCCGCTTCCGGTTGGGCTGAAGAGCAGCTCGGGATGGGGATGGCGACTATATACTGCGACGCGTCTGCTGCAGTGCGGCGGCGGGAGCTTCACGGGCCTGATCTGGGCCCGGCCGGGCAGGGTGGCCTGGTATGCTCCTGCTGTTGCGTTCAGTCTGCTACTGCATTTGGCGGTGGAGGTTGTTCCCTCCCACGAGGCTGCGGTACTGTCGTCCCTTGTCTACAGCTGGTTCTTATCGGTCCGGCCAGCCTCGCAGCGTTAGCCATGGTGAGACGTCGTGGATGACTTCAAGACTGTTGGCGCATGTTTGTGGGCGATGAGTTAGGTGGAGCTGACGATTTGTCCGGGGTGTGGATTGCCGGGGTTCGGGAGAAATCTCTGCCGGCTCTTGTCGGCACCGACGCGGTGATGTCTCTAGGCGTCGCCATCCTTCTTGAAGGGCGTCGGGTGTACCCCTTCCCCACTCCCCTCCGTGTACCGGGACAAATCCTAGGACCAGTCCGGACAGCAGCGTCGTCGTCGTCGCATTCCTTCTTGAAGGTGTTGCTTGGTACGCGGCAATTCGACGGCGTAGGAGTATGGTGGGAATTCTCCGGAGGGCGCAACGGTTGCGGGCCATCTGCGCTTTCGTCGATCTCGGGTTGTTGGCATTAGTTTCTATTTTCGTTCTTTTGTTTTTCTCTAGGGTTTGTTTGTGTTGTTTGTCCCAAAAGTGATCTTGCAGTTGTATTGCGTGGTTGCTATATTAATATAGCGGGGCGCAAGCAATGTTTCGAGATACGTGCAAGCTCCACTTGAGCCATTGGAATCTCAAAGGAATCACCATCTTCCATATCTGGAGGTTCTTTATTTAGTTGGTTATGCAAATATGATGGAGATGTTCAACGTTCCAGCGTGTCTCAAGACCATAGTAATGGTATCTCAAAAAAAAAATGACCATAGTAATGGAGCACGTGCACATGCACGCAAGTCTTACTCCATACAGAGGCGCGCGTGCTAGCGCAGTGGCTGAGCTTGCTGGTGAGCAGCCAGCCCGCCCAGGTTCAATCCCTGCGGGACGAATTCCTGGGGCGCCTCACCACTGCTGCACTGTTCACCCAGAAGACACTGTAGCAGACTCTGTTCATTGAACAGTGTTTAATCGCAGATACCTCTCACCGTCTACGTGTCACAGGTGAGATCGATGTGCCCGTCGGACCCGGAGTGTTGGACTTCGGAAGACTCTCAAGACGTATTTGGGGTGTAGGTTGTAGGTCTTGTGTAGACACATAGGTAGGGGTGTGTGCGTGTGGTGTGAGTGTGTGTGGTGTGCGTGCCTGTGAGTCTGAACAGATTCTACAACTTGTATCCTCAGGAGAGGCTCAAAAAAAAAAGTCTTACTCCATACAATATATGCATCTGACTCTACCACCATAGAAAAATATACAACAATAACTTTTTTTGAGGAAAAGGATATGATTCATAAACAGGAAATTGAGTGCAAATTACACCAAGGTCCACGAAAGAAAAGAAAACATAAAAGAACCCTGTAATTAGCACAAAGCACCCTGGACTTCCCGGAAAGATCACAATCAGATCCACCACCACTCTCCCGAGAAACCTAGACGCCGCCGACGCCGCCGTACCACCAGCCGCCGGCGAAGAGGAGCCACCACAAGACGTAGACGGCCACAAGGGTCATCCGCCGCCGAGCGATGGAATAAGAAGTCGCTGAACGGACACGGCCACAGCATCCTCCCCCCAACTCCACCCTTCTTCCAACCGACGCGACGCCGTCCAGGCCCACCAGCCGCACCGCCCAAGATCCGGCAGAAGCTGCTCCCCTCGCCACCGAGGCCGGCCAGAGCAAAGACGCCGAAGAAGAAGACCACCACCTGCAGTACCACCAAAAACGGACCACATAACACCGCCGGCTCCTCCCCTCGCTGCCACAGCCGGCCAGAGAAGCACAAACGGGGAACTGCGCCCGACGGAAACCTCCACAACCTCCCCGACCACCAGGCCGGAACGGGGAAGGGAGGGGGAGGACCACGCCCAGAAAATATACAACAATAACGATTGTCTTCTCTCTTCAAAGATGGAATATAAGCAATTGCTTCCTTATAACAATAGATCCATCCACTACATTATTGCGGACTTTAGATCGTAGTCTGATCCAAAACAAGGTAATGGGATTTTTTGGTGCATATAGGAGCACAGTAAAAAAACCATAAACAACATTGACGAAGCTTTTCTAAAAGACACCCAAAAGCTAAATGATCAAAGACCAAATTTGCATGGCAAACTCGAGGTTCGAAGCAAAAGATTCCCAGATTGCTCAGACTCATGAAAATATCACTTGAAAGATATAGAATCTGGACAAAAGCTTCAACTTTTGATTGTAGGAAACTTCTCAAATTAGTAAAATATTAAGGGAACAAGCACAATTGAAGCTTAGGTCATCATCTTATCACAAAGCCAAAGCCTCCTAAAGCAGTCTGCTCATGAAAGAAACAATTATACAATTAAAATTCAAGAAGTTGAGATGAAGGACTTGATATCTTGCATAGTAGGTTCTTGACTCTATTCATTTACAGTGCAGTAACAAACTGCCAAATTTCTTAAACCCAAACGACAATTCGGCTAATAATAGTACATCAAGAACAAATACCGACAGATTCATAGTTCATACAATTTCAGGAAAATGCTTGTACATATTTTATTTTGCAAAAAAAAACAATTTTTTTGTGATATTTACACCATTTCATGAATGCCAAATAGCCTTCAAGTATTCTGCAACCTCTTATATATTCATCCTATGCCTTTCTCAAATGAGTAGAGCATACATGTTGACCAACTACGTATTCTACAATAAGATCTGGAACAAGCCTGACATGGACCAGACAAAGATTTCCGATCCTACAACTCACAATTAGGAAATGGTGTGTGAGTTCAAAACAAATAACTATGTGAAAGAAGGCAAGGCCAAAATAAAAAAAAGACAACCAGGAAAAAGTTGCTCTTCTGACCTTTTGTGGCATGAAAACCCACCTAATGCTTCAATAAAATGCATTGATTAAATATGCCATGCATGAATAATCCTGTTCTTGTTATGCGGCAAAAATATTATGTTCCTGGAGGCAGCGGCAGCATACTTACATAGATATCTATGGTAATAATTTAGAAAGAATTATACTACTCTACAAACATACTCAGATCGTTTTAACATAAGGAGGAACGGTTTGGTTTGGACCATAATTCATACATGCCATAGCTAATATTTAAGCTTCAATAAAGAAAATCATGCACATTTTCTGCATGAACCACATCAGCAAGTATATCATACATGATGTTAGAAAATTTTGTTATCCCTTGCTAAAAATAAACAATAAAAAGGCTATGTTTAGGGAAAGAACCTGAGTTTATGGTAATATATCACGACAATATGTAATTACCTGAGTTTATGGTAATATATCATGACAATATGTAAACAAGCGCGCTTGGAATTACATCATAAGAGGAGGAGCTGGATGAGCGTCTCCCAGTCTTCTTCCCCTCCCCCTGCATAACCAAGACACCGAGCTAGTAATAATCTAATTATATTTGTCCAAGTAGCTATCAGAAATGGCTCCAAGATCATAGTACATAGTAGGATTTCTGCTACACGATCAGTAAAGAGATAGTTGGATTATATGGAGAAAATGGTATAACTGTAGATGAACGATCCTCCATTGAATATTTGGTAGCTATAAAACAATTCACGTGAAAAGAGACTGTCTATGGGCCATACCAAACGTTTGACACAGAGGATGGAAGGGGCTGCTGCAAGCGATCTGTTCCAGGCGAAAATACTTGAACTGCACTATACCAATGGACAATGGTGGGCTTGGTGGCAACCAAAGCTTAGAGCGAGACGAACATGGCGATGACGATCTGATACCTCGACGATTTGTGTATCTTCACTATCCATCTCCACGAAGCCGCTCCTGGCTGAGCTCCACAGCGCCGCCGTCACCATGGGGCCCAGCCCGCGCCGCCCTCAGCTCCGCACCAACGCATCCAGGGAGGCGCGTCGTGCCGCGACCCCGCTGCAGATCCTCGGCCGACTCCACCGCTCATCCGTGCATCTCCCCGTGGCCTGGCCGACCTCCTCGCGCCGCCCGCATGACGCCATCCCTCCGCGCGAAGGGGCCCATCGGGGCGCACCGATCTCGCCTGCCACCTTTGACGGCCAGGCCCCGCCGCGCCCAGCGGCGGCCAGGAGAGCTCAGAGGCGGCTGGTTCTCTGGCGGCTTGGGTTTCGCCCTGTTTTCTGTTCGGAGGCGATGTTCTCAGGGATGGGAGAGGATCGTGGGAGGTTTTTTCCATAGACTGCGCGGAAACTAAGGGCATGGCCAGCGCGTCGCCCTAGCCCACTGCCCCACTGACACGCGCAGAGCCACGTAGGCTCGGATGGGCAAGACTGCTGCTCTATGGTGACAGGCGCTTCCTGCAGAGGAGGCCGCCTCCTCAGGTCGGAAAGGAGAAAGAAGTACAGAGAAAGAAGAAAAGAAGGAGAGAGGAGGGAAAAGTTGAGCAAGGTGAAGACCAGCCATTGGACAAGATGGGAGAAACATGACACTAGGAGAGAGAACAGATGGCCCCACAAACTGCTGCTTTGGTTGGACAAATTTCTTTGCACCCCGTGGTCTCAGAGCTACAAGCCTAGGTGGAATTGGTGAGGCAGTGGTATACGTATGCTACCACTGCTCGTGCCCTAAGGGGCAGTTTTTAAGCGCGTTTTTCTGGGATGCACAACATACATCATTAAGATGTGTTGGATCGTTAGATTTAGATGATCACATGGTCAATATTGTCCGGATCTGACAGACTCCGTTCCTTTTATATTAGTGGTGATGTATGTCAAGGAGTGCCACAAGCTCGAGTCCATATTCGGCAAGCAGCCACTGGCGGAGGCGGGGGGACCAGCAGGGGCCTTGGCCCCCCCCCCCCCCCCGGAGATTTCATATTTCTGTCTAAGTCCCTGCTAATTTATGCTAAAGGCGGTATATTTTTTCTCTCTGGCCCCCTTGTAATTCTAATTTTCGCTCTGGCCCCCTGATAAAAAAATGCTGGCTCCGCCCAGCAAGCAGCAGCATACCATGGTAGAATTAGCCCAAGGGTTCTCGGCACCGGCATAGCCCTGACATGGTTTACACATATCTGATATCTCTGTCTGTTCTGTTCTTTGTTTCGATTTTTTTTTTTTTTGTGGATTGATGAGTTGACATTAGTAAATTTTACTGCACAGATACGTACACCATTGGAACCCGGCTGCCCACTGAGCCGACGCGCAGACCCTCGCCACTGTACCCGGTCCCGCCAATGAGGCGAACATCTTCGTCGCCGCCGCCTTGGCTCGCCTCCGGCGTCAGATTTCGATTTGGGTTCGCCTCCTAAGGCGGCTCCGCCGGTGCCCGTGCAGACCGCAGCGCAGAGGGCGTTCTGTTCCAATCCGGCGCCTTCCTACCGAGGACGCACCCCCAAACCCTCGTTTCACCATAAATCCTCTCCCTCCCCCTCGTCCCTATCCATCTCCACTCTCCACTCTCCACTCAGAGTGAGGGCAACAGTGTTGCTCGTCGAGGAGGAGCCGAGGTTGGCACATGGCACGGCAAGAGTATTTCCCTTGCATTTGTTCCCCATTTTGCTTATTCCATTTTCCACAGGTCGGGCACACTCATGGCGCTCGGGCACGGGGAGGACGCCATGGAGGCAGTAAGGAGAGCATTCCCCGGCCAGGATTTTGCCATTCATGTGGCGAGTCGAGCTTTTGGTTGGCCGGATCCGGCGGAGCGCAGCCAACAAGATTCTTCTGCCTGTGGCATCAGTGGAACACGTGCCTCAGAAAACCGTGTGGATTTGGAAGAGCTGGCGGAAAACGCCGAAACGAGCTCTGCAGGACATGATTCGTCGACCTGTGGGATTCGTGGAGATAGTGCCCCAGAAAAGCAGCTGAATTCTGAGGTGGAGCACACCGGTCAGCGCTGCGACGCCCCTCCCGTGTCTGCAGATGTAGGTGGTGGTGCCGGCGGTGACTGGAACCGCAGGTATGGCCCGGTTGACCTTCAGCCTGCTGCACATTCCATGTACACTGAATCTGCTGTTCGATGTTACTTGTTGTGACTTGTGAAGTCTTATACTCTGATTTCTGTATTCCCTAGGCCTGTTTATGTTCGTAAGTAGCAAAGTTGATTGGTTGCTATAAACCTTGATGCATATGGAACCGGGGAATACTAGTGCATCCTATTTGTTCGCCAACTAACTGACGAATTGCTGCTCAGCAAATATCATCTGACCCACATGGTTGTCCCCTTTCCTAGTGTGGCTTCAAATTTTAGAAAATTCTGCGGTGCACACCGATGTACATTGCCTTCCCGACTGCTCAATACCCTGTGCAACAAAGCCTTAATTCTTGCGTCTTATTGGCCTCAGGGTTAGGCTCGACCATATCTCGGATGAACGGCAACCGGATGCCTGTCGTGTAAGCGCGCTGGAGAAGGCATTGACTGGCTTTGCAGAGAGACAGACTGAGGCCGTCGTTGCTCCGGTGGTGGGGACCTGCTTCGATTCGCTGGAAGAGGCGTATGATTTTTATAACCTCTATTCCTGGGAAATGGGGTTCAGGATTAGGTACGGCAAGAGCAGGCGGAATGCAAAGGGAGGTAAATGCATGCAGGAAATTACTTGCGGTCATGCGGTAAGAAGACATGTACTTAGCTTTTCAGTGGCAGTTGGTCTTGAAACATTTGCGATGATTTTGTTGCCTTGCAGGGTAAACCACAGACGAGCGGGAGGTGCGAGTACACGGCACTAATTAGGCTACTCAGAACTGATTCCAACAGATGGTATGCCATCCTCCATAGTAAAGTGCATAACCATCCTTTTTTCATTACATATGGACATAAGGTACATTGGCCGTCTCATAAGCATCTAGATAAGTACACCACGGATTTGATTCGACAGTTAAGGTACGGTAATGCTAATTTAGGAGTATATGCTACAATTGCTTCTTTTTTTGGAAGAATGGAGAATGTCCCTTTCAGTAACCGTTCAATCAGGACACTGTGTGGGGAAGTTATTCGTGAGCAAGCTGATGACAATGCTAGGAATACCATAGGCACAGCAGCTGCATCTGGAGAAAGAGATCCCGAAAACCATACGCAGGAGGAGACAGCATTCAACTCTTTGGGCTTAACCTCAACCACTCCTGATTATGTGAATATGCCGGTTGATCCTTTGAGGCACACCGAGCTGGATGATACACAAGGAAGTGCCGAGGCAGGCAAGTTGGCTGATCTGATGTTAGGTTTTGGGGATTGTCACCTGGTGCTTAAAAGCTGCACGTATGATGATCTCATCAACTCCAAGGGCACCATGTTGGTTCTGGAGGAGGCTGTGAAGGCTGTGACACCCCACCTTCAGCAGGGCTTCTTTGGTGACCTGTGGTCCAGGGCCCACAATTCTGGAGGTGTCGTGTCAGCGCAGGTGCTGACCATTAGGGACCTGTTCAGGTTCACACTGTGGCTCACAACCACCACGGGCCAGCATAACCTGCAGTGCGTCCAGCAGCATATCAAGCTGTTCAAATCTGGAAAGAGTGTCTCCGAGCCTGAGCAGATAGCCCTCCTCCACCTTTATCAGTCTGAGAATGATGAATATACAGGTGAGATGAGCAAGCTGCAGGGAGAAAGGGATGCAAAGATTGCCCACTATATGGCTAAGATCAATGAGACCCGCAAGTCCTTTGAGGTCAGTGTTGAAGCTGCAAAAGTGCAATACCCCGTATCCACCTCCTATGTTGCCCTGAATAGCAGTGAGATCCGCGGTCAGTGCTGGACCATGTATCTCGCCCAATGTCGGAAGGAGGCGAAGGATCTGAACTTGAAGACCTCAAACATCGTCAGCAAGTATGGGCCAGAGGTGCAGCAGCGTCACCTATTTGAATTTTGCAGCCGGGAGGCCAACCGTCAGGCCCTCCTCAAGTATGCCCAGACAAAAGTCAAGAACTTGAAAGTGGCAGGAGTAGCCCGTGGACAAGATACTCTTCATGGCTATATGACGCTCCTCGATACAGAAAAGGCTTATGCACTACTCGCTACTGAAGACCAAATTGCCAATGCTGGCGGTGGTGAGGATGAGGATCACATCAACAGAAACAATGTCATTGTAAGAGATGAGGCTGCTGAGGCCACTAGAGGTGATGGACAAGATGAGGGTGAAGACGCGCAAGGCCCTCCGCAGCAAAAGCGTCGAAGGAATGGTGAATCCTATGTTTGGTGGTGACTCTTAAGAGGATCGTGTGAGTGAGATGGTATATTATTGGAAGTTCAAGGCAAAGATGAGGTTCAGATCAGATTGAAGGAAGATTCATTGATTCTGAATTAACCTCTTTGTGAGTTATATTCAAATTATTCCAATGATTCTAGTACCATAAACCTATATGTTGTCACAAAGCTTTTCAAAATGGCTGGTAAAGATTCAGGTTTAAAATGGTGGTTACAGACTTATAAGCTACATGGTTGGAGGAACATTCAGTTATCTTCGCATTCCCATATTTTGTTTTCTAATATGACAGCAATCTGTTGGAAGCTGACCAAATCAGGGCAATGCTACCATGTTTACTCTTTATTTTGCTATCTGATTCATATTCTCATAATATTTTTGTACAGATCAAGTTCCTACAACAGTACATTTAATTTTGGTTGCTGTTTAAGGAGCGGTGCTCACTATGGAAATGTTCCGAGAAGAAACTGGAAGGAATCCTTTAAAAGTGTGATTTCTGTTCTCATGATGAATCAACTACTAATCTGATGTTTGCTTGCCCAGTTGCAAGATAAATTTGACAGACAATACGGGTATTCACAGAAATATTCATGTCAATGTTAATGATATGTCATGTCTTGCAAGCGATTGAGAACTCTGTTGGAAGAATTGTATTAGTTTCCATTGCGCTTTTTTTTTTATTGTTTAGAGCATACCCCTTATCGCGTGGGCCTTTAAACTCTTAATAAAGGTCGCGGAAAATGTGTTTTGAGGGCTCGAGGGGGTTGTGGCCGAACAGAACCCGCAAAGCCGAGCAGTAAAACAGAATAGTTGTGGGATCTGTTCAGCAGCAGCCCGCGCAGAATAGCTTTGCGGGATCTATTCGTCCACAGTCCGCGCGAGCCCTCAAACCAAAAAAAAAACATAGTTCGAGGACCGCAATTCCGTCAATTCAACGCAATCCTGACAACAGTTCGACAATTAATTTGGCACCACATACAAATTCGAGCTACAAGTTTACAGACCAACTCGCCATGGTTGAACTTGAAACAAAGCAATGGTTGAATTTGAAACAAAGCGGAAGGGGATGAAGGTTCATACCTCGCAGCGTCTGCGGTGTTGGTGGGCAGAGCAGCCATTCCGTCAAACACTTGGGGGCGCCGGCGGTGTTGGTGGGCGGAGCAGCCATCAGGGCCGTAGGAGTGACCGACCTCTTGCACCCACCCTCACCTTCTTCGTCGGCGCGGGCGTCGGCAGCTTCATCGCGGTCGCGGCGGGAACAGAAGCGGCAGGAACGGTAGCGACTGCGGGACCGGCCGTAGCGGCTGCGGGAGCGCCGCCCTGGACGATAACGTTGCCCAGCCGCTTGCGTTTCACGGAAGTGGAAGCTTCCTCCGACAAGAGCGTGAGTGGGCTAGCAAGCGGAGCGAGACGCGAGATCTGCCCGTGGGCGTGGGTGTCGATTGTGCCGCCGTGACTTCGACAGTCACGAGCGATGACTGGGAGGCGTCCATGGCTGCGCTAGAGGACCGCGGCGAGGTCAGCTGAAGCGGGGGAAGGGAGATCGGTGGCGGCGGTGGAAGGGAAGCGAGAAATGTTCATCTCCACTAATATAAAAAGTTCCAGAGGGCGGAGATTCAGAGCATCACAGCCCTTCAACACATCCATTGTACGGTCTACGGCCTTCTAATGTTTAACGCAAATTTTTAACGCAACGTTTAGCACTACACACAATTCAACAGCGAAAAAAACAACCGCTCTCCACGACCTCCACGCAACGGCCGCTCTCCACGACCTCGGCCGCCGCTCAGTTCGCCGCCCAGCGCGTCCGCCCCGCAGCCCCTGCCTCATTTCCTCCTCTCTCCAATACTTTCCCTCCCGGACCGCACGCGCAGGCACTCCCGGAGGGCCAACCCTAGCCGCCAGGAACCCCTCCCCCGAGCTTCCCTGGCTGCCGCTGCGCGCGTCGCCGGCAGCGAGGCCTAGACGTTGAAGGCGGCGGGCGAGATCCGCGAGCCCGGACGGGCCGCTTTGCACGGAGGGGTGGCGTCACGCGAGCGGCGCGAGGTCGGACCATGGCGCGGCGGATATTCGCAGAGGAGCGGGGGAGCCTGTTGTGGAACTTCAGCGGGCACGTGGCGCGGCGGCGCCTCCGTGTTGTGTTGGTGCGGGAGTGGTGGGCGGCGCGGCTTGCCTCCCATGGTGACGGCGGCTCTGTGGAGTTCGGCCAGGAGTGGCGCGAGCTCCCGGAGTGCGGCGGCCGGAGCCTTCGCCACCTAGCACCGTCAGCTGGCTTGCCGTCCTGGAGGCGCTAACCCTCTCTCGACTTGCAGGTGCCTAGACCCTAGCTGTGCAGTCTGGATCGGGGAGAGGACAAGACCTCAGAACCTAGCTGTGCAGTCTCGATCTGATGCTTCCCCTTCTATGTTTAGTCAGCGATGCTAGCTAGGCATGCAATTTGGATTTATTAGCAGGAATAACACCATCTCAGGTTGCTTTGCAGTGTCTGGAGTACAATTCATCGTACGCGCACAACTTCCTCTACGCCTAATTTGACAGCGACAATGTGGACCTGAGGGATTTAACAAGTACAGTGTTATATCTGTTCACAATTATCAAAGCTATCAGTACAATGTTCTGAATTCAATATTGTCTGAAATGCGTTTGTTTTGTTTCCCAGGTTCTTTAGTGAATCAAGCGAAGAAGAAAGGGTGCACGCCGAGAAGCTCATGGAGTACCAGGTATCATTGAGTTCCTTGACCCTTTAGTTCATATACCATTCTTCCATGAGAGCTAGCTAAAAATTGATCGACCATGCTTGGTATATGCTTGTGTGTGTCCATCAGAACAGATGTGGATGGATGGTGAGGAAGTTCGACCACTACGAGAAAGGTGATGCTTTGTATGGTGCGTTACTTTATGGTTGCATTGTGGGTGTTCTTGCATCAGAGATGCTTGTGCTTGTGATTATTGCGTCATGTAGGCGTCTGATTATGCATATTCAGTGGATAGGAAGGAGCTGTCAATTTTGCTGTTAGTCTATCCTAATGAGTTCTCAAAAAGTTACTTATTCTAGGCTGAACCGTTTACTGTTTTTGGTTCTGAGATTATCATCGTCCATTGATAGATTTATACCCCTGTAGAAAAACGACGGAAACCTCCGGTAAATTACGGACCAAATCAGGTCCGTATTTTTCTCCGCCCCATTTACGGACCTAAAACGGGTCTTCCAAGCGGGGCCTAAATGTGAACATTACAGTAATTTAGCTGTACATGTTCTACATCTAAAAATCTAGCAATTACATGTTGACAGCTCAAGGTGCACTGAAGTTTTGATAAGGCACTGTTTGTGTTGATCAATCTGTAGGAGCAGCTGTGCTACAGGCACATTTCATTTTGGCATTTGAATGACATTCTTTTTAAAATGACCTTACTGAAACTGAAACCATAAATTTCTACAGCACTATTTTGGTTCTTGTTGCTTCATTCCCCACCAGGTAATTACTATGGTGATAATAGTACCTTAGCACTAACACTCTGTTCTGTTCTATTCGGAGTGTACTTTAGTTGCCATTCATTTACCTGTAGCGTTTTCTTTGAAGGTATTTTAGTTAACACTGTTAGATGTATATTGACCTCGAGTTGATTCAGTTACCAGAGAGCTGTTGGGTATGGTAATTAACACTACTTATCTCTTTTGGCTGCGATCTCTAGATCCTCGCTGAGATATATACTGCTAGCACAGAAAAGTCAAGGATAACCCAACCAGCCCATCGATTGTGTTATTTGCATGACTACGATTGGTCTTACCCAAAAGAGCAAGTGAATACATGTTAATTGCGAAATTGCTTGCTGTGTGATGTGATAGACATGTATCCTTAAAGCGCTCACTGTTTCTCCTATTGTAGGTGACTCCTTGCGAGCATATATCCACTCGCGATGGTTACAACGCTGGATGGACATCAAAATGGAGTGCCCAACCTGCAGACGCTCTCTACTGCTAGCCTAGAGGAGCGATCCTTTGTACAATATATAATTATCAAATAGGTAGCCCAGTTTATATAAGGTATTGCAACCTTACAATGCTTGCTTCATGTATACAGAATAGCTGGTTTTGTATCCCAAAATTCACCGTTCTGTGCTTTCTTATTTATTTAGGTTGGAATTGGGGTGCAATAAGGCAAGGCTACAAGCATGGTTGATTTCTCAAAGATAACTGCAAGCCATGGCGCTGGTCCGGCAGCTGTCCGACTTGGATTTCGACGACCTGTGCCAACTGGCCTCCCTGCCACTCCCGGCGCTGCCTGTCAAGATGGAGAAGCAACCTGACGCTCCGACTGCATAACGTTGTTGACAAGTGGATTCCCTCATGACACCTCTGTTGAGTGACAGCGGGTGTTTCTGGCCGCCGAGGGAGCCGACGGTGGCGGATTCTTCTTACATAGGCGCATGTAATACGTTTGAGCGCCATCAGGTGCAATTTTTTGTTTTCATTGTTCAAAATTGAGCATTGTGCTATTTGATTCATGCCATTCTCCGCCGGGTGGCTAAGTAGATGCATATGGTATGACAGACCAAACAAGTGGCTAGCGCTGATCCTAATATTTTGGTTCATGAAATAATTATTCAAGTGGTGATCAATTTTTTCTTTGCTGCAGTCAATCCATAAGTACTTTGGGTTCCAGTATTGTAGGTCTAGGTTGGGTGTAGAGATGTGTGGCCTCTTCTTGACAGAATGACGTGAAACTGAAATATGTGAGCGAATTTGATTCGCTACTAAGGTGTTCCCCTAAGTGTAGCACTGATAACAATCAGTTCTACCTTCCTTGACTTGCACATTTGCTACGAGACTGCCTCAGTTGTTAAGTCTACAACCTTCTCTTGTGAACATTCCTTAGCACCCAGTTTTCAGGTATATATCAGTAAATATATGATATATACATGATCCGTGTGAGTCAATTTGTTGACTTCTATTTTCAGTTAACACAACATTGTTCTGTAAATAGTTGAGTTGCAATGGTATTCTGCAATGAATGACTTGCTTAATCTTGTCAGATGCTAAATTGACTGTTGAAGCTTAGTGTTCTTTCCAACGAAAAATAATTATATCACGACATATCTTCCATTGTATCAGGATATCTTTTAGCTGCACAAGAATAGAGACAGCTAAAGATACACCCATAGGATAATTTTGGGGAAAAAAGTGGCACGGAAGGGTTGACCCTTCTACATGACTAGGTGTCCTATGAACAAAATGTTACAAGGATCGGCAACAAATGTTACAGGGATTTTTGAGCCAACTGAACACTATGCTGCATCGGAAGGTAAAATGGAGTAACTACTCGTGCCACATTTTTAAGGGAGCCTTTATAAATAATAATAATGCAAGCAGTAAACTTTTTTTTGGAGCCCGAAGATGCAATACGTTATTGGCTGTTGTTTCATTTAGTTGATACACATTTACCTGTACAGATTTGTCATTGTATTAAAATATTACTTCTGAGATTTCTTGTGTTCAAACAGGTGATGAAAATTCCGATACTACATGCATTTTAGAGCTAGATGAACAAGACTCGATATTTGATGATGATGATGATGATGATGATGATGAGTCCAGGATTTACCGTGGCCAAAGATATTTCCTTCCACCTTAACATTGCTCTTCAAGCCGCAATTCCTGGCTGGAATGATGATGTTTTTCTATGGCGTCGCATCAGACCAGCTATATTGACAAAAAACTATGACAGGTTAAATGTTTACCGATATTATTATAGATGTGTCGTTCCATATTTTACATACATACTTCTAACAATAACAATGTGTACATCTATACAGCAACATGTCTGGTTTTTTAGTCCTAAAGTATATGCGATGGTGGAATGGTAAAGAAGTTGTACGCCTTTTGTGAGAGTGAGTATTTCAATATTCATGTTTCTCAAGTGTAAATGTGAGATATTCGTGATATTTATGTATACTGTATGTGCAGGACGCCTACGAAATACAAAACAAGGTGCTGGTACACATGCTGATGTACAAGGACAATGAATGTCAAGCCAACATTCCTCAAGTTGTACAAGATTTGGTCAACCGCCTCGGGATAGATTATTTTCTTTAAAATTGTCATCTCATTTTTAGTTACATTGACATTTCATTCATCAATTCCATTTGAGGATTTTAGTGGAGATTTACTATTATTACACTATTTTGTTATGTTACCAGACAAGTTTGTATGTTGCTTGAAGGTTTACAATGGACACACCACCTACGGGTTTGTAAATCGTTTGTTCTTTGGGTTGCTTGGATGATTTACATCTCTGACTAGGCAATATTCTCGAATGCCTTAAAGCATTGTAGTTGATCTGAAATTGGTAACACATGCAAAGTAAAACATAATGCAAACGATGAAAGATTGAAAGTATTGCACGGTTTTGCAACACTGCAATATCATGTCTACATATCATCATTAGCTTGTCATATACGAATTTTATTTAATATAATATATATATATAATTTTTTGTGTATTTTCAACATACAAAATACGTGCATTGCACGTGCACGATTACTAGTGACAGAAATGTTCCTCCTACCAAATCTTGCGAACGATAGAGGGCACCGTCGGGTCAGCCTCCCAACGTGATTGTAAATGTGGGTGGGGGTGGATTTTCTCGCAGCCCTCAAAAAAATTTGAAGGCCAGGGTCGGACGTGTTGTCTGATCGGGTCACTTTTTTGCGCAAAACAGTAAACTGGCAGTCGTCGTTCCACGGGATTTCCACGGGATATAAGGAGTCCGCTAGAGATGCTCTTATGCAGGTAAATGGTGGTCTCCGTTTGTATGATTGTTTTTACTTGGGTAGTTTGATTCCTCATGATCCAGGCCATCTCAACAAGTGTATGGAACTATGGATGAAATCGTGCCCTAGCAGAACGTTTATATAACGTACTCTGGACATCACTCAGCAAACATAACAGAAACAAAAGAAATAATGTTATCTGAACATCACAGGGCAACATGGACAACGGTATCATGTTGTATTGCCACTAGTATCGGTAGCTCATTATTTAGCCGCAGGGGGTGAGCTTCTTGTTGCCTGCACCGCGAGGGTTTTCATCCTTCCAGTCATCCCATGCCCTCGCTTTCTCCTCTTCGGCGTCCTCGTCGTCTTGGGCCGAACTAGTGTCATCTTTGTGCCAAGAGGAACTGGCCTCTTGAATCATTTTGGCGGTATTTTCTTGCCATTGCTCCATTATTTTCATTTCAGTTAACCCAGCTTCTTCTATGCTCATTGTCGGCATCCTACAGTACCATGCAGGCAAAAGGTTAACATAAAAATTGTATCGGAGAGCAGCCTGTTGTGCTTTGCAAATGATACCACAAACTGTTCGAACAAGACAATGCAACAACAATTCAGGAGATAAAACCTACAAATGGTTTAACATTCTAGGCAAATATCAACTGGTGCCAAAAGCGGAATCGATCAGAGCATCAACTGCATGACGACGATGAAAGCCGAGACGGTACTCTCACTGCAACACCGCAAGCCCAGGCGGAGCTCGAGTCCTGAGCCTGACTCAAGCGGCCTGACTGTGTGCAACAACAGGTCATCGACCGCGCAACAACAGGTCGTCGACCTCAGCGAGTCCGCCGGCCGGAGAAGCTCTACAGCCCAATCTAACCTTTTCATCTAGCTTACGATAGAGGGATACACAAGATGGTGTGAGAGTTTGAGCTCTGGTGCAGCAGTTTGTTGGGAACGCGAGCGGCATTAAGTGCACGTCGGTCACCATGCTGTGGTACTTTCTCAGCTCACACAGGAAAAGGGGGAACTCGACCTTTCCTTCGCCTGATTCTTGCCGCCCCGGTTCAGGTTTCAGTACGGGGGAGCGAGAAGAGACAAAATCTATTCGGTACAAGCTGAATAGTGTCCTCCATGTATGAGAAGCTCACGACGCATCAATTTATGTTGTGCTATCACCATGGAATGGTGTATTTGATCCTGCAAGTTCGGAAGACTTGATACTGCGTTATATTTGATACTGCGTTATATCATTCCTAAACTAAAAATGACACTCCAGGAGTTTCAGATCAACCCAGCAAGCCAAAAGTTCGATCAGTGTAAGTGGGCACATTTAAGACATAAATACGAGTGTATATTGTTTGGTATGTGTGTTTAAGTGGGTATAATGGCGCATATGAAACGTATAGAAAATTGTAGTAGCGTTTTCCAGAAGTCAAAAGTTGCAATGGCGTTTCTCAAATAGTCAGAAATAGCAGTGGCGTCAATCCAATTAACCCTATTTTATATGATGCAGAAGAATGGTAGTATCTGTCTACTTGGACCTTTTTGTCATACACTAGGATTGCATCTAATGCACACCTCCAAATGATTAGCATATTTCCAATTGTTTACCATCAAAACACAGATTAGAAATATGCTAAAAGGCAACTGTTGCATGTTTAGGGAACTTATATCGTTCTTGCAGATGAATTTTCATCTTTTGACCCTTCTGTGTAACAATAGTAACGCGGTACTATGGGATGCTTTATCTAACATTAAAACATAGTATTGGTCTCAAACAAGTCAAAATCAGCAACTATTTTTAAATGTTTAGCAGGAAAACTAACATTGTGGGGCACATGCTTTAATTAATGTATCTGCGTATAGTACAATAATCAAGGCAACAAAGTAGTGTTATGTATTAGAAGTTGTGATAAAAAGTGTCCATTCCCCATTCTTCCGCAACAAAAAGGTCACCAGCAGCATACTATGTCACTGGAAGCAGAATAAGACCAGTTCAAAAACATACCTGTAACTAGGCTGAAAAACTTGTGCTGCCATTATTTCCCTTTCACTGGTTAGACCCCCGCCAACAAGACTTGCAGGTCCAAATATCATGGGTTGGTGTTTGTGGTCATGAGCTTGTGAAACACTTGCTCTACCTTCAATGACGTCTTGAGCAAAAGTTGCACAAGTGATTGGTTTAGCTGGCTTGGAATATGGTGCACGGCTGGCAGCATTACTGTGCCATGCTTCAGCCTTTTGTGTACGTTCATCGAGCATTTCACGAGCAAATGCATTCCCATCCTACAAATTACAAACATACTTTTTTTTAGAAAAACAATCTCCATGTACGTACAGATTACAGCACAAGGGAGCCAAATAAAAAACAATATATGCAACTGTTTTTCTCTTATAGAAAGATGAGTTCTATTCTGAAAAGCATCACCTTCACAAATCATAATATTATACATTATTCATAAATAACCACAAATTGTTCAACACTAGAACTCAAGTGATATATTTTGTTATTTTCATGAATAGAAGCTCAGAGAGACGAAATGCTCCCAAGGAGTTTGTCAAACAAAACTATTGTAAGAATTATCCTAAACTTACAAAGGAGGCACTCCCACCCTATTCGGGTAAACAATTTTAAAAATATCCCGCTGAAAAGAATCAGCCCAAGATGCTATTGACTGAGCATGTTAGTTTCTTCTACTAGCTCATTTACCTTTTCTTTTCTTTCTTTTACAGACAGAAGCATTTCTTCTTCCTTCTTTAACATGTCAACAAGATCAAAAGCCTACAGAAGAAATGAGTCCGTTTGAAGTCATATGATATTCTGAAAAGAAGTATAGCAACTTAAATAGACAGATAATTAACCTTGCAGAGAGCCAATGAGATACTAGCTAACCAAGCCTGCAGCATAGAAACAATAAATCAAAATTATATCAGAAATTCGCCTGGTTATAGAACCAAAGTACATAACAAAGTAATAGCACCAAAGTACAATACAGAATAACATTCTAACAGTATGAGATTGTGACAAGATCCGAAAATCTTGCATTGACAATATCCCAGATTAAGAGTAAAAATTGCAGATCTCGCAAGGGAATTAGAATCTTAGGCACAAAACTGTCAGGTATCTTTTCACATGGCATTGCCTCGGCTGCAAAACCATTTCACTTAGAACCAGTGAGAAGTGGTGATACCCGAGCATGTATATGATGTGATACACTAGAGAAATCGCTGTGAGGGCCTAAGGGCCTCAGTCAGCAAGTGCATAGGCGTACCAGACTAATAGCCGGATATGCGTTGTTCACATACTTTTCTATCTTTTGGTAAATCATCTCATGCATGCGATCTCTCAATTACTCCTGTGCAGCCTTAGTAATTTAGCAATTATTTGTGTTCGGCTGGGAGTGAGCAAGCGAGCTTCAGAGAAATCCTCTGCCAGCTCACCATGAGGGATCAGCTAGCATATACATGCAGGGTCAAACCCATAGCTGTCAGGAACCCAGATCATTCAAGTCGACGAACTAAGCACAGGGCGAGGTGCAAAGAGCGGTATATACCTCTTCAGGTCACTACTATGGGACGATGGGTCGCAAAGCAAACAAATTTAGGTTGATGATCCCGGTAGAATGTAGATATTTTCTATTAAAATTACAAGTTCAATTCTTTAGAGGTTATAAATTCAGGTATAGCAAACAAGCATTCAAAATCCTATATCTAAAACATAAAACAAATTTAAAAATATCAACATGTGAGTTGTTGGCCAGCCTATATGTTTCTTCACCCGAGCATATTTCTCCTCACACTCAAGTCATGAACAACGCCGCCCTCATCGAATGGTGTCTCCTCCAACCAGCAGCCTCCTTCCAGCGCCCATCTCTCAGCGTGACTCCAGCCCGAGCACATTCTCCCATGAAGAAGCAACGGTGACCACGGCAGAGGGAAGGCCAGGCAACGTTCTAGCACAACCACAGCGATACAAAGGTGCCGAGGCTAATGAGGAGAAGCAAGTAATGACGACGCGCAGCTACATTCCGGCCATCGACCCATGACGACCCCCACTCGACCCCGGCCACAATCGACCCTGGGTCAAGGGCCACAGTAATGAACTGTGATCTCAGCTTCTATATTCCACACTTCCACCAGCCAGATCATAATGGTGGTGCAAAGGTGAAACAGATTCGCAAATAGCTAGCCACCTAGCCTTATCTGAATAAACCATCTAGACCTGGTGTTTTGCGCCAAACAGACCAATTTACCAGCTGCAGTCGCATTCTACTCAAAGTTTAATGTAGTCATGTGAGAATGAGAGAAATTAAGCAACATAGGAATAACGAAAATTAAAACTATTAGATCTGTTGGGAGGGAGTACTATGGTAGAACCGTAGAACTCTGGCTTTAGTCTTGACATTTTACAGTGGGGGCAATTCACCTCATGTTGTGGATCCCCAACTGGTTTTCAGTAACCCAGCTGGAACATCAAATTCGTTGCTTCTTCAGGTACGAACAGAGCTTTATATTCTAGATTTCTAGTACATCAAGCACAATTAATCTGGATCCTTAGAAATATAGATATCATGTTGCAACTCTAGCATATATGGTGGTAGCATGATCTTGCAAACAAGGTCTGATTAACAAGTCATGCCCAAATATACAATACTACTAGATGTCCGATGCTAACCTCTCTTTCTTCCTCTCCATCATCCTCAAAGTCATCTTCCTCACCGCTTCAATAGGAGCTGATAAAGCTGCTGCTCTCAATGATCGCCCACGCCTTTCTTTTCTCTCCTTGATCTCTTGGAGCTTTGTTTCTGCAGCCTTTTGCCGCTTGAACCGGGCAACCTAGCACAAGAATTACGGAAACTGAGCAACCTATATGATATATAACGCCTTTAAAAATGTAACAAGAGGGTGAGTGGTCTATGTTTCCCGCCTTTGCATGCTTATCCCAAATTAGTGTTTCTCATGTACTCCAGCATTTTGACTTTTGATCGAGCCATAAAGATTATATATGGCAGCAAAGCGTGAATCAGCCTCACCTTTTGTGCTCTTCGGTTTGCCAGTTTCAGACTGCCCCTGTCTAGATGATTCTAGCTCATTCTCTGGGATAAGCTCCAATGACTCACATACAGAAATGAACTCCTGCAGATCCCAGCAGGAGCGATTAAGACATGGTAAATTGGTGGTCTTATAACACACACAACAGCCCCTAACGAATGCATCATGAGAATCAATCAAGTAAGGTGTGACGGGTAAACCTTCAAATGATCCTGTGACGCCTTGAGAACTGGAATACGGTCCTCCTGCTCCACCTGTTCAGTCATTTCACCGAGGTAGTACGGCACCTGAAGAAGCCAAACAACACAATCACATGTCATACAAACCGCAGCCGTTGCACACACGCAGACACGAAATGGAGATGAAACCCAGATGCGGCGGTGACAAAAAGGAGGGAGGGAGGCGGGGGGCATACAAGCAGGTACTTGAGGTTGGCGGTGGAGACATCTTCCTTGGTCTCGTTGGAGGAGAAGAGGGCGAGGTTGCCGACCATCTCGTCGCAGCGCCGCAGCAGGTCGACCCCCCTGCGGATCCCTTCCTGCAGCAAAACCGAGCACGTGAGGAGGAATCGCGCGGATCGAGGAAGGGTGATCGGGGAGGAGGGAGGGTGGAGGGGGACCTGGTCGAGGGAGGAGCTGGAGGCGAGCGAGTGGAGGTGGGACGCCCGGTCGAAGAGGGCGGGGAGCGGGAGATCGCCGCTCTCCTCCGCCGGACCCGCGTGGAGGCGCAGCTGCGCTTCCATCCTGTTGCCGACCTCCTCCACCTCCGTCATTTTCTACCGGGTGCCTCGCCACGGCGGGAGCGAGAGAGGGGAGATCGCCGGGTAGAACCCTAGACGAATGGGGCAGAGTCGCCGGGAGAGAGGGGAAGCTGAAGACGACGGGGAGGGAGGCTCTGCTCGGTTTGGGTTTGGCTTTGGCTTTCGGTTCGGGTCAACCAATCTGACTCTAATAGACGACCGGTGCCGAATGTTCGAGTGAATTAGATTTTTTTCCAAATCCTTCGAGAATTGACACCGATGCCCCGCCCCGTTTGATCAGGGAGAGAATAACCGGTGAAAACTATGAAAAAAATCATGTTTAAATGTTCTAAAAGATTCGCAACAAAAATGCATTATATAGGGGAATGTTGAGTTTTATATACATGCAAATTTGCAAGTTGAAACTTGTTTAAGAGATATGAAAATGACAAATTCAGCATTACAACTCTACCTTCACAATATAATGCATTTTTTGTGAGAATTTTCTATAACTTTTGAATATGTTTTTTTCGTGGTTTCACTGGTGTTTCCACCGAAAATTGGTTCCATCGGATATTCTCTCGATCCAAGGACGACCCAAGTTTGGAGGCCGGGTGCCGAACAGAAATCAGGTTGGACCGTACACTTGGACCCCAAGTTTGGAAGCCGGGTGATGGGTAGAAATCGGGTTGGGCCGGACACTTAGAGTGCCACTGCTGCGTTTTTCGTATCCAACATTTTCCAATGGGCTTACTCAAATCAAAATTTGCTATAACTCAACGCGTTAGCCACTCATTTATAAATATGGATGGTGGACACCATAGCATATATGTTATGTATATAACAATTTACAAAACTATATTTAGGGGCACATATTCTCCTCCACAAAACATAACTTTCAACAATTTACACCATAGGGCACAGGTCTACTCCACAAATGGCAACAATCAACAACATTATTCGTATTACCTCATGTATCTTCTGATTAACAAGCAACTAATTGACCCATCGTTAAATTTGTTCCATTAACAAGCTCAATTTAAAGAAAAACTCAGCTCGACTCTTTAGCGACGAGTGAGTCAGAGTCTTAATTTTGTTTCGCACAAACACAGGTCGACGATTTACCATGAATTTGCAGATACACCGAGTAGAGTCTTTATTTGGTGAAGTATCTAGTCTTGCAGTGGAAAAGGTATTTATTAATTATTATTGAAAACAAGCACTACTATGAATTTCTTTAATACAGTATATAGCTAACCATCGGTTTGGCGCAAGTTATTTGTTAATCCTCGCAACTTCTGAAATATCCTGTTTTTCATGCATCGTTGACGAGGCCTCGTCATAGAACAGGCTGATCCCGGAACTCCTATTCAGATTCTCCGATGGAACTTCCAAAAGTGAAACTAAAAGTGTGCCAATGGAAGCCCATCCCGGGAGAATAATATCTTCACGATGAAATGGCAGCAACATTGCTTAAGTCCATTTCACCTCAAAGAGCAGCAACCAAACCCAAAACAGGAAGAGGAAAAATACCTCAAAGAGCAGCAGCCAAACCCATAACATCTCCTTACAGGTGGTAACATTGTTCCAACTTCCATCATCCAACTATTACACACACAGCTCCAGACAAAAGAAACGAGATGTTGGACAGTTTATAAATCGAACCAACATCTCTACAGATTCTTTCAGAACCACTAACTCAGAAGCCACGCTCTGCTCTCTGTCCATTTGGCCTATTGTCAAATGGAAAGCGCTCACTATTCCTTCCCCTGTTATCTTGCCATCTGCCTCTCGGGTAGTCCTCGGCCTGGTTCCTCGACTTGCTGTTCCTTTGCTGGGAGTATCCACCACCATTCCTTTTCCTGCCATATGCATTCCTTTGATACTGGTCTGTGTTGCTTGGATCCTGGTACGTGTTGTTGGATGCTCCATGGTAGCTATTCCAGTTATTCGCTGCACAATGGTTGTTGCTTGAGCTGCCCCAACTGGGTTGCATCAGAGCATCACCCCAGCCAGAGCTGTCTTTATTCCAACTATTCAAAGGCACCCCCCAACCCATGTTGGATCTTGGGTTGTCCTCCTCCCACTTGTTGACTTCAGCCGGCTTTTCTAGATAGACGTCCCAGTTTCCAGACTGGTTCTGGGACTTCTTATCGGCAGCTACGGCGGACTCGTTGTCCGCCTCAAACGGTAGCCGTACCTTATCCAGGTCAGCTACCAACTCAGGGTCGACTCCGCAGCGGTGGTCAACCTTCTCAATGTACAAATCTGGGTCAGGTAAAGGTATATCAGATGGTTGGCCATGATAATTAGACCAGAATCTTGACTTGGCTTTCTGAAAATTCTCAAAGGCTGCGGAATCATCCCATTGCTCTATCTCTTTATACATATAAGCAAAGTGCTTGTTTTCGCAGAACCTTTGCCAGGAAATGCCACCAACAGAACTGCAAAATTCCCTTTCCCATAGTGGGACTGGGCATTGATTAGCGTCATCATACCCTACATGTATTAAGACAATATCAGATTCATGGTACCAAATAAAGGGTTCCTTACCTACTTCATCATGCAAACAGAAATATATAGAAAATAAATCGAGAATAAACTTCAGGCTAGATTGCTTAATCCTCCGCCCTACAAATTTCGAAGCCACATGCTGATTTAGGATTTTAGATTTAGTACAGTATCCTGCGGGGGAAAATGAATTTCCGAGCACAAGTCCATTTCAAACAGACTAAACTTATGCAAATACTTGTGGTTGCTATATAAAGCTGAAAAGATGAATCAGATGATTGGACCAAACATACATCTTTCAACTACTCAACTACAACTGTGGTAGGGTAGCAGGTTCAGTACACAAATATCAGATTCATTGTAAAAAGGTTCCTTACCTACTGCGTCATGCAAACATAAATAAACAGGAAGCATATCGAGAATAATCTTTAGGTTAGATTGCTTAATCCTCTGATCTACAAAATTTTAAGGCGACGTGCTGATTTAAGATTTTAGATTTAGTACAGTATCCCGAGGGAGAAAATGAATTGCCAAGCAGAAGGGCCTTTCGAACAGACTAAAGTTATGGAAGTACTTGTCGTTGCGATATAACGGTGAAAAGATAAATCAGATGGTTGGACCAAAGATACATCTTTCAACTACTCAACTACAACTGTGGTAGGGTAGCAGGTTCAATAAACAAAGTAAATGATAGCTGAGTGCAGTGAATCAAGTATTTGCCAAACCCTCTGATCACGATAAGTGGGTTTTATAGTCTGTAATTCAAATTTAGAATAGGCAGATGTCAAGAAAAAAAAACAGCACAACGAGTGATATAGTATGGTAAGGTCAAATTGCACCACAAACAAGTAACTTGAATGCATAAAGAACAACAGCAATAAAACAATCCTTCAAGGGATGAAACAAAACAGACTGAACAATTCAATAAACTAAACAAATTAGTCACTCAAAATGCTATTGAAATTGTTCAATCCTGTAACAACATTCCTTCTATAGATATGCTCCTATGTCACCACAGAACGTCATTTATATAGCAGTAATAAAAATCAGTAGAGTGGGGAAAATTATCGTGCATCATCACACAGCATAATTTTGATGTCCTACTGCGGAAGAAAACATGCACGCTATGGTTGCATATGTTCAGTAGGTAAAACTTTATGACACAAGAAATGGTGATTGGTAAGGAGCAAGTTAAATTCAGCGGCCCCACATCTGTTTAAGACAAATGAGATGAATATACCCCTATATTTTATTTTTCTTAGTACATCTTCAGCAAGATGACTATTATTAGTGTAACACGACAACTGGTGTTCTAAATGTTTTTGCCGGATCACACAGTCCGAATCCATGTCGGATTCCAAGTGTTATTTATCGTGTCCTAAAATATCTTGTCGGATCTCGTACATGCAAATGCAAGTTGGATTTCGACAGTCGCGTGACCGTGTCCATGTCCGAATAACACCGTCTTCAATATGGTCCGCAAAAAATGTTCTTTCTTCCTTCATCCTCCTCCAAGGAGGCAAGTTCAAGCATTCCTTTAGTGTGAATACTCAATGCAGTTGACACTTTTTCTTTTCTGCACTAGTGTGATTTATATAACTTTGAGGCACTTTTTCTAAGCCAGTGTATGCTTTTTAGAACACTTTGGGGGTGTTATGATTAATCTATTTTTAGAAAATTAGTACGCGTGAACATTATATCTCCGTTCCTGCCCTCTCTATCCAATCCATGCTATGTCTGGCTTCAGGTTAGTTAGAACTTGGAACAAACCGTGCAAGTACGACCAAACAAATGCACTAAATTTTTCTTCATCAATTATTTTCTTCTCATGGATTAAGGGAAGGCAGTGTTTTAAATTTTCTAGACTTTACAAAAGACAGTGTATCCTAAAGCACTAGAACTTGAAGTTGCTTATCACTTCCATGTCTCTGTCTCCCCGAAAGATGCAATTATGCCAAATTGATGTTACCTCGTTAAGACTCAAATCATATTCTTGGCAGAGCAGATGACTGATACACTGTACAGACTGCAGCTAAAAAATTGCCCACATGTACTGTTGTAGATACATAATATGCACATTGCAACTGCAGTACCCTCCCTACTGAAACCAGGAGTGGCTATCTCCAATAGGTAGGTTGGTCAACCAAAGTTTGCATTTTTTTCTGACATTCCGGCACACCATTTTCCGATGGTAAGAACAATTTAAAGAAATGTAAACCCTAGTGTTATACATAGATACGGGACCAATAACTCTGGTTTTAAGCCTGAATCGGCTGGACCACATACCAATCTAAAGACTAAAGAGTTGCGTGTGTCATTCTCAGGATGGTGCAAACTGAATCGACAGACAGGTCCGTTTCTACTAGCAAATTAGAAAAATCAACGCATAGCTTGAATCAAGAAGCAGATGTCCAGATCGGCGAGGTCCTAACCCGATTAAACCACAGGAGATTGGCGCTTAATCTCAATCGTATCGCGGCGAGAGAAAATGAGAGGAGGGGAAGAGGTTGCGAGCCGTACCAGGATACGGAGGCGGAGGAGGACGAGGGTTCGAAGGGCCGTCGTGGCGGCGCTTCGTCTGCCACCGCCGATTGCGACCCCCCATGGCTGGGAGGAGGAGCGCCGCCTACCAGGACAGCTATTTGCCGAGGCAGCCGGCGGCAGCAAGCCAACCAGCAGCCTATCCGGAATGGGATTCCTCGTGACCTAGCTAGCTCCCGAGCGGCGGCGCGCCGTCAGATTGGGGAGGCGGGGCGACTGCCTGGGTGGCGCGGGGGTTATAAAGGCGGCGCGGAGGCGATTGGAGGGGAGCGGAGGAGCACGAGAGTGGGGACTGGGGAGCGAAGCACGAGCCGTACGAGGCGAGGTGGAAGACCGAAGCGAAAAGGGTAAAGGAATAGAAGGACCGACCGCCGAGGATGGAAATGTTGGCTGGCTCCGGTTCGGACATCAGAGTAGAGAGATTAGTGTATCGTGCAAAGTGACGAAGACTGTATGCTTTGATGGTGCTCAAATTGCACCTTACCATTTTTCGGCCATGAGCAAAATCAACGACAACTGATATGGAACGGAGGGAGTACCTTATAAACCGTTGTTTGATTAGAAATCCATTTGCACCGCTAAATTTGTCTAGATGGGAGCTTCAAACCTAGATACCCATATTGCTATGTTTTAACGATATTTTTTCATCATATCAGTTATCCGAGCAGTTTCCACTATAATTATACATGATTATCGAATAACGATTACACGTTTTTATACATTGCACTAACATGCACAACTAACGATCGAATTGTTTAAGTGTTATGAATATATTAAAATGATATCATTCCACACAAAATCGTATCTTGCAGCCTTATATTGGAGAAGCACCTGAACCTAACAACCAAGATATTACAATTTGTCAACTAACTAGTGCATAATTTTGGTAAGTTAGTGGTAACAACTTGACAATTACCAACGAAAAAATTGTCAGAACATGTCAACACGGGATCTATTATCAAAAATCTCGCAGTGACTAAGCCAACAATAAAAACTATTTTTAATCTGGTTAGCAGTTCAAGAGATAGAAGTTTTTAAATTTAAGCATTAAGCGCAATGTAATAGATACCATCACATATGTCACTGTATACATGCATATACTAAGAGTGATTAGTTGTTGCCGCGATCGACGCACATTAGGGCCGCTAGGTAGCAGGGTCCATCAACAATTCGGCTAGCCGGAAGTTTGGTACAATAAACTTGGGCAAAGTATAAACACATGTGTAGCCCTATCACCAGCGGCGGACCCAAGTAGGAGCTTGCAGGGGTCTTGGCCCCCACTCAAATATTGAAACTTAATAGAATTATACAAGAAATGCCCCAGTCACATCGTGTGCCCTCTCAAAGTCTTCTCTGGGCCCGCCCCTGCCTATCACTACGAATCCTAAGCGTCTTCACTATAAACTTCTTTTACAAAAGTTTAGATGATACCCACTCAATTCACAATTACAAAATGTAATAGATATTTCAATGTGAACTGTATACATAGCAAAATGAGTTAAACCTATATGCTGAATCGATTCTTAATACATGTGTGTTAGAAAAAAACTAAAACATTTTATAATTGGGAACGAAGGAAGTATATTTAGCCAACCACGGAAAACAACTTGATACAAATTCGTATTGGGATGTGTGTTATTCTTTGGGCTACTTGGAATTGTCAAAATGATATTGTCTTTAACAAGGAACGAATCCCAAACTTTTTGCAGATAATACACAGGGGCGTCCACTGGATCCGCACATGGGCGGTCCTTCTGCCAGTGCAGCAGGAGCTTATGGAGTCTGGATGTACCCGGTTGTTGACCATTGTGAGGGCCATTTACTGCACGGCTGGATGGAGGCACGACAAGCGTATCCAAGATGCTTAGTTGCTTCATTTTGATGTTCTTGTTTCGTTGGCTCATCTTTGTTGCCACTTTGAGTGACCGTGAGGTGTTCTTTAGATTGTAATAACATACTTTGAACTTGTTTGAGTTTTAATAAATGGTTGTGTGCATCGTCTAGATGCAGAGGCCCGGACACCCCATTTTGAAAAAAAAAGTGCCAACTTTTATATTTTTCTGATCATCATCCATTCACCCCCTCTAATCCATAATTCCATATCTGGCTCGATTTGTAAAAGTTTTCTCGGCCGGGGAACTTGGGCCTGAGAACATCCACTCGTGCTCTTCTCTTGTCCACACCCTCCCCATACTTTTCACCACGACGCAGCTCGTCTTCTCCACTCTCCTCCGCTCCATTACCTCCGGCCATCCGCGATGCTTTCCGTCGCCATGAGCACCCGCCCCGTGGTCTCCCGCCGCCCGCACCTCCCAGCTCATGCTACTAATACCAATCCCTCCTCTTCACATGGTACGGGTCCATTTGCGCGACCTCGCGCGCACGCGCGTTCGTGATTCCACTAGTAAATCTGTTGTCTGTATACATAATCCCGTGAGGAAAAACTTACGCAGAGATTCATGGAGCCAGAACGGGGGTCAAGGGAAGGTGTTCACTCCTCCGCCCGCACCCGATCATGCTGTCATCTGTGGCCGGTACTAGCTTGAAACTTCCTTCTTGTGTATCCGGTTTATCTCTTGCCGGCAACGTGTTTGATGAAATGGCCTGAGAAAACTGATATTTCTGGTTGCAGTTGGGAGTCTGGTTGCTGCTGGGGCTGCAAATGCTGCCGACCTTGGGGATTCGCTGGTGAGGGAGCATTAAGCGCCTTAAATTTTGTTTTTGTTCTCAACATATCGTTCATCAGTAAGGAGTTAGTGATGCTTTCAGTTTTCAAGCTGTGATTTAAGAATGGTTAATCTTGTTAAGATATAATTAAGAATGGTAAATTTTGTTCTGTTCTTAACTTATCGTTCATCAGTAAGGAGACAGTGCCAATTCGCAAGCCATAGTCAACACGCTATCTATAAGAAAATCAACCACATACACTCTTACAAGTACTTCGAGACTATCTAGGCCATGTTTGGGGCTCCTGTGTCTTGCTTGTTGCATTTCTGGCCTTCTGGGAAAACCTCAAATGGGAAATCCTTCTGTACGGGCGGTTAACCCTGCAAACCACTTGTTCTTGTTCAGCTAGGACCATCGGGGCTTCTCTTGGCTGATTTAAGCATCGGAGATTGGTTTGGAGGTTTGTTGTTTTCAGCTGGGCAGCAAGCGAATGAGGCTGTTGTGGATCAGTTGTCGGCTCTCAGTTTCACTAGGTTGGCTTTTTTCTTTGCAGTTAATTTCCTGTAGGCACAACATCCTTAATTTTTCTCCTTTTGGTTCATATCTCTTTCTTTCTGATATTTTCTCCGTTCGTCAGCTTGGCAGTAATTTTTGGTGCTGGACTTGTAACTAGCTTGTCTCCCTGTACACTCAGTGTTCTTCCATTGACTCTGGGATATATAGGTGAGTATAGTGGCCATTCTGAAATGTTCTGTTTCATTCCCAAAATTGGTGAGCACTGGTGACATTTACATAACATGTCCTTTAAAATCTTTCAGGCGCTTTTGGTTCTGGAAAAGATAAAACTGAGGTAATTTAAGACAACTGATCATATTCAGGTTCAACATGCCATAAGAGAACCAAAACTAAGTATTAGTTATCAGTCAGAATGAATACTATGCGCAGAACTGACTTGTTCTAGAACAGTTGGGTGAGTAATTTACCCATTTATTATTTACACTTCCCTTCATATATAAATGGAGTTTTTTTTTGTTCTACCTAGTAGGTTGTTGGGAATTCAGTTGCTTTTTCATTAGGACTGGCAACAACCCTAGCCATTCTTGGCGTCGCTGCTTCGTTTGCTGGCAAAGCTTACGGGCAGGTAGGACAAGGACTCCCAGTGGCTGCTTCTGGTTTAGGAATCATCATGGGATTGAACCTTTTGGAGGTAAATGACAAGCCAAAACGAAGCTTTACAAAGTGAGGCATGTGAATCAAACTATTTTTCTACCATGTTGCCTTAGGCCAAATCAATTATCTGTTGATTTAATGGTTGTTTCTTTCCTTTTTATGATTGCAAAACCTGGCCAGTGGTTGTTTGTTTAGATGGATTTCATATATTCTGCTATTGTTTACCTTACCAGTAGCTACCCTAAACTGTTCCCTCTTCTGATTATCTTGTATCTGACAGGTAGTTGAGTTACAACTTCCCTCATTTTTCAGCGATTTTGACCCTCGAGCTGCTGCAGCTAACTTGCCTTCCAGTGATGCTTCTTGACATTATTGTTTAATTCCTATCTAATACTTTATATATGTCATTATGCTTCTTCTAATCATAGTTCTGTAACATCTTACTTTTTCCTAACTGTATTTGATTGTCAGGTGTACAAGCATATCTTGCTGGCCTTACATTTGCATTAGCAGCATCGCCTTGCAGCACACCTGTTCTTGCTACCCTTCTGGGATATGTCGCCACTTCAAGAGTATGCATAAAACGATACATAAGTGCCTCAGTGGTTTATTATGTAGTGTAAATATCAAAATTATTTAAGATTTCGAGGATAGACTTCAGTCAGTAACATCAGTAATTTGCGTAATTGATTTGCAGTTCTTCTAAATTCTCCGATTTCCAATCTATAGTATCTTACTTCAAACATACTTGGTTAATCTGTCATTCTGTCCACACACTAGTCTGACATGAAGTATTAGCTTGCTCTACCTTATTTGTTTTTCGATGAAATCCTGTCACTACAACGTCAACGTTTTCCTGTCAGGATCCAATTATTGGGGGAAGTTTATTGTTGACATATACTACTGGCTATGTTGCACCTCTTCTCATTGCAGCTTCTTTTGCTGGAGCATTGCAGGTATACTTGCATAAATTGTAAATTGTTAAGTGCACACACGATATTAGCAGAAAATTTGTAACTTTGAATTGCTCTTATATTTTACAGATAATACCAATCCAATTGATCAACCACACCCGATTATTTCACTCTTAATGTCTGATTAGTTAATTGGCTTTTGTAGAGTTTATTGTCATTCAGAAGATACTCCACATGGATAAACCCTATCAGGTATCTACTTCTTAATTCGTATTTTCTGGTCAAGTTTCGAAATTTAGTTATTCCATCCTTTTTGTTGAGGGAAAGAATCAACTCTCACATCGGTGAACTCTTGCTAGCTTTTATAGGTCAAATGAGCATCAAGCTGTCAAGTCTATAAATATTTCTGTCTAGTTCCTTGTATAACTACTGAAAATCTACTTCATAATGCTTAATTACTAACTAAATGCATTATCAGATTAGCTGTCCATCTAGCTATCTATATACACTGTATAGTCATCGACAATGACCAATACATTATAATTGACACATGTAAGAAATATCATGTCCCCTTTTCGGAGGCTGGAACTTAATTCACCTTATTTTACGGATAAGCATTTTTTTCACTTTCACCATTACAATTGTTTGGCTTCTTTTCTTGGAGATGATAATACATCAAACTTACCCTTTTATTCTTAGTATATTGCTTTCGCAAAGTACTGCTCAGAACTGTTTACTAAAAATTGTGACGCTCCTATTCTTTGGATAGGTTCTAACCAAGATCATTTCTTTTAAAGAAAAATCCACAGAAAAATATCAACTATTTGTCTTAAGAATTGTATTTTATTTTCATGAAAAATTCCTTTCACTAACACATGCTTTGACAGTGGTGCATTTCTGTTGGGTGGAGGTGTGTATACCCTACTAGACAAGCTGTTCCCTGTGACATCAATGGTGATGTAGGCTAGAGTTTTAGACCATTATTTGGACAAGAGCTGCAAGACAAGGTTCACCATTGTTGCACATGCCAATACATGTCAGAGTTACAATGTAAAGTAGCTAAGAAAGCATCATCAGTTCTTTCTAGCTTTTATAGAATGTAAATCTATTCACGATAACCTAAACATCTTGACCTCAGCAGTCCATGGAAAACTAGATAGCTTGAAAAATTTCACTGCACTTCCTACTGCGTTATTTATGTAATCGTCTCTCAAGCATGTTTTTATAGGTACCACCTCCGTTCCAAAATATAAGATGTTTTGGTAGGCCATTTTAACCTACCAAAACACATTATATTTTGGAACAGAGGTAATACATCAGAGTTCAGTACAGAATCATTTCTGTTATTTACATCAAGGTAATAAATGAATCATACTGAAACACAATAATGAACTTGAACGGGCTTCAACTTCCAGCAGCCTGCTCCAAACATGTCAGTGGTTGTTTCCCTTGTTTACAGCTCCATACTTCATTCAGGGCTCCAAATTAAATTGAAACACATGCCTAAACCGATTAGGAAATTTCTGTGCCCTGAGCTGAGGTACTTTTTTTTTCTTTCTCAAAACACAAATTCCCTTATTATCAGTGTCTGCCATCTGGGGTTGCCTGCATTCAAGTGCCATATTCTATTAGTTTGATTTAAACATTTGGTTGCTGTGATTCGAAAGAGTAAATTACACTGTTTGGGCTGAAATTCACTGCCCCTTGACATGGCCGTCGGAGCAGCTGCTTCCTTGCTTCAATTTGTATTTCCTATGGCTGCCTTTTACAGAGAATTGGGATAGTTTGAGGAAGGCTTAGAAAATTCAGTTTCTTGCTTCCGTTACAACCTCCTTTGGAAACCAAACCCCTGTCTTTGTTCTGATTTCTAGAACTGCTAGAGCAAACATAGCCGCTGATCTGAAAATAAATTTGAACTGCTTATCTCCACCACAAAAGCGCGGGCTATCTTAAAACGTTATCAAATGCACCAAGTTTTGAGGTCTATGGATCTTTATTGTATATTTTGTCAGGAGTGTTGGGTTGAAAAAAGAAACTAATTAGGTTAAGGACTAACCAGACTGGCTCGTGTCAGGATGGCGCTTACACGGATAGATTGTTATGAGTAAATAATCTGATTGTATTCCCATTTGAAATTTCCAGGTCAATTTGTCCAGACAAAGCCAATTTGATTAACTTGTCATTAATACACTGCCCTGAGCATTGACATAACAAACTCACATTACTTGACTACAGAGTTGTGCAAATACTCACTCTCATGGCGACATGCTCTCCCACGATGCTATTAATTACTCAAACGAAAGGGTCAACAAAGTTGGCCAACTTCAGAAAATGATAATGTTTATCTGAAAAGTCCTGCATATCGCCAATTTGTCACAATAAATACTCCAACTTTACATGGTGCCAACTTATCTCCTGGTTACAAATTTATCCACAGTCAGTGCAACAAGCTGGTTCCTAAAAATAGTCCTGCATATGGCCAGTTTGTCATAACACTGCCTAACTTACATTGTGCCGAATAATTCTTTATTTTCAAATTTATATCAAGATAAGCAAAATATGTGGTTCATATAACACCTCTAGATGATTTTTAGGACTAAGTTGAACAAGGGAATTGTTTTAGTCGCAGAAACAAGAGAGTAGCGGGTATTCCTTCACACGTAGTAGTGACACACCATGAATAGAGGTGTGTGTGACGCCACTATAGTGAAAGTCGCCTTACACTAACATGGATTGACACAACAATGGTTTTTTAATATAGGCAGTGTCGCCTTGTTGGAGCATGATTTGATCCGTTAGGAAGGCGTACATAGACTTAGTAGAATGCTCGAGCCTTACTCGACTTTACGATTCCGGCTCCAAGGTATTCTCACTCAACATCCATTCGAGCCTTACGCGACTTTTTGGATTCAACCCTAGGATCCTAATGTGTCTTGGGGCTCTAGTGAATGAAGGGTTATTTATATGTTAGGGTCCTTGACAAATGACGTATTCTACCCTTGTGGTGGTTGGTGGGAAAGTTAGTGGGGTAATCTTTTGTTCACCATGGTGGACTAAGAAAGGGTGTGGTGCATTGTTCATAATAGAGTAGCCCATATTTCCCTTCACCAAGTGGATTCTTTGTTCGGCCTTCTTGCCTACTTCTTATTGTAATTTTCCTTTCTTCTTTGACTTGTTGACTATTATTAGTTGTCTGGACATCTGTTGACTTGTCTTGACTTGGTCAATTTTCACTTGGTAGCCATGCAGGATTAGGTGGGACCCAGTAAAATTAGGTATTCCCATAGGAGTCCACTTGAGCCGTAGTCACAAAAGTCATCCTTGTGACTACGGATCATAAAATTGATTCTTGATTGTCTTGCTTCGTCCTAGATTCTTGAAGATGGTCTTGAGTTTTTAGATTACTTCATGTGCTTCTAGATGATAAACTTCCTTCTTCTCAATCTTTCGAGAAAAAGATTCTTTGATCCTCTAAGGGAGAGTAACTGGTAGAGGGGTGATTTATCCCTCGAAGGGGACGAAAGAAGGATGGAAATAGAGCTAGAAATCCAAGAGGAGTGGGCCCATATGATATACCCATATATATTTGTCTTTCCTTATATTTTCCCTCGGTCTTTTGGATTCGGTAGTAAGGCCGAGGTAATCTTCGAAGAAGATGGGAGAGAAGAAAACTTCCTCGGAGGAGAAAATGGTGGATATCTTCTCTAAAGTTTTATGAAAATCTGAAATGAAGGAAAAAAAATAAGATGGAAATGTCTTAGATGAAACATGAGTCCCCACAGGAGAAAAATAATAGTTTTTTATTAATTCCGTTTTTTTGTTGCTCAATGTGCATACCACACTTGTCACCGCCACAACACGAGCTTGCTGCTTATGCGTCGTGTTTGCTTCCATTCAGCCACAAGAAAAATAATGGTGGTTCCTATTTAGTTGTACTAGATTATTTATACATGAAAATCACACAACTATATATATGTAGAATTGCCGACAATTTTATGCTCTTTCTCTTTTCTTACCAATTCTTTTTCCTATAGTAGTATAAGAAGCATTTGTTAAAAAAGAAGTATGTAACTTTTAGTCCCACAACTTGCGCGCTCCGTGCATTTTAGTCACACAACTTGCAAATCATGCGCTGACAGTCCCCACAACTTGCTTAGCCCGGATTTACTTAGTCCATTTGTGCCACGTGGGACGCTGAGTAGACGGAAAAAATTTGCACTTCAATTCCTTAGAGAATAAAAAATTACTATCAAGTCCCTCCACACGCGGCAGTTATGATTGGCCGGTAATTTTGCACTGTAGTCCATAAAATCTGGGCAATCCTTTCTTTCCTTACCTTTCTCGTATGGACGGCGAGGTCGGCGACCACCTTGAGCTCGGCAGAGGCGCAGAGATGGCGAGGTCGTTTCTCTCCTAAACTGGCGGAGATGCACTACCGCGAGCACGATGAAGACACGCCGACGTACGGTATGTCCCGCCACAGTTTTTTCCTTTCCTCCCGTGTGTTCCTCGCGGTTGCGCTGTCCCTCGCGGATGAGTATGATCGGGAGTAATTCAGTGTTTTTTAGCGGCGAATTAGTTGGGGAATAGTTTTAGTAGCACTGGCACAATGTCTTAGTCGTATAAAGTCTGAAAATTATGGTCGATTTTAATGCTCTGTTCATGCCCTGTTCTCTGCCGATGCGAGTAGCTCTTGGGAATCTTTATGTTTTCAATCAGATTGCGCATAGTATAACGTTAGAAATTGGATAATTTGGTGTGTACATGTGTTGCTACATGATTGTGTGAATCAATGCAGTCTTTACATCAGCTAGCAGAAGTCTGAATTTTTCCACGAGGAACATGAGATCTTCTTGTTGCCGTCACCGTCACCGTCGGATTCTAGCCTGTCACCGTGGCCCATCCATCACCGTCGTCGCTGCTCATTCCACCGCCGCCCTCGATGCCGCCCGTGAGCTCTGATTCGAGCGGCCCGGGCTTCGAATCGTCCCTATTGGACCACCTGCTCCTCCCTCCTTCGAATCGCCCCCACCTCACGCTCTCCGGCTTCCATTGGACGCCTTCCGATGGTCACCGTCGCCTCTGGGAGAGCCAGCTAGGGTTACGATTAAGGAATCGACTCTGAAATTTCCTTTTAACTGCTCAGGGATATGTCTGCAATATTAATACACTGCAGGGGTTTTCCGCAAAAACACCACGGGATGACGCGTGCAATCAACTAGCGTGGCTTTGCACGTGTCAGCATGACATCGATTTATTACATGTGTCAGCCTCACAGCGATTTGAGACTAATTAATCCAGCCTAATCAAGTTATGGGACTGGCAATGCACGTTTTGCATGTTGTGGGACTAAAATGCACTTAGCGCGAAGTGTATATAGCTCGTTAAAAAACAAGAATACAGCGGACATCGGACTGTTGCAGATGCCTTGCGATACCACGGGTCGGTGCGCTTGCGGCCTCGCGGGTTTTTTTTTTTTTGATAGTCCTCTCCTGAGAGTACAAGTTGTAGTATCTTGATCGGACATACAGGCACGCACACCACACGCACGCACACCACACGCACACCCCACCTATATGTCTAAACTAGATCTACAACATATATCCCTAATACGTCCTGAGAGACTTATCCGAAGACCAGTGCTTCGGACCGACGGACACGTCGATCTCGCATGTGGCACATCACCTGCCAAATTTATTAAATGGACAGTGATCAGTGGAACAGTGTCCCGGTGAGACGTGCCGAAAATGGTCCACCACAGGGATCGATCCCGGGACGGGTAGCTAGGCCACTGCCCATCGCTACCACCGCGCTACTAGCGCGTTCTCGGCCTCGCGGGTTAGGGCAACAGCGGCCGCTTCGTGCCCTTGCTTCGTAACCAACGAATTGCCGTCTCCATCCGCTTGATCCACGGCATTCTTTGCCGCTAAGCAAGCGACACCCCGAGGCCGAGGCGGAGAGGGTCTCCCAGCCTCCAAGGGGAAGGCCGCGCGACGAGGATGGTCGTGATAATGCTCTAGCCCTGGTGATTTCTTCGTTTCAGATTTGGGGATTCGATTTCTGTCCGATTGATCGATGGTGGGAGTGCTGTCGAATCGGGTGGGCCGGGAGGATATCACCGCCGGGGATCACATCTACTCGTGGAGAACCGCCTACATCTACTCCCACCACGGTCGGTAATCCCCTCCCCCCCCCCCCCCCCCCCCCCCCCCCCCCCCTCCGTCCAATCCCCCAAGCATTATCTCTGTCAATTGATTCGTTGGAGGAGTAATCAAGGACCCTGGGTCTAGGATCATCTTGAAGATGCTCTGCGGCAATAAATGTAGATGCGTTCATCTCGTAATCGATCTATTCCGCTGCTTCCTAGGGGGAAATTAAGTTTTCCGGTTACAAAATGCTATGAGGTTAGCGCTGGTCCCCGTTGAAGTGTAATTTTATCGAAGAGTTCTTCCAAATAACCATGGGTCTTGGAATTTTGCTCCTCAGCGTCGAGGATCTGCAACGGGGTCTCATGTACCACGTGGGATGTTTGGATTCAGGCCGATGTGACGTTGTTGGCGTTTTATGTGATTCAGCTATAGCCTTAAGTTTTGCACTTTATTGTTTACTCTGGACTGTGAAGAGTCGTGTGGGCTACATTTGTAAATTTGTTTTCGAGTGCTTTCTATCTGATGTAAACGCTCGGAAATCCTTCGTGGCTTCATTAGCCTACTAGACTCTGAATAGCCTTTTATAGACCGATATATTTCTTTCTCAAGCCACATTGCATACGAAAATCGATGCTCCCCTGTGCCTACTAATCTTGTCCATGCATATGTTCATCGATGCAATACTCGTTCATGCGCCCTCTTGACAAGTTTTCCTGTTGTGCAGTGGAATTTCCGTTTTCTAATTTGATCTTCCAATTTCAGGGATATACGCCGGAGATGGCATGGTTATCCATTTCACCAGAGCAGCTGGGCAGGAAATTGGGACAGGAACGTTCATGGACAAGTTTCTGTTTAGCTCCTCTCCCGCAACGGCGGACGGCCCTCCCTGCGAGAAATGCAGCCACCTCATGAAGCCTGAGGGAGTCATAATGTCCTGCCTCGATTGCTTCTTGGATGGGGGCAGTCTCTACCTCTTTGATTATGCCGTGTCGCCCACTTTCTTCCTCGCCAAAGCACGTGGAGGAACTTGCACTATGGCTCCTTCTGATGCTGCTCATCTTGTCGTCCGACGTGCCCAGCACCTCCTCAACAACGGCTTTGGCATGTATAGTCTATTTAAGAACAACTGCGAGGACTTCGCAATATACTGCAAGACAGAGCTACTTGTCGAGACTGCTTATAGCGTTGGGCGCAGCGGGCAGATGGCATCCGTGATGGCTTTTGTCAGCACAGTGGCTTCTTCACCCTTGCGTTTCCTGACAACTAGCGCTGGTGGTCTGGCAATTGTGACAAGCAGCATGTACTGTGTTGGGCGATATGTGTCAGATATGGGTGTTCGCCGTGATGTGATCAAGGTTCCCGTGGAAAGGCTTGTGGAGCACTGGGTGCAGAATGTTACTCTTACTCCTGCTCCTCCTCAAGGGGCCACACAGGCGACACTGACAGAGGCTGCAACACCAGGAGATTCGCTGGAGTTGCTAGGGGAGCTTGCTAAAAAAGAAAGTGTTCTTTAGCTGTGGTGTTGTCGTTGGTTGATCTGGCTTTGTGATGATTTGTTGTTCACTTACCTTATTAGTGTGTGGCACACGCCTCTTCATGTAAATTAATTTACCTCTGAAAGAGGTAACAATACTCTACTGGCTATGCTGTTCGGCCTCCTCCTGGGCATGTTGTACGGGTTGTTCTCCGTGATCTTAGAACCGTCAGTGCAGGGGTCGTGGCTCGCCTAAGACGAGTTCTTTAGGAACATCTGCAGCGCCCTTCTGTGTGAAGGTGACCTTGCCTTATTCTGACATTTTGGTGGAACATCATTCCTTGCCAACATATGTATATGTCTATTTCGATTTCAGATACTGCAGCAAAAGCTCACAGATCTTTTAATTTTGTGTTAAAATTATTGCTTTCTTTTGTTAGTTTCAATAGCAGTAATGGGTGTCAAACGTGCCCAGATAAATCTTAGTTGTCCGATTTGCAAGGTGTGCTCTCAGATTATAGACAAAACTATTACTTCTAGCTTAATTTCTTATCCATTACTTTTCCACTTCTTACAATTGCACGACAATCTTTGCTGCAAAAAAATGTAGGTTGGTCTATTCACTCCATGTGCTATTTTACTAGGTTAGTGAAACATTAGGATAGCACAAAAGGCATGTAGGGATCATTCTGTTGCTGAAAACTTGCAGAATGCCCCAGGTTTCAGCAGCCTACGGTTGTAAAATGGAAATACATATATATCTTGGCCATTTAACTTTTCCTCTATCATTGTACTGGGTTAAGATAATTTTCCCTGATGGTAGTTTAGGATATATTAACTTTGTTCCAAAATGTAAGACATTTTGGTAGGCTATTTTAGCCTTACCAAAACGTGTTACCTTTTGGAACGGAGGTAGTACATGAGAGCATTGGAGAGCTGTAATGCACCCTCTATTTATATTTGGGTTTAGTTAAGCATGCCTTGATGATCACACTTCAAATTGAGGTCTAGATAATTTATTTGTTCATTCCTTTGCAGGCTACATGGTTTTGTTGTGTAGTCGTTATTCCATATTTTAGAAAGGGTGGGCTGTATTCTGAATTGCCTCATCCACAAAAGAAAAGATATTTAGATTGTTTCAGACCTTGAGATGATTTATGCCTTAGAACAGATATCTTTTGTGCTGCTTTGTTAGCAGTGGAGGAAATAGTTATTTCTAGCATATGTCATCCATGTAGAACCATGAGTATTTTACTGTTGGGAGATTTGTTTTGTGGTCATCTATTCTGTAATGAGAAAAGAATGTCTACTCCTTCCGTTCACAGATACTTGACTTCAAAATGGGTACATCTAGACAAGAAAAGGGTCTACATACACGTATTTCAGAGTCAAGTATTTCAGAACGGAGGGACTGAGGGAGTAACATATACATGACTTGTTTGAAGATTAACATCAATTGTTCTTTCCAGGTCCTAAAGGTGGTTTTAATCAAATTACTTAGCTACAGCTGAAGACTTCCCTGCTGTATCGACTGACCCTCCGTTTTAATGCATCATGGGAACTGATTGAATCAAATCTTATTATTCGTGGAGGCTCAATACTTGGATAATACACATGCTTTTTTCCTTTAATTTAGGTGATATTTTGTTTTACCATGGACATGATCACTAGAATATATTCAATTTTATGTGTTGCGTAAGTTTGGCTCACACCATCAAAACTGGTCAACATGATGTATTCTTGCATACTATTGGCTGTTATCCACGATCTACTTTGATGTGCACCCTGCATTTGCTTCAAATCTGAGCTGCATGTTTAGAAATGTTAACAGTAACGAGGTCGATCTGTATGGCGAGTTGTAAACTAAAACCCATTTAGCCTTATACATGACCATGCTACTATAGTGAACTACCTTCGTCAGTGGACAGGATGCAATGCGTAATATACGTGGTTGTTCCTATTAGAATATTTTCAGTGATGTAAAAGATGCTTTGTGTGAAAAGTGTCACTATAGTATGTTCTGATTACCCATTCAAACAAAAAATTCATCATTTGTCAGCTATAATCAAACGGGCGCAGCAAAGCGCGCCATTCCATTAAATTAAGAAATAAGTAAACCGTGTCCAAAAGTAGAGGAATCAAAAACATATGTATACAGAACACTTAAGGTGGCACAAAACAAACAGTACTATGTCAAGGTTAGGCAAGCACAACCAGCTAAGTAATAGGACACAATCATGTATTTACATAAGACATAATTCCTATCCCATGATATATAGTACAATCAAGGTGGCAAGTTTAGATGAAAGGTCCCAGTTACCACGATTGGTGTATACCAGTAAATTTCCACGGTCATGATCATCTTCATACCTACCAGAAACAACAATAGATTTAGTTATAGGTTCCCATTAGTGAGACTAACATAGGGCACTTACTTGAGCCTCGATTCATCACAAAGAATACTGCCCAGCCAAATTAGAGGTGTATAAGTTTTCCAACAGAAGAAGTAACGGATAGTACTCAATTCTCAAGCCAGCATTTTCTCCATTCCGATGTTGACGATAACCTTGAAACATAGGAATATGGGGGGAAATAGATGTGGAGGTTTATTTGAGATTGGAAATATAATTCCGAGAAAATTTGCCCTCAAATGTTAGTTATTGAGGCATGGTTGCAGCAAATTCAACCATTTAATTCTACCAATCCCACTCTTTTTATTTAGGAAGCAAATGAGAAATCAAATGACATGCTTCAGCCACCATGGTATATCGAGAGCTTTCCAGGGGAAATTTATCGGTGATATAGAAATTAAGATCCTTGTGTAGAAAAGATCAATTCAATCCGAAAAACACAAAAAACAAATGATGTACTTATGACGCATATATGTTTGCCAAGTCCACTCAGAGAACTCATGTTTGTCTGTTAACACTACTACCAATCTCACAAGTAGGCAATATCTTACAACACTTTGTCTCGCTATAGGTAACATCCTACAACATTTTGTCACAGGCAATATTCTTTGGGAGAAATGTGGCGCAATATTTTAGATATGATCTAGGGAGTAATATGGAAAGACCCTTCATTAAATCAAAACGTTACCAATCATACATATGTATATGGTACTGGGGACTGTACATGACTCCAAGAAAACCAATTTCTCTCGGACTGAGACAGAACCCAGCTATCGAAGACTAAATAAAAAACACGAGAAGACTGAAAGCTAAGCACACATAATCCCTTTATCTCAGAGCTATATTCAAAGGCTTTTTATCTGAACAATTAAACCATAAGCGAACAAATTCATGTCACATGAGCTGAACCTTTATCTGAATAATTCAACCTTTTACATATTGGTTTAGCCATCTTGTAGTACTAAAGCGACAACGAAAAAAGGAGGCATCAAGCTATAGACATGTCTTCCTTATTCTTGTTAGAGTTTCATTATACACACAATACAGGAGGCTAAAACACAGACAATACGTGTATTATACTGACCCTAACATTACCAACTACAACTATACTTTTCACTTAACAGTTCCGAACATATGGTATGTTTGAACTACCTCGGGTATAGCAGATTAATCCGTACCACTTTCAATGAAAATGATGTGGAATAGATTAGGACAATCCTTTCTCAAATCTTGTCCACACAACATGATTTGGAACCACCTGTATAAAAATAATTACTACGCCTTCATAAAATTATTGGCAGCAATTTCCATGGGGCAATACCTATTATCTTAATGGCTATACAAAATTTAATCAATCAAAGGGTGCAGATCCATACAAAAAGAACTTAGATTTGCAGTGCATATATTACCAGGAAGATGCACTATATTCAGTTATCTTCAGTGCCATACAACCTCAAACCTGCAGTAACACAAGAAATCTCCCAAAACTAAATATTTTCAGCAAGGGCACCACAACCGACTCTTTCTTTACTGGATTTAATAGTAAGGATTTTTGTTCTGGTCTTACCATCGCCAAGTAGAGATGTCTAGGAAATTGCGCGCTTTGAAGGGAAACTTATCTAGCTCAAAAGCTTATCTCAAGAACTGAATTAAACACATACACCCTCGAAAGCTTGGTCTGTACAAATCAATATACACATAGCTCAAATTCAAAAACGTGCTCTTCCAAGTCAACATACATATAGCTCAAATTTGGAGACCAAGTTCACCAATCATTTATCAACGACATTGCAAACACATACATGAATAAAAGAAACTGAAACTGAAAAATTAGATGAAACACTCACCTTGCAGGCATTTCATCGAACATGTCGAGGGAGTACACCATGGTGCTGGCTGCAGCACTGCCGGATGCGCCGTTCGTCACCATCTACCTGCAGCAGAAGGAGGACGGTCGCTAGCAGCTGGTGGCACCGCCTTTTTGACCCGAGGTGCTGCTGTCTTCTTGTCCGTGGGCCAAGGCGAGGAGGGCTAGCGGGAGGAATACCCTGCCACGTGGTGGAGGACGCCCTGGCGCCGAGGACGATGTCATGAGCAACCCGGCGCCCCTGCACCATATGCTGCGTCCGGATGAGTTTGGGTCGTCGCTGGGTTCCGGCCGAGCTTGAGGTTGTCGGTGGACGGTGGTCACGGCCGGTCGGAGAGGAGGGCGTGGGGGTGGAGAGGAGGGCAACAGCGGGTGGAGAGAAGGGCGGAGGAGGCTGCTCTGGACGGGGCCGGTGGCGGAAACCTAGAGAGAACAGGTCGGGGAAGGAACAGAGGGCTCTGCGGTGGCTCTGGGTGTAAATAAAACGAAACGAAGAGTCAAAATCTTCCATATCGCTTCGATCCTGCGGGAACTCGGGACGCTCGACACGTGGGGTGCTCCAAAAGATGAGAATCCCAGGAGCTTAGTTGTAGAGATGCTACATAATGAGAGTGGAGCATTGCACGTATTTGATTCAACCTTGATATTCTTTTTTTTTATTCCATCTTGATGCATCATAGTCTTTACTATTAAATGAGAGTTCGTACGTACGTCAACCAGGCAGAATTTTTCGTCCAACATCGATAGCTACGATCGCTGTCGCTACCGGCCCAACTGTGCGCTCTAACTTGGGCCGGCCCAACTGTGTCATCCTGTTTCACGATGGAAAGGGAAACAATCTCACTCTTTCACGAAGGAAACAATCTTGCTCTAATTACAGCGATCCATAACCCTTTCACGAAGGAAAGAAATTTCACAGAGAAGGAAAGAAATTAATCTCGCTCCTAAACATCAGCCTGAGCCCATTAATTACATTAATTACATCAATCAACGGAAACGGACGATTCATAACTCTTTCACAAAGAAAGAAAAAAATTCACAGAAAAGGAAAGAAATTATCGGGAAAATCAGCACTCCTAAACATCAGTCAACCCAATTAGCGGAAATAATGAGCCAACATCATCGCTTCCTCATGCCTTCTACTACTTAAACCCAACAATATGGGACGCCCAGACTCAGCAATATGGGACGCCCAGACTCCAAAGCCATCTCCAGCTCGAAATATTCTCCCACCTGCTTGATCCATCCTTGTTAGAAGAGAGATGGCGACTCAAGGAAATATGGGACGCCCAGGCTCAATGAGGGTGATGGCACCTCCACCAGTGCTAGCTCCTGCCGTCTGGCCTTCGATCAACACTGACAACATGTCCTGCATCATTTTCTTGAATGATCTTAGTGTTTTGCATATCTAATTATATTGCATTATCTAACTGTCTATGTAAAATTTTGCACAGGGAAGTGATATTCCACAACATTGAAACAATGCACATCCACAATATATTATGGGAGGTTACTGCAAAAGTTGTTTGTGGTCGAATCAAACATACTGCGAGTGGAAATACATTCTACTGTGCCATCCTCATAGATCAGTTTGTAAGATACATTCTACTACATCTTTCTATCAATCTACTACATCTTACACATCTCATGATTTACATCTAATAGCATATGCAAGATGGCTGTGAGGATTACAATTAACCATGCAATTAACTTTACTATTTTTTCAGGGAGACAAAATGGACGCAAAGGCATATGGACAGACGACATATCGTTGCAACAACGACCTGCACACCGGCCAGGTTTACTTAAAAGTATTCGAATCAATTCCTAATGTTATTCCATTTACTTAATACCTGTCTGCATGCCTATTGTAATCATCATATTATAGAATAGTTGGTGCCGTAAGTGAGGAAAATATGCTGGGTACTTTTGTCAAAAATCTAAATCACGCATGTACCTTCCCATTTATTGACCACCCCAGCAGGAAAAGCCAATCACCATGATTTACGCCAATTTATACATGATTGACTGGGAGCTTTCTTTTATTTATGTAAACTTACCAAAGCAGGCTGATCCTTCCAGAAATCTGCTCAGCTTGATGATAGGATCGGAGGAGGAAATACTTGCAATGGACCAGCTTGAGCAAATGCCAAAGGCTTGATGATGATATAAATTTGCATGAATAATAGCACCGTAGACAGAGTTGCAAAATGCATGCCAGCTTCTTGGCAAATAGCCGTGATCTGAAAACAAATGCAGCAAAGAATGTAAAAAAAAATACCATTATTATGCCATAACAAGTATGGTGTGTTACAACTGCTATTATTATGCCTCCTTACTACTGTAGTAGATAATATAGTATAAGATGCAAAGCATCAACAGACCTCAACGGTTTATATCAGATTTGAGACCCAGGGAAATTATTAACATATTACTATCATGGAAGAACAAAAAATATTTGAGACCCAGAGTGACACAATGCATCAATACACTAATAAGTCTAAGAAAAGTGTGACATATGAAATTCTTGTGCAAAAGAATGTACGAACCACTTGATACCAGAAACATCAGAATCACGCATCATGTTAGTGACAGCGCAAATTGTAGGCATTTTAACAGTAGTAAACTTGGGGAATTTAACATTACAGTTAGTAAATATGATTTCCATGTAAGATGTACAGTTGTATACAGAATGCAAACAAAACAAGATGAGTTACGGATGATTGCAAGATCAAGCATAAGTAGCTATCTCATAGCACGTTTTAATGGTGAGAGCCATGAGTAGGAAAAATCTGTACCGTTGAGGCGCCCAAACGAAATGCATATCTTCATCACTTCCTGCATTCTGTTATGCTTCCACTCTTGACACGGTTGATATTGACAACAGCAAAAATGCTGATCCTGAACTTGACACAAAAAAATTTACCACCATCAGAAAATTTTACTACCATCAGAAATATATAGGCAGTTGCAAAGCCTATACTTGAATTTGCATGTGACGGGCAAGTAAACAAGAAATTTAGCAAGGAAATTCTAACTGGTCAAAACTGATGCTAGATGGCGTAGCACGGCACAGGGGTGACTGCATTAGCAGGCGGCGTCCTATCTCGATGTGCGCCATCGCCGGCCTCGCGCAAGGCTGCGGAAGTCTGGCTCGATATGCGCCATCGCGTGAGAGTTCCTAGCGCGGAGGGAGCTGCACCGGAGTGCCGGAGGATGAGGGAGAGGCGCCATAGGCCGAGGACGACTCGCCGGAGGTCCGTTCGGTGTGAGCGAGGCGGCGATTTAGGGAAGGTTCTGCATGGAACAGGTCAGCAGCGTTAGGAGCGGGAGGAGGCGTGGGGAGCAGGCGGCGGGGATATGGGGGGAAAAGGACATGGGAGAGCAGTCGGCCGTGAGGAGCTGACCTTCTTCCACGGGCGAGCGCCGCCTGGCCGGGCAGGAGGAGGAAGGAGGCGTAGTCGAGGGAGGCGTAGTCGAGGGAGGCGCGGGCCGGCAGGAGAAGGAAGATCTCCTCCAGGTTCTCGTCCGCGAGGGACGGGAGTGAGAGCTGCGTCCCCCAATCGTTTGTTGGCGGCGCCGGCGAGGCCATGGCGGGCGGCCGGCCGAGCGCCCATAGATGTGGGGAGGAGGATGGGGATCGATGGGCTTCAGGATGGCGACAGAGAGCGAGAGAGTGATGGTTGTCTTCTTTTTTACAAAAAAAAAGCCAGAGAGACACCCCCTCACAAAAAAGCTATTTTACACATATTAGTCTCCGGTTTGATTTTTCTTTGCTTACAAATAATTCCACTATTAACTTTTATATTTTAATAGTAAATATGTTTTTTAATTATAATATGCAGTTATGGAGACAATAGGCACCGACACGATGGCGCTGGATGGGAACAAAAGCTTATCGAGTTCTACCCAATCGAAAGAGCTGCAATGGAGAGTTATACATTTATGCTCTTTTTATAACTTCTATATTGCCATGTTCAATTTTTTATGGTTTCCTGCTTTTGTAGATCGTGGTCCTGACTAAAATAGATAATGTCAACGCTCTGAAAGAATCTATTGATAAAAACTCCAATGCAATGATGGTAGAAGAGACTGAAAACTCAACAAGTTCTACGCAATCAAAAGTGGTGACAATTGTATTTTATTTAAGTATAATATATACATGTTTTATATATCCCTATCATATTTCGATGTATGTTTCAATTCTGTAGATCATGGACCAGATAGAAATAAATAATGCTGACAAAACTAAAGAAGCAGCCGATATAGAGCCGAATGAGGTACTGGTGGAAGAGATTGAAAACGCAAGGAGTCTCACACAATCAAACGAGGTGTGTACTAAGAATTGTCCTTTTTTAGAGATGGTTTATAATTTAATTGTCCTGCTCACATAATTTTTTTATTGTTATAGATGGGATCAACCGTGGTTCCCATGGAAAATATGGTGCATACTGAGGTTGATTTTACAGAAATGAAGGAGTACATCATGTCCTTTCCACCAAAAACCATATTGGTGCGGAGGATGTTTGGTTGACGCGTGCATACTTGGAATGTTTGTTATATGTTGGTAGATGGCTGGATGGCGAAGTAAGTTAGCATTTTTGCATACGATCAAACTTATTTTGCATAATAAGTTTGTAATTTATTTGTTATAACGTTTACTTAAAATTATAGGTTATAACCGCATATATCTACTACATGCGGACTCAGGATCATCTACTTTTTGTTACACATGCTCAAATACCAAGAAAACGAAGCGCAAGACAACATTCCTGACATTGTACGGCAATATCTAGCTAGCATCAATGAGAATGAGTAGATATTAGTGGGGTGCTAATTTCATGTTCTGGGCTCTGTCAAATTATATCTTTTGTTGATATACACTTCAATTAAATTTAATCTTATTGTCTTTTTAATATCCAGTGGATGTTTTATTCTTACACATGCATTTTTACATATAATCTATTGACAAAACATTATGAAAACATGGGATCCGTAGCAACGCACGGACATTCAACTAGTTCTCCATTGTATTCGTGTGTACTTCGCTATTTAATGCGACCCTTGATGCATCCAACAGCTTCAGGTGAGGCCATTCCCATACAATAATGCCCAATTTCTGTAATTATATAGTTCAGCTATTGATTGCGTACATGTTTTTTCAGTGGCTACTTTCTGTGACAAGGTTTTGCTCACTCTGCGCTTTTCTGGTGCACAAAATCATTATGTTATTTACAGCCCTTTCCAACATGATGACCAAATAATCACACATGATTGGCGGTGGAGAGGATTCTGCTTTATGCAAAAGCTGAACCACGACTTGTTGCTGCTTTCTATCCCTGATCTTACCTCCACAAATTTGCAAGTTTCTCCAATATTTGATTCACAAAAGTAGGATAAAGTTGTAAAATGCTGTATCCAGATCCAAGCTTATGTTTTATCCAGTTGTTATCACACATATATTCCTAGGATAACTTCCTTTGGATCGGTCTCTATCATCCAGGAAGGCCTGCAAATCCAAGTGATGGAACAATGTTAGCTAGCATACTAAATATTAGTTAACCACTTAAATTTTGAAATTGGACAGAGAAGAAATCACTTGTTCATCACAAAGTTTGTCGTCCCTTGGGAAGCACGCTCAAGAAGTAGCTTCCTTGATTCGATTGCTATTCCCTCTGGCTGCATTAAGAATAATTTAGAAGATTTTAGAAAGTGTTAAAGAATTTCTCTTATTTTTGCGTGGCGGAGAGGAGTTCTCGTGTTAACTATTCCATTATTCGTCTTCCTGTTAGAGTACTGCTCACCTCTTCAGGGAACCAAACACCTGGTTGAGTGCTTCCCTCCAGAACTGCTAGAACAAATGCAGCCATTGAAGTGCCCACCGATCTGAAAGTACAATATAAGATGCTTAAATGAGATGCATATAGATTGCCTGGAACAATTTTGTGCACTTCTGAACTGAGAAAGTGCACCAAAGCTTGTAACTGAACCATACAGTGAGTGTTGCTCCAAATTTCAAAGCATAAATTGTTGCGATTTAGGGCTGTGAGTTCTAAAATTTCACAGAATGATCTTTTGCACTTCTTGACTGAGAGCATACACCAAAACATGTAAAATGAACCATACAGTAAGTATTTCTCCAACTTTCAAAGCATAAATCATTAAAATTTAGGGTTGTGAGTTCTAATCTGAAAAGTACACCAGAGCTCGTGAAATGAACCATTCAGTAAGTATTGCTCCAATTTTTTTGTGTGCTTAAAATCGTTTTTTTTGTGAAATTAAAAGGTACTAGTACTATATTAGATATCAAGATATAATAATAAAAGAAAAGGCACTACATAAAAAGCTGCATCATTTCAACTATTAAGTACAAATGAAAAAAAAGATTAGGTCAATATTGTCAACTTAAATAAGCATGGATGTAGATGGCTTCCACATAAAGATGTTTTAGGACGGGTCCGACCTCCTTTAAAGAAACATAGACGTTTTAAAACCAAAGAAAATTCATGAACATAGAGTACATGATCTTATGTCTAAACTATTTGGCTCACTCTTATTCAAAAATAATAAAATTTGGCTCACTGCAAGCTATGGATAATTAATCTGATAGCCGGTGATCACGAATGGTAAGGATCAATTAGGTCATGGATGCAGAAGCTTGTTGTTCTTACACAGACAGCTTTCTGTGAGAAAACAACCCAATAGTATTCCGTCCATTTGAACATTCCAAGTCTACCTGCAGAGAAAAAATAAATTTGATCAAACAATCTGGACACAGCTGGAGTGGAAATAGTATGTTCTTAAAATACACACAGCTTGAGGAGAATTAGTATGCTCAGACTCTGGACACAGCTTGAATAGAGCTGGTATTTTGAAAATAGAGGTAAAAGAAATACTTACTCTCATGGAGACACGCTCCCCTGCAATGCCATCAATGGCTCGGACAAGGGGATCAACTAATTCAACCAACTTTCCAACCTTTTCTTTATCCCTCAAAAACTCCTAAAAGGAACCAAGTTGAAGTCAGGTGTACTCCAAATTAGCACCAACTCATCAGCTTCATCCTAATTATTGATCCTCATTTTCAAGCCCATTAACAAATATTACTAGTTAATTGTTCAAATGGCAGGAAAAGAAATGGCAGGAAAACAAATATTACTAGTTAATTGTTCAAATACCCGGTATTTGAGTCGCCGATTAGTCGCTGTATAGTCGCCGCCTAATCGCCGAGTCGTTTCTCAAAAATCACGGCGACTCGTGACTATACAGCGACTCAACGCGACTATACATCGATTTTCGTCGACTATACAGCGAGTCGGAGGGTTGGCGACTCACTTGCGACTCGCGACTCAAAAATCATGGTTGTTTGTAACTTCCACTATATTGAATTACTATCACTAGAATACTAGTGGAAATAATAATAAAAGAGCTCGCATGAAATTCAAAAAGGGTAATTGAGAAGAACACATACAACAGGTAAAAAGTTTGCGAAAGCCTCCATTCCCCAATTCCAGAAGAAAGGGGAAGTACCGAATCGAGCGCTGACAGTTGGCACACCTAAAAATTTATGAGCGCTCTTCACTTCAGGCAAATTCCTGAAAATAGTTGGCGTGGATTTGCAGTTTGTCAATTGCAAAATATAAAAAATAAATAGTAAATTTTCACCATGTTGTATTTGTGGTTTGTCAACTGTAAGATATAAAAGGTTTAAAGAAGTAACCAAACACTTACAGTAAGTAAACATCTCTCTTTCTGACCCCTTTTCCGAAATCAATGTTGAGAGCTCCACTGTAGGGCTTCAATTTGATTTCTTCTCCTGTATAGGTAATGATAATGAATTCGTCTTTCCACTTGTTTGAGAAGTACCATAGGTGTCATAATAAAGAAGTCAAAGGTACCTTTGTTATATGCAATTACATCCTCCCCAAGAAGTAGAAAACTTGTTGCCAATATCGTTGGGCCAGCACCACCAGAACCTGCAGTATAATAGAAGAATCTAGAAAGGATTTAGCAACATGGCCATAAATATGGATCGAGAATCCAACCACCCTTCTGTAATTAATGTCTAATTTGACTTTTCCTTTTCCAGAAAATATAAAGATCTCCTAACCTTAGTCTTTCAGGTTTCCCATCTTCATTTCTGGCAGCATTCACAAGCTCAGCAGCCATCACTGTTAGAAAACAATACAGTACACAAATAAGCACTAAAAATAGGATGCGACATTCATCTAAACGTATAGGCACTTGTTAGGCGTCCAAGTGCACAAGTTTGTGCGTTTCCAGCGGAATGAGACTTCTTTTCGTGTTTACAGGGTACTTGTTCAGCGTCCAATTTCAGAACAAGCAAAGCATCTTTTTCACGCAATTTTCTTGTTACCGGGCTTAATTTTATTGGTACCACAGTAATAAGTTTCTGCTGAAAATGCCATTGTAAGGAAAAGATCGAACACATTCATAAGTTTCCATTATTGATTAACATACTTCCCAATAGCTTTAAGCTTCTAGATATCTTTCCAGTTTTGGCATATCAATACATGGCACGTATCAATTTTGCAATTTCGGAGTTTCCTGTGTTCCTACCTCTTTTATCCTAGCTTGGATTCACAAAATGTCTTTCCATTTGAATTCTTGGATATAATTTAGAAATATATTTTTTGGCAACAAATAATATTTTGGAATAGCATATCCTTGTCTAACTTACCATCAGAGGTTAGACACTAGTAGTGCTATGAAGATAGAAAATTAGCAAGCCAAATTGAGGTGCTGTATGACGGGAATGTGAAGTAATACCATTGCTCACTCCAGGATATATGCCGGCAGTTGTAATAGCTGGAACACCTTGAGCTTTTGCTTCTTCATGGAAAGCTTTGGCTCTCCATGAGTAGTCCATATCGTCACAGACATCGATATATGCTGTCTGTTTACAAAAATTAGCCAACAGCCTTTTCAGTTAATTAGGATATCAGTAAGTTCAACGGATGTCGCAAGACTTATGCACTTCTCACTTCCTCAGGGGCATGTTTTCAGTCACCTTAGTCGATATGGCAGCCTGCAAGACGGTGCACTCAGCCTCCCTTTGGAAAGGTCCAGCAGTATGAACAACTAGATCCACACCTGGGGAAAGTTCAAAATTTCAAATCTTAAGTTATGCCTCTCATGGTCTTGGATAAAATTACACACTGGTCTCAATTAAGCACAGCATAAGCAGGTTTTGTATAATATGCATGACTGACCCTGTAGCGCTTCCTCCAACATGGCTGCGTTGCCCGTATCAACTTCCACAAACTCAGATTGGTCGCCGAGTTTAGATGCCAACGATTCGCCTTTCTCCCTGGTAAATTAGAACACATATAAACAGAGGCTAGCTAGAAAAGAGGTACAGGTACCTGGTGCTTTCGGAGAGAATTAAACTAAGTACACACCGCACGTTAATATATGGTGGATTTTTTTGCTAGAATTCTTTTGTGGCTGATTTTCAATAGCAGATTATAAAATAAGCATAACCCAGCAGCATAGGTAGCAACCGCGAACTGAGTCGGGGTTTGCATTTGTCCGTTCAAATGTGTCAACTTACTGATTACCGAAACTAAAGGCTCCCAGTTCAAGTCTACGGAATGCGACAGAAATGAAAAATGCGGCAATTACCTGTTCCTGCCGCCGATGAGGATGTTCAGGTCGGGTCGGAGCTTGGAGAGCGCGGTAGCCGTTGAGCCGCCGACGCGGCCGGTGCCGCCGAGCACGAGCACGCGTGCGCTCGAGCGCAGGTTGCTCGGGGCAGCCGCCGTGGGGGCGGCAGAGGACGCGGCGGCACGAGGGGTGCGGAGCGGCATGCATGCTCTGACCATGGCGGCCATTGCTGCGACACTGGACTGCTGTTACGCGCGGCGGTCTGAGCCACCCATACGATGAGCTGAGCAGGAAGAGGGTGTGGAGCCGTGGACGTGGAGCGATGAGCCGTGTACGTGGACGCCGTTTGGTCGGGTACGTGGAAGCCGATAGACCGTCGCTCGGACCTTGCTGTACTCATTGTCTAACCACAAACTCCATTCCGCCAGCTGACACCGTTGAGAGACTTCCCTATACGAGTTGCGAGGCTTGCCCATTTTCCTTCCCCGTCTTCGTCCTTTTCAACCCTTTGCCAATTCATCTAACAAAAACTTTGCCAATTAAAGTTTTAGTTTGTTTTAAGTCGGCCTATTGAATGTTGAGATATACTCCTATTTTTTAAGATTCCGTAGTTATTGGTAGTGGTAGAAGGACAAGATTTCGGGAGGACCTTTGGCTGGAGGACAAGCCTCTATGTGATCAATTCAAAAGGTTGTATAGTTTGACTTTTAGAACCATGTTCTAGTCCTTTTGTTTAATGCTGGTCTGTTCTAAATAATAATGAAGACATATGTAGATGGTTTCTTACAAAATATGGGACCCTTTCTGTTAGATTAATGTATTTGGCTCTGAAAATGTGTGATGTCAAGTGGCAATACAGGAATATGTGGTTAGTTAGAATACCCCTGAAAATGAAAGTTGTTCATTGGCTAGCTTTTAAAAGCATTCTTACAAAAAATGTCTCGATAAGAAGAGAATGGAAAGGTAAAGATAATAAATGCTTCTTCCGTGATGAACTGGAGACTTTAAATCACATGTGTTTTTGATGTAAACTAGCTATGTGTGTGTGTGGAGTTGTCAAATGTGCTACAGGTTTAATTTAATGAGTGACGGTACACTTCCAAGATCTTGGTTCCTAGATAATGATTTTCTGTTAAATCTATAAATACCTTAGTTGCGGGTGTTGCAGCTATATTTTAGGCAGTTTGGAAAGCCCAAAATGTTGATGTTTTCGATCAAGTTTACCCACGTGATACTACGGTCATAACATATAGCTTATCTAATCGGATGGAACACGACGTGGCGTCTGAGGTTTTCAGTAGGCGAACTGGATGGGGGGCTTGACGAGAAAATTGAAATTGACTGAGACTAGGTTGTCAAAATTGAAATTGACTGAGACTAGGTTGTCTTCTTCTCTCCTAGGGGTTATCGAGCGTGATCATGAACAGAAGTGCAGTTTATTCTGCGAACTAGAGTTTGGCTATCCATAGTGTTGGAGAACAATATGTGTATTGCAGTTTGTGGTTCTAGAAACCTGGTTGTTGTTGCTTGCTGCTGAGTAGATTTTGTTCAAGGTAGGGGGAGTAGTTACTTGCAATAGGTGGTGGTTTGTCTGAACAAAAACATTATGTAACTATGGTTTCATCCTATAATGAAATCAGGGCGCGAGCCCCTCAATTCAAAAAAAAATATTGTTCTAAGTCAAATCTCTCTAAACTTCATCGAATTTATAGCAAAAGCGTGCTAATATCTATAACATCAAATCTATATAGTTAAAATATATTTATAATAAATATAATGAAACTAAATTGGTGTTTTACTTATATATTTTTTCTACAAATTTGATCAAAATTAAAGTATTTTAAATTAGGACAATCCTAAAATCCAATCATTTGCAACGGAGGAAACACGTCTCATTCTCCTTTGGACCTTTAATTCTCTTTGTGCCAACTCTTCTAACAACTATTTGCTCTCTCTTCAATACTTTCCATTGCTCTTGCCACATCCAGCCTATCCAACCAACTATTGTAGCACCACCCTATGGACTAGATAGCTAACACCTTGTACCCACTTACCTCTTACCAAGTAGTACAACTTGAGAAGGCGGCTTTTTGGAGACATAACCCTGATATATGGTATTGTACACCGTTATAATTTTTGATAAGCACGTAAATTAGATTCTGAGCAATGCTAATCAAAATTCACGAGCCTCGGCTATGATTAAAAGTAAATGGAAGGCTAAAACTTCACATTGTTTCGGCAGAAAAAAGGAAACAAGGAGCTCTTGGAATAGAATTGTTAAAAGGTAGTGAGGAGAACGCGAGTAATATTGATTTTGTTTATCAAAAGAGATGAGATAGTTGAATGAACTATATGTGAATTTAGCCCCTTGCGACTAAAGATGCGAAAGTGATCTTCGAAATAGAGGACACTAGAGATTCACAGAAGTTAGTTTCCATTTGGTACTTTTTTTTAGGTTAATGAGTTCTCTTTATCCTGAAAAGTTTATTTGTGTAAGAGGAAAGTTGAGTTCTCATCCCCAAGTCCTGATGAAGTTCATTTTTTCTATTAAAATTCTTTTTGTCTGAAACAAACTCTGGACTCTTGGACAAGGCCATATTCCATCTAACCCAAGAAAAACGCTTATGTGGACAATACGTGGAAAAAATAAAAACGAACCAAACAAAGAACCAAGTCGAGATTGCCCTATTCTACCGAGTCAAAATCCCACCTCGAAGACCAAATTCTAAGGCCTTGTCTACTCCTGGGGTATTTTTGGGGATGAGAGGTTTGGGGATTGGAGGAGATTTGGTGAATCCCTCCCTTTCACCCAATTCCCACATTTCCCCTCAGTTCCCCTATAATCCCAATCCCCTATGGTTACTTAGATCTTTGGGGATGACAGGGGATTGTGGTGTATTGGACTTGATAACAAAAAACTGAAACTTTGTCTATACATCATGGCCAAGCTTGAACAAAAATAGAGAGAGAGGGGAGAGAGATACCAGAGAGAAACTGAATGGTGGAGGTGGATCTGAGAGACACGGGCCTATATGTGATGTGTAATCCACCGACAGCGGTTTAAATGCGGCTTATAGCACCACCCTTTGGACTAGATAGCTAATACTCTTACCACTGTCCTCTTACCTAGCGTCCATCTGACTCAAGTAGTATAGCTTGAGTACCTTATAGCCACTGTCCTCTTATAGCACCACCCTTTGGACTAGATAGCTAATACTCCAAAGGGTGGTGCTATAAGCCTTCTCAAGCTATACTACTTGAGTCAGATGGACGCTAGGTAAGAGGACAGTGGCGCCACTATCCTCTTACCTAGCGTCCATCTGACTCAAGTAGTATAGCTTGAGAAGGCGGCTTTTTTAGCCATAGCCCTGACCCCTGGCATTGTTAGACCGAAATAATTGCTTATTAGCATCCAACTTGGACTCTGAGAATTGCTCATCAAAATTCACGAGCCTCATCTATGATTAAAAGTAAACCGATGGATAAAACTTCACATTGTTTTGTTGGAAAAAAGGAAACAAGGAGCTCCTGACATAGAAAGTGTTACAAAGTAGTGAGGATAACTAGAGAAATGTTGATTTTCTTTTATTAAAAGAGATGAGATAGCTGACTAACTATATGTCATCTTAGCCCTTGCTATTTAAAGATATGAAAGTGATCTTCGAAATAGAGGACATTAGGGATTCACACATGTTAGTTTTCATTTGGCTTGTACTTTTTTTTAGAATAATGAGTTATTTTTTATCTTGACAAATTTTATTTGTTTAAGAGGAAAGTCCAGTTCTCATCCCCAACTCTTGACGAAGTTCATTTTTTTTCTAAAACTTCTTTTTTTCTAAAATAAACTCATGACTCTTAAAAAAGTCCATATACATTCTAACCCGAGAAAAAACGCTTATGTTGACAGCATGCGTAAAAAAGGAAACGAACCAAACAGGAACCGTATCTAGATTGCACTCGAGTCAAAATCCCACCCCAAACACCAAATCCTCAAACGTCGCCACACAAAGTCAGATAGTATCCTCGTTGACCCTCAAGGTCTTTCAACCATCCACACACGTGCTCTTAAATACCCCCATCTTGTCCGCATCTCACCTGCTCGTGCAAACCGATGTAACTTTAGTGACATCGTCGCACGTTAACCACAACTCGTCATTGATGCATTCCTCAAAGAAATCCCGTGGTTGATCCATGTCAGCTTCGAGAGGTGGTATACACCATAGTTTTTGTTTTTTGGATGGACCGGATGTGAATTGTTTTATGAGTTTCGGGTCACCAAACACAAGTTTAAGGGAAAAAAAAAAGGGAACTTCCTCAAGCGGACTTTCTTCGATTTCGTTTCGTGTACGCTCGGCCTATTCCACCGAGCCGAAATCCCATCCGCACATCAAATCTCCAAACCTCCCACATGAGTGTCTTGCTCGCACGAACCGATGTCATAGTCGGTGTCATCGTCGTGCTCCTTAGACCATGCACAAAAAGTGAATCATAACACTCTTTCTCCTGTCTTTGGTTCGGTTTGATACATAGCAGCTTGTTGCAAAATTAAAGCGAATCATAAAAAAAAAAGCGAACCAACAAGTTGATGCGGTTCCAATGAATCTATGTGGCAGGAGCAAGGTCATCGGCCCACTTGACAGTGAGAAAAGAAAGGAAAGATGGTGTAGTAAAATAACTTTGCATGTTGCATGCGACCTGCATGGATTCTCATCAAAACAATGTCTACATTGCAGCATTTACAAAGCGGTTCAATTCTCTAACAGTTTTTTCTTTGAACCGGCGTCACATAGTGCATGGTCTTAGAGGAATCCCACGGTCGATTCATGTTAGCTTCGAGACTTGAGAGGCAGCCCACATCATGGATTTTTCTCGGGATGGACTGGAGTTGAACTTTTTCAAAAAAGATTGAGGTACCACTAAAAAAAGAAGAAGATTGAGGTTCATTTTGGACGAAAGTCAACCTGTTGAAGCATTCAAGAACAGGATTTTCTTCGATTCGCAGAACAGGATTGACCTTTTTGGAAGCGGATGACGTGAAAACAACGCAGCAAACCTTCATCCGTCGGCAAAACAGTAACGGAAAGCTCACGGCTCCCGCCGTTGAAACGCGTGGGCGATGCTTCGTCCTCTTCCTCGCTTCGCTTAACGCGCGTCAGGATGGACGACGTGTCCGATCTTCTCGCAGGTCGCGTACTTGGGATGTGCATGGCCGGCGCTGTCCAACATAAAGACCACGGCCACACCTTTCCCCGTCCCAAACAAGTCGATCGACAACAGAAAGGCACAGAGAGAAGACCGCGTCCTTCCTCGCTTTGTCCGATTCCCAATTCCACCACCGAGTCATCCATCAACCCCCATGTCCGGCTACCCCTACGGCGGAGGCTATGGGGCCCCGCCGCCCTACGCCCCCTCCGCCCCGCCCTACGGCGACAAGCCCCCCAAGGACGGCAAGACCTCATCCTACGGCGCCCCGCCCCAGCACCAGTACGGCAGCGGCGGCGGATACGGTGCCCCAGCCCAGCCCTATGGCTCCGGCGGATACGGCGCACCGCCCTCCAGCCAGCCCCAGTCCTACGGCGGCGGCGGCGGCGGCGGCTACGGGGCACCGCCCTCCAGCCAGCCCCAGTCATACGGCGGCGGCGGCTACGGGGCCCCGCCCTCCGCGCAGCCCTACGGCGCCCCGCCTCCCGTGGCGGCGCCGTACGGCGGTGCTGGCGGCTACGGGAGCCCGTTCGCGGCGCTGGTGCCGTCGGCGTTCCCGCAGGGGACCGACCCCAACGTGGTGGCGTGCTTCCAGGCGGCGGACCGCGACGGCAGCGGGACCATCGACGACAAGGAGCTGCAGTCCGCGCTCTCCGGGTACAACCAGAGCTTCAGCCTCCGCACCGTCCACCTCCTCATGTACCTCTTCACCAACACCAACGTCCGCAGGATCGGTAACTCCCTCTATCCTTCCTACGCGCATCCTTCTTTTCTCCTCTGCTTTACCTGTCGCTGCGATCCTTGCAATTAAGAAGATATAAAAAAAATCCATGGATAAGGTTTCGGTAGAACAGTAGTAGACACTAGACAGCTTATAATTGGGCTCATCTTGTGATGTGGATTCCAGTCTGTGGGCATGTGACCTGCTGTTGGATTCAAATCATCAAAGGATGAGGTTGCTGTTGGGAATCATTGCAGCCGTTAGTTAGAACGTCAATGACTGACTTCTCATTGGAATTCCAACCATAAGTTTTTATGTGTTGTTGTGTGCACTCGATCACAGCAAATCACTAGCCACTAGCTGGTTGTTGTATTTTTCTATCCCAATGTGATAAAACATTGTTTTAAAGTAGGGTTGCTTTCTTAGAGCTGCATTTAAGTCCCTTATGAAAAAGAGAGCTGCATTTCCTGATACAAGTTCCTGTGAAATGTGGATTCTCTACATTGTTTTTGAGACGGTAAATTCTCTACGCCCAGTTTAACCTTGTTCATTAGGGGAATGCGATTTAATGGTGTTCTAAGGCACAACACTACATTCTAGACCACAAGCTACCATGTGGCGTAAAACAGATCGGTTTTGTAGGCGATATAAAATAACTAGACCCTTTGGTATCAGCAATTGAAAATGCATTTCTCGTGATTACCGCTGTTCTAGTTGTAATACCGACAAGTTTGAGGTCACTGGTGCACATACATATATTTATAATACTTGAAACAGTACGAGGTACTGCATATTGTCCTTCCGGAGGTAATAAAATCGATGATGATTAAAAAAAGAAAAGTAGTGATCTCTGAGGTGATAGAAATAGTATTTATAGCGTACGAGTGTCAGTTTATTGTACCTTTGAATGCCTTTCAAGTTAGACCTCAGTAAAGTTTATCTCAACCAGCAATTTATATGCAGGATGAATTCACCTAGTATGTAAGTCAACTGGGGTTTAGATCATTGTAACTACAGCACAGTTTCAATTTGTGATCTGATGCCTGTTTCCTTTTATGCATGGTTTTGGTAGTAAGTTATGCTTATATTCCTTTTTGAATTAGAAAAATTATCTGGTACTTGTTTTTTTCTTTGTTTGGGTGTTTTTCTTTTCTGTGTGAAGCTTGGACAATTAGTTCTGGACTACTTGACTGATCTAAACTCTAATATCAGTGCCACCTTTCATATACTGTTATCTATTTCAACTTTTTACATTGGCTTCTCTCATTTTTCTTATTTGTTCATGTGATTGTTCCAGGGCCCAAGGAGTTCACTTCTGTCTTTTACAGTCTTCAGAATTGGAGGGTGAGAGGCTACAGCTTCAAGTTTCATTTACTTATTTGTGGATAACTAATCAGCTTATCGAACGTACTTGTTAACCATGCGTGTGCGTTTCCCTTTGTTATTGTGCAGTCTATATTTGAGAGGTTTGACCGTGACCGAAGTGGTAAAATTGATGCATCAGAGCTGCGTGATGCTCTTCTCAGTCTTGGTTATTCAGTTTCTCCAACAGTGCTAGACTTGCTTGTGTCTAAATTCGACAAGACTGGGGGCATGAGCAAAGCAGTCGAATATGATAACTTTATTGAGTAAGATTACTCCTTCGATTTAATTTGGCTGATTGTTCCAAAATAAACAGTACAAGCTCTAATATTCAATCTGTTAAAACTTACTTAGATTCACTTTCTATTGTTTCTATGTGAAGACAAGTTCTATCCGTTCTCAGTTTTTTCTTCTCTTATTTGAGTTTGAAATTGGTGAAGTGCGCATTAGTGCAGTCTGATGTTGTTCAGGGACTTCAGCTTTATGTATTAATAAGATGATGCCCATGTTCACGTCCTAGCTCAATAATATTTAGGGACATCAGCTTTGCTTGTTAATATAATGGTGGAACCATAGATCTCCATGAACAGTCATGAATCAAGTGTCTATAACTTGTTGATCATTGTATTATGTCATTAAAACATTAACTCAAACTGTTGAGTTGGTTTCTTTCACTTTATGAATTAAAGACGTGTCCAACTGATGAAGTCTCGCTGAAAAATATATCTGCATCAATTGGACTCTTTATTTTGCTTAGTTTTCTGATGCAAAACTATTCTCATGCTTTAATACAATTCGAAAATTAGTTGGATCCTTCAGTTCGGCCTATAGCAGTCCTAACTTTTTCTTTGTTTATATATGTGCAGGTGTTGCCTTACAGTCAAGGTAATTCCACTATAATACTACACAAACAGGATGTTATGTAATGTACTGTACTGATTCGTTTCAAACACTTCTGTAGGGTCTGACTGAGAAGTTCAAGGAGAAGGACACGGCTTACTCGGGGTCTGCAACTTTCAGTTACGAGGCATTCATGTTGACCGTACTCCCTTTCATCATTGCGTGATGACGACGTTGTGTGTGTTGTCTTGCTTTGTGTTGAAATGTTTTTTCAACCGAGCTTTAGTTTCTCTGAATTTGAGTGATGTTGCTGCGTTGCTGATAAGATACTCTTGGAGATGGAGATTGGAAACTTGTATATGGTAGAGCCTGTGGATGGTTTGGAACTTTTGAAAATGCTGTCACATATGCTTGATCTCTCTAAACTGAAAATTGTCATTTTCCCGTGGTATTGGAATTTGATCGTACTTTTTCGTTCTTTTCTCAAAGTCGAGTTCAAACAACTTTATTTACATCATTCGCAAACAAAAACATCATTTACATCAATTGAACTTTGTTGGTATGCACTTACCAACCAAAATTACCTTATACCACATCCACATTAACCTATTTTGAAATTCTTTTATTATTGCTGCTAACATATAACAAAAAGCCTCACACTGTATTTAAATACATCCAGCAATATGATTCTTAAGCTAGTGTGTTGGATTGGACATTCCAAACCAACAAAAACAAATGAGTAACAGCACGGTGCATTCAGACTAGACCACAAATGGTATTAACAAAACTGGCAAAACTGAACCAAGAAAGTTAGTAGCGGTGCAACTGAGCTCAAAATACAAAAATGCAACCGTGATCCATCCTGAATTCTACAGGTAGCAAATATGGCACTTTATTCACTCACTCCTCTCCAGCTATATGTCATCAGGACCGTTGGCAAGCTGCTTGTAACCATTCGGAGTTGCAGAAATGTCACTCGATTTAACCGGTATGCACTTCAATATAGCTCCAATAATCAAGCTGATGGATCCTAGACCCACGCTTACTAACCAGAGCTGCCAACTGAGTGGAACTGTGCTGGCGAAAGTGCCGAGAAACTCGATGATCACCACTTGGAACACCACAGTCGCGGTCATGACTCCCATAAAGACCCAATTGCTCATGAGACCACGGAAAATGTTTATCTTCTCCATTTCCCTGCTGTTTACTTCGTTGAAAACCTAGTGCAACATTGTAATTAATATAAGTTCACCAGTTGAAACAGGGGATACACAATGATGACAATGACTAAATGGTGTCTTAACAATCCATTACTCACCTGGCAAAACACGAAGGAGTTGAATATGAGCGTATTGATAACGGTCTTAGAATCTGGACCGTTGATGTTCAGAAGTTTTTCGCCGCCGAACATGAGAACGCCAAGTATAGCCAACTGATATATACTTTGCCCAATGATGTTTCTCCACATGACCTTGGTAATGAAACTTTCCCCTCGCCCAACAGGCGGCCTCTTCATCATTTCATCATTTGGTGGCTCAGTTGCCAGAGCTAAAGCTCCTAATGTATCCATAATCATGTTCACCCACAGCAACTGCACAGCAGTGAGAGGAGCACTCCCTGTGATGCAAGAATGAACATCAATACCAGGAAGCATTCTATGAAAAAGAAACTAGCTTCAAATGAATACAATGATGTTTCTCAAACCTGTGATGCATGCTGAGACAAAGTTGATCACAAGAGCAACAATATTCACAGTCAACTGAAACTGCACAAACTTCTGGATGTTTATGTAAACCGCACGACCCCACCTTGCAACATTTATTATAGTTGTGAAATTGTCATCGAGCACTATGACATCGGCACTCTCCTTCGCAACCTGCAAAATTCCAATATATTATTACCACTTTCAAGGATCAACAAGAGTTACTCAAAGCAAAGTTTTTCAAAGTCAGTGTTCTAAAAGAAGCAAACGATTGCAGGATCCAGTAACAGGTTAGTGCAGTGAGAAAAGGAGAAATGAAAATGCTGGTGGATTCATTAGATGGTAAATTGTGTCAGGACACAGCAAGAAATTACTCCAACCGCTGAGACAAAAGAGAAAAATACAGGATAAGAATAAATAGGTTATCATTGCCAATCGCCATTTTGACATCTTACTTATGTCAGAATCAATATCAACATTCAGCTTAAACATCTAGCCTTTGCAATTTATACTATTTTTTACTAATGCTACTATAAGATAAAATTACATAAGAAAATAGTACCTCTGTGCCTGCAATGCCCATAGCAAGCCCAATATCTGCTTCGTGCAATGCAGGAGCATCATTTGTACCATCACCTGTCACAGCCACTACCTCTTGAAACATACCTCTCAAGTTCGTCACAAGCAAATGTTTGTCCAATGGTAATGAACGAGCCATGACCTGCCAAATGTTGATAAACGTTAGTTTTCTGAGGTTTTGGTACACTTGATAGACCGAGAAAGATGAAATCGACCTGAATTTTAGGTATTAAGTCCCTCATTTCTTCTGGGCTCTTGTTACGGAAATCTGGTCCTTCTATTGCTATACCATCATCAGTCAATATGCCACACTCTTTGGCTATAGCTTTGGCTGTATTGATATTATCACCAGTCACCATTCTCACAGTGATACCGGCAGTTATACAGCTCTGAACAGCTTCCTTAACTCCAGGGCGCACAGGGTCCTTGATGCCAAATATGATCATCAGAGTAAAACCACTAGGAGGACTATCTGCATTCTCGTCAAAATCATCCACATCCTTAAACGCCAGGCACAATGTCCTTAAAGCATCACAAGCAAACGAGTAGATAGTATCCATGATGTCCTTTCTCCGAGCATCTGATAAGGGAATAACATCTCCATCTTGATCAATCACCTTGTCACACATGTCAACAATAATTTCTGATGCACCTTTGCAGAACCAACGGTATGTGCCACCAGGTAAAGAAACCAATACTGCCATCTTCTTCTTGACCGAATTGAAAGGCTCAACCTTAATCTTGGTGCAGCTCCTATCCTCAGCATCACTATATCCTTGCAAGCTCAAGCCATACTCAAATATTGCTATTTCTGTTGGGGTGCCCAAAACAGTTTGTTTATCATCATTTCCTTTGACCACCTCTGCACTAGTGTTCTCAAAAATTCCCTGCAAAAGTAGGCTCCATGCGCTTGCAGAAATCGCAGAATTAAGATCTTCGAACTATTATTACCTGCAACTGACTTTAAAAGCTCAGCTATCCAAATTTTGTCAACCACCATATGGTTGGTAGTCAGAGTTCCCGTTTTGTCTGTGCAAATTGTACCAGCAGATCCCATTGTTTCACATGCCGCAAGGTGTCTAACAAGCGCTTTGTCATTCATTAACTTCTTCATTGCAAATGCGAGGCTCAAAGTAACAGCCAACGGCAACCCTTCGGGAACAGCAACAACAATAATAGTGACCGCTGTCGCAAAGTAGTTTACTATAGTCAATGCGTCGGTAGAATACCATTTGGACAAACCAACTGTTGTACCTTTTTCAATAAGGAATCTAGCCATCAGGACTAAGAATGTTAGTGTGGCAAATACCAGGCCAATCTTTCCTATAATGGTCGCAACTCCATTTAACTTAACCTGCAATGGTGTCTCGTCTTCTCCTCCCTCACTCAAAGTACTCATCAGCCTTCCCCATTCTGTGCGCATACCGACAGCAGTTACTATCATTTTAGCAGAACCATCTTGCACTTTAGTTCCTGCCAAGATGAATGGTTTATCTTGAGTAGTATACACTGGCTCGCTCTCACCTGATAAGCTGGATTCATCAATCAAAAGGGAGTATCCATGTATAAACAGTCCGTCAGCAGGTACTTGGTCTCCAATCGATAAATGCACAATATCACCAACTACCAAGTCATGTATCGAGATCTTTTGTCGACCGCCATCTCTTGTTACATGGATAAATATGTTTTTCTTTTCATTATCTAGCTCCTTAAACTGGAGTGATTGCTTATAGTCACTGGCAGCAGTAACCATCACAACTAAGAGAATGCTGAGTATTATCCCCAAGCCATCATACATGCCCTTGGGCCAACCTTCAGATGCCAGGCCAACTACAACAGATAACAAAGCACAGACCATCAGAATTATAAGGGTCGTGTCCTGCAATGCATCCCAAACAAAACTCCAGAAACTTCTTGAAGGTTTTTCAGCGTAGCGATTGACACCATAGATGCTTTGTCTTGTATCCAAGTCAGTAGCACATACTCCATGGTCGAATGTTGAACGAACTTTTTTGGATATCCCATCTACACCACCATGCATCTTTAAAGCTTTCAAGTCATGCTTGCTTGTTATTGATGACAGTTCTTCGGATTGATAGAAAACCGAGCTTTGATTATATCCTCTGTTAGCTGGTACTCGTTCTTCTTGGCACCTTTAGCATAGAAAGATACACAAGTAAAATAGAGTTACTTATGAGACAAGGGGAACAATGACATAAAAGTGTATCACTAGACTTATACCGCCAATGAAAGTGATTGCAGCCTGCTGCACATAGAGGGCAACCCGAATTTTTTCCTGGAAAATAAACAACGAACAAGGGAAAAAATTACTGGTTACATCCAAGATATAGGTTATTTCTGCATGTAGGATACAATCACAAAGTTGCAATGCTGTAGTCAGTGTGCAACGCCAATACTAGTCTTTTACTTATCGAAATGAAAACATTTATTAGACCAAATCCCTTTAGATGGCAACAATAAATATCAGTAGGGTGAAAATAAGATAAAGACAATTCCTCAAAAAAATAAGATAAAGATGCTAAACATGGAAGTTTTTTCCTCAAGATGACACACGTGTTCCAGAAAAAAGTAGTTCCGAAGATTTCTAATACAATTAATGATGTCATTTTTATCCTGCACTTAAGTTATGTCGAGGTCCACGTTTACTATTTAATTTTTTATTTTCGAAAACTGTAGTGGAGGCCTGATAGTACATAGATTTTATTCAAGTAAAAGGGATTTTTTAGGAAATGCTGATAATATTTATTTAATGTTGCCAGAAACACCTGCATCATCCTAGGTCATTTGTTTTTCATTTAAATACATATACATTCACTACTTTCAGTGATATGCAGAGATGAGCCAAAGAAATAACTGTTTGCTTAAATGGTCTGACAGGGAGGTATGAACGTTTTAGAAGAAAGCAAATACACTGATTGGTAGAATGAGATGCCTGCAATTTTCTGGCATCATTGTGAAAAAAGAAGAGAGTTAACCGGTAGAGCATGAAGGATTACATCCACATCAAGACTATTAGCAAGACAGTTAATTGACACGCGTCTAGGTTTGAAAAAGAATGCCAAGCATCTCTAAGAAGAATAACAGCCTACCAAACTAGTTGGCAGGCTGATTGGTATTTCTTTCAAGACTTGATGGTCGTCTAAGAAAAAGTAGCCAAAAGATTTTGTTATCTGTACCTAAATTATTCTCTACTCTAGGAAGTGGAAACTAACTCCCTAGTGACTACAAAGATTCTCAACTTTACAGTTACATGGTTTGGAATGCATGTGCCTGTTGTCCAAAGCAATACAATACAGGAGTGCATGCCACATAGGTCCTCCACCTTTATGGATGTACTTAAACTATATCAACCAATCATCCCTTCATTCAAATGTCTTAATCAAGTATGCTACATCAGCTAATTTTCAAATAGGTCTTATTTAGCAACCAAATAGTTCACGATAAAATGGCCAAAACACAAAAACAGCTGTGGAAAATAATTATAAAATGAAAATGGCCAAAACACAAGAACAGAATTGAAAAACAACAATAAGATTATAAAAATGAAAAAAGGAAGACGAAGTGAAAACAAAGCAAAAGATTACTGGAACACATATTTAAAAATTAAGAAAAAAAAATGGAAATAACAGTTTGCTTCCCATGTTATCTAGAGATTCTAATATATCTGGTCATCCAGTTGGTGACCTATTTTTATTTTATTTTATGTCCCCATTCCTTTCATCATGCATGACGCGTAATTTCAGATGGTCTTTGTTTCATACGTTGGTGTTGTTCTGTCTTGACATTTTGCCACTATCGTAGTACATATTTTCATGAAGTCATTTCTCTTGCCACGCTTTCCTCATATACTCTTTTCTTTTACATTGCCCATTACCGAAGTATGTGATTTACAATTTTAACCGCAATCAAGCCGGCCAGAGTGGGGTTGATTTTGGAACATAGTACAGAAGAGGCAACCAAGAGAACACATGGCAATATGGCATTGATCTAGTATGAACTTGGGACATAATGCCAGATTCTCCAAAGCAAATAAACAGTGAAACAATAAAAGCCAACATAAATGCTAGAGGAGCCAATTAAGTTATGATCTCCAATTCGGCATTTGCACGAGATGGTGACAAGAGGATGGGGCACCATTGTCAGAAGATGGGATAAGGTCTGCCTTTTGAAGTTTGGACGGGACTCGTCACAAGGCTGCTGCTTCGCGGAAGCTTCCCCGTGAGAGGGACGATCGCAGTCAGCTTGGCCGCCCAGAGAGCCGAGACCAAGGACGGGAGGGTCAAGTCAACATGATACGGACACAGGGTGCCCACTTGGCCACTACCAAACAGGCTTGCCATAACAGCAAAAACATGCTGATTTTGTATTCTTTCTAACTGTTCATTTCAATGGGCGTTACTGTACTTGGCATGTATGTAGAGGAAACTGATCTGGGAAGGTTCGTAATACTGATGGCAACACCGCAAAGCTAATACTGCAAAATGTTACTACTCCCTCCGTGTCAAAATATAAGTCGCACTAGTCACTTACCACACACATGTATGTAGACATGTTTTAGTGCAAGATTCACTAGTCACGTGTGTGGTAAGTGACTAGTGCGACTTATATTTTGATACGGAGGGAGTACTAAACACGGTGCATCCAGCTGGAAGAGATCAAGCAACCGACTGGGCACGAGATTTGAAACGGTAGAGCAGTAGTAAGTCAAGGAGAGATGAGATCGAGCTTGTTGAAGTTGAGCAGTGCGTGGGTGGATGGATCGTAAGATGGTGTGCAGTGCAAATACCTGGACGGAGCGGCGCTTGGCGTGGTCCTGCTGGCGCTGGTCGAGGTCGGGCACGTGGCGGAAGCGGCGGCGTCGGTTCTTGACGAGGGTGCCGACGGCGGAGCGCCACCGCCGCTGCGCCTCGTCCGAGGGGTTCTTGGACGGGACGTCGAAGTTCTCCAGCAGGTACTTCTCCATCACGGCCGCACCACCACTGCTGCCGCCCGGACCGGAGGAAGATGAGGAGCGGGGTTCGTGTCGATCGTGAGCACTACTTGGCCCTGCCTCCCTCCCTCCCCTAGCTAGCGATGGGTTCGAGAATGGCAGGACTAAAGAAATGAGGACATGGCCAGTTGCCGCCCTTGTTTATTGGCTCGCAGATTCAGCGAAAGCCACTGGGGAAATGGCCGTTCTTGTTTACAGGCGCTCCTTTCCCACCACCCCGTGGGTTTCCATGGAGTATTTTTTTTCTGGACGAACATGACGGGTCCCGCTTCCTGTGTGGCCGCGTTGATCCCGCGTGGACTTTTTCTGAGAAGTTGTATTCGTGGTTACCACTTACCAGTACTTTTCTGTGAGGAAACTAGGGCTGGACCTGAAACTCGAGGCTCGGCTCGGGCTCGGCTCGGCTCGAAGGTGGTGCAAGCCAAGGCTTGACCTCCCGGACAAGGCTCGAGGCTCGACGAGCCGGCTCGGTGAAGCTCGCAAGCCGGCTCGAATGCTCGATGAAATAAAAAAAATTGACATGGTCTTTGCCAAAAATGTAACACTTGGCAATTGTAATCAGCAAGAGAGTATGGATATATAACAGTGGCATGAACTAAACAACAGTGGCATCAATGACAAGTCGATCACACAAAGACATGTCAAATAAGATGGAATCGAAACAAGGCAACAAACAATAGTCTCATACATCACAAACAATAGTCTCATACATCACAAACACAAGTGCACTTAGTTCAACAAATAGAACATGACATGAGTTGTAGCTCGATCAAAACACAAGTCTTAAAAATTTAACATAAAGTTCAACCACAAAAGGACCATTGCGCCATCATTTCATCTTCTTGTCGGCGCTTGTCACTTGTTAGAGGCCTGAAAGTGAACGGACTACTGTGAGGACGCCGAGGATTGCAATCTTATAAGAGTGAAGAAAAGGATCTGTGTAGTTGTGCAGCGAATAATGCTTCAACAGAAAATATGGCGTCCTTCAAGAACAATATCTTGATAATGTGATAAGTTAAATTTCAGGTTTCGAGAAAAGAACAATGCTAAATATCTGATTCCCATTCAACCAAGAGCTCTAGGTCCTTACTGAGGTTTGTGAGACTTAAGTTGCCGAGGTTTCGACCCCGATAAGGAGATCTGTGCAGTTGACTAGTTGTGCAGAAAATAATACCTCAAAAAAAAATACATGGCATATTTCAAGAAACAATGACTTTACTAGGATCCTTACACTGTCCGTATCTCACAAATGCAAACTACAATGCTAGGTACCCAATTTCCATCGTATTAATAACTCTATTTCCTCAAATCAAATAAAACAATCATTTTTTGTTTATTAGCCATTTCAACATTGTTCTATATGGACTTCCGAAGTCAATGGCTGTCGCTGACAGTATCAGTCAGCTGCTTCCGAATAACCTAGTTTAGTCCTCGCAACAGCCGTCAAATTCAATCCCTTGTCAAGCCTGAAGAACAGCCCACAAGGAACAAATTTCAGAGAAGTTGAGAACCATGCAAACAATCGTCTAGCATAATGAAATTATTATTAACCGGTTCAATTGCTTGCAGCGACTAGTAAAACAAACCCTTGCCCAATAATGTCGACAGGACAGAGGAGCACGACTCACTATACCACTGACTCTGTCTGCAACGATCAGGTCAGGACAGGAATCAGGAATGGATGAAGGGGTTTCACCTGGAAGCGGCACATGTAGTGGTCTTCGCCGCACAAGGCCCTGATGGCCTAGAGTGGAGTCCCTTCGGCCCGACGCGGGTGGTACACCACGCTGAGGTTGACGAGTGCCCGCACGAGGTCCGGCTACGGATCCTTGCTGGCTGCTGCCGGAAAACCGCCGGCCGCCACTGTCCACTGGAAGCACGGCGACGGCTCCGCGCGGCGCGCGCGTCCAGGCGACGGCTGACCTTGAACGGCTCCACTGCCCAGGCTAGCTACGTGGGGAGGCGATTCAGGCGACGATCCATGGGAGGCGGTCAGGCGGACGGCGGTGATGGCGGCCGGCGTCGGCAGCGGTGGTGGTGGCGGCCGGCGGCGGGGTAACCCTAGGGAGCGAGCGCGAAGGAGAGACAGAGCCGAAGGAGAGAAAGAGCACGGGCACGATGCTCTCTATGGGGTCAACGCAGCTCGGCTCGCTCGCGTATTTGATCGATTCATGTATTAAAAAAAAATTTGCTGCGGCTCGCGAGCCGGCTCGGCTCGGCCTCGAGCCTGACGAGCCGAGCCACGAGCCTACTTTATGCTAATTTTTCAGGGGCAAGCCGAGCCAGGCTCGGCTCGTGTTTTCCCGAGCCTGACCGAGACGAGCCTCGAGCCGGCTCGGCTCGGCTCGATTCCAGCCCTAGAGGAAACCACCTCTACTTCTCTATTACCCGGACCAGACGCCCTTTTGCGACCAAGAAAACTCTTTGCCGTGTCCGCAAGGGATGGCCAACTGCGACTGTGAGCAGTATCACCTCACCGCCGGCGTACTAGGAAATCACCCAGAGGACACCGGGTCAGTGGAAGGGGGTGGTTAGCCGCCGGCTGCGCCGGTGACAAAGTCCACCAGGGCTGGCAGGACAACTTGGAGGGAGGACATACTCTTCCGTAACATGGACTTAATTAGCCACATATCACGTGTGCACGTGTATCATTTTTCACGTGTATGCAGCCTAAATACATGCTACTCGCTCCGATTCGTTTAAAGTGTCACGAGAAAATAACCTTGTAGGCACAAGTCTGCGATTCACCAGTTCGAAAAGGAAACTTGGAGCTCTCTATGCAGAGCAACAAGTTTATGTTTCAGTCCTAGCAATCTAGCATTTACCTATAGGAAAGGTAAGTGGTAAAAATGCGCGCAAGATCGATTAATTTAAGGTTTCCTATGTTATGTGATTTCCCCTTACAAACTATGATTTTTTCTTGTAAGCTTGTAGAATTATGTTTTGCTCAGTTGTCCTCATGAGTATTCAAAATGGTTTGCTTGTTCTTAAGTTAAGTCTTTAGGACCCCTGTTTCGATAATAGGACGTAGGTATCTCAGTACAAATTGTGTAGAACACTAAGATTGCTACCAAGATCCCATCATTGCACAAACAGTGGATGATTGGGTCTAGATTGTAACATATCACGGATGTGTCCTTGTAGTTGTGTAATGCTGCCAAGGTTCCTTGTAGTATTTTGTTACGGTCAGATGTTCATGCTTAAAGGAAAATCCTGGTGTAAAGACAAGCGAAGGACAACCACCACAATGAGTTATACATTACAGATCAACCTAATATAATATTCATGCCCCTATTGCAACGCACGGGCAGTTAACTAGTAAGTTTATAACGGTGGCCAAGTTATGGGCCCAGCTCCGGAGACGACACTCGTCCGCTCGGGGGGGGGGGGGGGGGGGGGGGGGGTGATATACGGCGCTCGTTAGCGTCGCTGAACGCTAACGACGCCTACATGGTTCGTTCGTGGGCCGGCCCACTTTTCCGCGCGAGCAACTTTTCAGCTCGTGGCAGCCTGTCGCGCGCGGAAAAACAATTATTGCATTGTCTAGGATTCGAACTAGCTACCGCTTGCATGCATGCGGACTGCACTAGCCAACTAGTACATACAATGCTTGTGTCAATCAAGTTCACTAATGTATTTAATACCTTAACTTTTTTGACAGATTATTAATATTTCTTTCCTGTTCTACTTTTAATAAACCGGCAATTGGGAACCATTATAAATTCGGAACCATTTTCAAAGTGGACCATTTTTAATTTGGAACCATTTTAAAATCGAAACCATTTTAAGATTTGGAACCATTTTAAAAAATGAACAATTTCCAAATGTGGAACCATTTTAAATTCGGAACCATTTCCAAAATGGAACCATTTTAAAAATTGGAACCACTTTCAAATTTGGAACCATTTTCAAAAATGAACAATTTTAAAATTTGGAACCACTTTCAAAATGGAACCGTTTTCAAAAATGAATAATTTTCAAATTTGGAGCCATTTTCAAAATGGAACCAATTTTTTATTTGGAACCATTTTCAAAATGGAACCATTTCAAAAAATGAACAAATTCCAAATTTGGAACCATTTTAAATTCAGAACCATTTTTAAGTTTGGACCCATTTTCAAAATGGAACCATTTTTAAATTTGGAACTGTTTTAAAAAAGAACAGTTTGGAACCATTTTCAAAATCAGAACCATTTTCAAATTTGGAACCATTATTTTCATTCGGAACCATTTCAAAGATCGGAACCATTTGTTCGGTTCGGAACCATTTTTTCGGTTCGGCACCATTTTCAAAAAGGAACCATTTTTTCGGTTCGAAACCATTTTCAAAAAAATCGGAACCATTTTAAAAAAGCAACCATTTTCGGAAAATCGGAACCATTTTAAAAAATCGGAACCATTTTTTTCATTCGGAACATATTCAAAAATCGAAACCATTTTTTCGGTTCGAAACCATTTTAAAAAACAAACCATTTTCAAAAAATCAGAACCATTTTTTAAATGGAACCGTTTTAAAAATGGAACCATTTTAAAATTTGGAGCCATTTTAAATTTGGAACCATTTTTAAATTTGGAACTATTTTTAAATTTGGAACCATTTTAAATTTGGAACCATTTTCAAAATGGAACCATTTCAAAAAATGAACAATTTCCAAATATGAACATTTTTAAAATTTGAACATTTTCAAAAATGAAAATTCAAAATAAAGAAATAATATCTAATAAGAAAACTGAAAAGAAGAAAGAAAAAAGAAACAGCCAAAAAATAAAAATAAAAAGAAACAGGAAAAAACGAAATTTGTTCATATTTGAAAATTATTCATTTTTTTGAAATGGTTTCATTTTGAAAATGGTTTCAAATTTAAATGGAACCGTTTTAAAAAATGAACAATTTCAAAATTTGGAACCATTTTTTAATTTGGAACTATTTTTATATTTGGAACCATTTTTAAATTTGGAACCGTTTTAAATTTGGAACCATTTTCAAAATGGAACCATTTCAAAAAAATAATTTTCAAATTTGGAAACATTTTAAAAAATTAAACAATTTTCAGAAAACAATTTTGAAAAGAACGAAAAACAATAATAAAAGGAAACGAAAACAAAACAGAAAAAAAAGTAACGAAAAAGAAAAATAGAAACAGAAAAGAAACGAAAAAGAAAAAAATGAAAAAAAAGTAAAGCCGCCCGATGGGCCGGCCCGCTAGCAGCTCCCCCGTGAGCGGCGCGGCCGTTTCGCGCCGCTAACGGGCAGCATATAGGGTTTGCCGCTCGGCGTGACGGGTGCGGCGCGGGCATAGACTTCAGCTGCGCTAGGCAATCCGACGTACGCGACGAGCCTCGCCGTGGCGCATTGCGGCCGACACACGTGCACATGTTGATGGGCTGGCCGGACAGAGAGCGAGGGTGTGAGCGTCCAGCCCATGGAGTTGGTGGGCCAGGCAACGATTTGTGTTGACTAAGCCACTACGGATGGACGGACGTGCTGGTTTTGTTAGCATTGGAGACGGGGAAAAACGAAACAAGATTTCGAACAATGCTAAATCTTGACATTATCTACAACTAGAAATTTTGTTTTCAACTTTAAGAGACATAAAATTGCAGATTTCGAATTTTACAAAAACCAAGCTACATGTAGCTCGGCGCTGCACTCTTGATACACACTAGTATCAAATCTCTCTTGATACACACTAGTATCAAATCTCGATCTCGTGTATTGACATACTCTTGTGTGGTGAGAGGTGGACTTCGCGCGATGTGTGCGTGGTCCAAGTGACTGGCTTCGTTTCGGCGGTCATTTTTTTTTTAAGAATACACCATGGAAAAGCGTATCATTTTCATAGATAGAAAGGCAAAGCGGCCGTTACAATGCCCGTAGGGCTTACAAATACAAGAGAGACCGAAAGAGTAAAATGCGCTCTCACCTACACATTCTACTAAAAAACAGTCCTCTCAAGAACCTCACGGGAACTACTCCTGTGATCCTGTCCTGTCCCATGGTTGCCTCAAAGGCCAGCGACCAAGTTTGGAAGAAGAACAGTGTGGATTTATTAATTATCATGCAGGGGCGTCCGCCTAGCCGGCTGTTATTATGGCGTACGCCTGAAACAGTGACACGCACGACAAAAATACTTGTCGTACAATTGAATTGTCACTGTCAAAAAAAAATACTTGTCGTACAATTGATGCAGAGGGAGTGTTTTTTTAATCCTTCGCCAAAGCAAGTAAAGTGCATTTTTGGCTATGGGTGGAACCCCCGGGCAATGGTCAGCCCAGTAGAGATGCAATGCAACCGGTGGAAGGCTCAGGGAGCCCCTATGTATCACCTTCTGCGAGCTGGAAGGTTCGGATCGCCTTCACGGAGCGCCTCGCTCGCTCAACATGGGCCTACGCACTGCCCAGCACCAACGGAGGAACAATGCTCGCTCCAACGACTCGCCTGCACGGCACCGGACGGGCCACGCAGCAGCACTGTTCATGAACAGTGATGTTCCATTTGTGTGAACAGTGCTCGAGCACTGTTTACTCACGAACAGTTCCTTTTTTTCTTTTTTTTTTTTTGCCGTTTTTGCGCTCTGTCCGATCTAGATCAAACGACCCTCCTTTTCATAATAATATATACACGAAATATATGCGCGTCGACAAGTAGGTTCCATTCTCGTGATCGGTTTCAAGTTTGGTCGATTCTAACTACTTAATTTTGGATCCAAATTCACAAAAACATTTGACAAATTTTCTCAAATTCGTCAGACTCACCTACCCGTTTCAATTTTCCTTCCACGAGTAAATGAATATCACTCTTCAAAACAACTTTCATGTTATAACCTTTTTATTTTAACGGACATATACATATTTCTCTCTAATCTTCAAATTCGCTCTATTTTAGGCTGTGAAAAAAAGATTCGGACATATTTCAAAATTCGTTCGTTCTTTTTCTTTTAAAATCGGAACCATTTTAAAATGAAAATTTTCAAAATCGGAACCATTTTCAAAAAGAACCTTTTTTCTAAAAATGGAACAATTTTAAAATCGAACATTTTTAAAAATCATAACCATTTTAGAAACTTTTAACCATTTTCAAATATCGGAACCATTTTTCAAAAAGGAACCATTTTCTAAACTCGGAACCATTTTTAAAAGGAACCATTTTAAAAATCGGAACCATTTTCAAAAAAGGAACCATTTTCGGTTGGGAACCATTTTCAAAAAGGAACCATTTTTAAAAAATCGGAACCATTTTTAAATCGGAACCATTTTTTAAATAGGAACCATTTTCACAATTGGGAACCATTTTCAAAAACCAGAACCCTTTTTAAATCGAACCATTTTCAAAAAAGCGAAACCATTTTAAAAAAGGAACCATTTTTAAAAATCACAAACATTTTTTCATTCGGAACCATTTTATAAAAATCGGAACCATTTTTTCGTTTCAGAACCATTTTTAAAAATCGGAACCATTATTTTGGTTCGGAACCATTTTTCAAAAAGGAACCATTTAAAAATGATCCATTTTCGAAAGCCGGAACCATTTTCAAAAGGAACCATTTTTGAAAAATCGGAACCATTTTTCATTCGGAACCATTTTTTAAAAATCGGAACCATTTTTTGGTTCGGAACCATTTTTCAAAAAGGAACCATTTTTTCATTCGGAACCATTTTCAAAAAGGAACCATTTTTTAAAAAACGGAACCATTTTCAAAAAGGAACCATTTTCAGTTCGGAACCATTTTAAAAAAGGAACCATTTTTTCATTCGGAACCATTTTAAAAAAGGAACCATTTTTTCGGTTTCGAACCATTTTCAAAAAGGAACCATTTTTTAATTCGGAACCATTTTCAAAAAATCAGAACCATTTTTTTGGTTCGGAACCATTTTTCAAAAAGTAACCATTTTCAAAAAGGAACCATTTTTAATTCGGAACCATTTTCAAAAATAGGAAACATTTTTTTCGGTTCGGAACCATTTTTCAAAAAGGAACCATTTTAAAAAAGGAACTATTTTCGAAAAATCAGAACAAATTTTTTTCATTCGAAACCATTTTTTCGGTTCGGAACCATTTTCAAAAGGAACCATTTTTTTGGTTCGGAACCATTTACAAAAATGAACCATTTAAAAAAAACCATTTTCGAAAATCGAAACCATTTTTTAAAAATAATTATTTTACAAAATATGAACCATTTTCAAAATTAAGCGAAAATTAAAACATAAAAAGGAAAAAGGAAAAGGTGAAACAAAAAACGGAAAACAAAAAATAAAACCGAAAAAGAAAACATAAAAACAAAACGGGAAAAGAAAAAGAAAACGAAAAAAGAAAATGAATCAAAATAGGAAAGAATAAAAGGTAGGATAAAGAAAGGAATGCACAACATCCACTGTGGCCTATTGGTAGTGGTTGTGCACTGGAAGTCTGGAACCGCGTCCGTCGATGCTGAGTTCGAATCCTGCTCCCTCCGTTCTCCTCTAGTTTTCTTCCTTTTATCGTTACATTCACATACTAAACGGGCCGGCCCATCTGGGAATATATGCAGGCGAGTCGGAACTGTAGCTCGCAGAAGGCGATGAATAGGGATTTCGGGAGGCTCAGACCCCATTTGCGACCTACGATTTGGACAGAATGGCTCTTCCATAGGAATATGAAGCCCATTTGGAACAAAGAATTTCTTATAAATTTCACAGGAATTAAATCATATAGAAAAAAACTATGACGGCTCTTGGACTGTAGGATATGCTTTGAACATTCCTACTGGGATCCTTCATTTCCTTTTATCTTTGTGGAGGATTATAAGCATTTGCACATACTTCACTTTTTCACCTTTTTTGAGAAATCCAAGGCAACATACGTCTTCATCTCTCCTCTTCTCCATCTCATGAACAAAAAGATTCACAACAACTATGTTGTACAATTTCCGTGTTTTAGATTCATGTATGAATCCACGAGACATGACATCAATTCATGTAAATTTTCCTCTACCACATTCATGATAAATAACATGAGTAAGGTCGGTTTAAACCCCGAGTTTATAGAGGTAGTTGGAATCGAACACTAAACTCTAAATCTTCAAAATTAGCACTTTGAACTTATATATCCGCATTTCCCCTTCCGCAACGAGATGGGTCCACGAAAGGCCGCACGTACCATAGGTTAGGGTTACCTACTCGAGGCGTCTCGAATTACGATCGGATTTCCGTCCCTCTACCATAGATAAACTGATCTTACGGAATTCATAAGGATCCATCCAGTTTCTCAGTCTCCCCATCGAAAGAGAAACCCTCGTTGACGTGAATGTGTTCATCAACGACTGTTGTGGGCAATGGTGGATATGAGAGAGAATTATAAGGATAGTTCGGTAAACCTGAATAAGACGGATGATGTGAATGTGATGTTGCGCAAGATGTAGATAATGGAAGATGATTTCGATGACACAGAGTGTGGCATGTCGGCCTCACACTGTCACACATGAGGAGGAACATGAACTAAACATGTAGGCCCTCTTTGGATTGTAGGATTTTTGTAGAAATTTTGGAGGGTTTGAATCCTATGGATTTTTTCCTTTGGAAGCCCTTTTGACCAAAGGATTAGGGCCATCAAATTCCTATGGAATCTATTCCTATGCCTCCCATTCCATAAGATTCTCAACATGAGCTCAAACCTCATTTTAATTTTCGTACGTGAAATCCAATGCAGTTCCACTCTATCTATCTCTACTCTCTCTCATGAATGGTTCAAAATTCATGTGTTCACTTCCTGTGCAACATCCAAAGTCAGCCACTACAAAATTTTGTTTTTCATTATGCGTTTTTCCTATTCCTACGTTTTTTGAAATCATGTCCAAAGAAGCCCGTAACGTTGGAGCAGGAATGTACTAGGAGATCTCGAGAAGAGAATAAAAAAGATAAAACAAGAGTTGGAGTGTTGGAGAAGGAAGAGTATAGGACCGGAGCAGGTGCGGAAGGAAGTTGTTCTTTGGTTCAAGCTGAGTAGATTAGAAGATCAAAGGGAGATTCATTGGAAGCAAAGGGCTCATGCACATTGGATGAAAGGGGGTGATCGCAATACAAAATATTTCCACTCTTTCGCTTCTGAGAGAAAGAAATTGAACCGGATCACAAAACTGAAGAAGGGGGATGGCAGTGTTGTGGAGGATGAGGAGGCCATGAAAGAAGTGGCTACTAATTATTTTTTTAAACTCTTTACTTCCTCTACAGACACTCGTATGGATGAACTCCTAGATCGTATTGATTCCAGAGTTACAACGAGATGAACGCTGACATGGATATACCTTTCGGGTACCCTACCATGAGGGTACCTGGTGCATATCGACTAGGCCCAACTATCAAGAGCCTACATGAAGCCCATAAAGGAAGGCCCAAGAAAACGGAGTATCCTCCAAGTTAGACGAAGCCATAGTCGGTTTAGACTTTCCTTACTTGTAAATCTGAGTCGGTTGCGAACTCCCGAGACCCAGCCTATTATATAAAGGTGGGAGGGCCGCCGATCAGGGGACACACAATACTCGAACCACCAAAACCCTAGAGAGATCGACATCTCGCCGGACTCTATTGTAGCTCGCATATACCCTCATATCAATACCAGACAAGCAGGAAGTAGGGTGTTACTCTCCGGAGGCCTGAACCTGGGTAAAATCCCTGCTTTTGCTTGTCAGCCGACGAAACTACCAGCTCTACCACGTTCTCTCCCCCGTAATCTCAACCCTAGGTCCTTAACCATGGGATTTGATGAGTTAACCCCTCATCAATTGGCGCCGTCTGTGGGAAAGAAAGTGCTGGACTCGAGGTTTCGCCGGTTCCATCGGAAAACGGTGACTCGCCGATCGCATCTACGAACGGCAACTCGCCGACTGCATCGACAAACCACAACTCGCCGACTCAGTCGACATACGGCAACTCGCCGACTCGCTCGAAAATTGGCAGCCGCCAACTTCACCAACAAAAGGCACATTTGATCCGCACTCGCCAGAAGTCCGAGAGATGTTCGCTAGTCTCGAGTCAGGTTTGGATTTAACTGTTGGAGCATTCAATTTTTTCGTAAACAAGTTTGGTACGCAGGACTTGACAGATCCACGACAACTCGCGACTGCCGCACCCGAGGCTCCATCGACTGCGTCCGTCCCATTGTCGATTCTCGAAGCCTGCTCATCTGCAACAACCATGTCGACTCGAGAGATCAACGAGTACATAGCAAAAGAACTACAAGGTGAGGAAGCTGAATCAGCGTACCGCAAAAACGATCTCGAGCTCGATTTTCCACTCGATGACACCCTCGACTACGGATCTCCCTCGACGACTTCGACGAACCCGAAAATCATAACGACAACAACGTCGACTCTGAGATCTGCACCAACAACAAACTCGACTCCGAGGTCCACAACGGTTTTGCTGACGCCGAGATGAGCATAGACGATGAACGCATCGACAACGAGATCGTCCAGACGGACCACTCGACGGGCATACCGACTCCGACATGAGCCTTGATGAAGACGTCGAGTCCATGACAGGAATTGGCAGCACATGCACGTACCGCGGGTCATCCCCCATCAGGTTTACGTTGCCATCAACGGAGAATCATCTGAAGCCGCAGCCTCCGCAGGCCTACAGAATTCCCATGCACGGTAACTATGCCGGATGGGGTCACAACTCTGACAATTACTGCTGAGATGGCAGCAAAAGCAGACAAAGTCATTAAGGAGTGCACAATGATGCCAGCAGACGCAACTCCAAAGAGACGTTGACCTTCCAGTACTTCAACTGGCAGGAATCACTTCGCCTGCAAAACATCAGAGCAACACTCGAGGAGCGCAAAAGGCAAGCCAGCATCTCGAGCGCACGAAGAAGACAACTATCACTTAGCTCCACAGGGCGGGCGAGCCCAAGAGGCAGATCGAGGCTGGCACGCCTCCCGGAAGATGAGAGGGAGGCAATTACTCGCAACCTAGGCTTGTCATTCATGACACACGACGACGAAGGAATCCCAGTACCCAAAACAGCTGCGGGTGCTCTTTTCTCTGTGGGTGCTTACCTCAAAGCAATGCAGCCTCCGGCGGACGATCCCAACGCAGCCCTGCATCGCCAACAGCTCAAATCACTGGCCCTAGCGGTGAAGGCCATACATCCGGATGCAAAACTCCAGGAGGGAGTCGAGATCGCAACATAGTCAGCTCGCGACAGGCAGCACACGATCGTAGTGGTCGCAGTCACCACTCGGAGGAAACAAGGAAAGGCACACGCCGACACAGGTCCAGCAGAAGCAGATCTCGAAGGTCTTCCAGTAGCGACTCATATTCCGACCGGGAGCCCGAGCCATGCGGAGCCTTGTGTTTCACTCGCCGCATCCGCGAGACACGGATGCCCAAAGGGTTCAAGCTAACATCTGAACAACCCAAGTACACAGGTCGACAGGAACCTTCAGGATGGCTAGAAGACTACAGACTCGCCGTCTCATGCCAACGAGGCACGAATACTACGGCAATGCAATACATACGACTCATGCTCGAAGGTACAGCCCGCGACTGGCTCAAGGCGCTACCTCCGTCATCATACGACTCGTGGGATCACTTCCGCAGAGACTTCATCAAAAACTTCGAACCTCTGTGCGAGCGACCGAAAACATTCGAAGAACTGAGAGCCTGCACTCAGCGATCAGACGAAACATTGAGATCATACATACGGCGATGGACCACCATACGCAACTCAGTCGGCGCAATATCGGAAGATAGGGCCATGGACGCCTTCATCATGGGTCTCGCCAGGCGAGATTTCAAAGAAGCACTTGGTCGAGAAAAGCCAACCTCCATGGCTAACCTCATAAAAATCGCGACTGAGTGGGCAGATGGAGAAGACTCGGTGCGAGCAACCCGCGCCTCTTCACCACGCGACAACCATGACAGCGGCAGCCGAAGCCGCAGGGACACATACAGAGATGATCGGAGGCGCAAGCGTTCCAAACGTCATTACGACGACGACAGATCCGAGTTCATGGCGGCTGGGTTCACACAACCCCGTGACGACCAAGATAGAAGCGACCGGAGGCCGGATGATCGCCGGGATAGTCGAGACCGCGAGCAACGAAGTAACAGCTACAAGAAGCAAGAGTGGCGAAAGCCGCGTTCTGATGCACAAAACAGCGCTCATTCGATGACAAGATGGATGACTATTGCAGATTCCACCTGTACAAAGGGGAGGACGGAAAATTGCGCTCCAATCACTCGTTGAAGAACTGTAGAGAATTCGAAAATTGGCATCTGAATACATGCATCTCAGAAAGGCACCCGCCGCAACTGCACCTCAGCCAAACACTGTACCTGCCCTGATGGCACCACCACCACCACAGCCTGCCGCAGGCGGACATGTTGCGGGCGCCATACACCCCGTACCTCGGGTAGAGGAGGATCGGTACCCTCAGCCTCAAGGGCAGATGTACATGATACAGAAGGGTCGCCCCTCCAATAGGCAGCAAAAACTACGCACTCGACAGGTGAACATGGCTGCATGGCACCTCCCGCTGTTCCTGAATTTTTGAAGGGATCCGAAACTGCCATAAACTTCAGCCGGGAGGACCACCCCCCAGCTGTAGTTCGACCAGGGCACGCAGCTCTGGTACTCGACGCGCAAATTGGAGGTTACGCCATGACCAAAGTCTTCATGGATGGAGGCAGCGGCATCAACATCATCTTTGCAGACACACTCCGCAAATGAACAGGTCAGTCGAAAATCTACCAAATCCACAAATACCTTCCACGGTATCGTCCCAGGCAAAGCAGTCAGCCCAGAAGGCACAATACAACTCGACGTCACGTTCGGGGACCCAAGTCACTTCAGGACGGAATCGATTGAGTTCGAGGTCGTCGACTGGAAGTCACAATACCACGCCATACTTGGACGCCCAACGTTCGCTCGATTCATGGCAGTCCCACATTATGCCTACCTCAAGCTAAAGATGCCAGGGCCAAAAGGAGTCATCACTGTCACTGGAAACTTTCAAAGGTCCGATTCTTGCGACCGCGAGTTCAGCAAAATCTCTGAGACGTTCGGTATGGAAGAGCACTCGCCGATCTGTCGATTTCCAACGACCGCACACTCATGCAGGAACACAAAAAATTGGCAGTCGACAGAGCGTTCAACGCAACAAATGACACAAGGTCACATCAGGTGCACCCGACCGATCCGTCCAAGACAGTCAATGTATCGTCGAGTTGCCTATCGCATAGGAAAGCGCGCTCGTCGAATTCCTCCGTGAGAACTGGGAGATATTTGCGTGGTGTCCAGCCGACATGCCAGGTATCCCCAGGGAATTCGCCGAGCACTCTCTCCAACTGTTTCCAGATGCCAAGCCAGTAAAACAAACAATGCGCCGCGTTCCGGCCCAAAAAGAGCCGTCGAGTCTGAAGTTGATAGACTACTCGCGGCAGGGTTCATCCGAGAAATCAAGAAATCACAATGGGTGGCTAACCCCGTACTTGTAGAAAAGAAGCATACAGATATCCTTCGGATGTGCGTGGACTTCACAGCCCTCAACAAATGCTGTCCAAAGGATCACTTCCCGCTGCCTCGAATCGACCAGATCGTCGACTCCACCGCCGGATGCGCACGCCTATCCTTCCTGGACGCTTACTCAGGTTACCACCAGATAAGGATGAAGGAAGAAGATGAAGAGAAAACGGCGTTCATAACCCCACTCGGGGTCTACTGCTACACAACCATGCCCTTTGGGCTCAAAAACGCGGGTGCGACATACCAGCGCATGATGCAAGATTGCCTCAAAAAGCAGATCGGACGAAACGTCCAAGTATATGTGGATGACATTGTCATCACAACAAGGGAAGAAAACACACTACTCGACGACCTGCGAGAGACGTTCGCCAACCTCAAACACTTCCACATCAAGCTCAATCCTAAGAAGTGCACGTTCGGCGTACCAGCCGGGCAGCTCTTGGGTTATCTAGTCTCAGCTCGTGGAATCGAGGCGGACCCGGAGAAAATACAGGCCATCTTGACAATGCAAAGGCCTTCAAAGCTTCATGACGTACAAAAATTAGCAGGTCGAGTGGCGGCGCTCAGCCGCTTCATCAGCAAACTAGGCGAAAAAGCACTCCGTTCTATCAACTGATGAAGAAAGCAGACAAGTTCGAGTGGACGCCGGAAGCCGAAGCAGCTTTCACGGATCTCAAGCGAGTCCTCACAAGCCCTCCAGTCCTCGTCGCACCTAAGGAACGGGAACCGCTATACCTGTACGTCTCGGCTACCAACAGGGTGGTGAGTACCGTACTGGTGGTCGAACGCATGGAAGAGGGACACGCCCAAAGCATACAACGCCCAGTCTACTACTTGAGTGAGGTCCTCTCCATATCAAAACAGCGGTACCCGCACTATCAAAAGCTGGCCTACGCCGTGTTCATGTCATCAAGGAAGCTGACGCACTACTTCGCAGAACACCCGATCACTGTAATCAGTAACTCAGGATCGGGGATATTCTCACAAACCCCAACGCAACTGGGAGAGTCGCAAATGGCTCATCGAGCTGGGACCAAGGGACATCAGTACGATCACCCGAAGGCCATCAAAGCACAAGTCTTACCCGACTTCACAACCGAGTGGATCGAAGCTCAGTTGCCTGGAGCGCCAGATGTGTCCAACTCATGGACCATGTACTTCGATGGGTCCAAGAAAAACGAAGGTGCAGGCGCAGGTGTCATCCTCATATCGCCAAAAGGAGACAAGCTTCGCTACGTCCTGCAAATGGGATTCGAGTTACCATCAAACAACGAGGCCGAGTACGAAGCCTTGATCCATGGCATGCGGATGGCCAAAGCTCTCGGGTGCACTCGATTAATGATCTACGGTGACTCGAATCTGGTGGTGCAGCAACAATGAAGGCCTGTGACGCCATTGCAGACAACATGATCGCCTACCGCGACCTGTACAACATAATGGAGGGCAGCTTCGAAGGCTGCGAGTTGCGGCACATAGGGAGAGAAAGCAACGAGGAAGCAGACATGCTAGCCAACCTAGGCTCAACCAAGGCGCAAGTTCCACCTGGTGTCTTCCTCGAGCGCATTGAGCACAGATCAATCAAGGAAAAACGGGCACCTCCTACATCGACCGCACCAGCCAAGAGCAAAACACCCAGCACAGAGGACCCGCCAGTCGAGGTACTCCTCATTGAGCCAACTTGGACTCAACCTTTCCTGGCATACATACTCCGCAACGAGCTACCTGACGACATAACTGACTCACGACGTGTCACTCGACGGCTAAAGCATACACCATCATCAATGGCGAGTTGTACAAACGAAGCATATCAGGTATGTTCCAACGATGCATCGCATTCGAAGATGGCAAAGCCATCCTTCGAGATATTCATGCAGGTACCTGCGGACATCACGCCAGCAGCCGATCACTCGTAGCCAAAGCCTTTCGAGCAGGTTTTTACTGGCCCACAGCACTCAAGGACGCGGAGGACATAGTCAAAAGGTGCATCGGCTGTCAAAAATTCGCCACAAAGCCGCACGCACCTGCATCAGCATTGAAGACAATACCATTGGCCTGGCCTTTCGCCCAGTGGGGGCTCGATATGGTTGGGCCACTCAAAAAATCTTCGCACGGAGGGCACACTCATCTCCTGGTGGCAGTTGACAAGTTCACAAAGCAGTCCCCATCACAAATTCGACTGCTACTACGGCAGTTAACTTCATAAAGACCATCATCTACCGCTTCGGCGTCCCAAGCAGCATCATAACTGATAACGACACAACTTCACGGCTGAAGAATTTCGTTCCTTCTGCAAAGAGCAAAGCATCACGCTCAACTATGCATCCGTGGCACACCCGCAGTCCAATGGCCAAGTCGAAAAAGCCAATGGACTCGTGTGCAGCGGAATCAAGAAACGCCTCCTGGTGCCACTCAAAAGGCCGCGGGTGCTTGGGTTGAAGAACTTCCGTCGGTACTGTGGAGCTTGCGCACAACTCCTAACGCCTCAACACAATTCACACCATTTTTCATGGTCTACGGCGCAGAGGCAATCCTGCCATCCGATGTGAAGTTCGATGCACCAAGGGTGGCAGCATACAACGAAGACGACGCAGAAGAAGCACTCAAAGATGCAGTCGACTTGCTCGAAGAAGCACGCAACACGGCCCAGACTCGCACAGCTGTCTATCAGCAGGATCTCCGCAACTACCATAGCCATCGACTGCGCACCAGGTCCTTCATGGTTGGTGACCTGGTGCTTCGGTTGAAGCAGAAGAAGGTGCACAAACTCGCCTCCCCATGGGAGGGACCCTTCATCGTCACCGAGCTCATCGACGGTGGCGCGTTGATATCTACGCACGCTTCTATTCTTGTAGACAGTGTTGGGTCTCCAAGAGCAGAGGTTTGTAGAACAGCAGCAAGTTTCCCTTAAGTGAATCACCCAAGGTTTATCGAACTCAGGGAGGTAGAGGTCAAAGATATCCCTCTCAAGCAACCCTGCAATTAGTATACAAGAAGTCTCTTGTGTCCCCAACACACCCAATACACTTGTCAGATGTATAGGTGCACTAGTTCGGCGAAGAGATAGTGAAATACAAGTAATATGGATGATTATAAGTGGTAATTGCAATCTGGAATAAAAATGGCAGCAAGCAAACATGTAGCAGAACTTGTTGTAAACGGTGTTTCAATGCTTAGAAACAAGGCCTAGGGATCATACTTTCACTAGTGGTACCTCTCAACATGTTAGCACAACTGAATGCAAGTAAATGATACTCGGGATTATTCTCCTTCTTGATAACACAAGAGTACTATGTGTAGGGCTGCAAAAGCACTCCTCAAAGTCTGAGTAAACAAACACCACAATTCCCAAGAACAAGCCATGATAAATATCTAAATTATTCATAGAGTCACACACAAGTACCCACACTGTCACCTTGATACCGTGTTGTCACAATGACTCCGGAACTAGATACAATCACTTGAGTAGCATAAACATTACATATGAATTCAGCGATACTAGCAATACTCATGATCACATAAAGATCACACCATGGGAGAGAGAGATAAACCACATAGCTACCGGTAGAGCCCTCAGCCTCGGGGGAGACTACTCACACATGGTCATGGTGAGCACACTTGATGGAGAGGTTGATGAAGAGGTGCAGCCCGGAGAGGAGACGGCGGCCCGCTGCAGCCAGGCGCGGCGGCAGCGCTGGAGATGGCTCCGGGGGCACTTCCCCGTCCCGACGGCGTGCCGGAACAGAGATTCTGTCCCCCGAAACTTGTCGTCGATGGCGGCGGCGCTGCGGAACTCTTCGTGGAATATGGCTTTTTTTAGGGTTTTCGCGTCGGGGGAATAAATAGGCGAAGGGGCAACGTCGGTGGAGCCCGAGGGGCCCACACCAGCTGGCGCGGCAGGGCCGCGCCGCCAGGTGGTTTGGCCACCTCGTGGCTCCCTTCGTCTCTCCTTCGGACTCCGTGTACGTGTTGGAAAAATAGGGACTTGGCCTTTTGTTTCGTGCAATTCCGAGAATATTCGCAAAGTACTTTTCTGGAAAAAAACAGCAGAAAACAGGAACTGGCACTTCGGCATCTTGTTAATAGGTTAGTCCCAGAAAATGCATAAAATGATATGAAGTGTATATAAAACATGTAGCAATTGGTATAATATAAGCATGGAACATCAGAAATTATGATACGTTGGAGACGTATCAAGCATCCCCAAGCTTAGTTCTACTCGTCCTCGAGTAGGTAAAACGATAACAACAAATAATTTCTGAGGAGACATGCTTTCACACAATCTTGATCAATATATTGCAAGGCTCATGTCATGAATGAAGTGACTCAAAGCAATGGTCTATAGTTTGCTAACAATAGATAAAGAGTAAACAATGAATCATATAAGCAAAAACTTTTCATGAATAGTACTTTCAAGACAAGCATCAAAAAGTTTTGCATAAGAGGTAACTCATAAAGCAATAGATTCAAAGTAAAAGGCATTGAAGCAACACAAAGGATGATTAAGTTTCAGCAATTGCTTTCAACTTGTAACATGTATATCTCATGGATAGTTGTCAACATAAAGCAATATAACAAGTGCAATAAGTAAACATGTAAGAATCAATGCACACAAAGTTGACACAAGTGTTTGCTTCTAAGATAGAAAGGAGTAGGTAAACTGACTCAACATAAAGTAAAAGATAGGCCCTTCGCAGAGGGAAGCAGGGATTAAATCATGTGCTAGAGCTTTTTAAGTTTTCGAAAGCATATAGAGAGCACAAAATAAGTATTTGAGAGGTGTTTGTTGTTGTCAACGAATGGTAGTGGGCACTCTAACCCCCTTGTCAACCAGACTTTCAAGAGCGGCTCCCATGAAGGACGTTATCTCTACCAGCAAGGTAGATCATCCCTCTTCTCTTTTGTTTACACATGTATTTTAGTTTCTTTATAGTTGACACTCCTCCCAACCTTTTGCTTACACAAGCCATGGCTAACCGAATCCTCGGGTGCCTTCCAACATTCACATACCATGGAGGAGTGTCTATTTGCAAATTAAGTTGCTTACTGATAAATCAGGGCAAAACATGTGAAGAGAATTATTAATGAAAGTTGTAATTAATTGGGGCTGGGCACCCCGTTGCCAGCTCTTTTTGCAAATTATTGGATAAGCGGATGTATATGCCACTAGTCCATTGGTGAAAGTCTGTCAGAAGTAAATGACAAGATTGAAAGATAAAACACCACATACTTCCTCATGAGCTATAAAACATTGACACAAATAAGGAGTAATAAAGTTTTGAATAGTTTAAAGGTAGCACATGAAGTATTTACTTGGAATGGCAGGAAATACCACATAGTAGGTAGGTATGGTGGACACAAATGGCATGGGTTTTGGCTCAAGTTTTGGATGCACGAGAAGCATTCCCTCTCAGTACAGAGTTTAGGCTAGCAAGGTTGTTTGAAGCAAACACAAGTATAAACCGGTACAGCAAGAATCACATAAAAACATATTGCAAGTATTATAAGACTCTACACTGTCTTCCTTGTTGCTCAAACATTTTACCAGAAAATATCTAGACCTTAGAGAGAACAAATATGCATCCCAAGTCTCAACAAGCTCTACGGTAGTTCTCCACTACTAGGCTTTAACTACATGATGCAAGAGCTTAAACATGATCTACTTGAGAGCTCAAAACAATTGCAAAGTATCAAATCGAAACAAGACAATGATCTACAAGAATGCATATGTCTTTTCCAATACCAACTACTACATGTAGCATTTTCTTTCTTCCAAACAAACACCAATCAATTTATTTAAACATAAACTCTCCAAATGATAATATAATGCAGCAAGAGAGTATTTATAAACAAGTGCTAACAGCTCGAAGAGATGCATGAAAAACAGGAGCTAAAAGCACTGCAGTAGCTAGTTAAGAATACTCAACAAATATAAGTGAAGAACATGAGTATTCACATGAAAAAGCGGAGCGTGTCTCTCTCCCACACAAGGATTGCTAGGATCCGAATTTATTCAAACAAAAAAAAACACACAGACGCTCCAAGTAAAGCGCATAAGATGTGAAAGAATTAAAATATAGTTTCACTAGAGATGACCTGATAAGTTGTTGATGAAGAAGGGGATGCCTTGGGCATCCCCAAGCTTAGACGCTTGAGTCTCTTGAATATGGTTGGGATGAACCACGGGGGCATCCCCAAGCTTAGGCTTTTCACTCTTCTTGATCACATAATATCACCCTTCTCGCTTGATCCTTGAAAACTTCCTTCACACCAAACTCAAGACAGTTCTCATTAGAGGGTTAGTGCATAATCAAAAATTCTCATATTCTGTAATGATACAATCATTCCCAAAGCTTCTGGACATTAGCTACAGCCACCAATGCTTTGTGGAGCAAAGAAATCCACACAAATCAGTAAAAGAGCGAATGCAAAACAAAAGGCAGAATCTGTCAAAAACAGAACAGTCTGGAAGACGAATTTTTTCGAGGCACTTAAGTTGCTCAGATGGATCTGGCCAAATAATGAAAGTTGCGTACATATCTGAGGAAGATGCGTGATTTTTTCAGAATTTTTGAATTTTCTACAGGGAGAAAGCTCAAATTCGTGACAGCTAAAAATCTGTCTGCGCAGAAATCCAAATCTTGCATCAACTTTCAATAAGAACTTTACTTGGCACAACAATGCAATAAAATAAAGATACAAAGGAGTTGCTACAGAAGTAACAAAACTCCTTGACTCAAAGAAAAAAAAATAACAGAAAATAAAAACAATGGGTTGTCTCCCATAAGCGCTTTTCTTTAAAGCCTTTTAGCTAGGCATGATTTTGATAATGCTCTCATATGTATAAGAGTTGAATATAAGAGAGCATCAAAAAGCAAATACCAAACACATTTAAGTCTAACCCACTTCCTATGCAAAGAAATCTTGTAAGAAAACAAATTATTGATGCATGAAGCTACTAGCATAGAAAGACAAAACAAGTGCAACTTCAAAATTTCAACAAAAAGAGAGGAGACTTGATATTATTGAGATATATGAATCCATGTCTCCCTCTCTCATAAAAACTTTCAGTAGCATCATTGATAAAATCCACAATATAACCATCACATGAAACATTCTTACCATGATCCATATGCACAAAAGTATCTTATTTTCCACATAAGAAAAGTTCTTCTCATTAATAACAATGGGGCAGGATCATCATAAAGAACTCGAACATGATAGACAAGTTGTATATTAAAGGGATGGTTTTGGGTAATCTCTCCATAACTATGACAAGTTTCATGAGGATGACTGTAATTATAACCTATGTCATAGTATTCTTTATAATAATTATCAAAGACTGGAGGCATAGTATCATCATAAGCAATAGAATAGTATCTTCCAAACTGTGTTCATTGTAAACATATCATTATTTTTAATAGAAGGAGATGTATCAACATATAATCAGCAATAGCAAAAGATTTTCAAACACATCACTAGGAGAAGAGGTCTCATATATATAATTATTACTAGCAAAAGGATTTTCAAACACCTCATCCCCAAGCTTAGAGCTTTTCATATCATCATTGGAAGAAACATGGATAGTACTAATAGTATGGCAATCATTAATATCATCATTTTCAGAATTGGTACCCCAAAGATTTTCAATATCAAAAGTAGTTTCATTTTCCCAATCATGATCACTAATATAAGTAACAGGCATAGGTTCATCATCAAGTTCAGAATCATCGAATTCAGAATTATAAGTATCAATTGTAACAGGAGCAACAAGTTTGGGAGAAGATACCGTTTCCTCTCTCCTTTTACTCCTCTTCTTCTTCTTCTTCTTCTTCTTTCCCCTCTTCTTTTTATCTTTAGGAGGGAGAGGTTTGAAAGGAAGCTCCTCCACATAACCTGGTTTAGTATTAGAGACAATGGAAGAAACTTGGGGGACTCCTCTCTTTCATTAATGAGAACAAAACACATATTAGTCCTGTCATACTTTGGTAAAGTCTCATCCTTTATAATATTTTGTATGTAGGTGTTAGCATGGCAATTATTAACACAATAGAGATAACATCCATGCAACACACTATTCATATCAAGATCACTCATATCTAACAAGGAAGTTTTTCTTGATAACTCTTCACACCCCAAAAATAATGTAAGTTCATCATGTTGATTAGGAGTGATCATGTTATCACAATACAAATTTGCAGTAATTGGATTCGAAAGGCTATTATCATGACCTGAACATTGAAAATTAAAATGACCCACTTCATAGCAAAGTTCACAAATAAAAGGATGGAGGTCACAAACTTTTTCACCAAGATCTCTTAGAGCCTTGTACCACGTTCTAGTTTTTTCATTCCTATGATGGATACAATATTCATCTTCGATTTGATTAATTCCACAAGGTCTATGCATTCCACAAAAATTAACATGCTTATAAGAAATAGTATTTTCAGAAGTTTGAGCATGTTTATTGCAATCATTAACAACAATTTCATTTTCCATGCAAGTGTCTTTGAAAGGTTCATGATACACGTCCCAATTTTCTTTAGGAACATTAATATGAGAAGCAAAGGTTCTAAAACAATCAACAATAATTTGAGAATCAAGACCATATTTAGCACTAAGCTCTTGAAAACTAGCAGTTTCAACGAAAGACTTAATGCAATCATATTCATAGTTTATACCTGATTCTTTACCTTTGTCATTCTCCCAATCCTCAGCATTGTTTTGAATTCTTTCAAGAAGATCCCATCTAGCTTCAACCTTCTTGCTTGTGAAAGAACCATGTGAACATGCATCTACATAATCCTTGTAATGACCTGAAAGCCTTGCATAAAAATTAGTAACAATTATTTCCTCAGAAAGCTCATGGTTAGGACATTTGAGTATTAATGTTTTCAGCCTTCCCCAAGCTTGAGCAATGCTTTCTCCATCATGAGGGTAAAAATTATAAATGTAATTCCTATCTAGATGCACTTCATGAAGAGGATAAAATTTAGAGTAAAAGAGAGATTCAAGCTGTTTCCAATTCGAAGGTTGTTCATCCAGCAGCCTATACCATTCCTTTGCTTTGTCCTTAAGTGACAATGGAAATAGTTTCCTCATGACATTTTCTCTTGATAAACCTGCAACCTTAAATAACTCACAAAGTTCTGTAAGTTTCGACAAGTGAGCACTTGGATGGATTGATCCATCCCCTGCATACTGATCATTCATAACCCTTTCAACAATTTTCATAGGTATTTTAAAAGAAATACTTTCAACAGGTGGATTTGGAATATCACAAACATCATTAGAATTATCACATATTGGAGACAAAGCATTATCAAGGCAAAATAATTCCTCCATAGCTGAGGAGCAAAAAAGATTATTTTCATATAAACTAGCTTCCCCAAGCTTAGGCTTTTCCACAGCCTTAGCAATAATGGTGTCCAAAGAATTTATACTAATAACATTACTACCACTATTATGCAAACAAGCCTCCATAGGTTTTTTAATTTTCTCTTCAAAAGCATCATGTCCTAATTCAATATAAAGTTCATAAGATCTCTAATTTTTTTGTTGTTTTCCATTAAGCCTAACTAGTGAAAATAAAAACAAGAAACAAAAAGAAATAATTGCAGAATCTAAAGGAGATACCTTCCAACGCTTACCTCCCCGGCAACGGCGCCAGAAAATAGCTTGATGTCTACGCACGCTTCTATTCTTGTAGACAGTGTTGGGCCTCCAAGAGCAGAGGTTTGTAGAACAGCAGCAAGTTTCCCTTAAGTGAATCACCCAAGGTTTATCGAACTCAGGGAGGTAGAGGTCAAAGATATCCCTCTCAAGCAACCCTGCAATTAATATACAAGAAGTCTCTTGTGTCCCCAACACACCCAATACACTTGTCAGATGTATAGGTGCACTAGTTCGGCGAAGAGATAGTGAAATACAAGTAATATGGATGATTATAAGTAGTAATTGCAATCTGAATAAAAATGGCAGCAAGCAAACATGTAGCAGAACTTGTTGTAAACGGTGTTTCAATGCTTAGAAACAAGGCCTAGGGATCATACTTTCACTAGTGGTACCTCTCAACATGTTAGCACAACTGAATGCAAGTAAATGATACTCGGGATTATTCTCCTTCTTGATAACACAAGAGTACTATGTGTAGGGCTGCAAAAGCACTCCTCAAAGTCTGAGTAAACAAACACCACAATTCCCAAGAACAAGCCATGATAAATATCTAAATTATTCATAGAGTCACACACAAGTACCCACACTGTCACCTTGATACCGTGTTGTCACAATGACTCCGGAAACTAGATACAATCACTTGAGTAGCATAAACATTACATATGAATTCAGCGATACTAGCAATACTCATGATCACATAAAGATCACACCATGGGAGAGAGAGATAAACCACATAGCTACCGGTAGAGCCCTCAGCCTCGGGGGAGACTACTCACACATGGTCATGGTGAGCACACTTGATGGAGAGGTTGATGAAGAGGTGCAGCCCGGAGAGGAGACGGCGGCCCGCTACAGCCACGGCACGATGGAGTCGATGGAGATGGCTCCGGGGGCATTCCCCGTCCGACGGCGTGCCGGAACAGAGATTCTGTCCCCCGAAACTTGTCGTCGATGGCGGCGGCGCTGCGGAACTCTTCGCGGAAATTGGCTTCTTCTTTTAGGGTTTACGCTTCGGGGGGAATAAATAGGCGAAGGGGCAACGTCGGTGAAGCCCGAGGTGGGCCTCCTCACCAGCTGGCGCGGCAGAAGGGGGGCCGCGCCGCCAGGTGGTTTGGCCACCTCGTGGCTCCCCTTCGTCTCTCCTTCGGACTCCGTGTACGTGTTGGAAAAATAGGGACTTGGCCTTTTGTTTCGTGCAATTCCGAGAATATTCGCAGAAGTACTTTTCTGGAATAAAAAACAGCAGAAAAGAGGGAACTGGCACTTCGGCATCTTGTTAATAGGTTAGTCCCAGAAAATGCATAAAAGTGATATGAAGTGTATATAAAACATGTAGCAAATGGTATAATATAAGCATGGAACAACAGAAATTATGGATACGTTAAAGACGTATCACGCGTACAGACTGAAGCATGCGAAGACAGGCGAACTTTCACACAATCCTTGGAACGTTGCGCACCTGCACCGTTTCTATGCTTAGATTGCTCAGTCATCAAATGTAATAGGCAATATGTCGGATAGCTGCAGGTTTCAGACGCGCTCTTTTCCTTACCAGGGTACCTAAGGGGACTGGAAGGTTTTTAATGAGGCGGCCTGCAACTTAACATTCAAAAGGAATATAGTCACTGTTCCTCTATTCTTTATTATTTACTCTTCACACAAACAATGCAACAACAAAAAACAGCCACACCCGAATACTCGGGGGCTGCATTCTCAAAAAGCATCCATCTTCGGCAAACAACAAAACCTTGGCCGTACTCGAACACTCGGGGGCTGCGCCTTAACAGGTTAACCACAAACAAAACCTTGGCCGCACCCGAGCACTCGGGGCTGCGCCAACAGGTCTAACCATAAGCACAAACACCAACGCACCCGAAGACTCGGGGGCTGCGCCGCACAAAGTTCACGCAAAATGCTCTGCAGCCACACTCGAATGCTCGGGGGCTGTGTCGCGACAAGTAAAACCTCTCACACTCACCCGAAGACTCAGGGGTTGCGTGACATGAAAACTATACAGAACTTATACTCGGGGGCTGAACCCCACACATGTGTTACATACACGTTGATCGCGAAAGTTCATCAGGTACACTTTATACAAATTTCTAACCAAATACACGCCTAGCCTATTCTGCAGGTTCATCCTTCGGGACAGCCCATTCCTCCTCCTCTCTCAACACTTGATGAATCGGGACCAGCGCGTCCGTGCGAGTCTCTTGGTAGTGCTCTACATAGGCACAGGACCGCCACCAGGCACGGGTGCGAGTCCCTGAGCAATTCTCTTCAAGTCAATATTCGGGTAATGGGTCCGCGCAAATGCGAGTGCAACATTTGCTCCGCCGATGAGCTGCTCTCGCACAAATCTCTTGATGGCCTTGCCTTCACGGAATTTTTCCCAGCAAAGCTGACAGACCTTCCGGCTGTTCGTTTAAGGGAAATAGCGCTTGATGCACCCTAGACAAAGCCAGCCTGCAGGTCTCAAGCACAATGGCCACGCGCCAAGCACGGTTCTGAAGCTGGACAAGCACTCGACTTCTTGCCCGATCTGACCAGAACGGGTGGTTTGAATACTCCGGTCTATTGGCCTGATCATCCAAACATTCGTGCAGCCGAGTTTCCTCCTTCGGTTTGTCGAAGCATGCACCTGCACAAGCATAACACAATGATATTTCGTCAACAAACTTGGCAAAGACAATATTTTGACTCGAGTGTACTCACATTCGAGTTGAAGATTAACTTTGTCCAGCTCTGCCAACAAAAATAACTCCCGCTCCGTTGCTGGTGACGGCTCGACTAAAGATCGGCAAGGGCGTCCTTCGTCTCCTTCAGCTCTCTCTCCATCGTCGTGAATTTCTGCGTAAGGTAGTCAATAAGCTTTTGGTCGTTGACACTTCGGGTGCCTGGATTGGAAGAAGAACTCCCCGAAGTTTGGTCAGTCGACGCACCACGCGCTTGAGACTACATAAAATCAAAGTTCAAACATAAGCCCCATATATCACTCACAAAAACCCTGACCAGCAGGCTCGGGGGCTGTTTTTCCAAACTTCAGACATATTATAGGCATAAGGTGGGCAGGTCAGAAGAGCATATTAATCAAAAGCCCCCATATGGCATTCAAGTTCATTACAAACAGAGCAAAAGCGCAGGCAAGCTAGCTATGCTGATTCGGATCTAGCCCTAGAGGTGCGAGCGGCACACTCGGACATGGTGGCAGCGCACTGCTCGAGCATAGTCACCATCTTCGGTGACAGCGTCCCCGCCTCCTTCTTCATCGAGTTGGTCACAGCGGATTTTCCTTCAGAATTCTTCGGAAAGCCAGCTACAGCTTTCTCGAAGTCGCCTGCTATACCGTGTCCCATCAACAAAATGAAGGTGGTCTCAGATCCACCTACCATCTGAGCTCGGGCGTAGTTGGCCATGGTAGATGTACCAGGCGCAAAGACATCGGCCAACGCCTCCACAGTCGCGGCGGCTTGTTCTTCGGCAGGACGGTCTGGTAGACAGATGACAACGCACTCGTGGACCTCCAAAGGGCGTCCCGAGCCCGCGCGCATATCCTATCGAAAGCACTCGCTGCATCCTCGAGTGAGCCCTCATCCGCAGCCGGGGCGACACCAACAGCCTCTGTTGGGAAATCACAAGTTAGAATCGTGACAAAATTCATCAAACACAATACCTCTGTCAGAATATTACCTCCCATCACGTGGGATAGCGAGCGGAGTCGGTGAATTTGGAGGGTCTCGCGATCCTCCGCTTCTTTGAGCTTCTGCTGCACGCCCTCCCGTTCGGCTGCAAGCTCTTTCTCCAGCTCCTGCACACGGGTTAAGGCCGTCGCCTTGTCACCTAACAACAGCGCAAGGAAACAGATTAGCAAACAGATTCCTCAAACATTCGTAAACAGAAAGGTCATGGAATTCTTATGGTCCAGCTGCTCCACTTTGGCTCGCAGTTGATCGCGCTCGTGCTCCACCTGCAAATACGTTTCACCCGACTCAAGGAGAGTGCGGATGAACGACTGTGCGGCAAGAAGAATTTCAGCAAATAACACACAAAAAACACTCGGGTTTGAGCCTATGCCCAACTATGCTAGTTGCGCATAGCCTCGGGGGCTACTCCCATCGGGAGCGCTGTCGCACACCCGATAAAACTGTGAGGAGTTCAGCATAATACTTACATGGTGAAAGTGCATGGTTGCCCCCATGTGTGGTTTTGGTAATTAATGACAATCCTTATGGACTAATGTTTACATTGAGATATTCTTATAGATCTTGTCCATTGGAGTTCATGTGTTGGACTCTTGAAGATGGCATGATGACCAATGCTCTATTTAAGGGTTTATATGAAGAATGTTCATGTGTAGAAGATGAAGTGCTAAGGAGACATGAAGACGGAGCTTAGCGAGACTCTCCCGTAATGGGGTATGGGGAGTATTTGGAGAAGTCTTCATTAAGCATGTGCTAGCAAGCACAATCAAGAAAGGTGTTCCAACTTGAGAGAGTCAAGATCGTCATCATCGAGCTCAAGTGGAATGTGGAAGGCAAAGGTATGATCTTGATAGGGTTTCTATTTTACCGGTCTCATGTTGTTAGTTTGGAGACCGGGTTATAGGATAGACGGCGTACTATCAAGAGGGGCTCTCAAGTGAGTAACTTGATCGCATCTTTGTGGAGAGCTCAAACCTTTGCATATTTGGCATATCATCTTTCTTGGTTCTTATTTGGCTTTTATCCACGTGAGAATGTAGATCTTGTGTTCATCTCCATACCAAGATCTAGTTCACCGAAAACGGATTTCATATTGACAACTTGTTGCGCTTTCGGTTTTGGAGGTTTTGCCGGTTCATCTTTTTATAGAGAGGTTTTACCTCTCTACATTTGATTTCCTCCTCACATGATGGACTATGATGTTTCTATGCATGATCTTGTAATGCTCCTCATTGCGATTCCAACAAACCAAAGATCATCGAAATCGGAGTCCGGATGGAAAACTTGTTGCGTTCTCGGTGTTGGAAATATTACCGGTCCTCCTCGAAATAGGGTCCACACCTTCCCATGTGTGGTATCCCCGCTATATTTGTGACCCTTAATATTTCCAACGCAATTGGATTCACCTGATTTGGAGTTCATACGAGAAAGTTATTGCATTTCAAGCTTTGCAGTTTCACTGCTTTCAGGCCGGAGTCTCCGGTCTTCTGGACCGGAGTCTCCGGTCCTTGGTTTTCCTCGGAGAGTGTTTTCTTGTTCAGCCCCTGGTGGGGGCCGGAGTTTCCGGCCCAATAGGCCGGAGTATCCGCCCCAGGCCGGAGTTTCCGGTCACAGGGGCCGGAGTTTATCCCCTCTATATTTGTGACCCTTAATATTTCCACTTTTTGTAGGAAAACATTCGTCGTTATCTTTCCAACAAAGTTGGTTTCATTGCATTTGGATTTTCCTAGAAATAGTTATGAATTTCGGAAGTTTTGTTCTGCTCCGCCAGCCCCTGGCCGGCCCAGGCCGGCTGCCAGGCCAGAGGCGTCGGGTGTCTGGCCGGCCGCCAGCCCGGCCCAGGCCGGCTGCCAGGCCGGCCAAGCCCAGCCTCGCTCGCGCTGGACACTGGCTCACTGCCTGGGCCGATCGATCGATCGTTGCTTGGATCGTTGCTTGGCCTTGCTCGCTCATACGCAGTCTGCATGGTTTGATCTATCATGGCTTGGCCCGCTCTGCCCTGCGATCGAGCATTGACTGGCCAGCTCGGGGCCAGCACGCTGCGCTCGCTTTCCTGGCGCCAGCTCGCTCGCTCGGTTGCTGTCCGTCCTGTGGGCCAGCCCAGGCCGGCTGGGAGGCCGACCCAGCTCGGCCAGCAGCCAACAGCTCTTTTTTCCAGTGAGTTTTAAAAGCGGTTTCTTCTCCATTCGTTTTCAGACATCACACACAACCTTTGAGCAAGCTTGTCCATCCTCTCTCCTCCATTGTTGCACTTTGCAAAGCTTGCTCTTCCTCTCAATCCCTCCCATGTTTCTTGCTCATATTTGAGGGATAGTGAGAGGTGATCTTGATCTACGTTTTCACCGATCGATTTCTCCTCTAAGTGAGGGAAACCTTGTAGATCTTGTTCTTGGAGTTCTTGGTGCATCTCCTCTTTGTTCCTCCTCTCTTATTCCCCATAAGCATTTGTTGCTTTGTTGGAATTTGAGAGTGAGTGATTTGAGCACTTGTGCTCTTGCCTTTTGCATTTGGTGCATCGGTGTGCTCTCCACGAGGATTCGTGGAAGTTGAAAGCGTGTGAACTTGTTACTCTTGGGTCTTCGGGCCCTAGACGCCTTTGTGGTGGTTGGACCCTTGTGTGGTCAATTGAAGCCGTTCGGGAGCCCCCAATCCATTGTGGGTTGTGCCTCGAATTGTTGTTGAGAGCCGTTCGGGAGCCCCCAACCCATTGTGGGTTGTGCCCCGGATTGTTGTTGAAAGGCTTCGGATTCCGCCTCGAAGGAATACCGATAGTGGAAGGTGAACCAAACCTTTGTGGTGCGGTTCATCGGAGAAGAGGGTGAAACCTTTGTGGTTGTTGAACCGTTGTGTCGGTTCACACCTCTCCAACGAGACGTACTCCCTTTCAAGGAGGAACTCGGGAATACATCCTCGTCTCCGCGCGCCTCGGTTATTTCTATACCCGAGCTCTTTACTTATGCAACTTACTTTGTGATAGCCTTCGTGCTTGAAGTATTACATTGCTATCACTTTGTTGCTTGTCTTGCTTAGCATAAGTTGTTGGTGCACATAGGTGAGCCTAGTTTATTTTAGGTTGTCGGCTTGTTAATTTAAACACGTAGTTTTATTCCGCAATTAGCAAGCCTAAACCGGAAAAGTTTTAATCGCCTATTCACCCCCCCCCCCCTCTAGGCGACATCATTGTCCTTTCACATGGTTATAGCGTGAGGGCAGCGCACCACTCGATGTGGAAGGCGCGTCTTCCTGCGGGTTGGGATAAGGACTCGCCGAAGAAGTCGGCTGAGCCTCCGCCCGAAGCGCTTCACCCGAAGGTGACACTGGCATCGCTCCGGGAGCGTTCGGTGGGAGGTCATCCTTGGGCAAATCATCCCCACCCGGGCTACACAAAAACAAAGCGTCAGTCGTCAAACATACATCAAAGCATAACTCGTCGGCAAAAAGTCTTCACCTGACTTCCTCGTCGTCAGAAAGCATCAAGGCATCATAATCCAAGCATGCCTTGAACGACGGCGACTTAGCTGGCGAGGCCGTGCGCAACGGGGTCACCGCCCTTGGCCCTCTCGCGTCAGGTGAAGAAGACCCCGAGTCTTCACCATGTGCAGCAGGTGGAGGTGAGCTGTCCGCAGTCGATGCAGTCTCGACTGCACGGCGCCGTTTAGGCGGAGGCAGTTCTTCCTCTTCCTGCTCAGATTCCTCCACCTCGTCCGTAGGGGTGTGAGCAGATGCGAGAGAAATATCATCGGCCTCGCCCTCGGCCAACAAAATCTCCACCTCCACACATTCCTCATCTTTGGGAAGTGGAGGGAAACGCTTGGCAGGCGCCCAATTCTGCACATACCAGAAACATGCATAAGCTAACAAGCACATCTTTGCCACAAATACTACAGATAAGTCGCAACCATACCGCGGGTAGCGGGTGATCGCTGTCGAACGCATCGCGTGGGCAATCGAGTGGGCAGCTGTCCTTGGCGGTCAGTTTGGTGATCGACCGCACCCTGGTCTCTACTTCCCTTGCTGAGGGCAAGCCCTCTTCTCCCGCCAATCGTGTCGGGTCGTGTGCGCCCTGGAACATCCACATCGGGTGCGCTCGCACCCGCAAAGGCTGCACGCCCCGCTTGATGAAAGTCACAATCAGATGAAGGCCGCTCACTTCGCGGCCGACAGTCTTCATAAGTTTGGCCACCTTCTCCATCAAAGGCTTCGCCTCAGCCTTCTCCGCAGCGGTTGTCTGATGCAACCAGGCTCGAGTCTTCATCAGAGGCGCGTTGGCGTCAAACGCGGGCAGCCAGTCTTGCTGCGCGCTGACGTAGAACCACTTTTTGCGCTAGTTCTGCGCTGACTCTACCTGTTGGATGTCGAAGTACTCGACCTCCTTGTGGGCCTGGATGTTGAAGCCGCCAACGGCATACACACCGTCCGAGCCGGCGTTCCTCTTCACATTGAAGATCTTCTTCCAAAGACTCCAATGCGGATGAACCCCCAGAAAGCACTCACAAAGCACAAAGAAAACATCAATGTGCAACATGGAGTTGGGGGTGAAATCGTGCAATTGCACCTTGTATGCGTACATCAGCGCACGCACGAAGTCGTGAACAGGGAAGGAGAGGCCCCTGTTCACGAAGTCATGGAAGCATACGCGCTCGCCCTCCCTGGGTTGAGGGCTTACCTCGGCACCGGGAACGCGAGCAGGCAACAGCGCGGCGGAGGGCAGCCACCCGTTCCGCCGGTATCCGTCCAGCTTCGAGGTTGTCATATTGGACCTCGTCCAGCCTCCAGCCTTCTTCTTCAGTGGCGCCGCGCCACCTGCGCCCGGGGCGGTGACGTTTGGCGCCGTGGGGCCGCGGCGTCCGCAGCAGCTTTCCTCTTCGACGTCTTGGCCATGGCTACGGTGGCTATGCAAGCAGAGCGCGAGGAAGAAGAAGAGGCAGAAGGAGAGGCGGCGGGGAGCAAATGGCAAGTAAAAATTAATTTACCACGCCGGTCCCATACTTATGCGTACATGACATAGATCCTCACCGTTGATGAGAGATCGTGGGTCGCCATCTACATCTAACTGTACAAGTGGCAGTCACGGAGGGCCACCGTCGCCGGCTACTCCGCCCACTACACACGGGAAACGAGGAGGCCATTATCACGTCGCCGTAAAAATCGCGTCAGAACGATCAAAATTAGTCCAAACGGCACCGTCTTCGGTCAGCACCGCAAAATTGGGCCCACGTATGTCACGTCCCATCGGTCATAATGAGCATGCCACCGCTCTGTCAGAAAGCGCAGTCGCCAAATACGTCATCCCTGACGTCATCGCAAGCAGATCCTTCAAAAGCATTCGAGTCAAAAATAAAGGCACTCGATAGTTTCTTCGACTGAAACATATTACTCCCATCAGGAGCGTATCAAAAAATTCTTCGATTGAATATGTACGGGATAAAAATATTTTGAGATTATCCTCCATTGCAAACAATAAAGCACAATCTCGGGGGCTACTCCCATCAGGAGCGCTGTCGTGCACCCAATAGAATAATGACAAATGATCAGTCGACAAAGGACTCGACTCAGCTGATAAGCAAAATTAAACGCAAAATCATACACGATAAATTCCCGAGTTGCGTCCGCCGCAAATACCTCGAATGCTGCATGCATAAGTGCAAAGGTAAGACCTGCCGATCTGTCGAGCTGGGATAAGGACCGCTCCAGCAGCGTTAATCCTTAAAACTTTCCGTGTCAGCAGACATGATGAAAAATCCCGACGGACGCGTTGGGTAATCTCAATGTTATACTGCAGAACGATTCAGTAAGACCTCAACGGCTTGAGTTGAGTTTGACCAGTCTGTTCCAGATTCGAGTCCGGGGACTCGAGTTTGATTGAAAGCTAGTAAGGTTTTGCCCAAATGTTCAGTTAACCGGTCCCGATCCGTCGTGTGTACCGGGCCTACTAAGTTATTATCCCTTGATCATAAGCAAAAACCGTAGTCGATGAAATAATCGACATAGCCAGACAAAATGTGCTATTCATACAGGAATTCCAATCATAAACACAGGTACAAAATATATGACGTGCATAGATGAATGAGTCCATGCCCGATCCTTCAAGTCAGACAAGTAATCGGGGGCTACTGACAGGGATATACCTTTCGGATACCCTACCATGAGGGTACCTGGTGCACGTATCGACTAGGCCCAACTATCAAGAGGCTACATGAAGCCCATAAAGGAAGGCCCAAGAAGACGGAGTATCCTCCAAGTTAGACGAAGCCATAGTCGGTTTAGACTTTTCATACTTGTAAATCTGAGTCGGTTGTGAACTCCCGAGACCCAGCCTATTATATAAAGGCTGGGAGGGCCGCCGATCAGGGGACACGCAATACTCGAACCACCAGAACTCTAGCGAGATCGACATCTCACCGGGACTCCATTGTAGCTCGCATATACCCTCATATCAATACCAGACAAGCAGGAAGTAGGGTGTTACTCTCCGGAGGCCTGAACATGGGTAAAATCCCTGCTTTTGTTTGTCAGACGACGAAACTACCAGCTCTACCACGTTTTCTCCCCCGTAATCTCAACCCTAGGTCCTTAACCATGGGATTTGATGAGTTAACTTCTCATCAAACGCCACTCTATGTTGTGAATTCACGGCAAAGGAAATAATGGAGGCGCTGGATAGTATCGGTGCTATGAAGGCCCCTGGACCTGATGGTATGCATGCAATTTTTACAAGAAGTTTTGGGATGTGGTGGGGGAGAAAGTAACTGATGAGGTACTCAATGTTCTTAATGGTGGTCCCATGCCTCCTGATTGGAATGATACTTGTATTGTGCTCATTCCGAAGATAAATGAACCTGAAAGTATGAAGGATTTGCGGCCCATCAGCCTATGTAATGTGGTGTACAAGCTGGTCTCAAAGATTCTGGCGAATAGGCTCAAGGCAATACTACCTGAAATCATATCTCCCAACCAAAGTGCTTTTGTTCCAGGCCATCTGATCACAGACAATATCTTGCTAGCCTACGAGTGCACACATTTTATGAAGAGTAGGAAGAAGGGAAAGGAAGGATATGCAGCTGTGAAATTAGACATGAGCAAGGCATACGACAGGGTGGAGTGGCGGTTTGTGGAAAGTATGATGAGGAGGCTCGGGTTTGCTGAAATGTGGATAAATCGAGTCATGTTGTGTGTTTCCTCAGTGAGCTACCAAGTTCGGGTAAATGGTTCGTTGACTGATGTTTTTACACCGCAAAGGGGTTTACGCCAAGGGGATCCACTCTCACCTTATTTGTTCCTTCTATGTGCGGAAGGTTTTTCGTCTTTGCTAAATAAGGCGGAGGAAGAAGGCGAATGAGAGGGTATCAGACTTTGTAATGGGGCTCCTAGCTTCAATCATCTCTTGTTTGCGGACGACTCGTTGGTGCTTATCAAAGCTAACCGTGAGAGTGCCAAGTCCCCGCAAAAAGTGCTGCAACTTTATGAAGCATGCTCGGGGCAGACTATAAATCTAGAAAAGTCTTCGGTGATGTTTAGTGCAAACACAAAAGATACACAACGAGTGCAAGTTCTTGCCGAATTAAACATTCGGTCTGAGGCAAGGACGGAGAAGTACCTCGTCTTACCAGTGTATGTGGGCAGATCACGAGCTAAAACTTTCGAGTACCTAAAAGATAGAATTTGGAAGAAGATACAAGGATGGAAGGAGAAAATGCTATACAAGGCGGGGAAGGATATTTTGATCAAGGCATGTGCTCAAGCCATTCCTACCTTTGACATGTCTTGTTTTGATTTGACAAAAACACTATGTGAAGATATGAGCACGATGATTTGTAGATATTGGTGGGCACAACAAGATAAAGAAAATAAAGTTCACTGGCTTAGTTGGGAGACTCTCACAAAACCGAAAAGTGAAGGTGGGCTGGGATTCAGAGATCTTTACGGTTTCAATATGGCAATGTTGGCTCGACAAGCTTGGAGGATGTTGATAAATCCGGATTCTCTATGTGCTAAGGTACTGAAAGCAAAATATTTCCCAAATAGTTCTATTTTGGAGGCCGTGCAAGGGGAGGAATCTCTTACTCCTGGAGAAGTATTCTAAAGGGAGTGGCTTTGCTCAAAGAAGGACTGGTTTGGAGAATAGGAGATGGCACAACGGTGAACATATGGTCCGATCCATGGCTTGCAAGAGAAGGAAGCAGATTACCTATCACCCTGAGACGACAATGCGTGTCGACAACAGTAAATGAGCTCATAGATGCGTATACTGGACAGTGGGATGAGATGCTCGTCCGAAATACATTATGGGATGTTGACGCAAAGGTTGTTTTAGCAACACCCATTCGAGATGATTTTGAGGACTTCCGAGCGTGGCATTATGATAGTAAAGGAAGTTTCTCGGTTAAATCAGCATATCGTGTCTATGTGTAGAAGAGGGATGCCGATGTATGTACATCATCCAGAAATTCAGATGAAACTACACAGTGGTCAAAGATTTGGGATCTGCCTTGTCTGCCCAAAGTAAAACAGTTTGTCTGGAGGCTAGCGCACAACAGCTTACCACTAATGACCAAAATAAAGAAGCTTGGTATAGAGTGTGACACGCTTTGCACCTGCTGTATATAGACGGCTAGATGAGGATGGCGCTCATCTGTTCCTCAAATGCAAAGAGATGAAGCAGCTGTGGGAGAAAATAGGCATGGGAGAAATGCGTGATCGCATGGCAACTTATGAAAGTGCACAATCTGTGGTGCAGGAGGTCCTGACTCTGAATGATGAGCAGAAGGTTCTAATTTTCTGCATGATGTGGCATTGGTGGCTGCGTCGGAATAAAGAAAACAGAGAGGGAAAGAAGCTGTCGGTGGACGATGTTCTTAGACAAGCAGGTACTGGCAAAAGGAATCGTTGCAGGCCTGTCGCGCTCCGGTGAAAGAAAATGCTCCAAAACCTGTGCAGCGATGGCGGAAACTTGACGAAGATACCCTGAAGATCAATGTTGATGGGGCTTTCAATGTTGACACAAATCAGTGTGGATGGGGCTTCGTTGTCCGTGACTACCAGGGTACTGTAAGAGGCTCTGGCGCGGGACGAATTTTCCATGCAAGGAGTGCGCTGTAAGCGGAAGCGTTGGCCTGTTCTGAGGCAGTGCATGCTGCAAGCGAATGGGGAATGGGCAATATAAAACTGGAATGTGATTCAGTGATCCTTGTTCATGCAATTCAAAGCACTGGATACGACCTGACACCTGAGGGCGTCATCTTCCGGGAGCTCCCATTGTTCTTACTCCCTCCGTATCTAGTTAGAGAGTCTTATATTTTGATACGGAGGGAGTACGTCGTAATTTCATTAGTGCTCAAGTGGCCCATGTGCCTCGTTGCTGTAATAATGCTGCACACTTGATGGCAGCGATGGGTGCAAATCAGCAGCAGCTTAGGCTGCTCTGGTTAGACTATGTGCCAGATGATGTAAACGTTGTGGTTGCCAGCCAGTCTGCTGTGCCGTTTTAATGGAATAGGGAGTGTTTAATGTCCAAAAAAAAGCCCGTAACGTGTGGTTTACAATCATCAGATGCCCGACCAGTTTTCACCAGGCTCGAGTGAAATTTGACAAATTTAACCATTTTGACAAACTTTAACCAAAAATAACCCTTTTTTGAAACTATTTTGAAATCTAACCCTTTTTTGTAGCGCCCAACCACGGGGCGCTACACTCTTCTACGTAGCGCCCTTCCGTACGGCGCGACGGTCCTGCCAGCGTGGCACGGCGGGACCCGCACGCGTGATGTGTAGCGCCGTCTAATAAGGAGCTACACACATGTATGTAGCGCCCTGTCTTATGGCGCTACACTTTTGATTTTGGTACCCGAGGCAACAGAGAGCATACTGCTCGAAAATTCGCTAAGTCAATGTGTAGCTCCGTGCAGTGGGGCGCTATACATCATATTGTAGCTCCAGGCCGTGTGGCGCTATACCGCTGAAAACTGATAAGTCAATCAGGGCGCGGGCTGCTCATTCATTCCTCCCCACTCAGTTCTCTCTCCCTCTCATTCCTCCCACTGAACCCCATCACAGATCCCTTCCTCTTGGACCGATTTGGCCGTGGATTTCGGCTCCCCTGCGTGGAGAAAGGTAATCTCCCCCACTCTCCTTGTTTTTGTGCAATCAAAATCTTGCAATTTGGTGACATTTGTGTAGATTTTGGAAACCCTAGAAATGTCATATGAGAGTAAATGTGTGGTTTCTTCTTGATTCCATTGGTCAATGTGTGTGGGTGTGATGGCTATGAAATGTTGAACTTGCCCTTCATAGGTTAGGGTTAGGGTTTTTGTTAGGTGTAGTTAACGAGGTAGATTTAGTTAGGGTTAGTAGCTAATGAGCTAGAATTTGTTGTTGTATTTGTTTCAAGAGCATATCTTAGTGATTTATGTGCATCATTTGATGCATTCTCGTTGTTCAATATTTTCTTTTTAGATGGAGAGAATGGTTAGTGTTCATCATGTGGATAAGGATGCCTTCTTAAAAGGCAATGTGGAGCATGACTCGGCGGAGAAAGTGGTGGTGTTTGGCCATAGTCCTAGCTATGCCGAGGTTGTGGAGAGAGTGCGGATTGCATTGAATTGGACGGATCCAAATGATGTTCTTTCTTTGGAGGGAAGGCATAATGTTGGGTTCGGAATGCATCTTCGATGGAAGACTATGCCTCTCAACTCCGAGTTGTGTTGGAGTGCATATAAGGAGACGGTTGCGGGATCTCAAGACAAGGCTCTTGAGTTGTTTGCCACGAAGACGTTTGACTTGAACCGGTGTGCCTCCGAACATGACGTTAGGAGGCCGGTTCAAAATGAGCCACCTCATGCGCATGAAATGTACTATCCAACGTCGAGTCCACCTCCAATGACTCAACATGATTTTAGCCAACCAACAATGACCCAACACTAAAGGAGCCAACCTTCAATTCAAATTGACCAATATGAAGAATCGGAGGAGGAGAGCGACGCGGCGGAGTATGAGCTTCATAAAAATGATATTGGTGATGTGGAGACAAATTGTAGGCATGAGGACATGGACCATGACATCCCTTATAACCGATGCTATGCATCGGACTCGGATGACGACGGTCCCGAAGAAGATGTTGATGAAGATGGGTTCACTGCTAAAGAAGCCGAAATATTCAAGAAGTAGTGGGCCGGGATCATCGGTTACCATTGTTCCGTGATCTTAGTCTCGCCGATAAAGCCGTGGTTGATGGAGGCACGAGTAAAATTCTTGAACCAAGGCCAACTTCGAAGAAGGATCGTAATCCCAAAAACTATGGTATTGCTGAGGGAGTGAAGTTTGAAAGCTTGTTGGAATTGAAGACATGGCTTAAGGAGTATGCGGTTAAGTACTTTAGACCATACAAAGTGGTTCACTCGGATGTCAAGAAGCGTTACACGGTTAAGTGTGATGACGCGCATAATGGGTGTCCGTGGATTGTGCGTGCAAGACCTATCAAGGGAACCTCTCAATGGGTTCTAAAAAAATGTGTGTCAACTCACATGTGTAGTGGCAATGATGATGATGATGATGACAAAGATGCGAAGGACATTCATCGGCAACTAACCTCCGATTTCATCGGCTATAGACTTTCCAATTCCATAGAGGCATTCCCCACTTTTACGGTGAGGGCTATCATGGACACGGTGAAAGACATGTTTGGTTACTCGGTGAAGTATGGGAAGGCATGGAGGGCCAAGCAAGCCGCATTCAAGATGTTGTATGGTGACTGGGAGGAAGCATACAACCGACTTCCTAGATTGTTGGGAGCTATGGCTGCTACAAATCCGGGCATGGTTACGTGTGTGGAGCCCTTTGGCCAAAAGACTAGGGATTACAACGGTGCAACCGTCCGTGTCTTTGGCTGTGCATTTTGGGCTTTCGGGCAATGCATAAGGGCATTCAAGCATTGTAGACCGGTTGTCTCCGTGGATGGCACATTCTTGACAGGCCAGTACAAGGGCACACTTTTGATTGCCGTAGCTCATGATGCTAACGACCGGTTGTTACCATTGGCTTTTGCTTTGGTGACGGCGGAGAACCAGGACAACTGGGAGTGGTTCATGGGTCTAGTGAGAACAAAGGTATTTGAGCCTCAAAGAGAGGTATGTGTCATCTCGGACCGCCACCAAGGCATACTCAATGCGGTGGAGATTGATATTCCCGGGCATGCTCCTTTGCACCATCGATGGTGCATGAGGCATTTTGTGTCCAACTTCTATAGGGCATGCGGAAATAAGGAGCTATCTGATGATCTAAAAGATTGTTGTCTCGCTTTCACCGAGCGGCATTTTGTGAGATTGTACAACAGATTGCTAACTCTCACATCGCCGGGGGGTCGAGAGTTCCTAGATAGGCATGCGTCTCTGAGGCACAAGTGGACTAGAGCATTTGACACCGACGGTAGGAGGTACGGTGACATGACAAGCAACATGGCAGAATGTTTCAACAATGTGCTCAGAGGAGTCCGTGCGTTGCCCGTGACAGCAATAGTTCAATACACATTCGACAAGTTGAATGAGTATTTTCAAAAATATAGTGAGGAAACGTTTGAGCAGATGGAAGGGAAGAACAAGCTAAAGAAGAAGTACAAGTATCCACCTGAAGCTGACAAATGGATGTCATACCAGTTAAGGAAGGCGGAGACCAATACAGCCCAATGTTTTGACAACAACGAGTGGATTTACCAAGTCAATGAGCCAGGAGGCACCACGGTAGGTGGTGTGCAACACGGAGGGCGTGCGTGCAAAGTCTTGCTAAAGCAATGTTTGTGCTCGTGCCAGAGGCCTCAGTTGCTTCATCTCCCTTGCTCGCATTTGCGGACGGCGGCACGCATTAGAAAAGTGGGATACGTTGATCCGGTTAGGTTGTCCGAGTTCTCGATCGAGGCTACCAAGGAGACATGGGCGGGCAGATTTGAACCTTACTTTGACCAATCACAATGGCCAGAATATCATGGCATTCAACTATGGCCTGATCCAATACTGAAGGTGACGAAACGGGGAAGACGGAAGACAAAACGTTTTAGAAATGACATGGACGCATGGGGTGCAGGAGGTCTCCGAGAGTGGGGCAACCAACATTTTCAGGAGCCTAGTGTGGCTGCCCATTGTGGAGAATGCAATGGTGGTGGGCATAACACTAGAGGTTGTAGTCGAAACAAGAGATCGAGGGAAATTATGCAAGCACAAGCAACCCGGGTGCTAGCCAACATGCGGGCAGCCAACAAGGCGACGGTGGAGTTGGCGGTGGTAGCACAAGCCACCATGGTAGTGGCGGTGGTGGTAGCACAAGCCGCTGTGGAGGTGGCGGTGGTGGTAGCACAAGCCACCGTGGAGGTGGCGGTAGTGGCGGTGGTGGTAGCACAAGCCACCGTGGCGGTAGAACATCAATGTTTGACGAGCTAAGAGGGGGTACTCGTAGAAGGCGTAGAGGTGGTAGTGGTAGTCGTAGATGATTGGTACGAATGAAAATTATTTGGTTATTGTCTTTTATTTCGAATATTGTTAATTTTATTGTACTAACAATTTTTCTAACTTACGCAGGTATGGGGTCGTCGAACTGGTTGGAGAGGCCGTGGGCATGGAGGAGGGCGACTAACCAGCCCGAGGAGGAGCCACCGAAGTGTTTTTGCCAAGACATTTGCAAGGCCAAGCAGTCAGATGATTGGGATGAGACAAGAGGACGAAGGTTTTGGTTGTGTCCCAACTATTGTAGGGACAAGGAAGAACCCAAGTCTGCTTATGACCGTCCCAAGGTATGCCTCCTCCTTATGCATGAACATTTTAAGTATTTTGTGTAATAATTGCTAATGTCTATTGTCTCTTTTGTAGTCACCGCCGCCCCTTTGTCCCTACTTCAAATGGATAGACTTGGTCCAAGATAGCTACTTCAAAAACGAGGTCGAATGGGCTCGAGAGACTGCTCTTAAGCACATGGCGGAGAGGAAAAAAGATGAGGAGAGGGAGGAGAAGTTGAGGTTGAAGAAGGAGAAGGAACGTAAGGAGAAAGCAAAGAAGAAGTGTGAAGAGGCCAAGGCTCGTGAGGCCGAGAGGGAAGTCAAGCGTGAGATAGCTCGCCGTGCTATGGAGGATGAAGCATCGGGAAAGCGCAAGGGCAAGTATCCGCGTTGGACTCAATGAGCCTCCAACATCTATGTCGTTGTGAACCTTGCGATGTGTGAACCTTGAACTATGGTGGGTCGAATTTGTGGACTTTGAATTTGTGTGAACCTTGTAATGTCGTGGACATTTACCTTGTATGAACCCTGTGCTATCATGACATTTTAGTTTGTCAAACTTGTCATTCATTTGAATTTCGCATTATGAGATTGTTCTGAGTTTTGTATTCTGAAATTGCTGCTGCAGTGGAGTTTTCTGTTGTTTTTGGCGTAGCTACAGACTATAGCGCCGTCTCGCCTGGAGCTACACTGAATAATGTAGCGCCGCACCGTGTGGAGCTATAAATTAAAACTTCTCCAGAGAGCTGGTAAGGTCCAAGCGGCGTCAAAATGGCTAAGTCACACATAGCGCCGTCTATCCTGGAGCTATACTATGTTGTGTAGCGCCGCGCCATATGGAGCTATCCGATTAAAATTTGTAACCCGAGTCCAGAGGTATAGCGCCACACGGCCTGGAGCTACAATATGATGTATAGCGCCCCACTGCACGGAGCTACACATTGACTTAGCGAATTTTCGAGCAGTATGCTCTCTGTTGCCTCGGGTACCCAAATCCCAAAAGTGTAGCGCCATAAGACAGGGCGCTACATACATGTGTGTAGCTCCTTATTAGACGGCGCTACACATCACGCGTGCGGGTCCCGCCGTGCCACGCTGGCAAGACCGTCGCGCCGTACGGAAGGGCGCTACGTAGAAGAGTGTAGCGCCCCGTGGTTGGGCGCTACAAAAAAGGGTTAGATTTCAAAATAGTTTAAAAAAGAGTTATTTTTGGTTAAAGTTTGTCAAAATGGTTAAATTTGTCAAATTTCACCAGGCTCGAGTCCGGCCATTCTGGCTACGACCGATCTGCCCCCTCTCCAGCCCGGCACGATGTTCCTCCGGCGCCTGAGCACTTCCGCCTCCGCGGCCCTCCGCCGGCGCCGCCGCGTCGCCAAGGACGACGGTCTCCTACCCGCCCTGCAAGCGGAGATCGCCCACGAGCTCTCCTCGCCCCCCTCCTCTTCTCCCCCTTCCCTCCATTCCCAGGTACCCCATCTTCCCACCACTGAGGCACTGACCCCCAGCCCGAATCCAGCGCCACTCACGCCTCCCTCCCTCTTCATTCGCAGGAGATCAACGACTTCGCCGCCGTGTCGGACGCGCCGCGCGCGCAGGACGTGCTCCTGCGCCGCCGCGGAGACGCCGAGGAGGTCCTCGTGTCCGCGCTGCTCGCCCCGCTGCGGTTCGAAGGCCAGGAGCCGCTGCCCAGGGACGCGCTCATGAAGGTGTTCGTCAGTAAGCCGGGGGTGGAGCCGCTGCTGCGCTTCGACTGCCGCGCGGTTGCGGGCGACGGCGATGATGCTGCTGGCTGTGAAGCCTGTGATATAACTTCCTTTTCGTATCACGAGTTCCCTGGCGACGCTGGAGACCGCAAGTATGAAGGGCCTGGCTTCAGGTAATTCCTTGCGTTGCTTGGTTGCTAATTCTGTGGATTTTTGTTATCGCACATAAGAACTGATAGCGGGGTTTACTGCAAAGAACATTTTTTGTGTGCAAAAACACCAGTGAGTAGCAGGAATAGTCATTTGGTTAGAACATAGGAAAATTGCCCTGATCATACGCTATGAGTGTAGAAAATAGATTGTATTGGATTTTGAAATTCCTATGGTGTTGCCGTGTTGGCGAATAGAAAATCAATCCATTGTAATCTGGCAGCACCATTTCTTTGATCCAAAGTGCATTTACATGTCAAAATGTTCAATGATTGGTATCCTGCAAAATCCCATGTGTTCAATGAAAAATCCTACGGGGGCCTTTTAAGGATGCTTTTTATTGGTATTCTCATGGAACAAATTCTCATAAATGGTTCGAGGAGAGCCTGTGCCTGTCTTTGGTGAAAATTTCTGACTATCTGGATGTAGGATACTAGGATGTAAGTATCGTAGTATTGATTCATATAATTTTGTGTGGCAGCACCTCTGCTATCGATAACTGTAGGTCTGAAACTCTTATTGCAGTTTGTGGAAACCACTAGTCTTAATTCCCTATATCACCTCCCTAAACCTAACTCCTAATAACTTGAGGGGTTAGAGAGGCTTGCACCTAGCTCTTCCCCTAAACTTAACTCCCAAGAAAATTTTCCCTTACAAGTCACATTCTCTTGCATACATGATACATTTCACATTCCCTTGATACTTCCACTTGGCACTTCCTGTCTATCATCCGCAATGGAGAATGCAATGTCGTCGAATCCCTGTGTTTATATAATACGCCTATCTAGCAGGATACGGCTCAAATACCTCTTGAACTCCTAAACACACACATACCGAGTTCATACTCTGACTCTTTGCAAACTAACTCTGACTCTTGACTTATTGTCTTACTACTGCTATGCTTCAGCCGTAGACTTTCTTGTCTGCGTCTTTCCCCACATAACATCTCTCCCCTCCTTGACAAACAACTTGTCCTCGAGCTAGAATTCTGGATACTTGACCTTGAAATCTGCAACCCTCTCCCGAGTAGCATCACTTGACTGTAGACCTTTTCACCGCACAAGAATTTGCCATGCATTTCTTGTTCTGCGGCTGCGCACAACCTTCAATGGTTTTGGCAATACCTGGGCTTGAAGCAAAGTTGGCGGCATTTCAACACTCCCCAGCAGGTAGCTCCAATTTGTATGCAAACGTCACCATTTCGAGCCTCTAGCTTATAAGGTCCAGAGAACCTTGGAGCCAATTGTCCACATCCATGAGTTCGTACAGAAGCAGCTACGCTGCAACAGTCTCACCCATACCCTGTCACATTCACCAAACGCCACTTCTCTATGATTGCTGTCATAATATAATTTTGCGTGTTCATGTGCCTGCAATAGCCGTTCCCGGACCTCATGCCGGTACTGTAGATAGAGCTTTCTTTAATGATGTGAATGTCTTGGTCGACTCCTCAGTCCAATAGACAGCCTCCTTCTTGAGCAGTCTCGTGAGTGGGGCAGCAATAGTACCATAGCTCTTAATAAATTTACGGTAATATCCGGCGACTCCTAAAAAACCTCGCACTACACAATCGGTACGTGGTTGTGCCCAATTCTCCACGGCTTGAATCTTATGGTGGTCCATGCCAACTCGATGTTCTGATATGAGATTGCCAAGTTAGGAGACAATAGACTCAGCAAAGAAACGCACGGGCTCTAAAATGGATCTTATTTTACCTCTCAGTGCACGCACTTTCAGTAGATACGCTCTAGCCTTTTTAATTTCACATGAGTGATGCTTCCAAGGAAGCAATATGTTCACCCCACTCGTTATAGTTGGAAATATAATTTTTAATAGTTTAATTTTATATAGTTTTAGTCACTTAATTGGGGCACAGATGTAGAATTCATTTTTGCACAAATTTGGTGGAGAAATTGAAAGCGGGAAAATAGAAATGAAGAGATGTGGCGGCGAGACAAGTGTGGAGGTAATGATGAGGAGCTGACTCTATTCAGTTGGCATGTGAAGAACAACAGACTGAGCAAGTCACGTGACTAAGGCTAAGCTTAATAGGCCGAGTTTCAGAGAGTTTCTACTTGAAAACATCTTTATGCCAAGTTGCCAACCTATACATTGCGGGGGTGATGTAAATGGGAGTTTCTACTTGAAGACATATCCATAATATGGGAAGTGGAATCTTAGTCAACAAGATAATTATTGTTTCTATGCATATGATTCAATTTATAGGTTTTAATCGAATTAATTTTGGAAAAGTAGAATCTTATTGTTTTTGCAATATTATTTGGCTATATCTCCTACCATACACATTATTTTTTCATGTGTAGCAACAAAAAATTGAGTGACCCATAGCAACGCACGGGCATTCAACTAGTATTTACTATTGGCGTGTTAGGTAGAGGCCACGCCAGTAGTCAAATCTGTCTACTAGCTATTGCTAAGTTAGGAGACAATAGACTCAGCAAAGAAACACTTAGGGTGTGTTTGGTTCAGGGGGTTAGATTCAGGGGATGAGGGTATCCCAACCACCTGTTAGGGATAGCCATTTTCTGTGTTTGGTTGGGTGGGATGATGATTGGTTAGGGATAACCATTTTTGTGTTTGGTTCAAAGGATAAAGAGTGGACGGATCGATATGGTTACCTCTTTGATTGAGATGGCGAGAATACACTAGTTGAGTACCAATTCGAATCAAGAAATCCGTTCCCTCATCACTCTCTTACAAAGGCAAAAGCACAAAATCAGTGGTACTTGGAAGTATTCCAATTGAGGTTTGCATGTTGTTATCGTCTGTCCGCGCAGAAAGATTAAAATCTCAATAGGAAAAACGAAAAGAAGAGGAAATTCCACTAGCTAGCTGAAGGCGAGACGGAACGAGCTAGCTAGCTGCAAGCAAGAGAGAGAGAGCTAGCTAGCCTCGTCCCCCAGGCTGTGGTTCGTGTGTGTGCTTGTCTCGCTCCTGTTCAGCCTGAGCGCACGCGCCGCCTTGCTCTGCCGGTGCGGCTAGCTCAGATGCGTGAGAGAGGCAAGAGAGATGTAGGAGGGGCACCAGCACCTGCCGCCTCCTCGAAGGAACAGTGCGCCTCAGCGTCGGCGCTGTCCCAACTGCACCGCGTGATCCACCACCATGCTCGCTCGATCTGCCGCCGCTGCCGGCACTAGCAAAGAAAGAGAAACGGGGGATTAGGCAGGCAGGGGTGTTCCTTGGCGAGGTGAGCGAGCGAAAACGTTTCGGAGGTGAGCGAGCGCAGAGTGGCTATCCTCATCCAGCACTTTTTGCCGGAGTAGCTCAACCAGTTTTTTGGGGAATATTCCCCGAATATGGCTATCCCTGCCACCTCTCATCCACTAAACCAAACATAGGACAACCACTAAAATAGTGGCTATCCCTAGCCAACCACTGGATAGCCACTGAACCAAACACACCCTTAGATTGCTTGAGGACAAGTTTATGGTGGCATATATGGCGGAGATGACTGGACTAAGTCTAAATCAAACTATCATCAAAGAAAACAAGCACCAACCGGACGTAAGTATGGACCAAGGACGTCATTCATAAGGGCCTGAAAGGTCACAGGTGCATTTATTAGTACGAACGGCATGACAAGGAATTCAAAGTGGCCATGGTGTGTCTGAAACGTGGTGTTAGCGACATTATCACCATGCATCCCCAGCTTATGATACCCAGAGCGGAGATCCAACTTGGTGGAAAAGCGTGATCCCGTAAGCTCATCAAGAAGTTCATCCAACACGGGAATTGGAAAGTTATCATTAATGCTCTGCGTGTTGAGTGCCTGATAATCCACGCAAAACCTCCATGATCTATCATGCTTCGTCACAAGAAACACTGGAGATGAAAAATCGGAATTACTCGGTCCAGTAATCCCTTGCTCCACACCTCGACCCATTGCCTCTCAGCGCTTAGGTGGTAGTCCTGTTGGTGGCTCTGATACCAAGTTGTTACGTCCTCGCGATAAAAAGTGTAATGGGTAGATGTGCGACGTTTCCTTCGTCAGCTTCCGTCCTCTGAGTTTGGTCGTATAGTCGCCGAGACGGCACACATTTTGGATATCGGGGATGAGAGAAGAGAAACGAGATAAGGAATTGATTTGTTATTGCTTTATTAAAAAGATTACAATCCCTGTGTTTATATAGTACCCTGTCTAGCAGGATACGACTCAAATACCTCTTGGACTTCTAAATTCACTGTACTGACTTCATACTCTGACTCTTTGCAAACTAACACTGACTGGCTTCATATCTGTACGCCTGTCTAGCAGGATACGACTCAAATACCTCTTGGACTTCTAAATTCACATGTACTGACTTCATACTCCAACTCTTTGCAAACTAACTCTGACTGGCTTAATATCTTACTACTGCTATGCTTCAGCCGTAGTCTTTCTTGTGTACATCTTTCCCCACATAACAAAGGTCTAGAGATCATCTTGGTCTTAGACCTGAATATATTTACGAGGAAACACTAGTAGCACTTCAATTTGCTTAGATTCCTTGTGTTAGCTTTAATCATCATATAAAGGGGAATTATAAGGACTGGGTTGTCCAACACTTAGATGACTGCATGCATCACTATTTTCAGCCGAGTTATTTTCCTCAGTAGTATTCCTACATCAGTTCAGGTATTTGGGTATTAGATCCGTGCAGAGGTCGTTGATCCTTGCATATGGCACATGAGTTCATCCTTTTTTGGGTGCTTTAGTGCAATTCCTTTGATTTGTGCACCAAATTAAATGACAATACCCCCTCCCCCAAAGTAGATCTATATGAAGGGTGTTCAAAGTGAAATTATAGACTACGCTTCATAGTCAAAGGTTATTCATTATCTATTTTCTCAAGATTGCTGGTCGCGGTGTAATATTGAATCAAAGCATTTGATTGTGCCTTTTGTAAATAGAAAATTTGAAGTAAGGTTACATCAAAAGTTCAGCACGAATGTAGTGTAGCGCCTGACTACTGAAGTCATGTGTCTAGTACCTGGCATATAAGCTATGCCACCACTTTGAACCGTTGCCTCTGTCCATTGTGAAGTTTGATTCATAAGATACATATAGAGATTTCTCGATTGATGCGGGAAGGAACAAAAGGTAATGGTTTGAAAGTATGAACGGTTATTATCTAAAGCATTGACTGCACCGCTGCATTTAAGCATCATTTGTTGGGGATCAAAATAGGTGTTTACAACTTTTATGATCTCTTCCGGAACCATACATGAATCTTTCGATTCATTTGGCTCTCACGCTCCTTTTTTTCTTTAATCCCTCGAAAGTAGCTGTGTTATTTGGATGTAAATGTTAGGCTAAATCAAATGCTGTGGTGAGAGATTGCTCTATAAATTAGGAGGAAACAGTTCAAGATGTAGTAAATCTGAATATCTAATTCATCTATTTGTAATTTGCACCATTGGTTTGAGCACCTCCTGGGCTATATCCACCTGATGCGTCTTAAGCTGGGGCCAGACCGGGCTTAAGATGACTGATGCTTAATACCCATTGTTTTGTTCGATTTAAGAAGTACAATTGATTCTTTGCATTCAGATCAGCGGCAAGCTCAAAGAAGCATGAGCCGTTCCTTTCGGGCTGCAGTAAGTGACAGTGTTTTTCCCTATCATTGTGCAGGAATCTGGATCCTAAGCTACAGAATGCACTGAAAGAATATCTCCTGGCAAGAGGCGTTGACTCCAAACTGGCGAGCTCACTTCGCGAACACTTGCTTCAGAAGGAGCGCGTGCAGTACATGGGCTGGCTCAAAACCATGGAAAAGATGTTCACGAAACAAGAGAGTGATCATTGACCTACATGACCCTCTTCTGTTCAACTTCCCTCGTTGGTTGTTAGTCTGTTCCTGATGAGTCGAACACTTGATTTCTTGCTGTGCCAATGCCGGGTCAGGTGAGTTTTGTACCGCCGCCAAAGTTTATACATCCTCTCATGGGGAGTTGTGTCCCGTGAAGTTCTAGTGATGCGTTCTACTGTAGTTGAGTCTCTGGAAGTGTGATCAACATCTGCATTGTTACTGATTGGTGAGCCTGGATTTTGTGCTTTGCGCGCCTTTTCTTCCGATTGTAAAGTTGGCGAGAACATTATCACCATTTCGCTGAAAGCTTTCATAGTCTCCGATGGTCCAAAACGTGATCGAGCTCTTTTGGATCTCTCTCTATCCTGATGCATCTTTTTTGTTTGAACATGGGAAAGGCCCAGAATAACCAACCTACTTAGAGCATCTCCAACCGGACACCCCAAAACTGTTCGGGGAGCTGTCCACGGACAGCCCTCAAAATTGGACTCCTACAGCCGTTGTCTCCAATAGTCACCCCAATTGTGGGGTCACTTGCATGTGATTGGTGTAGGAGAGAGAAAAATAAATGAAGGACAAAAGAAAGAAAAAGCGGACAACCCGAGCATGTGGGGGGAGTTTGAGGTGTGCTGGATAGCCCAGTCAATTAAAACCGTGCCCAAACAGAAAGATTCCCCTTCGGGAACCGTGGTTGGAGATGCTCTTAGTGTTGCATTGATAGTGGGGTTACAATTTGTAAACATGACCCTAAAAAACGAAAATTACGCCAGTCCTGAATTTTAGCACAAAGGGCTCTAGAAATTAAACAAGAAAAACAATCATGTTCTTCTCCGCCACCACCCGGACAATTATGCCCGGGAAGGAGGAGTCGATAGAGAGAGTTGTGGATGAGCCGGACATATCGGTGCTGCTTCCCCTTTCCGGACGCATACATCGAGAATCTACTGAAAAGAAAAGATTTGGATTACTGACGCCCCACCCATAGGGGTGGCTCCTAACTCCCCCTACGGCCGCCCTCTCTATCGCTGGGGATGAAACCACTTAGGAGAGAGAGCAATGAACGCTATCGGGAATCTCTTAAAGGGCCTCCGCCTTGGAGGTTGGTTTGATCCCTCAAAGGGCCTCCGCTTTGGAGGTTGGATTGATGCCAACATCGAGCTACCGCCTCATCAGCCCGAAGACATGGTGGCAGGCAAATTATGGCCACCATATGTTGAACTCTAACTTTGAGCAAAGAACTTCGTTGCCAATTCACCGTGCCGTTCTACTTTTCTCCTTGCCACCTTGGCCGGCCAAAAGGAGCACCGCCTCAAACCACGAGGTAGCAACCAAGCACCTGTCGCTAGATTCCACCACTAGCAAACATCCACCAAGGTTGGCCGACGAGCCTCCGACACTAACTGCGAGCGTCCGAAGGCAGCAACAGCACGACACACCCAATCCTCTTCAGATCTGACATGGGGTGGCCACGACAAGTCACAGGGTCGAGTACCCCAGGTTGATTGAGAGGGAGAAAGATGGAAGTGCTGGTAGTTACCACGGCTGACAAGCAAGGCGATTTACCCAGGTTCAGGCTCCCGGAGGATAACACCCTACTTCATGCTTGTCTGAGATTGATTATATGGAGGTGTTACAACGGCGATCCCGGCGAGATGCCGATCTCGCTAGGGTTTTGGTGGTGGAATATGAGTGTGCCCTAGATCGGCGGCCCTCCCAGCCTTTATATTGGAGGCTGGGTCCCGGGAGTTCGCAACCGATTAGGTTTACAGGTAAGGTAAGTTTCTACCGACATAAACTACGCCTTTCTTGGGACACACTCTGTCTTGTTTAGGCCCCCTTCGTGGGCCTTGAATGTTGTCATCTAGTAGGCCGCCGGTTGGGCCCTAGTCCTTGCGTGCACCAGGTATCCTCATGGTGGGGCACCCGATAGGTAGACCCACGTCAGTAGCCCCCGAGTGCTTGGTCGAGTCGAAGAATCAGGTAAGGACTCATCTCCGGGTGCACGTCATCTTTTACCTGCTACAAGGTGTTTTTAATGCTAAGTCGGTAGTGCATCGACCGTTAGATATGTTCATGTTTTGCTGTCTAGTCGATAGGTTCTAGGGATGATGACATAGCTGGCCTGGTTCACTCGACGGATCGGGACCAGTTAAATGCACTTGGGCAAAAACCTAGCTAGCCTACTTCAAGGTCGAGTCCCCGGACTCGAGCCTGGAAATAGCTGATAAGCTTCGACTCAAGCCACGGAGGTCTTACAGAGGATACTGTAGTATGATAAATTGGGTACCCAACGCGTCCGTCAGGATTTTCTTCATGCCTGTTGGCACGGAAGTTGCAGGGTAAACACAGCAGGTGCGAGCCCTCGCCAGCTCGACTGATCGGCGGGTCTTATCTTTGCACATTGAGTGCAGCATCCGATGATCATATGCGGCGGACGCATCTCGGGTACAGAATGTTTTACGACTGCTGTAGTCGTGGGCTTCGTATAGAGCTGAGTAGCTTTGGTCGATAAGAATTCGAATGTCTGCTTTGGGACTCAATGGTTCAGTAGTCTTGTGCTTATCGGGGCGCGACAGCGCTCCCGATGGGAGTAGCCCCCGAGATTAAGCTGAATTGCTTGCAATTGAGGTTAATCTCAATTAACCTCCAATCGAAAGAAATTTTTGATGCGCTCCCGATGGGAGTGAATGAAGCATGATTTGGGGACTCAATAGATGAAGGAGTCCCTTTCAGCCGTTTGGCCTACTGTGAAGAGAGATGATTTGGGGACTTGACATATGAAGGAGTCCCTTTCAGCCTGCCCGGCCTACTGTAAAAATACTTAGGCGATAATGTGCCGTAGTAGAAATGATAAGAGGGTCCTTCAAAGGGACTCTACAGCCTGTTGGCTATGCTTTGTTTGTCATCGCTAGCCTGACTCGAATAATTCTTCGGCCTGCTAAGCTGACGTCATGCATGACGATGTTGGCTTGCGTGCTGCCGCTGATGGGACGCGTCACTGCGGTCCCCAGTGTCAGTGTTGACCAAGAGAGACGCCGCTTCAGTTCTGATTTGACCGCACGGCGCAAAAAATTTGGGACATAATGATGGCTTCCTCTTTTCTCGTGCGTAGTGGGCGACGTGGCCAGCGATGGTTGCGTTCCGTGGCCGCCACGTGTAGGGTTGGATGCAGGCCGTTGCCGCCGATGCCGTTCGGACGGTTCGGATTTGACAGCGCCGCGGTATATTTATGTCACCGCGACGGGAGAAGATTAATCTCAACCCTATTCTTGCCACTTCCTTTCCTTTTGTCGTCTTCTACCTTGCTCCTGTCCTCCATTGCTGTTCGCTCAAGCTGTGCTCGCACATTCTCCACCAGCCAAGAGCCATGAGGAAGGCGGCCGCAAAGAAGGTGGCGAGTTCTGCCGCCGCCGGTGTTGCGGGGACGAAGAACAAGAAGGGGAGCACGGTGCCGAGCGCCGCCGCCACTGTTGATGTCGCGAGCGTGGATACGCTGAAGAAGATCCCCGACGACTGGGTTAGGTCGGCCGTCAAGGCGCAGCACCTGGATGAACTCCGGGAAGATGGGTTGCTGCCGCCAGCGGACCAGCTGGCCACGTGCGCGCCCGGGAAAGAGGTATTCCCGCAACCTCGATCCGGCGAGTGCGTTTGCTTTATGGATTTCTTGTATCGGGGATTCTCTTTTCCCCTCCATGATTTCGTGCGTGGATTGCCGTATGCGTACGGCGTCCAAATGCATGATCTAACCCCGAACGGCGTCCTCCACATCGCATGCTTCATTGTTTTGTGCGAGTGCTTCCTGGGGGTGCACCCGCACTGGGGCTTGTGGAAAACCATCTTCAACGTCAAGAGGAACGTGGGTGCTGGTGGCACCTATCCACTTGGCGGCTTCGGCATCCAAGTGCGCGGCGACACCACCTACTTTGCGCTAAAGCAGGCCGAGTCCGTCAAAGGCTGGCGGAAGAAGTGGTTCTATGTCAGCGTGGAATAGGAGGGCCTTCCCGCCTTTGTGGCTGACAAGCCTCTGAGGAAGTCAAACGCCTGGGCGCACATGCTGTCGAGTGAGGACAAGGTGGAAGTGGCGCCTTTGCTGGGGAAAGTCGCCGAGTTGTTGAAGATGATGGGCAAGGAGGTGGGTGGCATCCATCTTATTGCCACCTTTGTGAAGAGGCGCGTCCAGCCGATACGCCTTCGGGACCACCCAATGTGGGAGTACCAAGGCGTGGATGATTCCACTCGCCTGACGAAGGAGGAGCGGTCGAAGAAGGAAGTCGAAGGATCTGTGCGGTCCGTGACCAACCTCAGAGTTACGGACCCTTGCAACGTCGACTGCCAATTGCTCCATATGGAGTTGAAAACCCACTGCCTGAGGTGAGGTTTAACTTGCTTTTTTGTTGTTGATTCCTCTATGTTGCTGTTGTGTGAGATATCTTGTTATTGTTTTGCAGGGTCACCTGAGTTTCTCTTGCCTTCCACTTTTGCCTGAAGGTGGGGTGACTTTTGAGGTGTAGTTCCCCGAAGTGGAGCCGGTTGATGATGATGACTCCATTCCCTCCGCGACTACCTCACCTGATGAAGAGGTGGAGTAGACGGGGCAAGACGATGAAGACGAGCAGCCGCCCAAGCGTCGCCGGCGGGACAAGGCTAAAGCTGTTGCTGAGGGCTCGCCGTCCAAAAGAGTGGAGCTTCATGATGATGCCGACTCGGGTTCCTCGTCGCCCAGTGTGAAGGACCCGATGGAGGTTGAACCGCTGAACACGGTGCCTCCTACTGTCGGTGCGACCGAGTTTGGCGGGCTGTTCGACGTGGACGCTCTCGATAGTGAAGAGAAGGAGGAAACAAGGTGAGCACCTTTCTCCAAGCTAGGCTTATGTCTTTGTTTGTGCACCGTTTTTGATTTGATCATTCCGTGCGCAGTGCCGGTCATGGCACAGGTGTGCCTCACTCTCTTGCCCGGGAACAGACGTCGGCTCCGAGTGGTACGGAGCCACAGCTGAGTCCTTCGAAGGTTGCTCCTTTGGCGACTGCGACGGCCGTCACGGAGGTTGTGAAGGCTTCGGCTCCTTCCGCTCCGGAAATATCTGCTCCGTCTTCGAGCACTGCAGCGCTCCACGATCATGTAAGTGTCTTATGTCCTTCTGGGTTATCGGGTGCACGACAGCGCTCCCGATGGGGGTAGCCCCCGAGGCTATGTGCAACTAGTCGAGTTGGACATAGGCTCCAATTCATGAGTTGTTCTTCCTTGTGCAGCCTTTCTACCGCAACCTTGTGGAATCGGGTGGAGCCTACATCCAGATGGAGCGGGAAAGGGATCAGATTCGCTCTGCTCTGGAGCAGTCTAAGCGTAAGCGACTCCTTTGTTTGCGTTTAACTTGCTGTCACTCCTGTTTTGCATCCATTCGACGCTTTTATTCTCCATGCAGGTGATCAGGAGACTGCTGCGAAGCGGGTGCTTGAGCTGGAGAAGAAACTCAAGGCTCAACACGATAACGCTGAGCAGAGGCTGAAGGAGGTCAAGGACCACGAGGATGCCATCCTTCAGAGTGAGAAAGTGCAGGTGGAGCGCCTGCTAGCGCTTGCCCATGTTGTTGGAGGTAATGCTTCCTTCTCATTTGTTGTTTGATTGAGATTTGTTCTTCCAATTCAGTCGACGTACTTAAATTTGTTGGGTGTACAGGTGTTTTTGGCGCATCCCCCGCCTACGGAGTCGACGGACGACGATGTCCCGCTAGACCGTGCCATCAGTATCTTCGACGCCATGTGTGCTTATGCCAAGGACGCGTTTACCAAGTCGACTGGTGCTCTTTCTGTGGTGCACAGGAGCGTCTTTCCACTGCGCACGCCACCAGCCAGCGTTGATGGTCTGGCCGCAGTGCTTGACCCGGAGTCCTCCACCATGGTGAACTTCACTCGCACCCAAACGGTACGCGGCTCGGAGCTTTACATTCAAGCTGTTGCTGGATCACGGTGTTGCGGGTGACTTCAAGAAGGTCATAGCGGACTTCCCGCGGAAGCCTGATGGAAAAACAACGTCGTTGCGCTCGGTGAAGGAGGAGGCGGCGCGACTGGTGGAGGACATGGTGTCCATGGTGCAGCGGCGCAGTGCTGAAGTTGCTGCCCGCGCTGTTAGGGCTAGGTCGGAGTCGACGTCGTAGGGTGTAGTGCCGACCTCCTTACGTGAACTCATGAAGACACCGTAGGCTAGCTTCTGATAATGCGGGTATCGCTGCTTGGATACGGATATCACCTCGCTGAGGTAGTATATGGGCCATTGCACGCCATGGGTGTGGCCTTCTTCTTGGCGCTCGACGACGAGGACGATGCTGACCACCCTGTTGGTGGCTGCGACATAATGGTACATAGGTTCTTTCTCATGTGGCGCGACAAGTACCGGTGGAGTCGCCAAGACTCGCTTGAGGTCTGCAAAGGCTGCTTGAGCTTCTGGCGTCCACTCGAATTTGTCGGACTTCTTCATCAGTTGGTAGAAAGGGAGTGCCTTTTCACCCAACTTACTAATGAACCGGCTGAGCGCTACGACTCGGCCGACTAGGCGCTGAACCTCCCGAAGCTTGGTCGGGGCTGGCATTGTCAGGATTGGCTCTATCTTTTCAGGATTTGCCTCGATGCCTCATGCTGATACGAGGTACCCGAGTAGTTGCCCAGCTGGTACGCCGAAGACGCACTTCGTTGGTTTGAGCTTGATGTTGTAGAGGTTGAGCGCGGCGAAGGTTTCTCGCAGGTCGTCGAGGAGCGTGTCCTCTTGTTTGGTTTTGATGACTATGTCGTCAACATAAACTTGGATGTTGCGTCCTATCTGGTCCTTGAGGCAGGATTGCATCATGCGCTGGTATGTGGCACCAGCGTTCTTGAGCCCGATGGACATGGTTTTGTAGCAGTAGACACCGTGGGGTGTGATGAAGGCTGTTTTCTCCTCGTCCTCCTCTCGCATCCTTATCTGGTTGTAGCCTGCTGAGTAGGCATCCAGGAAGGACAGTCGCGCGTAGCCAGCTGTGAAGTCGACGATCTAGTTGATTCGTGGAAGCGGGAAGTGGTCCTTCGGGCAGTACTTGTTGAGGGAGGTGAAGTCGATGCACATGCGGAGGATTTTTGTATGCTTCTTTTCGACCAGTACTGGGTTAGCGACCCAGGCTGACTTCTTGATTTCTCGGATGAACTTGGCATGAAGTAATCTGTCAACTTCTTGCGCTATGGCTATGCGCTTCGGCTCGGAGAAGCGGCGCATGGATTGTTTGACAGGTTTGGCATCTGGATAGATCTGAAGAGTGTGCTCGGCGAGTTTCCTGGGTACGCCTGGCATGTCCGCTGGACACCAGGCGAAGATTTCCCAGTTCTCACGCATGAACTCGACGAACGCGCTTTCCTATGCGATAGGTAGGCTTGATGACACAAGCACTGTCTTGGAAGCGTCAGTCGGGTGGACTTGATGTTCTCTTGTGCCATTGGTCATGCTAAAGGAGGCGTCGGGTGCCGGCTTCTTGCTTGCAGGGAAGAGGGTTTTGTCGTTGCCGAGTGAAAGTTCTTTGAGCTGCTGCTGCATGCCGAAGGACTCGGAGATCTTGTTGAAGTCACGGTCGCAGTTGTCCGAGCGCTGGAAGTCGCCACGCACGGTTATGGTTCCCTTTGGTCCTGGAATCTTGAGCATGAGGTAGGCATAGTCCGAAATTGCCATGAACCTGGCGAACGTCGGGCGCCCAAGTATAGCGTGGTACTGTGATTTCCAATCCACCACCTCGAAGTCAGTCATCTCACTCCTGAAGTGATCGGGTGTGCCAAAGATAACCTTGAGTGTGATTGTTCCCTCGGGTAGACTGGCTTCCCTGGTACTATGCCGTGAAAAGTGCTATCTGACTTGGTTAAGTTCTCCAGAGACCTGCCCATCTTTCGGAGGGTGTCGGCGAAGATGATGTTGATGCCGCTGCCGCCGTCCATGAAGACCTTAGTCATGTTGAAATCTCATATCTGCGCTTCGAGTACCAGCGCGGCGTGGCCTGGGCGCGGTACCCGTGGAGGGTGGTCCTCTCGGGAGAATGTGATGCTGCTCTCGATCCCTTGAGGTACTCTGGTACGGCCGGTGAACTTGCGATGGCCTGATAGACTTGTCGTGTGATCAACTTCTGGCAAAGGTTTGATGGGCGTACCTTCTGTATCATGTTCATCTGCCCTCGAGCTGGAGGGTACTGGTCCCCTCGTGCAGGAGGTGCTTCCTGTCTCGGCTGGTGCTGGATTGCCCCTCCTAGATGCGCGGGTTGAGGTGCTGCTACAGGTGGTGCTTGGAGAGCCAGTTGCGGTGCTGGAGCTGGAGTCAGGATCTTGGTGAATGCTCCGTTAATGCGAAGCTTCTTCCGACAGTCTTTCAGTACGTGGGTGGAGACCAGCTTGCCAGTTTCTTCGCTTCTGAATAGGTGGAACTTGCATGGTTCTTCGAGCTCCTGCTCGGGTGTGAGTTCTGGCCGCGAGTTATCACGGGGCTTGCGGCGCCACTCGCGTCTCTGGTTTCCATCGTTCCGGTACTCCTCCCGGCCTCGGCTGTTCTCACGGTTGTTGTCGCGACCTCGATCTTCTCTAGCGTCGGCAAATCCTGCCGCCACTAGGTCGACTGGCTCTCTTTCGTCGTAGCGGGGTTTGCGCATGCGATGGCGATCGTTGCCGCGGCTGTCTCTGCGACCCCAGTTGCTTGGTTCGCCTTCCTCATCAGGGAACTCGTTGCATACAAAGTCTTCGCCGTCCGCCTATTCGTTGGCGATCTTCATGAGCTCGACGATGGATGCTGGCTGAAGGCGGCCAAAGGCCTCTCGAAGGTCGTGTCGAGTGACACCGCGGGTGAAGGCGTCGATTGCTCTATCTTATGAAATGACCCGACGGAGTTGCGCATGAGGGTCCAGCGCTGAATGTATGATCGCAGTGTCTCGTCCTTTCGCTGCTTGCAGGCTTGCAGTTCTGCGAACGTCGCGGGTCTCGAGTATGTTCCGAGGAAGTTCTTGACGAAGGCATCTTCGAATTGGTCCCAAGAGCTGAAGGAGTTACGGGGCAGGTTTTGGAGCCAACCACGCGCTGAGCCCACGAGCATCAGCTGTATGTACTGCATTGCTGTTGTTAAGGTGCCTCCTTGACAGTTGACCGCTATGATGTAATCATCGAGCCAAAGTTTAGGTCATGTGTGCCATCGAACTTGACTGACTCAGATGTGAGCTTGAAGCCTCGTGGCATCCGAGTGTCGCGGATGCGGAGACTGAAGCAAGAAGCACCGTAGGGCTCATAGTCGCCATCCGAGTAAAGCTCTTGGCTCGGGGCGTTGACGGGTCGTTTGGAGCGACTGCGGTCGACCATCCGCTGTACGATGATTTTGCGCGCATCTTCCTCTTCCTGCAGGTGTCGGACGGGTCGATCTCCGCGTGCTGCACGTTCGCGGTCGCGTCTGACACGATCTCCGCGTGCTTGATTTGTTGTTGCGGGTGTGGCTTCTGGGATTAGTGCTTCTTCTGCCAAGCGGAGCGCCTGGATTTGTTGCCGATGCAGAGCTACGCGAGGGTCGCCCTCCGAAGGTTGCGTTGCCCTTAGGTACGTGGCCACCGACATGAGAGCGTCAGAGGTTGTTTTGGGGATTGGTATCCCGTCCGTGTCTTCTGACATGAAGGATGACTCGAGATTGCGGGTAGTCGCTACCCTCTCAGCATCTGTCATTAGGCGGGCGCGCGGTCGATGACGCCTGTTTTCTTGCGTGATTGTAGGTCCCGAGGAAGAGAAGGAGTAGGCTACACGGCGAGCACACGATGCATCAGCGAGTTCTTTACGCCGGGCCAGCTCGGCTTTCTCTAGCAGCTGCTTCTCGTTTTCTTTCCATACAAGGTACTGGTACGCCATCATCTCCTCCCGGGTCGCCTCCGGAGGAGGGAAAGTGCAATCTTGGACGTGTTTCATGGCCTGGATTCCCATCTCCCTGGTGATTGTCAGGGTTGTCACCTTGTCCGGCATGGTGACTTCCATCGGATACACGGGTTCCTCGCGGCGGACGCCGCTCCCAGGGTCTCTGTTTGGGGTTGCATCTACCATGAAGACTTAGGCAGGGTAAGATTGCGCGGTCGAGTACGCGTTGCTGCTACTGCTCTCACCGTCGGAGCTGTCCTTAGAGCTGAAGATGGAGGCGACATGATAGACGCCGTAGTCGGTGCAAAACTCCTCCGGCTAGGCCCGGCTTGGCGCGGCAGTCGATGAAGACCTGGGTGCCGGAGTTGACGGGGACGCGGACGCCGGAGTCGATGGAGACACGGTCGCTGAAGGTGGACTAGTTGATGCGAACACGATTTCCGCAGTTGATGAAGACGTGAGTCGCGTGGTCAGTGTAGGTTTGGTTTCCGCAGTCGACGAAGACGCGGGTGAAGTAGTCGAAGCAGATGCGATCTCCGTGGTCGATGGCATCGCGGGTTCCATGGTCGGTGTAGATGCGATCTCCATAGTCGATGAAGACGCGGGTCCTGTGGTCGGCAAGTGCGCGAGATCGGAGGGTCGAAACGTTCCCCACTTGTTCACATGGATTTGCATGTTACCAAAAGCAAGGTACATACCTCCTTACATCTCGGCGTAGACCGATCGGTGGGTCGGTGGATGGAGCTCGAATTCGAAGGAGCCGAAGTGGATTGGCGTCGTGATTGCCAGCGCGTCGCCGGTTGTCATTGCAGATGGAGCCGGTGCAACCATGATTTCAGCACTTGTCTTTCCCACAGACGACGCCAGTTGACGTGGGGTGGCCACGGCAAGTCCCAGGGTCGAGTACCCCAGGTTGATTGAGAGGGAGAAAGATGGAAGTGCTGGTAGTTACCACGGCTAACAAGTAAGGCGATTTACCCAGGTTTAGGCTCCCGGAGGATAACACCCTACTTCCTGCTTGTCTGAGATTGATTATATGGAGGTGTTACAACGGCGATCCCGACGAGATGTCGATCTCGCTAGGGTTTTGGTGGTGGAATATGAGCGTGCCCTAGATCGGCGGCCCTCCCAACCTTTATATTGGAGGCTGGGTCCCAGGAGTTCGCAACCGATTAGGTTTACAGGTAAGGTAAGTTTCTACCGACATAAACTACGCCTTTCTTGGGACACACTCTATCTTGTTTGGGCCCCCTTCGTGGGCCTTGAATGTTGTCTTCTAGTAGGCCGCCGGTTGGGCCCTAATCCTTACGTGCACCAGGTATTCTCATGGTGGGGCACCTGATAGGTAGGCCCACGTCAAGATCCGCGCATAAACTTCCTCCATCCCAGCTCCCTTTACTCTACCACGGAGGTCTGAAAAGAGCAGAGAGTGAGAGGGATGGCATCCCTCAGCTCTCTGGAGAACTGCTTATTGTGAGGAGAATCTTTGCCAAGACCAACAGTCTCCGTCTCCCACCTCAAGAGCGTGAGAAGGACCACCGACAACATGCCCTGGACACCGCTTGAAAGCGCTAGAAGCATCCCAAAACCGGCATAACACCAAATCTAAAACTCATAACAGTAATATTAACTACCAGAACCCCCGCGCTAAACTCCTTTTACCAGACCGGAGGACATCGCCGTCAGTGAGGGAAGAGGAGCTGAGTCGGGCTTGAAATCACTACTCTCAACGGTGGCCGAGGAATAGAAATGACTCCTCTCTGTAGCATCTAGAATCCGGAAGCAAAAATGGACAAATAAAAAGAAGAGAAAAATAAAACAATAAAGCTGTACCAAGAAGAAGCGAGCAATGTGGAAATGTGCATATTTGATTTGATCCTATTCTAAAACTTCAGCACAAAATATATAATTTGACCCTTTTTTCATGACGCTGTAGAGTAGGACGACATAGTACATGCACGACCCCGAGGTTAGAGCATCTCTAGCAGTGCCCGCAAAATGCGGACCCGCAAAACTAGTTTACAGTTCGCGAACCTCGCGTTTTTTTGGACTAAAAACAGCCGCGGCGGAATAGAGCCCTCAAACTCAAACTGTAAAATCGAATATTCGCATCTTTTCTTTTTTCCCATGTCTTCTTCTTCCTCTCGCTCGGTGACGCGTTGACCCCGCTCAAATCCGCCCATGATCTGGCGTCGCGTGAGATCCACTACCTCCTAAAATACGTACATATCACCTGCAAGGTACGCTAGAGCTAGAATCGATTGATTCATGGTCCGACTCGCCGCCTGGAAGTTAGCTAGCTAGCTGAGAATCGATCGACCAGCCTGCGTGGGAGCTGGCTAGCTACTGTGGAATCGATCGATCCATCGTCCAGCTCGCCCGCGCGTGGAGCTAGCTAGCTAGTCGCCGTCGCGGCGCGCCCGTCCGAGCTGCTCGCCGCCGAGCCAACGTAGGAAGCCTTTCCGGCGTCTGCTTTGCCCTGCGCTCGCCTGGACGGCCACCTCTTGGGCACGGCGAGTGCGAATCTTTGAACATCAGTGTCAGATTTTGCTGGAGACGCGAGGAATCGATTGCTGGAGTATTTGGAACGGACGGCGGCGCGGGGAGAGGAAGAAGAATTCCGGCCGGTTCCTGGCCTGCATATCACCCTCCAATCCTTAAAGATTCAAGTTGGAGGCTCACATTTAAGGGCGCCTGCAAAACGTTTACGGTTTTACAATTTTTTACAGGTTCTGTCCTGGACAAAAAATAGCCTAAAACCGTAAACTCGCCGGAGTTTTACAGTTTTTCGCATGTTTGCGGGTTCTGCTAGAGATGCTCTTAGAACATCGGTCGTATGACACCTTAAGTCGCCAACTTGCCATAACTCAAGACGTCATGTAATATACCATGGCGTCTTACCCAGGACGCTCCCAAGCTGGGCAAAAAGGTCAGTCTAGTGTGGTGAGTGGTGTAGTGTGGGGTGTGCGCAACATACCGTCGCATTCTTGTAACAAAAAACTCTCCCTTCTATAAAGTTAAAAAGTTAAAGCTCGAGAAAAAAAGTCAGTCTGTCAAATTTTCAAATCTAAATCATTTTGTGTTGGAGATTCAGGAAAAAAGTCAAATTGTCCATTTCCAACGTGTGTGTGCAGCGGCCGTGCACGGTTTCGCTACGACTGTCTGGATAGGCCGATAGCAGCAACTAGCAACCGCCCACGGCCCACCGCCTACCGCTCCCCTTCGAGGAAATGACAGAAAACCATCACAATTGGGGCTAAGTTGTCTGAGACCACCGAAATTGAGTCTAGGGACACAAACCACCTATCTTTGGGGCAGGAGTGTGACAAGGAGCACTGATTCTGAATTTTAGTTGTCTTAACAGCATTTCTGACCGTGCGGTCCCACTGTCAGGCCTAGGTGGCAAAAACAAAACAGAAAAAAATATAAAAAAGTCAACAACCGGGGTTTTCTTTTCCCTTCTCTCTTCTCCTGCGGCCCGGCGCGGTGACCGCGGCGGCGGAGTAGTCCTCGAGGCGTTGGCCGACGGCGTGGCACCGGTCGCCCCGGCGTATCCCCTCCGGCGTTGGCCTGGGCGTTCATCATTTCGAAGGCGGCCGCCACGGTGGCGGCGTCGAGCCCGCCGTAGTTGGCGCCCCGGTCGCGGTCGCAGCCGCGGGGCGCCTCCCGGCCGCGCGCCGCCGTCTTCGGATGCTCCGCTTCGTCGGATTCGTACTCCCGGGAGCAGGAATCGGACCACAACACTTGGAGTCGACGCCATCGCCGCGTTCTTCTTCGTCTCCGGTCGATGTCGTTGCTGTCGATTGCGATGCCTCTGTGTTGCCCCGCCCTCGCTGAACCACGAGCGATACCGCCTACGTCTCCGGCGGCCGGCTCCGCCCCTCGTCTCCGGCTCTATCCCGGCGGACTGGACGCTCCCACGCCTTGGCGCGTTCCCGGCCTCGTCCTCAGCTGCGCCCAGGTGGAGGGCTAGTGTTCCCGCGGGATATGAAGCGGCGGCGCTCGGTGGAAGATGGAGGGGCTTTGTCGGCGGCCGCGGTGGCCCTTTTATACGACGCCGTCGTCGTCCCGGCCAGTGGGAGGCGGGGCACCGCGAGCGGCACGGCGGCCAGGAGGCAGGGCGCCGCTAGCGACTCCGCACGAGCGCGGGCGCGGCCGGCTCCGGCGACCTCCGTGAGCGGCGGCCATGGCGCGGGTGCAGCCCCTCCGCGAGCGGCGGCCATGGCGCAGGTGCAGCGGCCATCGGCGTCATAGGAAAAGGGATCAGGGAGAGGAGAAGAGAGAAGGGAAAAGAAAACCCGGTTGTTGACTTTTTTATTTTTTTCTGTTTTGTTTTTGCCACTTAGGCCTGACAGTGCGACCGCACGGTCAGAAATGCTGTTAAGACAACTAAAATTCAGAATCAGTGCTCCTTGTCGCACTCCTGCGCCAAAGATAGGTGGTTTATGTCCCTAGACTCAATTTCAGTGGTCTCACACAACTTAGCCCCAGTTATGGTGGTTTTCTGTCATTTCCTCCTCCCCTTCCCACCAAACCCGCGTGGCCCTCGCCGTGGGTTCGTCTCCGACCACGACTTTGAAAACGTCGAACCGCCACCACCGCACCGACTCCTTCCCGGAAACCCGCTCCCATCGCCTCCACCGACCCTAGGCTCCACGCCACTGCTTCTATAAATACCACCCGATGCCCCCGTAGTTTTCATCGTGCCGGTGGATCTGATTTCTCCTCTCCTCTACCTCTCTCGTCGGGTAAGTCGCAGGTATGGGTAATCCGTTCGGATCTCGCGTTTCCCTATCTCGCTGTTCTTCGTTTGATGCTCTCCCAGGCGAGCGATCTGTCTGGTTTCTGGCGTGCTTGGTCCGTTGATCCCGAGGCCGGTCCGGTGATCCCTAATTTGTTCCGTCCGCGTTGGTGTTGTATTCTGAACTATGCTGCATCGATTTAGGATCGCGGGTAATCTACTTTTAATTTATTTACGGTTGTGGCTGATCTGATTATGTTCTGATCGCTGATTGATTTAGGGTCGTTGCTTATATATTACTCACGTGATCTATATTTTGCCAGAACAATGATTCATGTAGATTTGTGCAGTTCGTTTGCTTTGATTTCTGTTGATCTGTTCGTTGTTATGATGGATTGGCCAGGTTGGTTTAGCTTGACATGATCGGAATAAGAAATTGAAGGTTGCTTTGGATTAAATTCTGTCCCATTGAAGGTTGTCGATTCCCTAAAGTTCTACTTACAAATGCTAGTTGCAATGAATGGATGGTCGAATTTCTGCATGTTTTGCTTTTGATCCTATTCCTTCATGACTTGGACTCAATTGGAATTACACAAAGTTGGAAAAGGTTTCCTAGATTTATCGGGATTATTTGCTTTCCCCCAGCAAGCTATGTATGTCAGATTATCTGAAGGTGGTTGTGCTATATTATGGGCCATGTTATAAAGGTAGAGGCGAGGATGGTTTAGGGGAAATGTTTTTGCTGAACCTTGTGGACATGCTCATGACGGAGGTTATTCTTCAGTGGCGTTATTTGGTACTTTTGGTCAGTTTAATTTCAAGGTTTAAACTAAGAAAATTGAAGGGGCATGTTCTGTTTCCTTTCTAGGAGGAGTAATTTGGTTTGGAAAGTAAGGTAGTAGTGGTGTGCCTTTTAAGATCCATTTGAAGGTTCTTTCAAGTGCAACAAGTTGTGAAGAATTATATGGTTCCGTCTGCTGAACTAAGTTTACTGCTGCTGTTTTTGGTACCTCAAGGTCTTCAGATGTTGCTACTGCTGTTTCAGATCCCTGATAATTTGTGATGACATGTCCTTCACTAGTTTGTGGGTCTGAATTTTCATTTCATGGATAGTCATTGGTTGGCTTGCAGTATCGGATTAGCTAATTAGCTAGATTTGTTAAGTAGTATCGCTGATTGTAATTTATATTGTGCATAATTGGGCATCCTATCTGATGTTGGAAACTGTAAATGCTAAATGATATATGGATACCCTGATTTATCGCTCAAAGAGTTGTTACCATTGATGATTGGGTTCATTAAAGCTGTAATCCAGTATAGCTTGATCTTTTTTGGCATGCATGGATTAGAAGTTATCTTTGATTTCCAAAGAACATAGCAGAGAATGACAACCATCAATATTCGGCTTCATCTTTGTGCAAGCTTATATAGTAGATTGTTGAGAGCATCACTTTGTTTAGTACTTCTTTCTCTGATCATCTCCTTGTCTTCTTAAACAATTTAACTAATAAATAAGTTGCATTGATATATTTTGTTGTGTTCTTGAGGTCATGCACAAGATACCTTCTAACGGTCATATTAGAGGCTCATTTTATGAATACCCTGATTTGTCGCTTGTAAATGCTGAATGATATATGAATACGCCGATTTATCGCTGAAAGAGTTTTACCATTGATGATTGGGTGCATTAAAGCTGTAATAAAGTATAGCTTGATCTTTTTTGACATGCATGGATTAGAAGTTATTTTTGATTACCAAATAATATAGCAGAGAACGACAGCATCTTTGTGCGAGTTTATCTAGTAGATTGTTGAGAGCATCACGTTGTTTTGTACTTCTTCTTTGATCATGTCCTTCTCTTCTTGAACAATTTAATTGATAAATAAGTTACAACTATCTATTTTGCTGTGTTCTTGAAGGCACAAGATACTTTGTCTTGGATTGGAATGTTATCTGGGTTCTGTATCGTTATGAGACCATTTTAGTTACATATAACTTGTTAAAAGTCCATGTTAACCTAATTATGATATAATCAGGTGTTCTGGAATTTCTGTACGTTTATATCACTATATATATTTGTCAGTCTCTCTTTTAGTTCCCCAACTGATTCAGTGAATTAAGTTGCTCATGTGCTTAGGTACTTAAGACATTTCTTAATTATTTTGAACAATCTATTTTCTGATTTCGAACATCATGCTTTCCTTGTGCTATGTAGAAGAGAGTTCAGCTGGTTGGTAGATCTCTGCGCGTATTATATAGCTTGCCTTTTGCCACCTTATCTGCCTGAGATTGTACTTAAAGTGACATAATTTCGCGATGTGATAATTATTGTAAATTTAAGGTGCTTCATTCTCAAAATTAAAGCCTTGGGTCTCAGTTCTGTTAACTTGAAATATTATTTGATGTCTCGAATTCATTGTGCATTCATTTTTCCTTTGTGATGGAAAAGGTAACATGGAAGGTCTAAACGCAGTGAAGTAGTTGTAGAAAAGGTAACATGCCAAATATTTTTCCTGCATGGTCTAGTTTCTTAAAGTGACATAATTTCGTGATGTGATAATTATTGTAAATTTAAGGTGCTTCATTCTCAAAATTAAAGCCTTGGGTCTTAGTTCTGTTGTCAACTTGAAAAATTATTTGATGTCTCTAATTCATTGTGCATTCATTTTTCCTTTGTGATGGAAAAGGTAACATGGAAGGTCTAAACGTAGTGAAGTAGTTGTAGAAAAGGTAACATGCCCAATATTTGTCCTGCATGGTCTAGTTTCGCATCTCTTGGGAATATTCGTTTTGCATGATCTTAGCTTTTTTCTGCATGGTCTAGTTTTGCCTCTGTTTCTTGGGAATATTCATTCTGCATGATCTTCCCTTCTTTGTCTGCTGAGTTACTTAGCAAGTGTACTAGATTTTTTTTGCTCTGTGTTGAAATTATTTGTATAAATATTTGCCATCTTGATGATCTTGTGACCTCTATTTACATGAACATTTTAGGATACTGTTACGAGGTTTAGTAGAAGTTAGTGTCTGAACATCTTATTCAATGACCGTTGTTCACATCAACCATTTTGGATAATGTTGGATCAAAGTCGTTAGCATTGTTTAAAATATAAGACAAAATTTCGGAAGTCATCTGAATAATAAATTATAGGGGTGTGAAAAACTGTTACTCTGCGAGTTAAAAAAATAATTTCAGATGGTTTTAGATATAATTTCTGCTTCAGGTATTTTTTTAATTAATCAATACTTCTTATTCTTCGATTCAAAACTTCATGCTATCTTTGTGTAACATGTATGTTGATATATTTTGTGTAATTTGCTTGCCTTCTTTTCGTTGCTGTTGGAAATTTACATTGTTAGCTTTTATTGTGCACTATCATGGGTACTCCCTCCGTCCAGGATTATAAGTCCTCTGCCGAAGAGCAGCGCGACCAAGATGGCAATCTATTGGACGGAATTCATCTCCTCAGTTCCTACGATTCCACCTATCAGCTCGCACGAACAGAGAAATAATCAAATGTGCAATTAATGATGGAGGAAGCTCAGCATGCATGCAGGTGCGCGTGCTCATGTGAGCCAACCAGAAAATGAATCGAGGTACCCAGCCTGCATGCAGATCCTTTTCACACCTGCATGTGGCCTTGCGGGAGCGAGTTTCACAGCGTGGAAAAAAAGGAGAGAGTAATTACCGCACGGTTTGTGATAGCAATAAATGATTACGGGCCTTATTTGAGGAGAGTTTCCGGACAAATAGAAATCCATTAGGGGACTAACAATCCTGGACGGAGGGAGTATTTATTGGTGCACATACTTTCTCAGCTTTCTGTGAAAATAGAGATTCGTATAGTCATCAGTATTTATACATTTACAAACATTCTGTATACGCTTAGTCTATTGTTTTGTTATCTTCTGGTATTCGTTTTAGCTTTGTTCCATATTCCATATACATGTTACGCTTAGTCAAACCTGCATCATGAATTCAAATACCTTTGTCCACTGTCCACACCCTCTGTTGAGAATTATATGGGTGAGGTTGTAATTTCGTACTTCTGTTTCATATTTGATTGATAGACATGTATAGTTGACCTGGAGATAGTTGCTTTGACTTGACATATGTGTATGTTTAGTTTCTTTGATTCGTGGTGCTGTGCATTGCCATGATTATTCTCACCTGCTGTCAATTTATATTGTTAATGAAATCAAGTAATGCACCCTTTTTTTTTGCTAATTCTACTTGTGACTTGTAGCTCTTTTACACGACTGTCGAGTTTGACTAGATTCTTCTTGAATACTCATTTCGTGCTTGCGGTGCCACTGCACTTAATTTTTTATAGTTTTGATAGTGAAAATTGGAGTCCTCCAATTCTATTAGGTTTTGTCCATCCTTGCCTAATATTTTAAAACCTTTCCTAACATTTTGATTATAGAAGAGTTGTAACTTGTAAGTCACTAATATTAATTTCATTGAGCTGGAATATTTGGTTTCCTACAAAGCATGCATGGTTGCGTTTTTTCTCCCTTGCCTAACGTTTCAAATAACCTTCTGATATGGTAATATAATCCTTTAATTATTTTGTTGTGTTGATCATCTGTTCATACTATTTCATTGTATTAATATATGTAGTTTGCATCTATTTCAAGCATGAGTCCTGTAGTCCAGTCTGCAGAATCAACGATCTGCTTAAAGAGTACCTCTTCTTGCTAAAGCTAAAAGTCTATGTATCTGATATCATATGCACCTCTTAAGTGTTCAGTGTTCACCTCATAGTGTATCCAACTTGATGTACTATTTTTCTCGGATCGTTCCTCGCTTGCGCTGCCACTGCATTTAATTTGGACTAGTTTGTAGTAAGTGAAAACTGAAGAGTCCTGCTAGTCCTGTAATACTATTAGTATGGCTTTAATCACTAATACTAACTAAATTAAGTCGTTCACCTGAGTTCTTGAATTTGGTTTCTTACTAGGTAGATAGGGTTTTTTCCATCTTTGCCTGACATTTTGAATAATCTTCTGATATTATCATATAATTATTAACTAGTATCTTATTATGTTGATCAGCTGAGTCCGCGGATACTTTTATCATTATATTATTATATGTATACTTCAACTCATTTCAAGCACGATTTCTGTAGTTCATTCTGAAGAATCAAGGAGGTGCTTAGAGTCCCTCTTCTAGTTTGACTTTCCCTGTTCCATGGATACTCATTGGTTTTGCTTCTGCTGGTTTGGGTGCTCAAAGCAGTTTTGGATTAACTAACTAGCTATACTTGTTAATGTGTTGTTAATATTGTAGTTTATGTTCTACATAATTGTTGCCATAAATGATATGGATATCCCTGTTTTGTCCTAAATGAGTTGTAACCATCGTTGGTTTGTTTTTTCCTTGGGGTGCATTGAAGCTGTAGTTTATAGCTTGATCTTTTTTTTGTCCTGTGTGGATTAAACCTAATTCTTGGCTCCCAGGTGACATATCAGAGAATGCATCAATATTGTTGGGAGCTTCATTCTGCAAGTTCATCTAGTAGGCTGTCAGGAGCATCGTGCTGTTGTAGTTTTCTAATGCCAATTTATTAATGAACTTAAATTCTTACGTATTTATATGAGTGGTTTTTTCCTTGATCTTTTATTCTTCCCATTAAACAATTTAGCTGATTAATAAATTAGTGTTCGTATCTATTTTGTTATATTCTTGAAATCATGCACAAGATACCTTCTAACGCATATTGGGAGTTCATTTTATGTTCATCCTGTGTTCATGAGTTCATTCCATCACAATTTTAGGTACATAGAGCATTAAGTATATGTGAAAATAATATTATGAGATAATAGGTGTTGGTCTTTTTGGAGTTCTATCATTTTGTTTGACTATCGATCCCTCAGTCTCCCAACTTGATCAATGATTTAACATGTTCCTGTACTTAGGTTGATTTGAAGTTCATGCTGTGCTTCTGCTATGTATGTTTCGTGTATTTCTTCAAGATTTCTTCACATGTGTTGAAGTTATTTATTTATGTAACAATTTGGTAGCTTAATCATCTTATTGAGTGACCATTGTCCATGTGAACCTGTTAGGATAATGAAGCAAGCCAAGTAGAATTTAGTAAAGCTTAGTATGTTCTATGCTTCTGTTAGTCTTAAGACAATTTTTTTATAAGTTACCTGATTAATGAATGGTAGTGGTGTGAAACTTCTACTCGTCGCGTAATTCGTTTTTTTAATTATTAGTGGTGATTATTGTGTATTAAAAAATGTTATTAATTCTCAGAATTAAAACGTTGAATTGTTCTTGGGCATTAATTATGTTGTCAACTTGAAGAATTAATTATGTCCCAAATGTGTTCCCTTCTAGATAGAAAAGGTAACATTTTGAATTGAACTGATAGTGTAGTAGTTGTTCCTAATTTCTATCCTTTTGACTGCACACTGCACCATGTTGTTTGCTAGATCTTGTGTAAAATTTATTTGGGTCGTCTATCAAGTTTGAGTCTTATTCTCCCGAGCTATTAGGAGCTCTTCTCAACTTTTATTCACTAATTGTTTGTGTGGAATTTTTTGTTGCTTGGAGTACTGGCAGTAAAGGTGTATGTTTGTGTGTTGGTTAGTTCACAAATTTCAATTCTAATAATAATGTTTATTTTTTACTTGGTACAGAACAGTGATTCTCTGTTAAAAGTTATTTAGATAACAATTTAGTACCATAATCGTCTTAATCAACTACCATTGGCCACATGAACATTGTAGGATAATGTTATAATGTTACGAGTAAAGTAGAAGTTAGTATGATCTATGCTTGTACTGATTTGAGACAATTTGTTAGAAGTTACCTGATTAATAAATGATAGTGGTGTGAAACTTCTACCTGTGCGTAATTTAATTTCTGAAATTTAGCGGTCAGTTGAGTATAATTTCGTTATTTTTCAGTTATTTGTAGATAGAACTTGATTGCTTTGGATACGATAAGATAATTTTCTATTTCAAAACATACTTCTGTTTCTGTTGGAATTTATATTACAAGCTTAAGACCACTATCGCGGTTATTTATTGTTGGTACCAAAACTTGCAGGCTTTTGTGATAAATAGAAACTCGGTTAGTCGTCGGTATTATTCTGTTCCATTTTTCTTAAACATTTTGGTTTTTGTCGTAGCTCTGTCCCATATCCATGTTGCGCTGTTATTTAATCTTTTCATATGAATGTGTTTATGTATTTGACAACCAATTAAACCAGCACAATGCATCCTTTGTCCATGGTCCATGTCTTGGGAGTACTTATCTGTTGGGAATCAGATGGGTGATCTAGTAAATTTGTACGTGTACTTTGTATTTGCTTAGTTATTGTGCAATAGATTGATAGAAGTCTTGTTTGCATATTTCATTGACCATGCAAAGTTGACTTAAAAGATGTTTACTTGGACGTACGAGTATGTTTAGTTTCCTTCCATTCATAGTTCTGTGCATCTTTTGTGAATTTATGATGTTAAAAAAGTTCAATTACATGTGGTTTGTACCTCCTTCACTTTCTTTTGCTAATTCTACTTGCGGTTTGTAGCTCCTTCTTACATGAAAGTACTATACTAACACTTTTTGACTGGCGAGTGACTCCTAACCAGATTATGCTCAAACAACACATTTCTTCATTCCTTGTCTGGGCTAGATTTTGGTAGTTTGGATAATAAATGAAAACTGAAGAGTACTGCAATACTATCAGGTGTATACGGCTTTAGTCACTAATACTAATTACGTTGAGCTGCTCACTCGAGTTCTTACAACTTTACATATCATCTGCCTTACATAAATTTAGTCTCTTCTCGAACAACACATTTTTCATTCCTAACCATTGTTGCAATTGATTCTGCTAGTTTGGATAATAAATGAAATCTTAAGGGGACTGCAATGCTATCAGGTGTATATGGCTTTACTCACCAATACTAATTAAGTTGAGTTGCTCATTGAGTTCATCCTCGTGAATATTTTGATTAGCCTTGTGATATGGTTATGTTTTCATGTCATATAATTGTTTATATTATTGTATTGGGTTTATCAGATAAGTATGTTCATACTATTCTCATTGTATTATTGTTTAGTTGCATTCTTTACAATTAATTTCAGTCACGGGCCCTATGGCTATGTGCACTTTGCCCCTTCTATTACCAGACTGTAGTTGTTAAGTTACGTTGTGTTGATGTGTTCGCTTTTTTCTCTTGTTATCTGTAGCTTTCGCTATGCAGTCTTTCTGTTTAATAATCATAGTTAATCACCTCATCATTATTTCTGTGTGAAACTTCACTCTTTAGTAATTTCTAACTTTTGCCTTGGTAGCTTCATTAGTATTTTTTTTTGTATCTGTCAAATGTTTCTTGCGCCATTGTGGATGTTTATGTCTGAATAGATTCAATTTAGTGACAAGGTACGATGCAATTCAGGCTCGTTTTGACAAATTGGTAGAAGGCATTTAGGTGGTGCATTTGACTCTTTTTTGCTATTTCTGTGTTGACACGATATACTTCTAATGTTTACCGGTAACATAACTTATGCATCTAGTTATGCTCGCTTCATGAATTTAAATAACATCTAGGGGACATATCAGTGAACTTCATCCACATTCTTTTGGGCTGTAAAATTTAAGTTATATTGTTGAACCATTATTTTCCTATTTTTCCTTTCATTGGACGTGAGGAGCTCTCATTTCAGGTTAGTTATCTAAGCATGGGGTATAATTTCTTGCGATGTTATCTTTATTTCATATCATATGCAATTCACTGAGTACACATTTCAGTCAGTAGGTTTTTATTTTATCTATGCCTAAACCTATTATTTTTTCTGTTTGTCCAAATTGTGCTAATACTTATTGGTTGCGAATTGATTATAAACCAGAACAGTGTCATGTTTTTGGTTCCTTGCATCAGAGTTTTTGTTTCTTTTGTTTGTAGTATAGATCTAGATGTGAATAAATGCTCTTGGTCAAAATGGTTTGGTGCATGTTTGCACATAATTACAAGTCAATTACCACTTCCATCAGGTTTTTCTGTAGTTCTGGTATGGTCATTGGAGGTATGGTACATCTCAAATTCACAGTTATTGATCTCGCTATTTTCCGGTAATTAGTACCATGTTAGATCTCAAATGCATAGTACTTGTATACAACTCTTTTCCCAGTTTATTCTTGTTGCATCGCGTGTACGTCCCTTCCATGTTGTTCATTATATTTTTTTTACAAGGTATTCTCTCAATTTGGATGTAAGGTTTGAATTTCTTGCGTTATATGAAGATGCAAGGAGCTAATTTGTGTATACTGACTTCATTTGTGAGATCTATAGAGTAGGCTTCCGTTTGAGGATTTTACTGCACTTGTTTTGTTTGAAGTGACGGCTCTTTGAAGAAATGTTGTGTCTAGTGGATGTGATGTAAATATGCAATCTATGTTAACATTGGAGTGCTATGTGGCAATTAAAGACTTCATTTAGTCAGTTGTTGATTTGTGTTCTAATATGCTATATTTGCATTATATGTGCGCAAGTTCTTTTTATCTAAACTATGTTAGGAGTGCTATTTACCGAAAGAACTTTATCTTGAATTCCTGAACAAATAGTTATCTTTCTTGGCTCATGTTGTTGATTTGTGTTCTAATATGCTATATTTGCATTATATGTGCGCAAAATGATATCTCAAAAGAATCACAACGAGTGTGGATTTGTTTTGCTATTTCTTTTATTATTAGTAGTACCGGGCACATTTGATCGCACATTTGATCGAATCTTTTAGTGTGATTTCTTTCGCTTGCATACAAGATGGTTGGCTATATATGTTCTAATATGCTATATTTGCATTATATGTGCGCAAAATGATATCTCAAAAGAATCACAACGAGTGTGGATTTGTTTTGCTATTTCTTTTATTATTAGTAGTACCGGGCACATTTGATCGAATCTTTTAGTGTGATTTCTTTTCGCTTGCATACAAGATGGTTGGCTATATATATGTTCTCAAGTCAGATTGTAGGTCTTTCCTTTCGTTGTGTGTTGTGTTGTGTTGTGTTGTCTTCGTGTGTTGATTGTTTCTCCAATTGTTATTGTGGTTTGCCCTATTGACATGTACGTTAGATTCCTTCCGTGGTTGCATTTGCGTTCAACCTTTGATGGTAGTTGCTCTACTATTGTTTGGGTATTGTTGTTTCTTTATATGTCTGCGTATATGGGGGGTGTGGGTGCGTAACACTGCCAATGCCGGTCCCAAGCCCGGATAAAAGTGGAGGGAGCACATGGATAAATACGGATTATATCATAACATTTTAGTCTGTTGCCGATATACAGTTTGTGAACTGTAGTCCATTATAAATTTTGACTGAATGAAACAAATAGTCCCTTTGTAGAACTGGAGAGGGAGACCTAAGTTGAAGATATGTTGCCTGGAGACTGGGTTCTTGAAGTTACGTTCCTTCTGATGAAAGCAATAAACCTCTTTCAAGTGGGGGTTGCTTGTCCAGCCAGAGTCTCAACTTGACCCTTTCTGTTGCGCAAGGGCACATTGTCAGTTATATTCTACTATCCTAAAGCCTGTGGGTTTCTCGCGGTTTCAGCGATAGGCTCCTCCTCGGCCTATGTTTGAGTGACACGTCGTACCGCTGGCTCTAGCGTGTTTGCTTCCTATTGGTTCAGGCTGTGGGCCTTAGTATAGTCCGCTGCTTCTTTGTTATTTATCATTTGCTTTGTCTTATGCCTGCTTCATGTGTTAGCCAGTTGCCTCTCCTTGCGTTCTCTTTTCTTTTCCCTTCCTTTCTCTCGTACGTGTGGTGATTTTCCCGTGCTTCTATGTGTTTCCTAGGGGGTCATGTTTTATCCTCCTGCAGTGTGTACGTCGTGGTAGGTTGGGCTGTATGTTCTTTGCGTGGTTCTGTCGGTACCCTCCCATTGCTTGCTTGGTTTTCTAGATTGGTTCATGGTATCTTCATATCAAGAATTATCCTTACCACCGTATGTCTCCAGGCCCCTCACATCTCCCTTATCTCACGGCTCTCTACCCCTCAACGCATGGATTGGACAACCCTGGTTTGGGGGGGGGGGGGGGGGGGGGGGATGCCCAATCGAGGTCGGCTGCCTGTGGCACGGGAGAGAGAGGAGGAGGCGGCGGCCTGTGGGGACGAACTCCGACGCTGGAGCTAAGCGAACATCTAAACAACGAAGTGCCTTCAAGCTCGCCATGCTCCTCAGTTAGCGGCGTCTTCAATCGCAGCCGATGGTGGTCTCAACCTCTCAGGACAAGCGGTCGATATTCTCAGATGCATAATCACTTTCTTCCGGTGTCTCTCTTTCTCCCCTTCCTCCCTTTTCATCTCTTCTTCCTAGCAGCCTGCAACCAGCTGGGCCTCACGATGTAACTGTCACACTGTTCTTAACGGGCGCGGGCCACCAGCTTTCTGCAGCTCTGCTGTCCTCACTATCGCCTTCTCCTTCAACGTCCCCTCTTCCGCGCCATACGCGAGGCCATCAAACAACATACTGGTTAACAAACTCAGTATCTACTACTGCTCCTACGGTTATCTTTTTTATACTACGGCACACTTGGTCGATTCTAGATTACGTGTAGCTTCTGAATGGATTTAGTTCTTGAGTCCTAACAAGTTCTTGTTAAAAATTATGTTTAATCATGTTTTCTTTGTGATTTTCAGTTCTGTATACATGCAGTTTCTTAGTGCTGCAATCTGAGAGGTTGGTCAAGTATGTCCATTCCAATTAACAATGCTCCTACAGATCATAAAAACACGTTGACCAACGGGGAAGGATCCCTCCCATGGCTATACGTTGTTAGATAGATGAGACCTCTCCGGACGATTTTTGATCATGGATAGCACCCCGCTTAATCCGAGCGCTTCAACGGCGACTCAAACTCGGGTGGGCTGGGCGCACACCTGCAGCCACTGCCACTGAGCCAGTGCTCAGTTCTCGCTCCTACTGGTCATGATACTAAGTGAGACGCTTGGGGCATCTTTTTTTTTTTAATTGATGTGTGTGCCAATCCAATCTTACACAAGGGATATGATGCATATTTTAATGAAAAGATATTTCCACAATACGTGCAGATCAATTTGTGTATTGCAGAGCAGAACCTTTATTTATGATTTGAACAGCAGTAATATATTGACACACTACATGATATTAACGTAGGATCCATCTTAGATATTTTAAATTGCAGCCCATGCTACTTTTGACAGTTAAGAAACTGGAGATAGAAAACAACCATTAGCATTTTATACCTTCCATTGTATATAATATTGTTTCGAGTCAGAATTTTGCTTGGCACATTTGCTGCTAATATTGCTAATGTTAAACATGACAGGTCTCTTTGCATTTGTATCAGTTCAGAATGGTGTGAAAAAATATTGCTAATGTTAAAAACTTCCAACCATCTTACTTCCTGAAAAACAATGGTTTATCAATGGAGTATAACATTTTGTTTATTTTATCGATCAAGAGTTACTCAATTTGCATGTTCATGTAATCAACATATATGAAAAAATATTCATACTTAGGCTCTACATCAGTGGAGAGATTATATAGCCTTGAGAGCACTGGTTATGTATCGACGAACAAGGCTTTGATCGAGATAGTTATTACTGATTTATTTGGATTCCTCTGAATCACTATGCTGGATAACTTGATGTACTGGATTTGCTAACTCTCTTGAATGCAAAGAAAAGAAGACACCTACAACCACTGCAGGTTTACGGAGAATCAAGAATCGTGACATCAAAATATTCATTTGTTGAGGATAGTTTTGACCTAATCTTGGACATGGTATGGAATGCAACTGTAAATTCTAATGCCTTTTAAGCAACAGCTGAGCGACTAACAAAGGAAAGGCTTGGTCAGGTCACTTAGGCTGACCTTTGTGTATTTTCTTTTCTCATTTATGTGTTATTAAGACTAATTGTGAGTTTTGACGTATTGTCATCGGTGCTTACTTTGAAACTATATGCACTCTCTTGCAGTTAGAATTGAAAAGTATACTGGACAATGGTGAAGCAATCAAAATGGATCCTTTCGATATTGATAATGTTAGGATCAATTTTGATCCAGCTGATCAATGTTCTGCAGCTCCTTTATTGACTGCAAATATCAGTGTTACTTCTAACAGTAGGGATAGTTTTATGAGTGATGCAGTTTTAACTGGTAGCATCTGGCTACACACCAGACTCAAAACTATATCGTCATCTGAAAATAAGATCTCTTGGGCCTTATCAGGCCCGAGTACCATTAAATAAGGAAGTGGTGACAATAATAAGCAGGCAAGATATGAGAAATCCACTTTGGCACCTGCGGTTTTTGTATATCTTTTTCAATTGTTTCTGCAGGTGTTTTTCCTTGTGCGTGAGGCACATGTTGCAACTTTGTGCCTATTTTCTGCATGTTTGCCTGTAGTTTTTATTGATTCATTACTACCGATGTTTTTTAGAAAGAAGTATTCTCAGGAAGGATTTTTCCCGTTGGTCGGAGGAAGGACTAGGGTTTCCTAGGGTTTGAGGCGACTGCGACGGCGATCGTCGTCGGAGGGCTGACAGTCTAGATCTCGAGCGCCGGCGAACTCTCCCTCTCTCTCTCTCTCACTCGGGCTGGCCAAGGGGCCGGCTGGCCTGGTTTCCCGGCCAGCCTTGGTGAGGGGAGGAGAGCTAGGGTTTTGTCGGGGCGGTCACGATCTGGTTTTCTGCGGAAGGAGATGGCGGCCGAATCCTCCAACACGCATGCAACAAGGGGGTGGGGGTGGGAAGGACATAGACGTCGGGGAACTCCTAAAAAACCTGCAGCTCCATGACGCGGAGCTTGATGATGTCTTTCTGGGAAAGGAGGAAGTTGGCAACCTGCCAATGGTCAAGTGGATGGCGGCGGTGAAGGTTTTGACCCGCAGGGGTTTTAGCCCGGATTAGCTGAAGAAAACAATGCGCGCCGCGTGAGGACTGGCACAGGAGGTAGTTTTTGCGGATCTGGGAGAGAACTTGTTCTCGGTGCAGGCCAAGTGCCTGGGCGATTGGAAACGGATCACGGAGCAGGGTCCATGGTTGTTCCACGGCTGTGCGGTGATGATTGAGCCCTTTGATGGAACGACGGCGATGCCGGCGGTGCCGCCGAATACAGTGACTGCCTGGATCCAAATACACCGCATACCACCCCTTTACCGCACAAAGGAGATCATCACTCAGCTAGCTTCAAGGGTGGGGGAGGTGGTGACGGTGGAGATGGCAGCGGTTCCATCTGCTAATGGCGTTTTCACCGCGTCAGGGTGAAGCCGGCGGCAGGGAAACCCCTCACTAGGTTCACCCCTCTTTCGCCTGAGGGTCAGGAACGTATGTTTCTACAGGTAAAATATGAGAAGATGCCGAGGTACTGCGAGCACTGTGGACTGATGGATCACGAGTACCTGGAGTGCGGCACGGGTGAGTTTGATTCGACCGAGTTGCAGTTCGGGCCCTGGATGAAAGCTGAGGAATCTCTTTGGCGACCGGGGACCCCGGGTATGCGCTCCCCGTGGCAGGGAGGGCGCGGTAATAATGCAGCTGGGAGAGGGGATGAGGATGCTCGTGGTGGGTGAGCAGGAGGACGAGGACAGATAAGAAGGACTGTTCGGAAATGGAGGGCCAAGCCAACGACAGTTGCGGAAAACTTAGCAGCAAAGAAGTGATCGTCCCATGACGCAGGACTGGGCAAGACAACTGAGAAGGAGGAGGAACTGGCCGACACGGCGTCTAGCCCGCTCAAAAAGGTTCAGAAGGTGAATGATGGGCAGGGTGACCCTCCACAAGCGAAGAGACAACTCAACACTGATGCCAATGCAGCGGCTGAGCTTACTCAGGAGAGGGAACGGGTCCCTCCTCCTCCCCGACGTATACGTCTCCTAGCGAGCTCCGAAAGCAAAAGAAGAAGGCTAATGCAGATCCTAGCGGATCAGAAGAAGGAAAGGAAAACCAATATAAATCGGCGGGCTCCCTCGAGGGGTGCCGCCGGAAACAATGAGTATCTCATGCTGGAATGGTCGAGGGCTTGGCATGGACTCGACCATCAACGAACTCCGCGATTTTGCGCGTGAACATGCCCCATCCGTGTTGTGTGTGGTTGAGACGCAACTTCAGAAGAGGCGGGTGGAAGGACTAGCTAGAACGCTAGGTTATGACCAGAGCTTCGCTGTTAGTAGCTCAGGTAGGAAGGGCGGAATTGGCATATTTTGGAAATCTGAAATAAATATGGAAATTTTACCTTACTCTCAATACCACCTGGATGTTATTGTTAAGCCTATTTCTTCGGAACCATGGCGACTTACGTGTGTGTATGAGGAGGCTCGTGCCAACTTCCAGCACAAGACATGGGAGATGCTTAAATACATTCGATTGGCCTCAGACCTCCCATGGTTATGCATCGGTGACTTCAACGAGGTGTTACACAGAGATGAACATGCTGGAGTCAATGCCAGGAGCACGGGACAGATCACTGCTTTCCGTGAAACGGTTGATGTCTGTGGTCTGCAAGACCTGGGTTACAAGGGCACACCCTGGACTTTTGAGAAAAGGGTGGTAGGAGAAAGTTTCTGCCGAACTCGTCTTGATAGAGCTCTAGCATCTCCGGGGTGGAGTGCTAGGTTTCCGCTTGCCACACTTCACCATTTTGCAGCGGCTTCGTCAGACCACTGCCACCTTCTCCTTCTCCTTGAAGGGGAGAGATCTCCACGGCCAAAGAAGAATCGTATATTTAGATACGAGGTTATGTGGGAATCCCATGAGGCTTTCGACCCACACTTGCAACAGGTGTGGCAAGAGGGCGGTGTATGTACAACTACAGGCGAGGTGCGAGACAAACTGAACATGCTGTCGGGCAACCTGACTAGTTGGAACAAGGCCTCATTCGGTAATGTCAGAAATCAACTCCGACAGCTCCGGAGACGGCTGGAACAGATGCGTTCACTTCCGGGACGAATGGCACCATCTTATGAGGAAATTAAAGTGTGTGATCGCATCATAGAACTGCAGCACCGAGAGGAGGTGATGTGGCATCAGCGATCACGGATTCAGTGGCTTTCGGAGGGTGACAAGAATACACATTTTTTCCAGCAACGAGCCAGTCGACGCTGCAAGAAGAACAAGATCACGAGGCTAAAGAAGCCCAATGGTGAGATGACCGACGACCTAAAGGAAATAAGCGAGATGTCGCAAGCTTTCTTTGGAAGCTTATATGAGTCTGAGGGGACGGTTGGGATGGAAAGGGTTTTGAATACAGTGCCAAGGAAGGTCACGGCGCTGATGAACGGTGATTTAACAAAACCATACAGCGAGTTGGAGGTGAAAACTGCGTTGTTTCAAATGTACCCCACCAAGGCGCTAGGTCCAGACGGGTATCCTGCACACTTTTTTAAGCGGAACTGGGGCTTGTGTGGGGGAGAGGTGACAAATGTTGTGCTCAGAATACTGAGAGGGATTGATAGCCCGGAGGAAATTAATAACACCTTCATAGTTCTTATACCAAAAGTGGCTAGCCCAACCGAGCTTGGACAGTATTTATAAGGTTGCATCGAAGGTTCTTGCGAATAGGCTGAAGAGAATTCTCCCCGAGATCATTTCACAGGAACAGTCAGCGTTTGTACCGGGGAGATTGATAACGGACAATATAATTACAGCTTATGAGTGCCTGCACTTTATGAAGAGAAACAAAGCGAAGAAACACCGCCATTGCGCTCTAAAGCTGGATATGCGGAAGGCATATGACCGAGTTGAGTGGTGATACTTAGAGGCCATGATGATCAAGCTCGGGTTTGATACAAGCTGGGTGCAGCTCATTATGAAGATGATATCAACGGTATCATTTTCAGTGTTGTTTGAGGGGTCGCCGATGACATCTTTTAAACCTACTCGTGGTACACGCCAAGGTGACCCAATTTCCCCGTACTTATTTCTACTTGCAGCAGAGGGCCTTTCGTGCCTCTTAAAATCCAGAAGTGTTGTTGAATCATCTAATCTCCAAGGACTAACGGTGGCGAGCTCTGCTCCGGCAGTTAACCACTTACTTTTTTGCTGATGATAGCCTGCTGTTTGTTAAAACAAGTACGGAGGGTGCAAATGAAGTGGTTCAGGTCTTGGATACCTATTGTCAGGCTTCGGGACAAAGGATTAACTTTGATAAATCTTCAGTCTTTTTCAGCAAAGGATGCCCGGAGAGTGTGCGGAATGAGATGAAAAGCATATTGGACATCCCTATTGAATCTCTAAATGAGAAGTACCTTGGTATGCCCTCCAATGTGGGTCGATCTATTAACGGTGCTTTCAAGTTCTTGAGGGACCGTGTCTGGAAGAGGGTACAAGGGTGAATGGAGAGTATTTTATCGGCAGGGGGCAAAGAGGTCTTGATCAAATCTGTTGCCCAGGCGGTACCAACATACTCTATGTCGTGTTTTAAACTACCGAGAGGCCTCTGTCATAAGCTAAATGCGCTGATCCGTAATTTTTGGTGGGGCAGCCGAGATGGACAGAGGAAAACCTGTTGGGTTTCATGGGAGGAGATGTGCACTCCGAAATATGCAGGGGGTCTAGGTTTCCGGGACATTGAACTATTTAACTTAGCTCTACTGGCTCGCCAAGCTTGGAGGATTTTGCAGTCTCCGGAGACGTTGAGTGCGAAGATACTCAAAGCAGTTTATTTCCCCACGACAGACTTGCTGCAGGCTACACTTGGCTCTCACCCATCCCAGGTGTGGCGGTCACTTATTGAGGGAAGAGATATCCTAAAGCAGGGGTTAGTTCGTAGGATCGGAGATGGAGCGAGCACGCATGCATGGAACGATCCCTGGTTACCTCGCGATGAAGCCCGGAGACCAATTGCATGTCTCAAGGATGATCCACCTCCTAGGGTTGCTGATTTCATTGATCAGACTATGGCCTGCTGGGATGTATCGAAGCCCCAAAGGTATTACCTACCAATGGATGTCGAGGCAATCACGGCAATACCTTTGAGCACAAGGAGGACGGAAGACTTTTGGGCGTGGCACTTTGAGCGTTCTGGTATCTTCTCGGTCCGCTTGGCTTATCGGATGATTGTGACTACGAAGCGCACACGCGAAGCTTGGCTGGAGGGGAGAGCAACCTCTTCAGATCATAAAAGAGAGGAGGACTGGACCTCACTTTGGAAGGTTAAGGTGCCATCGAAAATTCGTGTATTCATGTGGAGACTGGCAAAACAGTATCCCAACTGGCGATGTGCGGCACAGAAGACACATGGCTCCTGATAGCGCTTGTGGTGTTTGTGGTGAAGCAGACTCGTGGAGACATTCCCTCCTTGAGTGTAATATGGCAAGGTGTGTTTGGGCCCTGGCTCCTGAATCTGTTACGGAGCACATGCACCGAACTGCCGAACCAGAAGCAAAGCAGTGGATCTTTTCCATGATTTCATCACTAAAGTCGAACGATCTGGTCTGATGCATGATCACACTGTGGGCGATTTGGTATGCGAAAAGAAAGGTGATTCATGAAGGCATATTCCAGAGCCCCTTGTCGACATACAGTTTTGTCGAAAGTTTCATCCGAGACTTGGATATCTGCTCGGTGTCAAACAGTCAAAGCACTCCTCTGTCGTGCAAACACCAGCGCCGGTGGCCAAGAGATGGATTGCACCAGTTATGGGCTACACAAAGATCAACGTTGATGCGGCAGTTCGGAAGAATCGGAATTTCGGAGCTGTGGCAGCAGTGTGTAGAGCTGAAGATGGCAAGTTTTTGGGAGCGTCAGCGCTTGTGATCCCGAGAATGACTGACCCGGCCACGTTGGAGGCCCTGGCCTGCAGAGAAGCGCTGGCGCTGGCACGCGATCTCTCCCTGGAGCGTATCCAGGTGGCAACAGATTGTCTAGAAGTTGTATCCTCAATGGTGAGCCCTTACCTTGGAAGATTCAGTGCGATCCTAGAGGAGATAAAGGCAAGTGCGAGCGAGTTTGGCTCGGCGAATTTCACTCACGAGAAGCGCTCTGCAAACATCGAAGCTCATGGCCTTGCCCGCAGTTCAGCATCGCTGAACCCCGGCCGTCATGTCTGGCTGTTGGACACGCCAGATCCCCACTGCATTCCCAGGTTTCTCATCAATCCGTAGTGGGCGGCTGTTGTAATCTCAAAAAAAAAATGATATGAGAAATCCACTTTGGCACCTGCGGTTTTTGTATATCTTTTTTCAATTGTTTCTGCAGGTGTTTTTCCTTGTGCGTGAGGCACATGTTGCAACTTTGTGCCTATTTTCTGCATGTTTGCCTGTAGTTTTTATTGATTCATTACTACCGATGTTTTTTAGAAAGAAGTATTCACTGTAGTTTTTTTTTTGCGAATGAAGTATACACTATAGGTTGAATTGAGTATTCTACGAAAAAAAATATGCACATGTACTTGGTGCCTATTTCTTAACGTTTTCCTGTAGTTTTTATTGATTGATTACTACCGATTTTTTAGAAATAAGTACTCAGTACCCACTGTAGGTTAACTTGAGTGTTATACAGAAAAAAAACATATGCACATGCTCTTCATGTTTGCAACCCTTGCCTTGCCTTTGAATAGCACTAGCTTCAACTGACCTTGTCAATGAGCTACTCGGTCATGGGCGGCAGGCACTAGCAGTGAAAGTGGACGAAATCTGATGCGTCTGGAGCAGCAAGAAACACGGCATCTGCCAGAAGAATTTGCAAATTGGCCAGCTTGGTTCAGCTCAGCTCAACGCGACAAAGTACAACGATAGAAAACATCCCAATTGACGGTTGAAGCAACGCTCCAGCCTCCGAGAACTAGTCAAATCCCTCTTTTTCTGAGCCAGCTACGAACATTCCAGAGCATATCTTTTCCATACTGTCACATCTTTGGCTCTATATAAACCTCCCTAGACCCCCAAAATGGCAAGACACAGCCGATCAAGCTTCAGAAGCCGAGCAAGATATTCAAGATGGACCTCCGTTCTCTCCTCGTGCTGCTTGTCGTCAGCCTGGCAATCCAGCTCGAGGGCGTGAACGCCCAATACGGCAACTCCCCCAGCAATGGCGCGGCAGGGGTCGCTGGTGCAGGGTACTCCTCTCTGGGCGTGGCCGCTGCTCTGCTCGCCATCGCAGCACTTGTTTTGAGCTGAAACTGAACGGAGTTGTTGCTTGCCTTAGTACTACTAATGCTGTCAATGTGATGTTCTTGAATAATAATGGGGACTGGATGTCTGCACTTTATGATTGATTGTGTTCTGTGTGTCCAGCATGAAACTTGCTGCTAGTCCACTTATATGTTGCTAAAGGAAAGGGTGTGCCTCTACCACTTATTTATTATGGTCTTTTAGCAATTTCAAAAGCTGTTTCCATTGACAAGTGCAAATCAAGTAGTAAATCTCAAACATGTGTCCTTTCGAAGTACATTGGAAAAATCGTGAGATTTGAGTGACACTTATTATTAATGGTACGAAATACCCATCATGAAGCATCTTACATGCTATACAACTGGTATCCTCATGCAGAACATGAAACAAATATGATGTCCATGCCAGAAGCAACACAAAATCTCCATGAAACCAGCATACGACTTTCTTCATTCTTGCTGCCATCAAGGAACAAAGGCATCAACACGACATGCCATTGTACCATTTCCATATCATCTTCCGTCTAACAAAATAAAACACAACAAGAAACATGTATAACCAATCGGTTATTCTATCTAGGACCTTCAAATTCGTGCATTGCATTGTAACGGGCCCGCTGACTTGCGCATGTGGGCGACTCTTTCTGCTGCAATGTTTGATCAAGACACGCCTTTGGATGTGAATCGTGTGGTTGAGCCTGGTGCGGGAGAGGACAAAGCGGTGACAACGTCTCAAGTTTGATCACCCTAACTAGGGATGGGTGTTCCGTATTCTTTTTTTGGTCGGTCCGACCTCTTCGGTCTTTACAGGTCTTCCATAAATGATACCCGTAATATGTTTGATTATTCTATAATGAGAAACTAGCGGGGTGGCCCGCGCATTTGCGCGGCTAGATTTACGAAATTTGTTCAATTGGTATTTGTTGTCTTTGTCTCTTACTTAGACAATTGACTAAATGTTATTAATTTATTAGCTGCTTTGAAATTTGCATAACAGTTATGTAAAATAAATTAATGTAATCTCAAAAAGTTATGTAAAATAAAAGACTATGCTACATTTAGTTGTGAAACAACTTTATTGGTTCATGATGATCAAATGGTATCTACTTTTCCTCGTGTATGTTAATTTGATGGCACCTATCTATACTTCTGAGATTTTCCTCAACCCATTTGTCAACTACTCAAAAACCCACCTTTGCCATTCTTATATTTGTGATTTTAGCAATATGTTGGAAGATACAGATTTGGTGACAGGAATAAGTTTGACTTAGCCTGGAAAAGGTCAGCCAAAAGATAAGGTTAGTATTCTGATTCAACAGTTTCAAGTAAGGGATATGATTGTATATTATGAACAAAACACATTTTATTCAATAGGTCTACAAAAATCCTTGTAGGTGTCAGATTAATTTTGCAACTGTTTTGCAAGAGAACAATAAACTTTACAATAATTGTGTTCTCGACACCAAGTGGACTATTAATTGAACCGGAAAATTCATACAGTATGCTGTAATTACCACTGGTGTCACCTTCTGTAATGTTCTGTGAGATAATATTCCTATAAAACCGTCTAATATTATATCACCCTCTAGATTTTTCTTTAAAAAAATATCTAATTCAATCTATTTCCAATATAACCTTTCTGTCGGTATTATCATAGAAAATAGTGTTTTTTCCTGCAACCAAATCAAATGAAATGTCTTAGATTTCCTTTTGTTTATCAACAATTTTAGCTCTTGTGCAACAAAAGCGAGCCTAACCATAAGAATATTAATTATAGCCCATCCCAGTTCATCCTAGCTGATGTACAACAGATGATAACTTTGAGTATGAAATAATATGTATGCAAAACAATAAATGGTACTCTCTCCGATCCATATTGTCCAACTAAATCAGCGACAATAGCGGTGGATCAGAGGGAGTAGTTAATATAACATTCTTATTAACCTGACGAATCATATATTTTTCTAAGATGCTTTCTTTTACACTTATAGCCGAGAGTAATAGTTGAGAAATGAGCCTTCTATTTTTTTGAAACCACAAATATATAGGTGGTGCCTGCTTGCGCTGAAAGTACTGCTTTATAGACTGCATGACAGTGTACTAATAGAGAGAGTGTACCAATTAAGTAAAAACATATAATGTGGGAAATTGATGTAGCAATGACATACATGATTTCGCACAGGCACCATACTAAAATTTAGAGTTGGCTCCACACATCTACGCCATGTCGCGTATCGACCTGACCAACTATCATCAACACCAGCAACATAGACCGATCTGATCCTGATCATGGTGGGCAGCAGTTGACGCAAGTTTGAGTTGATGAACCTGTATTGGAGCACTTGAATTCATCCACGTCTAGATAAGGGGTGTTTTTTCAAGTAAGAAAGAAGAATAGTCAGATAAAGTGCATAAGGATTTAAAAAAACCAAACCCATTGTCGTATATGAATCAGATTGCCATATGGAGGCACATTCCAAAGAGTTATTTATGCTCCTTGTATACATATGTATGAGAAAAGGTGAAGCACTAAACGAAGAAAAAGCAACAGTACAACACATGATTTAGGTACATATTTTCTTGAAAATATAAAACCAGGTAACTTTGGAAAACTAATGGTGAAATATCGTGGGTGCATACAATGTTGGCTTTCTGACATACCAGAGGAGGACAAAAATAATAAGGAATGGAATAATACGTACTGATGCTTAAATTCCTTAAGGCTATGCTCAACGTAATAATCAGGATGCCTGTTTTTTCACATTTCTCTAATAATAGTACTAAGAAATACAGCGCTTTGAAAATAAGTGATAATAAAAGCACGTGGTAACTGGGAAGCAAAAAAGTAGCATTCTCACTACAATTCCTTTTTATTGTTGAATCAGCCGAGCTTTCTTGTAATAAGCATGCAAATATATGGTACCCCGGCATGAGCTGCTTAAATAAATACATGAACTAAATCTGATTTCAAATAGGTGCAGATATTAAGTTGCTATAATCCCAACCTATTAAAAAAAATCATATCTCGAAAATCACATGCATATGCGAGTAAAATAACTAAATAACCTTCAGGTAATCCTTTAATATCATTTAGTCCTACAAATAAATGGAAATTCATTGACAGATAGTACCCGAGACAACCTTGATCCTCGAATTTTGGTTCTATAAAATACCTGATCCAGCACGTTAACATTAATTAGTTAAACACTTCTTCAGATCTCACCAATTGAGTGTTATATAATTGAAGACATCATATTTGGTAAATCATGCAGCTTAATGTGTCAGCCATGCGCACAACCTTCACAATGCTAAAGTTGTGCTCTGAAAGTATGAGACTGAAGTGACTGGACGCATACATAATCTAGCATACCAAGAATTCATAGCACAAATTGATGTGGAAATAAGAGGATATATAAGTACTATTTAACCAAAAAATAAGGCACATACCTATTTTATTCATGTTGAGATTACAAATATGTGCATGAGATCCTTTAGCCTGCACCCCAAAATCTGCATTCCAGACTCAAAGGTCACAACTGAACAAATCCTTGAAATAAGTAAATTGTCGTAGATGCAAACAAAAAATATAAGAAAAAATGCAGTAATGTTTGGAGGGCTTTTCAGATGCATGGCATTTAAAGTTTCAAATAAGCCATTAAGGCTAATATAGACAGCTGGCAATAAGCAAGGCATTAATAAATATTACCTCGTTACATACAACTGTGTTGGCTAGTTGATCCTAATACACCTACCAATAGAAAAAAAATGAAGAAATCAAAACAATACCTCTATGCCGACTTCACCGGCGAGTTGAGAAAAATGATTCATATGTTGTCAACATCCATGAGCCATCTTAAGTATGAGGTGAAACGCATGACACCAGTCCAGCACCAGTATATATAGCTTCTAGATTTTCCAAGTACAGGTGAAGTTATATATAGAGAAGAGAACTTAAGAGTACATAAATTCTTGCCTGGTGATTGAAGAAGCTCGACTCCGTCAACTGAACAGCTGCATCATCAGAATTCCACAGTCCTCGCGGCAGCCTGAGAAAAGGCGTCGACCACACAATCTACCCAAAGAGACGCAACACGTCCTCCTCTTCAAAATCAACAATCGTGAGATGAAACCTGTATTGGCAAATACGTGCTGGATTGTTGCACAGCCAAAGATTCAGCTGGAAATTCAGATTGAGCTAGTGCTGTAGGGGAACACGACTAAGAGATCTGGACACATGCTAGTATATGGAATCATACCTTTCTACTGGATCAAGTCCAGGAAGTGCGGAATACTCCATGATTCGTAGATGTGAATTATACCTTCCTACTGCCGACGCCGCGGGTTACGGCGGACAAATTAATCTCAGAGCAGTACCGGCTAATGAGCTAATCGATAACGGTGGCCGGCGGCGGCGGTCGGCGGCGTCACAAATAAGCTGATGCTTGAACCAAGAGTTCCTCCTACAAACAACAGCAATATGTCGATGCATATTTGTTACACGTCCTAGGGCTAGGAGGACGCTGGAAATTGGCATTGCATATATTTTCGTCCAGACAGCCGTGATAGATTATGGCTAGTACCGATTGACTTTCCTTATAGTGCTCCGTCGTTGCCTTGTGCGACATGGTCTCCAATATTAACTCCGAAGCGTTTTGCGTAAATCGCTCTAAAATCTAAACCGTTGTTTGTGCGTGTTAAATCTAAGCCGTTGGTTATCTTGTGTTTTAATTATATAATAGATGTGCAATTCGCCAAGACGGCAATCTGGATGTCGTAGTTTGCGCAACTTTAGACTTTATGATGTATAACTTGGCATACTTGGATATAATCAAACACAAGCCGCAGCGTAAACGTTAACACACACATTATAATTTCTTCAATGGATACATCACACATACACAATGGGAGAGAAATAAAATGGCTCCAAATTAAAGCTTACTCGATATTTCACAGGGCAAACTCTTAATTTGGATACTTAATTAGTTTGAGACGAGCTGAGCACCAGGTAACTCTTAAACTTTCTGTCCTGATCCGATATCCTGGTAGAGCGGGAGGCCGGGCTGGATGCCCCCAGCACCGGCAGCACCGGCAGCATCCTTCTTGCGGTTCCCGGTCTCCTGGTAAAGCGGGAGGCCAGGCTGGATGGCACCGGTCGCCTGAGTGGCAGCTGCCACGGCAGGACCGGTGAGAAGGGTTTCTGGGCCAGCGTAGGCGAATGGCGCCGCGGCCGCGACGACGACGACGACCAGGAGCACCGCAACGGCGAGACCTCGTGCCATTGTTCCCGACGGTTTATTGTTTGGTTTACGATGATAAATGGTGTTTGCAACTTTGTGAGGTGGTACGTGTAGAAGATGCGTCTATATATACAGTAGGGCTGGAGAGGGGAGATTGACAAAAATAGTTGCGCGCACAGGTAGGTCGATGGCCATGCGTGCAAATCGCACACGTTGAGGCCATTTCTGGCTAGCTATGCCAAAATTTGCTCATGCAATGAGGTTGGTTTTTGGCCATGCGTAACTAGCGCTAACAGTGGACTATTTTGGCGACGCCACCTACACCACACGTATTGTATGAGCACACCAAACGTGTAAAAACACAATAACACACGAATCAAAATGCGCCACTTCTGATTAAGTGTGAATATATGTGATATTAATCTCTGCTTTTTGTATAAGAATGGTGTGTCTCAACTCTCAACCAATCAAAATATGCTACGCATAAGGAGAGACCACGATGACTAGTGCAATAAATATTGTCGTTATACGGTATCTAGGCATTCCAGATGCTTGACTTGCATATATCATATATGCTAGTTATGGTTACCTCTTTGACACGTATCATGATGTTTTCTTAGCAACACCACTAAAGATGATTGCTGAGTTTGAAGAGAGAGAAACGAAAAAAGAGGTTTAAAGAGATGATCTCGTGATATCATATTGTATCCATGAGATATCCTCACTCACACACTTATAGTTTTTTCAGTTACCACATAAATTTATGAGCATGCAAAACATTAACTGCTAGAGATAACACTACTCTTCTCTTCATGATGTGGAATTCATAAGGAAAGACTATTTTAGCAACTGTAATACATGCCCTAATATTTGTAGCCACATTGGTGTTATGCACAAAACTATTTTTTATACAAAAAGTTTTAATATTTGGCACCTTTTTATGAGAAATTACACATGAATCCAACATGGATGAGATAAACTGAATGTGAGGTGGCTTCTGAGCAACTATCTCTCGAACAAAATGAAAACCAACCTCCATATGGTTAGTTCAAGCATGAAAAACATGGTTAGAGTTGAGGTATGTTTCTCCAACTTTACCAAAGCACAAGATATGAGGATGATCATGTTTGATACCAAGTTCCCGAAGGATAGATATACCCAGATTAGCTGAGTAGTAGCATTGGCCATCGTTTTGGTATGTTAAGGCTACTTATTTCAGTGGCCTGTGGACTTTCTTGCATAGAATTTTATGTCTCGATCGAGATAATAGTTGACACTTCGTAATGACGTGGCTTCGAAATACTTTTGTTGCCTCCTTCCAGAATCCAGATTCTATCTTCGACCTTTACGGCCGACCGTCATCGTTGAGGTGGGGGCCATAGCCCTAGACATACGACCTTGCCTAGGCTTCAGGGTAGAGAAATGGTACTATGGGAGGGAGGGTTGGGCAGGTCGTCGTTGCTTCGCCTTCAACACATTCAACAACTTTCTTATTGATTTCCCCTTCTTCTGTGTTCCTCCTTCCTCATTCTGCTCCTCAAGCATGTTTCTCTTCATTTGGGATTTGATGAAGCCACCTACATTAGAAGAAGCTCGAATGATCACACGTTAAGACTTACAGGTGACCATTCATAGGGGTAGAATTTCCAACAAGAAAACAAAAGTAACATAATATAAAATTTCATGATGACTTGGGCACAAAACCCAAGGATTTCACAGTGGGGAATCAACATTTTGCCCTTAAACTACTGGTTTTGCTCACATCTTCTGACAAACTCTCTTTGGGTTCAGTTAACCTCTGGAACTATCCTATTTGAAGCATTTCAATCTCTTACTCGCTTTATTAAAAACTAGCAAACGGGGCCGTGCGTTGCAACGGGAGAAAAATATATACGTCGCGGGTACATCTCCGACCAATCCAATGTAAGAAGATGCTCCTCCCGATTAAGCCACGACTGTTGCCGCGCTGGCATGCGACGGAGTTATATACACCATCTTTCAACTACTGAAACTCTCAGTGTCTTTTATGATAGATTTGTCATATTAAAATATAAATAAATTATCTCCATTGTAACAAGTAAGATCAACTAACATCACGCCTTCGAGTTTCAACCTTCAACATTTCTATACCGTTCTCATACCTAAGGCAAAGTTTTGTTCAAGCACTGCCTAAAGAACACAGATCTTGAAATAGATATTACCTAATTTATTTAATTTTAAGTATTTAAATGTTACCACCAATAAGTCTTCTACAATTCTGCAAATACTTAGTTTTCTTTAATTCAATAAATTAGCACAGAATTAGCAAAGGAGCGATTCACAAATCTGCCCCACTCCATGCGGCATGCATCCTCCAAATTAATTACTCCGTAGAAGGTTCTTGCACCAGTTAGACACGGCATAACAAATCAACAGTTCATCAATCAGACACGTGATAACAATTCAAACAAACCATATATGCAAAATGCCAGCTAGCAGATGGACGATGCATAGGCTGGTCGGTTGCTAATTTGCTATCCTGAGTCAACCATGACTAGTAATGGCAAGACGCCTCCTCATAACTCGTAGCAGTTCGTCCGGTACCCGGGTGGCTCGGTCGAGCTTCATTGATGGTAAACAATATGGCCTAACGAGCTGGATTGCAGACCACGCGTGCTGATGCGAACTCCGCAGCTCCGAGGCTTTGTTGATGCAAGCTCAACGGACAGATTGGTGGAGTCGTGGTTGCTTCCATGCTTCCAGATCGTCATGGGATAGCGACGGTGCGAACATTGCGCACTATGTCGCTCAGCCTGCACGGGGGAGCCTTCGATTCCTCCCCGGGAGACTAACGCGACGAATCTAGGGGAGTTGCAGCGCGGGAGAGGCACGGAAATTTGGGCGGCACGCAGGGATAGGAGCAGCCGGGCGGTACGTGGGGAGGACTCAGGTTTCAAGCGGGACGGGTTGCGGCGCTATCCATTCCGGCGGGTGTTTGCGGGCCGGACGCCACGCTCCGCTCGAATCAGCGTGGGGCAGAGCGGTGGGCTGCATCAGCCAGCCAGCACCCGCGTGTACAACTGCGTAGATTGCTAGTAGCCCTGCTAACTGAATCTCCTAGCCGTCTGCTACACTGCGTACACTGCTAATTGAATTTTGTTCCGAGTAAGGCAACGCTAATAGCTCACGTACGTTCCAGTCAGCTAGCTCAACAAATTGAAATGTAAACTGCGAACTGCACCAGCTAGCTCAACAGACACCAGCTCGTAATAGTACAATTCTGAATAGTATATTACACAATTCACAATAGTATATTACAGAAACTTCACAATTCGCATTACTGCACCAAACAAAACAGCTCACAATACTGCAATCTGGAATGTCGATTACTAACCAAATAACTTATGCAATGTTGCAAGAACACACTGACAACATATTCCAGTCACCCTGTGACTAACCAAATAACTTATGCAGACTGTGAGGACAACATTTTTTATATTTGCTCCACATTTGATTGAACGCTCTGAACTTTCTGAGAAATTTGGATAGGTGACCTGAGGAATTTGCACATGATCAGTTTACTATACTTCGGACAGTAGCATCAAGTAATCAAAACTATCATCCACGAATCAAATGTTCAGTGAAGTTAACCTAGCATAATCAAGCAAAATTACAATTTATAAGCTGCATGCATATATTTGTGTTCAACTTCAACATGAGACAGCTAATAACAGGACGATGTCAAGTAAAGCTTGGAAGGCCATTATATGATTCGATTCACATTTAACACATTAACCAACAATGGACGACAGCTAAGAAACAAAATAATGATCATATTTTAGGCTTACCTAAGCTAATCAAGGACTAAGAATATCATAATCTCTTCCATAAATGTCGGCACATGTTCCATAAATAACATCAGTTGTTATTGTGTTGACACAAGTAGTTCCTGCAATGACAGAGAATGAATATCAGCAAGTTTTTCAGAAGATAAGTAATGACCATAGCATGCTAAATACCAATAAGGGAGAGGTAATTACCACGAGGTCGCAGCCAATCTTGTATACATATGAGAGCCTCAACAGTGTTGCCTATTAATCTGCTCCTATAGTCACTTAGTATTCTTCCTCCGGTGGAGAAGGCGGACTCCAAGGCCACAGTTGATACATGTGCAGCCAAGACATCCTTTGCTATGCAAGATATAATGGGATACTTATTTTCATTCACTGACCACCAATTTAGGATATCAAAGCCATCACCTTGTGGACAGAGATCTTCTTTCAAGTAAATGTCAAGTGGACTCAGCTTTGCTCGCTTTTGTTGATGTTCCTTGATCTGTATATCCCATTGATCCCATGGGTTACTAGTACCTGTCACGACATTGCTGGTTCCTTGATCAATATCCATTTTTGAGTCGCCATCATGTGAAGAATATTCAACAAAGAGATCCTTGAATGTTCTCTTCACTTTATTAAGACACTTTGTTGCCTCACTTTCAAGTCCAGATTTCAAACAAAACTCCAAGAATTTAAACTTATACCTTGGGTCAAGTATGACCGGAAGACATATGTTCAAGAACGATAGCTTCCAATACTTCATGAATTTTTGCTGCATTACTTCAACCATTGATTTAATGACATCGTCTGCATGTTTAGCCTCTCTTTGCAAGGTTAGATGGATCTTCCGAAGTTCATGGAAGTATAAGTGAGTTGTTCGGTACAATGTACCAGATACCACCCTAGTGGCATCGAGGAAAATCTCTAGCAAGCCGCAAACAGCTTCTGCGGTTTCCCATTCACCACTTGAAGGTAGACATGTGTGCGAGGTATCTTGCAGCTTTAAAGCGGTGAATGCCCTACTATACTCTAGAGCTGTTTTAATCATCAAGTGTGTGGAATTCCAACGCGTAGCAACATCTAGAGACAGGTTAGTATTGCAAGAGATCCCTTCTTGTGCAATCATGTCTTTAAACTTCTTTTTCCGAGGTGGCGAGCTTCTAACATATTTGATACTTTCACGGATATTGTCCACTGCCATGCAACTAATCATCAACCCTTCTTGAGCAATACGGTTGATGACATGGGCTGCACATCGAACATGTAAAAGATCTCCTTTCCCGGAGGAGGCCTCACCAAGGAAGGCTTCCGGCGGGAGATTACCGCCTTGGATTCTTCACCGTTGGAAGAGAAGGAGAGGCGGATGGAAGGAGATGATTCCCATGCTCGGGGAATTGGGGATCGAGACCATCCGCGTACTCAGTCAAACAAAGGAAACTTTACGCACTAAAAAACGAAACATTTTTTTCACTTCTCGCCTTCTCGGTGGCATAGGGGTTAATATCATACAAATTCAGGGGCAATTTTGGTGACATGCCAAAAGAAACCTTCATCCCTTTATTATTAGGTAAAGAAAAAACATCGCAACTGTGAAATTTGAAATGCAAAACCGAAAAATCATACGTTCGTTTTGTATGGTGAATTTATGCATGTAAAGTTTCATTTAAATATGACTATTCATAATCGAAAAACAAATGAATTACTTGATATTGTCACAGGTCACACAACTTTATATCTTTAAGCAAAAAAATTCACCCATTTATTCCAAAAGCTTTTTTAATGAAGCATTTCAAATTTGATTTAGAAATTATTGATAAGATTTTGTCCTACCAAACATCTCTAACATATCTAAGCTCCCTGGGATTGCAGCCCTGTGGTTCATCCACCTTTTGGGTCCACAGATCAGTGACTCAGTTTGTTGGCTTGTTTCCTGTTGCTGCGCGCGATTCGTTCGCTGCGCGTGGGGCACGATTGTTTGGTCCCGCCTGACTGTGTCAATACGCTCATGCGTGTAGATGCGTTTTCTGTGCCATCTATTTACGCGCCTGCCCGGGTCGGCGGCAGATGGATTTCGTGTCTTCTCGTGCATTCGTGTAACAGCCCAATGTTTGAAACCTGAAAATCCGTATAAAATTTTCACTTTTGCTTCATACATGCATCATTGCATCGTAGCATCCTTGTTACTTTGTTAAACAACACTCACGAAATGGGTTGGGCAACTTTGAGGAACACGATGTTGAACTTGTTTCAACAACATCTCCAACTATGAGGCACTCAAAAATTGCAGAACAAAAGTACTTTGACAATTCATATTTGTCAAGAAAGTTTCAAGAGTTCAAAAATATTATTCTGCACTTGCTCCAGTGTATTAAAGAGCAACATTTTGGAATTTAGCCAAAAATGCCTAAACCAAACTCCATGAACAAATGTTGTCAAAAACATTTTATTTTGCAACCCAAAACTTTGTGGAGCTTCTCCAGGTGAAGGGGAGCCTCCCCAATTATTTTCATAATTTTTGGAATAAGCTTAGTGCCTCAACTAAACTCTGGGAATGCTGCTGGTTTTTGAAAACAAAAGGAAAACTGGGCAGGGACCTAACTGTGATGGAACAAATTTTGTCAGGGGGCTTCTTGCAAATTCGGCGTCTCTCTCCTCCAACCCTGGCGCCACAGTGCGCCATGGTCGCGTCGGACCATCTCGACGCCGTGCACGCCGGGCCCCTCCTCTCTGCCTCGCTGCCAGGAGAGTAAGCCCACGAGGCGCCCTGCCCCCGCCCTATCCACTTGCCCCTGTCCTTGCTCCCCACCTCCATCTTCCATGGGCGCTGTGGCCGCCGAGCTCCGCCTCCGCCTCGCCGGCAAATAAGGGCGCCCCAGGACGCGTGAGGACCACCCGCCGCTCCGCCGTGCCGTGCTCGTCGTCCCTGCCAAAGGAATCGAGTGGGGAAGCCCTAACTCGCCGCCGCCGTCCCCGTTTCTCCGCGCGGCCGTCCGAGCACCGCCGCGGACGCCGCGGACGATTGCCGTCGCTGTGATCCACCTCCGGCCTCGCCGCTTGCTTGCACGGGCTCCTGGTGAGCTCGCCGTCCCGTTGGACCTCTCCTTTCCCTCCCCCTTGCGCTCGCCTCGCCGTGCCGTCGATGCCCGTAGCCGCTGTCTTCGTCGCTCGCACGCCCGGCCGTGAGAACGGCCTGGACCGGCCAGGAGGCCGTTTCCCTCGGGCCTCTAACCGGCCTTAGGGCCAGCCCAAGCTGGGCTGCGAGCCGGACGCCACTGTCACATGGCCGGCCTTGTAGCCGGCCCAGACCGGGCAGAGGGCCGGTCCCCTCTGTAACCTGGCCGGCCTGCCAGCCGGCCCAGACCGGGCTGGAGGCCGGTTGTGCTGTTTTTTTTTTGGGGTTCCTTTTCCTTTTCCTCTCCGATAGATTATGTTTCCCCGATACTCACTCGCGACGTAAGGACATCGACTCGATGATTCCTTGTGTTCCATCCTTCTCCCTCGAGTCGGGTAACCAATATATTTATCGTTGGAATTTAAATAATCAAAATTAAGTAATTAAAAGGAGAAATTAGAAAATTAATAACTATTGATCGGGGCCTCCGAAAAATGTGTTCCTTATACCAAAATGTTCAGAAAAACATGATTTGTCCAGAATCATCATCATCATGCATATTTGTTCACAACTACCATAATGTGCTCTAGTAGTACTTGGAATCATTAAGTTTTACTATGGGGTTTAATCCAAATAATGCAATAAATATAACGGGGCCCACATTTAACTTGAGGATCATGTCCAGGGTCTCTTAGTTGCATTAAAATGTCATATCATCATTTTTGTATGCATTGCACAAATGCCATGTGTTGATTGTTATTTTTGTTTTCCGGTGTTGTTTGCTCTCCGGTAGATCACGAGTTCGGAGTTGAGCATCATTACTCCGACAAGCAGTTTGACTACTCCGCTGAACAAGGCAAGCGTAATCCCCCCTCTGAGCATATCTTATCCTATTTTCCGCAATTATTTTCTCCACTATAATATTGCATGCGGTTCTAAATGTCTTTTGCCTGGATTAGAGTATCCTACTAGTTGCATTAGAATCCTGTTGCCAATACCTGTTTTACCTTCCTATTACCATAGGTTTGTATTGTTGGCTCTGGAATACTTACTATGCTATGCAAGTGCTTAGCCATGCTTAGTGAAATGCCTAGTTGTACTAGGGATGGCGAATGCTGGAAACAGGTGTTAACTTGTGACAGTGATGTTGATGGTGGAGAATTGTGGAGATGGATAATAAAATGCTTAAGAGGCGGGGATGAGAGGCCATTGTGGATGTGGTGCCTTGTCTCGTTCTCGCCGCCTAGGTGCGAGTTCTATACCTCTTGAACCAAGACTGAGCGTGCAACCATGCGTGAGGCCTATGCATTTGCAGGAACCCTCATAGACTAAATAACTCGAGCGGGGCTAGCCAGGGTCCTCTAGTTCGGGCTTCCATTTGCGCGTGCGTGTTGATGGTGGGATGAACTGAGATGAGGATGGTTGTGTTAGGAAAATAAGTGGCCGCGGGACAGGGTGCGAGAAGGTACCTCTTGTCCTACCGCCACTGATGATCCTGGAAAGTCCTTAACGAGGGAGAAGTCGACACCGCTCCCACCCAGCCGGCTTTCCAAGGAAGAGAGCTAATGATCAGGTAATGGGCCGGACGGTACGCGTGGCGAAGGAGCTGGGGCCCTCGGGACTCCGGGGACTTCCACTTTGTACACCCCTGCAGGGTTAAATCTTTTCGAAGAGCCGTGTCCGCGGTTATGGACGAACTTGGGAAGTGAAGGTAAGATCATAGAATAACTTAAACGGAATGATTAAAAACTGGGTACTAGAGGTACCACTCACGAATGTAAGGTGACTTCCTCGAGGGTGATTCGGGGAGGTGCCTTTGATGAACAGGTACAATGGTGATGTTGGTGATGATTGAGAAAGGTGATCAAAGAAAGAGTTACTTCTTACCCCTCTTTGAAAATATTCTGATTAGTCGATGCCATGAGTTATGTTTTATAAATAAAATCAGCTTTATGCAAAACAGCCATAAAACTTTGAAAGCCTCATCGAGCATATATTAGCTCTTAATCTTGCGAGTTCGTCGAACTCAACGTCGTTTGTTTTGTTTCAGAGGAGGACTTCACCGACCTCGAAGGTGGGTTCTTTGTGGACGTCGACGAGTAGTCTGGGGTTCCCAGGTGGCAGCTTGGGACATCCTGGAACAGCTGGCGCTGTGATGTTTATCTGTAGGCCTCTTAGGCCATATTTGGTTCTTGTTGTTTAGAACAACCTAATTCGCTTCCGCTTGATGTAATGTTGGGTCTGTGACCTCTGGTTGTCATTTGCTATCTTTCTCTTATAAGAGTTGAACTATATGATTTGTGTCGTAGAGTCTGTGATGTGCCAGTTGTTCCACAAGTCTTGATCTTCTATTATGCTTTGATAGTTGTGCCTGTGTTAAGGCATCAATCGGGGTGTTGCGTTGTCTGGATGATGTCCCAGCAACGCCTGCCAAAGGTTTTGGCCGGGGATTGGTAAACCCGTAACCTCCGGTTGTATCGCTTAACCGGTGACACACAGCATCACTGTATAGCAGTCGGGTCGGGCGCCACAAGTTGGTATCAGAGCAGTACTGCCTGTAGGAAACCCTTCTACTGGTCGATGTTGAGTCTAGTGTTTGTGAAAATATTTTTAACCTAAAAATGAGTTGTGAAAACCATCTTAGGATTCTTTTTACTCCTTATCTGGTTACCCTCTAATCTCGGAGCAATCTTACCTCGATTTGACTTAAAGGTTTTACTTCTCACCTGTTACTTCAAAATGATTAGAAACGGGGTGGGTTCGACCTTTAGTGTTATGTGTCACGTTGCTCCCGCTGCGTTGCAATCCCAAATCAACTCAGATGTTTCTACCGAGCTTAATCTTTTGATCCTTTCTTTGGGTTTTAACCCACGGACTTGAACATAAGGTCCCGGATTGTGCCAACTAGAGTGTGTTAAGTTGTGATTTCTTAACTCTCACTAGTAGCACATGATGCTGATCTTTGACCCAAGTTCTATCTTGTTGTTTCCTTCTCGCAAAGTATTATCGTCCCTAGTCTGTGTACTTGAGTAGACGCTAATGCTATTGTTCGACCATTCGGAGAAAGATACTAACTGTGTCATTGTCAAATCTCCAGAATGGCTCGAGGAGGTCGTGGAGGCCGTGGTGGTCGCGGTAACCACAATGATGATGAGGATGATCTGCCGCCACCACCCTCGATGGCTGAGGTCTTGATGGCCATTGAGGAGAACCGTGGGCGCAATGAGCGCTTGCTTGAGCAGTTGGTGCAGCAGAATGCACGGAGGAACGAGTGCAACACTCTCACTGAGTTCCTGCGCTCCAGCCACCCACCTTTGCTGATGCTAAGGAGCCACTGGAAGCTGATGATTGGCTTCGTGCTTTGGAGCGCAAGTTCTCCGCGCTTCATGTCCCATTGGCGGAGCAAGTCAACTTTGCCACCTATCTCTTGGTTGGTGCTGCTGGCTGTTGGTGGGAAAGCCATGTGGCTTTGTTTCCAGCCAACCATGTCTTCACTTGGCTGATTTCCGCACTGCCTTCCGTGCGGAGTACATTCCCCAGCCATCATGGACTTGAAGAGGAGGGAGTTCCTGGATTTGCAACAGGGACGGATGGACCTCCGCACTTATGGTCGTGAGTTCAACCATCTTCTCGTTACGCCCCAAGGGACGTGACCAATGATGCTGACAAGCAAGAGCTGTTCCGCAAGGGTCTGATCCGCAGCTCCGCTATGAGTTGCCCTTCAGGTTCCAGACCTATCAGGAGCTGTTCAACCAGGCTTTCACTCTTGAGCAAGGAAGAAAGGAACTTGAAGCTTCCAAGAGGCCCGCACATGGGGACCACCAGAGTTCCTCGGGTTCTGAGAGCAAGAAGCGCAGGGTGTTTGTTCCCTACAGCGCTGTACCCGTGCTCCATTCATGCCGAGGCCGCAGGATATAGGCCACCTCCTCCGCGCCCCACTACTTCGACACTTGGGGTAGGCGGAAGTGGGTACCGTCCTATGCTACCTGCTCCACCTGGAGTCACTTGCTACACCTGTGGCCAGGCTGGTCACTACTCCAGGGAGTGCCCCCAGAAGGCACCTCTCGCGATAACTCCTGCACGAGCCCCTGCCACTCCACTGGCAAGGCTGGACCTATGTGCGTGGTCGCCTGAACCACATCTCTTGAAGAAGCTGAAGAGACCCCGGCGTTCTTATGGGTGAGTTACGAATCAACGGCAATACGCTACAGTTTTGTTTGATTCTGGAGCATCGCATTCATTCATATCCATAGCTTTTGCAAAGACCACAAAATACCGTTTGAGAAAATGAGCCGTCCCTTGGAGATCTCCACCCTGGCTCCAAATGGCAAACCGATGGGGTTACTCCTGAGGTCCAGATTACTATCGGTTACTACTCTTTTCCTTTGCTTTGTAGCTCTGAGGTCAAATGGCATTGATGTCATATTGGGCATGAACTGGCTAGCCAAATACCGGCTAATCTCGACTGTGCTGCCAAGACCGTCACCGTGACCAATTCTTCCGGTGACTGTGAGTATTGGTCTGCACTGTCAAGACCTCCATGTTCATCATACCCAACTCACCTGAGATTCTCCTTTGCTTTATGGAAGGCGAATCCCCTCCTGAAATCCAGGACATACACGTGGTGTGTGACTTCCCGGATGTGTTCCCGGAAGAGTTGCCTGGCATGCCTCCTGACCGAAGTGTGGAGTTTGTCATAGATCTACTTCCCGGTACTGCTCCAATTTCCAAGAAGCCCTACCGTATGCCGGTGGAAGAGTTGGCTCTGTTGAAAGAGCAAATTGATCTGCTGTTAGCAAAGGAGTTCATCCAGCCTAGCAGTTCACCTTGGGGTTGTCCGGTACTCTTTGTCAAGAAGAGGGATTCTACCGTGCCTCGTCTAGTCTCTGACTATCGACCGTTGAATGCGGTGACAATCAAGAACAAGTATCCTATTCCTCGCATCAATGATCTGTTGGATCAGTTAGCTGGTGCAACGGTATTCTCCAAGATGGATCTGAGGTCAGGCTACCATCAGATAAAAATCAGAAAGGAGGATATTCCAAAGACGGCATTTGTTACTCGTTATGGCTCATATGAGTATACCGTCATGTCCTTTGGTCTCACAAATGCTCCAGCTACTTTCATGAGGCTCATGAACTCCATCTTCATGGATTATCTTGATAAGTTTGTCGTCATTTACATCGATGACATCCTCATCTATTCAAAACCGACGAAGAGCATGAGGAACACCTTCGGTTGGTTCTGACACGGCTTCGTGAACACCGTCTTTATGCCAAGTTCTCCAAGTGTGAGTTTTGGTTGGATAAACTTGTCTTCCTTGGTCATGTAATATCCGCAAATGGTGTGGAAGTCATTCCTGACAAGATTCAGTCCATTCTGGATTGGAAAACTCCAATGTCAGTCAAGGACATCGTAGCTTTCTCGGATTGGCGGGTTACTACCGCCGATTCATCGAAGGTTTCTCCAAATAGCCAAGGCTTGACTGACCTTCTCAAGAAGGATAAAAAGTTCATGGACGGCCGAAGCTGAAGAGAGCTTCAAAACACTGAAAGCCAAACTCACCGCTCCTGTGCTTGTCCTGCCGGACACGAGCAAGGATTTCGTCGTCTTCTGTGACGCCTCTCTGCAAGGTTGGGCTGTGTGCTAATGCAAGATGGCCATGTGGTGGCATATGCTTCTCGCCAACTTAAGCCGCATGAGCACAACTACCCAACTCATGATCTAGAACTTGCCGCGGTGGTCTATGCTTTGAAGCAATGGAGACCATACCTGTTTGGTAACCGTTGCGAGATCTTCTCGGATCACAAGAGTCTGAAGTACCTCTTCACCCAGCCGGATTTAAATCTCAGGCAAAGGCGTTGGTTGGAGTTAATCACGGACTACAATGTGAGTCTGAACTATCAACCCGGCAAAGCAAACGTCGTGGCTGACGCGCTAAGTCGGAAGTCCTATTGCAACAATCTGATGATTGAAGAGGCCAACCTGCTCTCATGAAGAGTTCTCTCGTTTGAACTTAGAAATTGTTCCCTCCGGCTACCTTGCAAATCTGGAGATCAAATCTACTCTTGTGGACCAGATTAAGGATGCTCAAAGCGTGACAAGGGTATTCTAAAAATCAAGGAGAACATTGCTAGCGGGAAGGCCAAATGTTTTCTGTCAATGAATCGGAGTTGTTTATTTTGGTGACCGCTTGGTAGTGCCAAAGAAACGAAAATTGAGGGAGTTGATCCTCCAAGAAGCTCATGAATCTCCTCTCTCTATTCATCCCGGTAGTACCAAGATGTACCAAGACCTTCGACCACTATTCTGGTGGACTCGTATGAAACGAGAAATTGCCAAGTATGTTGCTGAATGCGACACCTGTCGACGGGTAAAGGCTGAACATCAAAGGCCTGCCGGCACTCTTCACCCTATTGCTATCCCGAGTGGAAATGGGATGAAATTGGTATGGATTTCATTACTGGTCTGCCGAAGTCTCCAAAGGGACATGATGCCATCTGGGTCATCATTGATCGACTATCAAAAGTGGCTCACTTCCTCCCAGTTCGTGTTGACATTACAGCTGCCAAGTTGGCAGACCTGTATGCTTCCGATTGTGTCCTTCACGGCGTTCCCAAGAAGATAATTTCTGATCGTGGAAGCCTATTCACCTCCAAGTTTTGGACTAGTTTCCAAACTGCTATGGGAACTCGTCTAACTTCAGCACCGCTTTCCATCCTCAAACTGATGGTCAGACCGAAAGAGTGAACCAAGTTCTGGAAGACATGCTTAGGGCATGTGTAATCTCTTTTGGTAAGGATTGGGAAAAGTATCTCCCTTTCGCGGAGTTCTCCTACAACAACAGCTATCAAGCTAGTCTGGGCATGGCTCCATTTGAGGTTCTCTATGGAAGAAAATGCCGCACTCCTCTAAATTGGTCTGAGACCGGAGAGAGAGCACTCTTTGGTCCAGATATATTAATGAAGCTGAGGAGAAGGTTCGAATCATAAGGGAGAATCTGAAGATTGCTCAGTCTAGGCAGAAGAGCTACTATGATAAGCATCATCAGGAAATTCACTATGAAATTGGTGATAAAGCTTATCTCCGTGTCTCTCCCCTTCGTGGCGTTCGCCGCTTCGGAATAAAGGGAAATTGGCACCTCGCTATGTTGGCCCTTTCACCGTTCTGGCCAAGCGAGGAGATCTTTCTTATAAGTTGGAGTTACCGGTCATCTTTCCCAATGTGCATGATGTGTTCCATGTATCTCAACTTCGCCGGTGTTTCAAAGATCCTATCCATGGGGTCAATCATGAAGAGCTAGATCTACAGGAAGATCTTACCTATCGCGAGCATCCCATCCGTGTTCTGGATGAAGCTGAAAGAAAGACTCGTAACAAGACTACAAAGTTTCTCAAGATTCAGTGGTCTCATCACTCTGAGGAAGAAGCTACTTGGGAACGAGAGTCTAGTCTTCGTGAAGAGTATCCCGACTTCTTTTCGCAATCCTAGAATCTCGGGGCGAGATTCCTGTAAGGAGGGTAGAGTTGTAACAGCCCAATGTTTGAAACCTGAAAATCCGTATAAAATTTTCACTTTTGCTTCATACATGCATCATTGCATCGTAGCATCCTTGTTACTTTGTTAAACAACTCTCACGAAATGGGTTGGGCAACTTTGAGGAACACGATGTTGAACTTGTTTCAACAACATCTCCAACTATGAGGCACTCAAAAATTGCAGAACAAAAGTACTTTGACAATTCATATTTGTCAAGGAAGTTCCAAGAGTTCAAAAATATTATTCTGCACTTGCTCCAGTGTATTAAAGAGCAACATTTTGGAATTTAGCCAAAAATGCCTAAACCAAACTCCATGAACAAATGTTGTCAAAAACATTTTATTTTGCAACCCAAAACTTTGTGGAGCTTCTCCAGGTGAAGGGGAGCCTCCCCAATTATTTTCATAATTTTTGGAATAAGCTTAGTGCCTCAACTAAACTCTGGGAATGCTGCTGGTTTTTGAAAACAAAAGGAAAACTGGGCAGGGACCTAACTGTGATGGAACAAATTTTGTCAGGGGGCTTCTTGCAAATTCGGCGTCTCTCTCCTCCAACCCTGGCGCCACAGTGCGCCATGGTCGCGTCGGACCATCTCGACGCCGTGCACGCCGGGCCCCTCCTCTCTGCCTCGCTGCCAGGAGAGTAAGCCCACGAGGCGCCCTGCCCCCGCCCTATCCACTTGCCCCTGTCCTTGCTCCCCACCTCCATCTTCCATGGGCGCTGTGGCCGCCGAGCTCCGCCTCCGCCTCGCCGGCAAATAAGGGCGCCCCAGGACGCGTGAGGACCACCCGCCGCTCCGCCGTGCCGTGCTCATCGTCCCTGCCAAAGGAATCGAGTGGGGAAGCCCTAAATCGCCGCCGCCATCCCCGTTTCTCCGCGCGGCCGTCCGAGCACCGCCGCGGACGCCGCGGACGATTGCCGTCGCTGTGATCCACCTCCGGCCTCGCCGCTTGCTTGCACGGGCTCCTGGTGAGCTCGCCGTCCCGTTGGACCTCTCCTTTCCCTCCCCCTTGCGCTCGCCTCGCCGTGCCGTCGATGCCCGTAGCCGCTGTCTTCGTCGCTCGCACGCCCGGCCGTGAGAACGGCCTGGACCGGCCAGGATGCTGTTTCTCTCGGGCCTCTAACCGGCCTTAGGGCCAGCCCAAGCTGGGCTGCGAGCCGGACGCCACTATCACATGGCCGGCCTTGTAGCCGGCCCAGACCGGGCAGAGGGCCGGTCCCCTCTGTAACCTGGCCGGCCTGCCAGCCGGCCCAGACCGGGCTGGAGGCCGGTTGTGCTGTTTTTTTTTTGGGGTTCCTTTTCCTTTTCCTCTCCGATAGATTATGTTTCCCCGATACTCCCTCGCGACGTAAGGACATCGACTCGATGATTCCTTGTGTTCCATCCTTCTCCCTCGAGTCGGGTAACCAATATATTTATCGTTGGAATTTAAATAATCAAAATTAAGTAATTAAAAGGAGAAATTAGAAAATTAATAACTATTGATCGGGGCCTCCGAAAAATGTGTTCCTTATACCAAAATGTTCAGAAAAACATGATTTGTCCAGAATCATCATCATCATGCATATTTGTTCACAACTACCATAATGTGCTCTAGTAGTACTTGGAATCATTAAGTTTTACTATGGGGTTTAATCCAAATAATGCAATAAATATAACGGGGCCCACATTTAACTTGAGGATCATGTCCAGGCTCTTAGTTGCATTAAAATGTCATATCATCATTTTTGTATGCATTGCACAAATGCCATGTGTTGATTGTTATTTTTGTTTTCCGGTGTTGTTTGCTCTCCGGTAGATCACGAGTTCGGAGTTGAGCATCATTACTCCGACAAGCAGTTTGACTACTCCGCTGAACAAGGCAATCGTAATCCCCCTCTGAGCATATCTTATCCTATTTTCCGCAATTATTTTCTCCACTATAATATTGCATGCGGTTCTAAATGTCTTTTGCCTGGATTAGAGTATCCTACTAGTTGCATTAGAATCCTGTTGCCAATACCTGTTTTACCTTCCTATTACCATAGGTTTGTATTGTTGGCTCTGGAATACTTACTATGCTATGCAAGTGCTTAGCCATGCTTAGTGAAATGCCTAGTTGTACTAGGGATGGCGAATGCTGGAAACAGGTGTTAACTTGTGACAGTGATGTTGATGGTGGAGAATTGTGGAGATGGATAATAAAATGCTTAAGAGGCGGGGATGAGAGGCCATTGTGGATGTGGTGCCTTGTCTCGTTCTCGCCGCCTAGGTGCGAGTTCTATACCTCTTGAACCAAGACTGAGCGTGCAACCATGCGTGAGGCCTATGCATTTGCAGGAACCCTCATAGACTAAATAACTCGAGCGGGGCTAGCCAGGGTCCTCTAGTTCGGGCTTCCATTTGCGCGTGCGTGTTGATGGTGGGATGAACTGAGATGCGGATGGTTGTGTTAGGAAAATAAGTGGCCGCGGGACAGGGTGCGAGAAGGTACCTCTTGTCCTACCGCCACTGATGATCCTGGAAAGTCCTTAACGAGGGAGAAGTCGACACCGCTCCCACCCAGCCGGCTTTCCAAGGAAGAGAGCTAATGATCAGGTAATGGGCCGGACGGTACGCGTGGCGAAGGAGCTGGGGCCCCTCGGGACTCCGGGGACTTCCACTTTGTACACCCCTGCAGGGTTAAATCTTTTCGAAGAGCCGTGTCCGCGGTTATGGATGAACTTGGGAAGTGAAGGTAAGATCATAGAATAACTTAAACGGAATGATTAAAACTTGGGTACTAGAGGTACCAATTCCACGAATGTAAGGTTGACTTCCTCGAGGGTGATTCGGGGAGGTGCCTTTGATGAACAGGTACAATGGTGATGTTGGTGATGATTTGAGAAAGGTGATCTCAAAGGAAAGAGTTACTTCTTACCCCTCTTTGAAAATATTCTGATTAGTCGTTGCCATGGAGTTATGTTTTATTAAATAAAATCAGCTTTATGCAAAAGAGCCATAAAACTTTGAGAGCCAATCATCGAGCATATATTAGCTCTTAATCTTGCGAGTTCGTCGAACTCAACGTCGTTTGTTTTGTTTCAGAGGAGGACTTCACCGACCTCGAAGGTGGGTTCTTTGTGGACGTCGACGAGTAGTCTGGGGTTCCCAGGTGGCAGCTTGGGACATCCTAGAACAGCTGGCGTGGTGATGTTTATCTGTAGGCCTCTTAGGCCATAAGTTGGTTCTTGTTGTTAGAACAACCTAATTCGCTTCCGCTTGATGTAATGTTGGGTCTGTGACCTCTGGTTGTCATTTGCTATCTTTCTCTGTATAAGAGTTGAACTATATGATTTTGTGTCGTAGAGTCTGTGATGTGCCAGTTGTTCCACAAGTCTTAATCTTACTATTATGCTTTGATAGTTGTGCCTGTGTTGAGGCATCAATCGGGGTGTTGCGTTGTCTGGAGTGAGGTGTACCCATCAACGCCTGCCAAAGGTTTTGGCCGGGGATTGGTAAACCCGTAACCTCCGGTTGTATCGCTTAACCGGTGACACACAGCATCACTGTATAGCAGTCGGGTCAGGGTATAGCTGGCCAAACGGGCCGTGCCAAACGGGCCGGCCCGAGGCACGCTACTGTTGGCACGGCCCAGGCACGGCCCGGCCCACGGCGAAACGTGCGTGCCGGCCCGCGGCCCACCCGTGCCCGTGCCCAGCTCGGAGCTGAGGCACGTGGGCCGGCCCGGCACGGCACGACAGAATCGTGCCGGCACGCGGCACGGCACGGCCCGCGGGAGGCACGCGGCGGACGAAGCGGCCCGCCTAAGCACGCGAGGCACGCTCTCGGCCCGCGAGGCACGGCCGGAGGCACGGAAAGCACGCTACGCTCGCGACGGCACGCGACGGCCCGCGAAAGGCACGCTCGCTCTGCCGACCGTTGGAGGCATTTTCTGGCCGTTAGGCCGACCGTTGGAGCTGTTTTTTTTTTTTTTGAATTTTGAACACCTAAACCCTAACATTTTTTGCTATAAAAAGGCCTCTAAACCCACAGAATTTTTCACACTCATCCCACACTTCTCCTCCCACACTTCTCATCCTATGGATCCCTTTGACTCAAATCCCCCGGGTTTACCCCGGAGCCGATGATCCACTTTCCCCTCGATAGTTTAGGTTTTACTACCGATGATATTGCCTACATAAATTCAGGACCACCTCCACACATTAGCCAAGAGTATCACTCATCCGCTGCTGGTTCTAGTAGTGCCGCCGCTTCTAATAGTGGCGCCGCCCCCTCCTCTACCACTACCCCCTCTTCCTCGGCCGCTACCGGCTCAAAGAGGCGTCGAACCTCACCGGTGTGGACGGAGGGCCATTTCGAGTATCGTCTTGCGACACTCGAAGATGGCACGAAGGAGCACCAAGCGGTGTGCAAGTGGCCGGGGTGCACCAAGATCCTCAGCGGCGCCTCGAAGCATGGTCTCGGTCACTTGTATCGTCACCTCCACGCGCACCAGCTTGCGGCGGCGAGAGGAGCTCCATAATCGTCTGTAATATGAACAATTAGTCGGAAAGTAGCAAGTTTTATACGCACTCTTTTACTTCCAGGGTACCTAACGGGACTGTAAGGTTTTATTGAGGCGGCTTGCTAGCTTAATAAAAAATATTCAAATCATGTCACCTTTGCCCCATTTTTTTTAATTTTTTTTAGTTTTTTTTAAATTTTTTTTTATTGCCAGGTTCCCGTGCCCTACGTGGGCCGACCGTGCCGTTCGGGCCGCCGTGCCCGTCGCGTGCCCCCGTGCCCGTGCCCGTGCGCGAAACGCAGCACGCGTGCCGGCCCGGCACGGCACGATTCGGCCCGTGCCTTTCGTGGGCCGTGCCGTTCGTGGGCCGTGCCTGTCAGGGCACGCGGCGTGCCGTGCCGTGCGGCCCGTTTGGCCAGGTACAGGTCAGGGTGCCACAATTCGCCCGCTACTCGTGTCGCTGCTCGCTGCGCCGGACATACCGCCTTTGACTCAAGCGACGCGTCTTCACCCTCATCCAATCCCCTCTCTCGCCGGCGGCCGGCATCACCCAATCCAACAGCCTCCGTAGTCTCCTTCGCTTCTGTATGCCTCAAATCTCCCACCCGCTCCGCTGTGTCGTGCTAGGGTTTCTAGCTCCCAGCGGCGGCGATGACCGTTCTTCGGGAGACACCACCGGGTGTCCACGACGACTGGAATTTGCTCCACCTTCTATCCCCAGCCCATGTTCTTCCACACCACCGCTACACGTGAACCAGCTTCCACGCAGCCGCCGCCACGCCGTACCTGGGCGAGAGATTCCCTCCGCCGCACACGACATCCGCGCCTCCCCACCGCCACGCCTCACCGCCCTCTACCCATCGAAGCCGCCGTTCCCCTGTCCGTCGTGGGACATCCTGATGACGCCGCTCCCTGCGACCCCCAGCGGCCGCGTCTCCAATTTTCCGGCCATAGCACCTAGCGGCCGCCGTTGCCGTTCCGCTGTCCGGCGCCACAGCCAAGACGTTGCCGCTGTCGGATGTCTCTTCCGGTTGCGGCCGCCCGATCTGCGGCCACTTCCGGTACTCTGCGACCCCACACCTCCTTCATCGAGCAGAGGCCCTAATCCAGCCCCGAATCGCACCTCTTGAGGCCGGCCGAGCCACGGCCAGGAGTTCTGGGCCGACGAAGAGGAGCCGCATGGTCCTGGGACCGGCGCGACAGTGCCGCTTCGCTGCTTCGCGGCCGGTAGAAAGAGCGCGGGCGTAAGGAGCTCGCCATGGTGCAGCGACGGTTGCTCTTCGTCTAGGCCGGCCGAGCCACATCCAGTGAGGTGAGTTCAGGATGCAGGGAGGAGGTGAAGCTCCCGCGTGGTCCTGGGACCGGCGCGACGGTGCCGCTCCGCTACTGTCGCGGCCGGCGGAAGGAGGTCGCGATGGTGCAGCTCCCCTTCCTCTATCGAAGATGACTCCGGCTAGCGACACCTTCGTATTCGGGAAACAGATTATGTCAGGTAATTGAAAGATCTGATAAGTAGTCCATCTTCTAAGTTGTTTAGTCGCAGTCCTGGTCGTTTCAAGCTAACTAGAACGTTCCTGATTGAATTCCCTTGTGTAGCTCCTAGACACGGTAGTGAATTTTAGTTTCACTGTTTAAATTGTATAGCACATATGTGCCATTCTATAAGCCGTGTAATACGGACCATTACATAAGCCATGTATTATATTCAGTTCTCTAGATAAAAAAACTGTGTTATACATGCGTGCAGCAGTATACTTATGTTCTGTTCTATCAATTCGTTGTTAAACTGTGATGTTATAGAAAGTTTGATTTTCCCGTGGTTTGCGGATTGTGGTGAATACAGAAGCGTGGCTAATCGAAGAAAGATTGAGTGGATGGCGGCGGGTAGGCGCGGAGGAAGAACTCATGGTCGCCTGCTCCAGGTGTTGTTGCTGGCGTCCACCCGGAGTAGCTGCCAGCAACTTCCCCAACCACCTCCCTGCGCATCTCTTGCCGTTTATTGATTAAGGATTGTAAGTTTTTAATTACATAATTTACAATGTTCAGGAAGGTTCTGAAGAACAATGCAGCAATTGGAAACGAAATCGTAGTTCTATAGTTGTGTACTTTAAAATTACCAATTTTTAGTGTGCTATGGTTCGGGGACCAATTTGTTTCTACAACTCTTCAGTAACAAAAAACTTGAGAAACTTGGCTGTGTCCTAATTGCAGGAAGCAGGCTCTTTTTGAGACATGTAAATTGAGTTTCCCTTTTACTAGGAGCTATTGGGTTGTATCTAAAGTTGGTTTATTTTTTCAATGGTCTATAGTTAGCTGAATGACGATTTCCTTCCACATAGACATATGGATATGGAATTGTGGGAATTTAATTGGTACAAATGTATATTTTATTTTCAAGCTAACTTTTGTATCGTAATCTCATTGCTCAGTTCTTACTCATATATGCGACTACGGTTTGGTTTAAAAGATTACTTGGACGTTAAACACATCCTTCATATTGTTATTTTAAAAGCCGATGAATAATTGCTTATTTAAAAGTGCTATTGGAGAAACCGTAACAAGATAAATACAAGCTCCAGGATATGCTGCCATGAACCCCGTGTTTTTAATAACTCTGCATTCTATCAGTACACTATTGACCAACAGAACATGGTGTCTACATACTTTAAGTCTCTGTCAATCTTCCATCAGATTATTTAGATTATATTTATCATTATTCTCTGTCAATCTTCTATCAGATTATGTCAATTTTAGTTATCTTCTGAACTTCCTGAGAGATGCAAGGTAACAACGCTAAAGCTAAGTTGTTCTATTTAACTCTAATAGATTGCACATTCAACATCATGTTCTCTGTAGCAATATGATATCTCTCCTTTTGCATAGACCAGCTATGCTACATCACTGCGCTTAATATTCTGTCAGTATCCTATGCATGTGTTGATTCAGTGATTATGGCATGAACAATATAGGCTGGAAGGTAAGATTGATATGTATATTGCAATCGACATTTTGAATTCTTATGACAATTATAACCTTTGTTTATGAACTTTTCACCATGTCTGAGATTTCATATTCTTAAGTCAAACTATCTCAAATCTTCGTAACTCAAAATAACAACAAGAAGATGATTCGTCTTTGCTTAAGTAGGATTTTAATGTCTAATGGGATGTGTTCATGTGTGCAAGTGTTTTAAAAATCTGGCACAAATATCTTGGAAAAAGGAAGTATGTCTGAAATTCGACCATAGGCATCCACGTGTCGATGTATGAATTGTTGCTAAAATCTTTTAAAAACATGAACTAAGAAATTATTTTAGTATTGAAGGTAACGTTGTGCCACTTTCCGGTTTGTGCATGATTTCACATGTTTCAGAGGTTATTTCGTCGACAATGAAACACTAGAAGGGCATTTTTTTTCTATCACAGATCAATGGCGACGGCACACAACTCCAGTTTTCTATCGCAAATACAGAGATGCCGTATCACCCACCTTCTGAAAGTTCTGTGCTGTGTCCAGTTTGGACTGTAATAAGTTCGTGTACAGATCATATTTTCAATCTATTGTCTTGCTCTGTTGTAGCACTGCCATACTTAAACTGCAGGGATACGAAGTATATGTTTATGTCCTATTTACCCAGGTATCCTGGTATCCTGTAATACTTTGATGTGGGCAGCATAGTCTAATAGGTACATCCTGTCTCTCATGTTTTTCTTCCTTTGTTCTTTGAACAATTCTCTATTATTTTTGTGTTTCAGGTATTATTAGAAATGATGATGGTACAACAAGATTTAAGGATATATCAGGCTTTCCCAAACATTCTACATGCGAAGTAGCTTATCCTTTCGTCCAATTAATTCGCTAAAAAGGTTGAAACTATTTCCTTCATATTGTCCCACGGCTGCCTAAAGATCAACCTATGTTCTTATACGATTAAACCATGTTTTCCTTTGCAGTTTACTAGAGTTTCCATGTGGCCATCTCCTTTTGGTTCGTTCTGAGCATTATCCACAGGAGGAGATTGATAGCTGGATCAGCACTGTCTCAACCTATTTGATGCATCCTTTTGTTCCAAGAAATGTGCTAGATTAGCTACGAGTCTCAGTTTTCACTATACTGGTCAGAACTAAGTGCTCCATAATAGATTGCTGAAATCGGCAAATCTCCCACTGTTTGCGATATGATTTTACGGCCACTTAAAACTGTAATATAGGCTACCTACTTCTTACTATTGTGTTTCTTTTAAACTTAAAAACCGGAGTGTACTGTTGGTTTAGTACTACAATTTTATGTTTTTCAAGGGATTAAATATCTCTCTGAGACATCTTTTGTTATGCCGTTCTCCAATTGATGGTTAACAAAGAGACAATGATAGTGATGATGTTAAGTTCAGTAAGAACCATTGATTTGGTTTATTTACATGGCTTGCCTAGCTCTGGTCGACAACATCTCATGTGAGCAGTCACCCCTTGAAATTTACAAATAAGGGAATGATGCTTTGAAAATAGCTTTCTGGATGAAAACACTTTAAAAACGGTTATTTGGCTTTACAAACTATTTTTACAGATACGGTTATTTGGCTTTACAAACTATTTTTACAGATACGGTTATTTGGCTTACACATAGTTTTTACAAATTCGTTATCTTCAAAATTGACTTTTTTTTATGCATTTGGTCAACGTGCCAAATAATTTTTACAAATCGGTTTTCTTCAAAATAGACTTTTTTTATGCATTTGGTCAACGCGCAATATTACTAGAGCATCACGATTGAGTATACAAGAACAAAACTCTAGGTTGTCAAATGTGATATTGTGATTGATTGACTTGATTTTTTTGGAACAAAATATGGTTCGCACGATAAAATTGACTGTATTTGAGACGATTTTGGGCATGTACATCAACATTTTTTTTACTGTACAGACGGGCGCGGCAAAGCGCGCTTATCCTTCTAGTTGGACAAGAAAGCCCAAGCAAAGTGAGCCAAGCAATTAATTTAGAGGGGAAAGTGGACTTCTCCACATGTATTGTATATAAAGGATAGATACAAATTATTATAAAAAATTGATACACACAAATGTTGAGCAGTGTCGTTAATTGTGTGGAATGAAGAATCTTAAGCTCAAAACGTACTGCCGATGAGTTTGCGTCTCCTGTAAGTAAGAAATTAACTGTAAGCTTAGAAAAAATCTTTGGATTAACTCAAAGTTACGGTCATCCTAGGGCTGCAAAGGTGCACTACATGAAGTAGACACGTACGGAGTAGCACAAATAGTTACTGGAAAGAATTAACTCTTCCAATCCGTGTCTTCGGTTATTTCGCGCATTGGCCTTCTCTGCAGGCGATAAAAGTTGCACACCTGCCTCGCCATCCTTCTTCCTCTCTGCCTCCTTGGCCTTGAGCCCCTGCAGCTTGGCGTGATTATAGTAGGCGACGCCGAGGAAGGCGATGGCGTAGCCGGCGAGGTTGACCGGCGTGACGGTGTCCTTGATGACCGTCCACGAGAAGGCGATGAGCAGCCAGTCCTTGACCACCCCCGCCACGTTCATGGTCAGCGCCGAGGTCTTCCCCACCAGCAGGAACACCGCCAGGTTCAGCGCGAACGCGCACAGCGAGTTCGTCCCGAACACGAGCACGTCCGGCCTCGCCGCGCGCAGCCTCGGCAGCTCCACGAACGTCCACGGCACGGCGAGGAAGAGCAGGCAGCACTGCAGCAGGGCGCGATGTAGTAGAGCGAGGTGATGGGGTTGAGCCTGATTCCCCTGGAGGTGAGCAGTATCTGGATGAGCACGAGCCGCGTGGCCTCAGCGGCGACGGCGGCGAGCTGGAGCGTGACGCCGAAGACGTCGAAGCGCGCCTCCCCGAAGGCGGCCACGGCGACGCCCGCGGAGATGCCGAGCATGTTGAGCATGGAGGCCCTGCGGAAGGTGTTGGTGCGGAAGGCGACGGCGAGGGAGTAGACGGCGACGGGCATGAGCGCCTTGAGCATCTGGATGAAGGAGACTGAGAGGTAGATGTATGCGGAGTTGGAGAACCAGAGTGAGAGCGCGTAGAGCGCGCCGATGGGCACGACGGTGGCGGCGTAGAGGGAGGACGTCATGGGAGGGTCGGTGGGGAGGTCGACAAGGCGGAGGACGCGGACGAGCGCCGCAGCGAGGGACGCGCAGAAGGCCATGTGGATCATGGTGAGGGAGATGGGGAAGGACCAGCCGTACATCTTGGGGTCAAGGATGTACTTGTTGTACACGATCACCGTGAAGCTCAGGCTGATCCACACGCCCACGTACGCGTACGACAGCAGCACGGACCTCAGCACCGAGGTCGGCTGAGCCACCGAGGAGGACGGCGGTGACTCCACGTCCATGGTGGCCGCGGGGTGCTTCGTGCTGCCATCGCCGCCCATTGGGACGACGAGACGGAGCTTTTGCTAGTGGTACTCAAGCTTGATTTTGACAGGGAGACGCGCGGTTCCACGTTTATCTAACACCGGCACAGATATCGCTAGCTTGGTGAAGCCGCGGAAGATGGAATCGTGGAAGAGACCTTTACGTGCATTCTGTTTCACTTACGGCAGACTTCACTTGATGAGCGGTGAACGAATTAACAATGCCCAGTAAATTAATTGCACCCACTTTGTTGGTTTTCTACGGTTCCCGGAATGGAGCATCATTTAGACTGTAATTTTATCGAGAGATCTATTTCATCTATTGGAGTATTTCTCATAGTTCCAAAATCGTACTCGCTCCGTTTTTTAATATAACATGTTTTAGCTTTTGTCCACATGCACATGCACACAAATGTATGTAGACATATTTTTGTGTGCATGTTCACTCATTTTAGTATGCATATAGACAACATGTGTACCATCTAAAACATCTTATATTAAAAAACGGAGGGAGTACTTGTTAAGTTTGCATGCATAATATTGCTGACGGGTTTAACTTTGGACAATCAAACCGAGCCCCATAAAAACCGACAGAATGAGCAATAATCCCCATATTGTTTCTTATTTTGATAAGGGACAATTGTTATTAGTCGCATCATACGATAGATCGTCTCAATGTCAAAGATTTCATGAGCTTCTCAACAAAGGAATTAAATGTTTAAATTGTGGAAATCCACTTTGGCTCCCAGGTGCATATGTTCCAGTTATTTTTTCAAAATTAAAAAAAAATACGCAAAACACTTTGAAAAAATCTGAAAACAATTGGGCACAAATATATACAAGTTTTCAACATTCGTGCAAAATTGCAGAAGGAAATGACAGTTCCTGTGGTCTGTGCCAAAAGACAAGATCTGTGGCCGAAATGAGATTTATAAATACATTTTTCAGAGCCCAGATTTTGACTTTTTGCACAGACCACAAAAAGTGTTATTTCCTTCCTAAATTTTGCTCGAATGTTGAAAACTTGTATATGTTTGTGCCCATTTTTTTCGAATTTTAGAAGTGTTTTCATATTTTTTTTATTTGAAAAACATAACAGGAGCATATACACCCGGGAGCCAAAACGCCTTGTCCAACTAAATTGTGCCAACCCACGTCGAGGGGAGCAACTCTAGCGGATACTGGAAACAACCGTACTGAAAAATCAGTTTACATTATGCTTTTTTCACTGGTAGCCTAAAATTGATACGCCAAAAGATTCTCACAGATACCCTAAAATCTGCCATTTTCCGTACTGCCTGCATCACACCGCAGCAAGTGCGACATGCCTCACCCGATGCCGCCATCCAAGCGGTAGAGACAAGAGAGCAACAACGGAACAAGACACTCGACCACACTGAGCACAACCGCCTTCTTGGCATTGTAAAATATGCCAGCATTTGGCTGGAATTCGGTGGCCTGGCGGAATTTGGCCGAACACTACGAGGACACGGCTAATCACCGGTGTGGCGATTTTGGGATCACCGGCGAGATACGCCCACGCCGGTAACCTCACGTCAGTGCTATTTGAGATCACCGGCGAATGCGAGGCCACGCCGGTGATCATTTGGAATCACCGGCATGTGAGAGCCACGCCAGTAACGTTTTGGAATTACTGGCGAGGGCGGGCACACCGGTGGTGTTTTTTGTCGGAATAAAAAATAAAACGAATTACTGAATGACAAGAATTAACAAAATTAAAAGAAATAGAATTATTCCAGGAAATAGAATTATTCCAGCAAAAGAACAGTAGTTGCGACTATTCAATAAAGATAAATGAGTAGTTTAGCTAGACTCCATAGTGCAAATGAATTTCCAAACTATTGTCGATCTCAAAGCTAGCTACAGATAGTTGAGCACCAACAACACGTCCAATTTGTGGGTGTGGCTGGTCCTCAAAGTGATGACGATAGCTTTCCCAACCTCCAAATGACGTGGCGAATGGAACTCCCTTCACGCCTGAGAGTTGAAGACAATGCGGCCGTCACTGTCCGTGGTGTACGGAATGGCGGTGACCCTTCCTGCCTCTCGAAGACATACACCAAGAGTACCAGTAGGCGGAATGCCAGCGTTTTCTGCTACCGCCCTAGGTATTTTCTGCAAGAACATCACATGAAACAAGAAAATAAGTAAGTCACACATAACCGCAACAAATACATTGTAACATAACCAAATATAGCAAGATGAGAGATTTTAGAGACATATGTACCATGAGATTTCCGTTGAGATTAGTAGTCGTGAGACGCTGCACAAAAGGCACTCCAATGTAGCTATCTCGGGAGGTAGTCTTTGAAGAAAACGCTCCCACTCAAGGTCACTCAGAGTGACTCTTTGGGCGATGATGACATCCTTCAATGGGTCGTCCTCCTTGCCACTCTCCTCGGCACTCTCGTCATCCTCCTCCATACTCGCGTCATCATGGGAACCAACATTGCCAAAGTAGACAAGCTTGATCCGAGGTTGTGGTCCATCCATACAAAAATGAAGGAGATCACCTCCGCTCAGCTTATTCGTGGCAATGAGCTCGGCCAAACGGTCCCCCCCAGAACTAGGTCTTATACTTTTCTTTCTTGACACGTATCTTGTACATAGTTCCGTGAACATCAAAGTTGACGATGTTGTCGACTAGCTCGTTAAACTGAAGCCGTATATTGCACGGTACAACCTATGAAAGGAAACAAAAAGAAAATCATGTTAGATAGATAGTTATAAGAAAACATGAGTCACAAATGTATAGAAAACAAAAGATTGTCCATACCAGTAAACTAGACTGACCCTTCAACAGCTGAATCATGAACCTGGATCCTGTGAAAACCCCATCTCGACAAGCAGAGTAGCATACTTGACACGCCATATCCTATTACATTATAAAGTTTCATGTCTACACACTTACAACACTAGCTTGGAGCAATCACAACACATATTTTGAAACTGACATACAACTATCTAAATTAAGTTCATACATAGTTCTCATAAAACAACATACAACTATCTAGAGCATCTAAAACACACATTGAAACAACATACAACTATCTAGAGCATCTAAATGCAACAACAAATGCGATCAAAATCACAACTAAGGCAATAATTGATCGAACAACATTATGATACCAAGCCTCTTTATTAATGGCATATTTTCTAATCTTCAAGCGCATTGCATCCATCTTGATCTTGTGATCATCGACGACATCGGCAACATACAACTCCAATTTCATCTTCTCTTCTTCAATTCGTTTCAATTTTTCTTTCAAATCATCGTTTTCTTTTTCAACTAAATTTAACTTGACAACAAAAGGGTCGGTTGGAATTTCCGGTTCACATACCTCCTAGATAAAAATATCTATGTCAAGTTGGTCGGCATAATTGTCATAATACCGAAATGAAACAAATAGTTATAAAAGATAATATAGCACATCCGAATCATAGACCGGACGAGGGCCGATGGGGACGGATATCAAAACCATCACAGTATATCTAACAAACAATCATACAAGTAAGAAAATTATACAAGTAATTATCTAAAATCATACAAGTAAGAAACAAGATAAGAACAAGAGGCTCACCACGGTGGTGCCAGCGACGGGACGGCGCGGGCGATCGACGGCGGTGAGGACCGGGACGGCGAGGACGGGGACGGGGACGGAACTGCGCGGTGAGGGCGGCGAGGACGGGGACGTGGACGGGGTGCGGGCGACGGCGACGGAGACGAGGCGGCGCAGCGAGGACGGGACTGCGTGGCGAGGGTGACGGGGACGGGGACGGGACTGCGCGGCGAGGAGGGGAAGGGGACGGGACGGCGCGGCGAGGGCGGCGAGGACGGGGACGGGAACGGGGCGCGGGCGATGGCGACGGAGACGAGGCGCGGGCAAGGACGGGGACGGGTGGGTGGCGGCGATGGGTGTGGGAGTGTTAGATGGTTTGTGTGGTGTGTGGTGGTGGTGGTCTGAGATCTAAAACTTAGGGCACCGTTTTGGTTATGTCTAAAAATAATAAAAAATATTAAACTGACCATCTCTTTGAAAGTATTTGTTTAACTGACTTAGGTGGCTATATATCAAACCTATATATAGAGACCAGAAGATGAATCCAAATGGGTAAAGAGAAAAAGGAGTGGTGGGGAAAGGTGCTCACATGGCCACAGAATTTCGCGACGTTAAAATTAAGAAGATCCAGTAAAATACTTATCCTGGCAGGCCATGGATGAATGATTATGCGGCGGCCCCGGATTGCTTTGCGGTGGTGACCCAATGAGGTGGGGTTGCGGCTCGACAGAGTGTGAGTGGCGACTTCGTGCTACATGGGTGGCGAGGTTGTCGGCTCGGTCGATGCGTCCCAGAGAGGGGCGATCTTTAGTATGTCGAGGCAGCGGCCTCGGATGTGGTGTGGCGGCCGCGGTCTGCGGGTAGTTGCCTTGAGCAGTTTGGGCTGCGGACAACTAGCTCGTGCGGCGTTGCAGCTCGAGTGCGAGCGGTGGTATGTCGGGGTGGTGGCCCGGAAGGTGGTCCAGGTGGTTTGCGCAGAGCGTGATGGAGAGTTGGATGTCGGGCGGCGGCTCCGAGAGTTCTGCATCATCTTGGGTGTTTTTGCTTGTGTCGTGTGGGCGACAAGGTTGCTCACGATGTTGGTCGTCATCGAGGCTCTCTAGGGTGTTGGTCGCTTTCATCTACGTTGGAGTGTCCGTCTCTACTTCTCCCATAGCAGTTACGGATTCTTCTCAACGGCAAGGGTGGCGGACTGACCGGCCGGTTGCGGAGTGGTGGGTTGAGCTTGGCTCTAGTTGTTTTCGAGGTTGTGTGGGCTTCGCCCCGTGGTGTTTGTTTTATGGTTTTCGCCCGGTTTCTCCCGCTAATAAACCAGACGCCTTCTTCTTAATTAATGGATAAGACAAAGATTTTGCCTTCGTTTCAAAAAAAAAAAATTAAGCGAAGGTTGTTCTGGTAGTTGCAGCTACAGCTTATAGGGAAAACACTAACAACCCTACTCTTCATGATACTGCGTAATTGTTCAAGACAAGCAAGCCTACGCTGGTTTTTAATGTATTGGCCAAGGAGATACAGAGGTCTTGGTGGGGTAGAGATTTCTTGTTCCCGGGATTCAGTGATCCCTCTGGTTATAAGTTTCAAAAAAAACCTGGAAAAAATCTTGCATGTTGTCAATGATATATCACACAAACGTGTAAAATTTCGGTTTGAAATATTTTATTTTGTTCTCTACAAAAATGACAAATGTGTGGATCTAAATGTACATACTTTCAAATCTTTAAAATATACAAGATTTGTTATTTTTGTGTAGCTCAGAATATAGAGTATTTCAAATCACAATTTTGCACGTTTGTGGTATACATCATTAGCAATGCGCATGAATTTTTTCTGATTGTTTGAAACTTAAAATATGAATTTTGATTTCTTTTTTAAGGAGGGAGCACTGAAACTCGGGAGCAAAATGTGTTTTCCGGGTCTTGGTGCGACCACAACTCATGATATCATATCTGATTAGCTGAATAGCGCCAAGGCAAGGAGACGACCTGAAGTCAACAAGAAAAAAGCAACACACTGGTGCTTACAAGTCCACAATGATCTAGACTTCCTAAAATATCACCGTGCTTGCCAAAAAATTCCACATTGATTTAAGACTAAACTGGTCCACAAATACGAAACCTAACTGTTCTTTCACGGTACACAGCAATACCATCGCATCCATTTAAACAGCACCATACCTTAGAACCTGATCTCAACAAGGTGAAAACCGAAACAGTTTCCTCCTAAATCCTAATTCAGCCATTCAGCCGCAACCCCTAAATTTAGTACAGCCTAATTCAGCCATTCACTCTCAACCTAAAGTTTTTCGGGATGGAAGTGGTTCTGTCTGCGCCTGCAGGTGACCTTGTTAGCAGATTCTTCACCTTTTTGGTGAACACGTATTCGGATGTCACATGCTCGGAGGAGAAGCATGTGGAGAGGCTGCAGCATCTCCTGCTAAGAGCTCACATGGTTGTCGAGGAGGCAGATCGGTGATATATCACCAACTCTGGTATGCTTCTGCAACTGAAGATGCTATCTAGGTCTATGTACCATGGTTATTATGTGCTACACAAATTCAAGTGCAACTAGCTAATCAAAGAGGGTTCCAAGGAAGTGGGGATTACCGACTCATTTGCACCATATCTTGGCACTCCCCTGAAGCACTTCCGTGCCAGCAGTTGTATATCAAACCCCAAAGTTGATAACAGTTGTGACCTGCAAGATGCCTTGTCAAAATTGGAAACTGTCGTTTCTAATATGACCGAGTTTGTTATACTTTTGAGTGGATGTGAATCCATGATGTTTCGCAGACCTTGCGACACCTAACTTTACGTTGATAACTTCATGTTCGGTCGACAGACCGAGAAGCAACAAGTCATCAACTTTTGTTACAACACAACCCTCTTGGTTCTCCATCTGTGATACCAATCATTGGTGGCAACCTAGTCGGGAAGAAAACTTTGATCAGACATGTATGGAATGATGAGAAGGTATGTAGTTACTTCTCTTCAGTTATGCACTTCAACAAAGACAACTTATGTAAGATAGACAGTAATTAAAGGCATATCAGAGAGAACATTGGTTATTGTCACATTTGTTTCAGATGTGGATGATGGGGAGTGGAAATATTTTTACCAGACATTGTCATCCATAAGCACTGATATTAAGGTTATAATCGTAAGTACGAAGGAAAGTTTAGCAAAATATGGTACCGTGGAGCCAATCAACCTAGGTAGATTACCGGATGAGGAATACAACTACCTCTTCAAGACACTAGCATTTGGAAGTGCGCATGCAAAGGACCACCCAAAGATGACATTGTTGGTGGGAGAGCTCATCAAATTACTGCGTGGGTCATTTGTTGGAGCATATTCAATTCCCTATACATTGAGGATGGATCTAAGCCTTCTATGCTGGCTTATAACATTGAACATATACACAAATTTTACAAACAAGAACTCGTCAGTGTATGGTGAGCATATGTCACACAGTTATATAGTACAATATCCAATAGATTGTACTGACTTCTTGCCCTCTCCCGCTGCTCCACTACACCTTATGCCTCCTCGAACTGAAGTGGAGGTTTTCGAAAGGAAACTACCAAAGATACGGATTGAAGACATTGTTCTGAATCCTTCCCTCCGTCCCAAAAGTGACTTTGATTTAGTGACATGGGAATCACGGATACCTCGTTATACCGAGTTATGTTACCATTTTCCGTCTTGTGCTCAACAACTACCTCAAACAACGTTGCCGAGGACGCGTGATGCAACTATTTGTCTCTAGTGTTCTTACCTTCTAGTTTTGTTGTTACTATTTTCTTGTTCAATGCCAAATTATTGAAGTCCGCGGGCTTAACCTCTTATGCGGAAAATATATTACAAAAACCTGTGAAGTTTGTCTTATGTTCTAATTCTCACTGTTGTGAAACAAGAGTTATTATCCTTGTAAGTCTTCTTGACATGTATCTCTTGGAAAACTTAATGCCTCATGTGTTTGAGGTGGTTGGTTTTGTCCTGTAAAAATCTAGCTGATGTCCTCGGCATACTCTAATGGTATTGGCCGATTTGGCTTTATTAATTTAAACCAGGACATCTGGTTTCTTTTATCTAAAAAACCTGTTATCCATGTACATATAGGTGCATGTTCCCATTATAATTGTCAAGTTCATATGTGCGTTGTATAGATGTTTGCAGTTGTTTAAGAATGTAAGATTGTCTGATTATATTTGTTTGTACCAGTTTGCGGTGGAGCACATGAACAGCCATCTTAATTTCTGCTACAAAGACAACAACCTGATTGATCTAAGGAACTACTCATAGTTTGTAGGCCTTGTTCCAATGTTGCGAGACGGCAGGCAATGTTAATAGGCCTCGTGGTGCTTACTTGCTACTGAAGCAAGGTAGAACTGCCAAAATGTTATAGATTGTGAATTTTGTTGGTAGCATTGACGCAATCTATATAACTGTATCGCGCTCTTAACTTTCAATTGATAAAGGGTTATCCAAGTAAATTAAACCAGGGAGAACAAGTTAATCCATGAAAAGTATTGAACTCGCGACGTTCACATGATCGATGACTAGTTCCTCTCCTAAGCAGTACGCACTACATGATGATAACTTATTGATTTGTACAAATTTAATAAAAGCATTTCTGCTCTACTGTACTTACATGCTTCATGAGATGTGCACTAGAGAACTGGCGATGCACTGAAGCAGCAGGAAATCCTACCCCAGGGAAATTACTGACAACTAAATTGAAATGCAGATAATTGAACAAGTTTATTCAGATCTTGCTCCGGCTGGTGCAGAGACTTTGCAACATTATCCCAAGTTTTGAAATGCAGTACAAATTGTTCCTGATCCTAACAGCTTAACTAGCATTGCACACTGTAAATTCTCGTTTGAAATTAACCCAAGCCTTACGAACTTTTAGCTGCCACGGCTTGACTTCAACCTCGCAAATGCCAAACTATGCAATCTCAATCAGTTCTCAATCCTTGCATTCGAGCCTATGTGTATGTAGATATCTTGTACAAATACTACTATGCTTCAATCCCTTGATATACAGGCTAACGCATAATCTTCACATCATCTCATTGTCTTCGTGGTCCAAAATCTGCATCGAATCCATCCAGAATGCGCACATAATCAAGAACAATTTCATGTGCATAATCATGTGAGAAAAACATATAAAACCAGTTAAATTTTAGAAAACATTTGTCCTTGATGCTTACGTGGCAATGATAGACGTAGCCCGGGCCGGCGGTGACGTCGAAGGGGAAGCGGCCGCTCCTCCCCTCCCCCGCCTCATCCTCCTGCTCCTCCTCCGCCGCAGCCCCCTCACGCCTGGGCGTTGTTCAAGACCCCAGCGCCGCCGCTCGAGCTCCCCCTCATGCACTCCCTGAACTCGTCGACGTGCCGCAGAGGGGCGACCGCCCTGGGCCTCGAGTGGGGTATGGGCCCAAACCAAATTAACACATGTTTGTATACACTTTGATACATACAAGAAAAAATAAAAGTAAATACAAAAATCAGCTAGGGCAAATCCAACGACCGGACATAGCTCATTGCTCATATCAAGGAGCGTCGTCACTGTGCCTTCAGGTGGTACACCATCACTAGGATGATCATTTCAATGCCGGCAATACTGCTGACTAACCAAAGGACAATGCAGCACCAAATAACGTAGCACACCAACATGTTGTTGGGTGCTCGGTGATTCAGTGACAGAATGATTGGCACCCATGGCTTCCGCGATGGGTGACACTAGTTCCCAACTGGCAGTGCCATCGACATGGTCATCTCAAGTGCTTAAAGCAGGTCTATAGGTCGGGCAAACATGAAAACCACCACGAGACTCAAGAGTACAAGGACCCACACAGTATTCTCAAAATCATTTTATATTTATCTATTATGGAAAAGACCTTGTAATCGTAGTGGTACCTACACACCCTTGGTTTGACAGACCTGTATACACAACGGAAAAGAGAATAAGCAAGGGGACAGGGTGTTGTCAACATTAGAGCATTATTTTAAAAAACATCAAGTCATATCCAGGCCGTTATGACTATTTTTAAAAGTCAATGAAAATGTCAACCCTAAAAATGACGACTGCTAACTATTTTTTCAAATTCTGAAACTAGTTTTGTACACACAAAATTCATCCTCTGCTAGAAAAACAACGTAAAACGGGTATATATATATAATCCCAGGGTGCGTTGGTACCACCATGACTAGCAAATCATCTCGCTTATCTATTATGTCCGAGAAAGTATTAATATGTATGCAAAAATTATTTGTTCCGTAGAAGAAAGTCTTCATAACAAATTGTATATGTCGTAGGAAAAAAGCACCTGGTCTTCCTGTAAAAAACACAGCCTGGTCAGAATTGGCAAATTTAATTATACCGTTAGTCTCTTTCCAATGGGATCTCTACATGTTGTAGTGAAGCTGTGATAATTAAGTATTATGTTTTCATATTATGCATAACTTTATATCTGAGAAAGTTACATGAGAAGTTGTGCACACTAGATAATAGCAAGCACATTTTGATGAGCCTAAACTTCAAATCGGATGAATGTGAATGTTGTAGAATCTATAAAAACATTGATAGTTGGTGGTTTGTTTAAGTTTTATATTTCAATATCAAGTACATAAAAAAAACACTTGTTGTCGGATTATTATTGAGCACAATGCAACTTGTAATCTTGTATGACAAGACTCAAGCTAACTGTCCAATGTATACTATGGAATTTTCTACAAATTTGCTTCCGTATTGATATTGTACAAAACACAATTAGAATTTTCTAGAGTATACTAAATATATATGTCTCAAAATATTAAACATAACTAAGTCTTAACTCAACTATAAAAAATGAGGAGGCGGACAATTATTTTGAATTTTTAGCCTAGTTCTATACATCAAACTAATGTAGTTTTGGTTACAAAATTATTTAGTTCAACACAATGTAAATGTATAATTAATGTGCAGTACAAGACAAGAAGGGTACACATAAGATGTATATTTAGTTAAGTGTGCTAACTAGATATTAAGAAAATATATGCTAGAATGTAATATATAATAAAATTATGTTATATGTAAATATAAGAGTTTGATATAATTATATTGGTTTAAATCGCCCGGTCCAAAATTATTTTGGACCGGCCCTGGAACTCCTCCGTCACCACCGGCTTGGCAAGGTACACGGAGCCGGACCCCATGTGTACGGAGTCGGTCCCATGTGCATGAGTCGTAGCCTGCCGGAGAACGAAAACTTAAAGAACCGCGCGTTGCTGGCGTTGAGGATGCGGAGCCGGTACCAGCGCCGCCACACGCGTAGAAACGGCCATGCCTTCCCATTAAAGATCAGCATCACACAAGACATGACAAATTCCTTTTCTACTCCTTGGCCAAAACTCAAAGCAGATCAAATGAGACAATGATGTAGTTAGATAACAGATCAACAATCTGAATCTCTGAGCTTTGGAAAACAAAAAAAAGGTAACAAGGTTAACAAGACAAATCCGGAAAAACAATATAATGTGCAAAAACTAAGCTTGTATGTTCTATTGTAAGATACAACCTGAACTTTGTTCACATATACTAACAAAAATTAGTTTCTCTACAAGGGCAAATGAGATGACTGGACTGATTTGGTTTTGTAGGTTCAATAACTCCTACTAGCGGTAAACAGTATGCACTGAACAAACTGAATTACTTGATTCAAGAACAGTAGTGCAGATATGAATATGCGACTTATGAAATGTATTATTTTTAATAACTATTTGAGCGCATGTATAGGTGAATCCACAAGGCACCTACTTTTTCCAAGAGCAATCAGAATAACACTCTGCTAAAATAAGACCACATATCTAAACCAACATCATTAATACAGAACGACACATTGAAAACGGGTCAAAATCCTCATCGGAAACGGAGAAACGGTTCGTGTGTCCCCGTCCCGCTGCTGATGTGAATGCGCACAATGGCAACGGTGATTTTAATCCTTTCCAATAAGTTTGGCAATGGACATAATATATAATCCTTGCCTAAAGTCTTTACATCAGATGCGGAGATTAGTTCTTGACCGTTTGTAATGAGGGCTAAAGGAAACAAAAAAAAACCGGTGACGCCTGTTGCGCCGTCGACGGAGGCCTGTCTCCTGCTTGACGGCCACCGGTTCTTCACCTTCCTCTTCGCCCCACTTCATTGCGTGGTCTTCTTCTACCTATTTAGTACTGCACAAAAGTCTTACTCCTCGAGGCGCCGGCTTCAGTGGACCGTGTGGACGGAGCCCGCTCCTACGTCTTCACGGGCGCCGCATAGTCTTCAGGTTTCCTCCTCGCCCAAAAGGAGATGAAAAAATTCAAAAGGTAAGCTTCTTCATCTCTATACACAAGACAGATAAATATGCAACATAATATTAGGCAACGAAAAGACAAGACAACATTTTAATCATCGGCATTCTAGAAATAGAACTATTACAACTAGAACATAGTCTAAACAATGCCTCATATATATTAGATTGGACACACAAATTCCAGTGATGGAACTAGCGAGCCAAGTAGGATGCACAAGATGTGTATTTGTGCATATCACAAGGATCACTAGCGCCACCCCCGTATCACACGGTGTCACCTAACTTTAATTATCGGCATTCTACAAACATAACTAATTACAACTAGAACAGAGCATATATATGTCTAAACAATAAACCACTTACAACTAGAACAGAGATAAAATCTATGTCTAAATAATGCCTACTAAAAAAGAACAGATCTATGTCTAAACAATTAACTACTTACAACTAGAACAGAGCTACTCTACTGAAATGAGCAAAAATATGTGCAAAATAAAAAACCATAATATACTGAACTGGGGTCTTACATTAGGTGAGGCGGGCTCGCTTAGCGTCGCCGCCGGCGACGGAGCTAGCGTCGGCCTCCCCTGGGGCGCCTCCACCTCTAGCCCCTTGCCCTCGCCGGGGACCAAAGAGAGGGCTATGGCGGCCCGGAGGTCTGACTGGAAGACCGGCTCCTCGCGCGTTCGAGCTGGTTCGAGGCCTCGGAGAGGAGGACCACCGTCTCCAGATCGGCCTCGCCCTAACGACGTCGGGCGTCCTCGTGCTCGAAATCGGCGCGGGAGAGTTGGCGCGCGATCTCCAGATCACGATCATCCTCCTCTTCCTCATCGTCGGAAGATGAGGACGGGGACGATGATGAGGAGGAAGACGGATGGTTCCGCCAGCGAGGAGGAAGACGGATGTTTCCGGCCTGGATCTTGCGGAGGCAATACTGGCAGCCAGTTGCGCGGCTGTGGCCCATGGGGCCCGGAGCGCCGGAGCCTTCGGCATGCTCATCCTACAACACCAACTGATGTTGGTGCTGCGTGAAGACCTGGAGGGTGGGACGGCCGCGATGGCCAGATCTACCAGCGCCGGCAGTGGAAGCCATGCGAGACAGTGGAGAGAGAGGAGACTGTGCGACGTCTAGGGTTGGAAGTGAGACAGTGAGAGTGAGAGTGAAGGGCGTATGGTTCTTATAGGCCACGTCTGCGGGCTGTCGGGCTGCTTCTTATGGCAACGGAGATTTCCCAAATGTCTGTGTGCGATGAGTGTCGTCGTATTTTTAACGGCATATGCCACGGGGTGGCTAAGAGAGGTGAGAGCAAAGGCTACGGTGAAGATCCGGGACGGGATTGGGCAACGACACACGCGATATACCCAGGTTCAGGACCCTCGTGTGGAGGTAACACCCCTACTTTCTGCTTGTCTGATCTTTCTTCTGTATATGGAGGATTACATGGTTGCTCCTTGAGCTGTGTAGCAATGGAGAGACTAAAAACTGCCTAGGAGAGGCTCCCTCACTAGTAGGAAAAGGCTTATAGGTGGAACATCATTCTGTGGCACACCAATTTGTCGTGCGCCACAAAAATTATTTCTGTGGCGCATGTTTCTGCGTGCGCCACAGAATTTTGAAATTATGTGGCGCACGAAACTCACATGCGCCACATAAAGTAGGCTTTCTGTGGCGCATGTAGCTACGTGCGCCACAGAAAACCAACTTTTTGTGGCGCACCCCCAACATGCGCCACATAAATGTGACTTCTGTGGCGCATCTGACCACATGCCACAGATGCGCCACAGAAAGTAACATTTGTGGCGCATGTGCGCATATTGCTTCATGCGCCACAGATATCGATTACAAAAAAGCAGATCTCAGATCTGCAGATCTGGTCAAACCCACGACCGGCCACATCCACCGCACGCCACGCCACCATCCCGCCCCGGCCCCACTCGTCTGTCCCCTTCCTCTCTGCCACGATCTGCTGCTCCACTTGACCCCTTCCTCTCTCCCCGAAATGCACGCCCTTTCTCTCTCCCCACCCTGCCGTCTCGCTCTCGCAAACCACCACCCAGCCGCACCGCGTGCCATGGCCGGAGGCGACGACAAGCCCCTGGCCGACGGCGCCTTCCTCCGCTTCCTCCTCACTTCCCCCAGGCCCGCGCCCCTCTCTCCTTTCTCTCTCCTTCTCTCGCCGGCTCGATCCCCTTTCTCTCCTTCTCTCGCTGGCTCTCAGCTCGTCGCGCCGCCCACACCCAATCCTGGCCGTAAACCCTAGCGCCCCCGCCGCCGCCCCGCGGGCCCTCTTCTCCTCCTTCCCGGCTGCGGCCCACACACCATCGCCGACGACACGGCCTCCCTCGTCGTCGCCCAGTACCAGCACCTCGTGCCCGCCCCCGCCCACCACCAGCGCCTCGCCGCCCTCCTCGCGGATCTCGACGCCCGCCTCCTCTCGGCCCCCGGTGATGAGGTCCTCCTGGCCGTGGACCGCGCCCGCGATGCGGTCCGGCAGTGCGCCGCCGCCGTGCATGGCCTCGGGGGCTGGGTCAAGGACGCCCACGACGGTGAACAGCGCGGCGCCAAGGGCGCCCACGGTGGCGACCAGAAGGGCTCGAGGTGAACGGCGGCGGCTCCAAGGGAGGCTGCGGTGGCAGCCGTTTTTTTTTTAAAACTGAAAAACAGATTCTGTGGCGCATGGTTTAGAGTGCGCCACGAAAATTTGGGGCTTTCTGTGGCACTGAAGAATTAAAAAATTTGTGGTGTGACATCTGTGGCGCACCCACCATGCGCCACAGAATGACAAAGTGTGTGCGCCACAGAAAGCCTTTTCCCTACTAGTGCCTGGTGCATCTTATATAGGTGATGCCCATGGTACAAGGGATGGCCCGCGGTGACATGTGTATAGTGTTATTCCTTCAATGATGTCATGCATAGTGTTCCTCCTTCAGTGATGTCAGCTATAGTGTTCTTCCTTCAGTGATGTCATGTATAGTGTCCGGGTACAGGTATGGTTTGTCTTGTCCGCTTGTGTCCGATGGGACGAGTGTTGACTTCAGGGCAGCCGGCTAGGAGTAGCCAGCCAGGACCAGCCGGCTAGGGGGTTAGCCGGGCGGAGCAGCCGGATTTGCTTCTCTTGTTTTTTGTGGAGTCGTTGACTTTGGTACCCGGGGTTTATTCCCCCGACAGTAGCCTCCGAGCCTTCGGGCGACTCGAAGAGTTGGGCGGAGGCTCTTAGGTGTAGTTGTAGTGGATGGTGCGGTCATGCTTGCCCTTCGGTCGCGGACGTCGAGTCCTATCAGATGTGGACACGGGGTTCGTCGGCCGATGGGCGCGAAGCCCTTTATAGATTCTTGGTCGACGCGGGTGAGACCGACTTGGCAGCCGGCTAACCATGCTTAGTGTTAGCCATAGATCGAGTAGAGCACACGGTTAATAGGCCAAGTGGCAATCACATGGATACTTGGTAGCTTTTAGCTTTGTTGAGCAATTTTAAAGATTCGACTCATCTAGGTCTTGCCACTTCGAACTCTTTCGCGTGCTGCTCATAGCCCGACGCAGGCTCTTGCCGGCTGAACTCTGCAGCCGGAACCGAAGAGATGTCGGGGTGCGTGTGACACAGTACTCGAGGTCTGGTAGCCGGATTTAGGCGTGACGAGGGGCCAGCAGTCGCTTTTTCCTTAGTTATTTTTCGCGTGGGAGCAACCTCGGGCTTTTGCTCTTGCCGGCTGAACTCTGCAGCCGGATCTGAAGAGTGGGCCTCTGGCGTCGTACACGTTACTAAGCTAACATTGAGGAAAAGTAGGCTTCAGGCGAGAGGACAATCTCTCCTTCCTTAGACGTTTTTCACGTGCAAGTGACCTCGGGCTTTTGCTCTTGCCGGCTGAACTCTGCAGCCGGATCCAAAGAGTGGGCCTCTGGCGCCGTACACGTTACTAAGCCGGTTGAAAAAGGAGCTACTCGAATGATCTGGATAAGGCGGGGGCAAGGCCCAGCCTCCGAGTGCATCCGGAGACGGTACGAGCTGATGCGTAAAGGAGCGCAAGCGTCACTTAGCTATTTTTATGCCGTAGGCGGGGATGCGGTTCGAGTCATTGAAGCGGCGATGTTCGAGTCCGGTGGAGTCGGAGGAGACCGGCCAGGCAGGTGTCGGCCAGGCGGGGCTTGAGGAGGCAGGCCGACGTTGCCGGGTGGAGCCATCCAGCCGGCCAAGCAGCCAAACGGGCGGCAGCCGGATCGACTCCAGCCTGCCAGGCTTCCAAACGGGACGTAGCTGGCCAGATCGGGACGCAGCCGGCCGGGAATCCCAACGGAGGTAGCCGGATCAGCTCCAGCCGGCCAGGGAACCAAACGGACTGGGAGCAGCCGGATCGGGACCAGCCGGTACATCTTTTTCCTTTTCTTTTTCCTTTTCTCTTTCTCTTTTTTCTTTTTTTCTTTCGCAGGAGCCGGCCAGGGCCAGGCGACGGAGTCGGCCGGGGCGCGCGGGGCGGAGCGGCCGGCGCAGTCGGGGCGCGGAGGAGCCGACGAGGCGAGGTTGGTCGGGCGCGGCCAGCTGAGGCCGAGGCAGAGGAGAGCGGCCGGAGGCTGCCAGCCAGGCGTGGAGGAGGACAGTTGAGGCGAGGTGGCCTCGGGCGTGAGGGGCGCGGACGCGAGGCGGGCGCAGGTGTGGGGAGAAGGCCACCGCGGGCGCCGACGCGTGTGCGGGATCGGACCGACGCGGAGAAGCTCGGGCGGAGGAGCTGCATGCACCAACGGGCACGCGCAGAGGACGGCGAGGGGGAGCTCGAACGGAGGAGAGGCCTGGCGCAGGCGGATGCGAGGAGAGGTGGGCGCGTGCGCTGGCGCGGAGGAGGACCGTGGCAGGGCCAGCCAGGGCCGGCCTCGGGTGGAGGAGATGAGCACCCGCAGCCGCAGCGTGATGAGGATGATGTCGAGGCGAGCGCGTGAACCACGGCGACGCCGAGCCTCCGGGTTTCTCCGGGAGCGATGCCAAGCCTCCGAGCTTGTCCGGGGAGAAAATGGCGAGACATCGAGACGACGACGATGATGAAGAGTGGTCCCGCCCGGACCACGAGTCCAGCCGCAGCTTGCCCCACTGTGGGCGCCATATGTCGTCGTATTGTTAACGGCATATGGCACGGGGTGGCTAAGAGGGGTGAGAGCAAGGCTACGGCGAAGATCCGGGACGGGATTGGGCAACGACACACGCGATATAACCAGGTTCAGGGCCCTCATGTGGAGGTAACACCCCTACTTTCTACTTGTCTGATCTTTCTTCTGTATATGGAGGATTACATGGTTGCTCCTTGAGCTGTGTAGCAATGGAGAGACTAAAAACTGCCTAGGAGAGGCTCCTTGGTGCATCTTATATAGGTGATGCCCATGGTACAAGGGATGGCCCACGGTGACATGTGTATAGTGTTATTCCTTCAATGATGTCATGCATAGTGTTCCTCCTTCAGTGATGTCAGCTATAGTGTTCTTCCTTCAGTGATGTCATGTATAGTGTCCGGGTACAGGTATGGTTTGTCTTGTCCGCTTGTGTCCGATGGGACGAGTGTTGACTTCGGTGCAGCCGGCTAGGAGTAGCCAGCCAGGACCAGCCGGCTAGGGGGTTAGCCGGGCGGAGCAGCCGGATTTGCTTCTCTTGTTTTTTATCGAGTCGTGGACTTTGGGACCCGGAGTTTATTCCCCCGACAATGAGCACATATCGGTAACGGAGATATAAAACTGTCCATTGCCAATATGTATTCCCTATTAACCGTTGACTTTGGTGTGGGTCCGTCTTACGGCCCAGTGCGGGCACGCGGGGATGTCGCGGTTTTCCATCGCCTAACTCGTGCCGTTTTCATAGAGGGGTATCCGATGTGTCGTTATGTACTAGTGCATCACTGTGCATAACCATTTCAAGACTACTATGTACTTCTCACCAAAGATAATTAGAGGAAGCAGATCAACGATCTAAATCTATCAGTTTTGCTTAAATAAAACACTCTAACCGTACCAAGAATACAGCTCATGTACGAAATCTAAAAATAACATTACGTGCATAAATTATCTTCAGCTTAGTACTGTAGGATAGAACCGGAATTTTGTTCACAGGTTATTCAACACAAGTAAGAATAAGCTAAAATTAGACTGATATCACCAACTTCTCTGTCAGGCTGAAAGAGAGATAACCTGAATTTTGTTCACAGGTTATTCAACACAAGTAAAGAATACGCTAAAATTAGACCGATATCACCAACTTCTCTGTCAGGCTGAAAGAGAGATATGACTCAACTATTTTGGCTTTTGTACTTGAACGATTTCTACTAGGTTTACTCAAGAAATAATGTTTACTAGCGGCAAACAGTACCAAATGAAGGAACCGAATTATCCAAATCAAGGCAGTAGTATGAAACCAACAAGTTCCATACCAAGGTTGACTCCAAATACACGTGGTTTATGAATAACCAGGCAGCCTCAGACCATCTTTTAGCATATGTTATCCACAAGTTACACTGTAAATACATATTGTTCCTATTCAACTATTACTTACAAGACTACAGCAGTTTCAGGCATGTCCCAAGTTCTAAGAGAAGCAGATTAGCAACAGTTTTAGGCCACAGCTGTTTCAGTAAACTGTTTGTTAGACTACAACAGTTTCAGTCAACTGTTTGTTCAAGCACAAGCAGATTAGCATCCCATTCCAAAATATCAAGACTGCCAACATCTGCTCATTGTGCAGAACAGGCTCCATCAAGACTACCAACATGTATTTCTTGCCCCAAAATCTTGCCCCAAAAAAGAATGCATTTCTTGCCAGAAGGAGATCAGTAGGGAGTTGCAGACATGTATAGAGAGAGGCTCTCACCTGGTGACCCGAACCGGATGACGACGATCTCGATGGTATCACCATAGCCATGGGGGCATGTCCTCGACGAGTGGGGTCAGCCTCCCGTAGTGGCCCGCTCGGACGCACATGATGAGGTAAGAAGTGGACGTTGGTGGCCATCTCGTTCCTCAGGTCGTACACGGACCTCCCCCTGAGCTGGAACGTGGACCAGCCCTCCTCGGTGTAGACCCCGTCGTCGCTCGCCCGCAGGAATGGAATCACCCGCCACTCTGGCACCGTGCGCACAAATGCCTGAAGTTGAGTCCCAAAGAACCATGGTTATGTTCAGGAGATCAAAGAAACGGGGTAGTAATCAGAATTTTGTGATCGAAAACACAGATGCAATCAAGAATTGGAAATCCGGAGGTGGGAACCAAGAACTGCTCACAAGATGCACAAATTTGGCAAGAACCAAATGCTCTCACACGAATGAAATTGACACATTGAGTAGTCCACGCAGTTCTAAAAACTTGGATGAATATTTTTAACGACATCCAAGAAACAATTTGGCGCAATCAATAGGGAAGCAATTCGAGAACCTACCCGCTATGCTTGCTGCCTGGGGGCTTTCACTCTCTTACCCACTGTCTCTCTCCTCCCCGCCGCTGGAGAGAACCTTTGTTAACGCTATATATGATAATCGGTCAGGAGTTGTAACAGTTTATGTACATGAATGCTCAATTTCAGTTCTTCAGGTTCTCTTGCAACCAGTTTATGTACATGAATCATGAATGTACTGTTGTTCTGGTATCATCGTCAACTTTCAATTTTACTTGCGACAGACTAACATAAATTACTACCAACCAGATATACATCTTCGTTTGCTACTCCTTGAGAACAAGCATATGGTGTCAGTTCACTCCACTTCTTGTTTTTGCTGATTTGTGTTAAAGTGTTCAGATCCAATGCATTTTGACATGTTTTGGTCGCAATTCAACATTCAGGCACAGACAGCATTACACCATACTTTTTTCCCAGTAAGTAGAATGACAGTAGGAAATGATGCGCTGCTCGCTACCTCCAGAAATTTAGTCTAGTTCAGAAACTCAGACTTGATTTCTAGCACGCAGAAACATTCCAGAGAAAATAAGCATGAGTTTGACGAACTGACATAAATAAATATATTAAGGTTGCGAGAAAAGATTCAGTCATTGTCCTGACACGAAAACATAATCTAGCAACGGTGTCACAAAATGAAAAACTAGCACCAAGTCTACAACAATGTCCCCTACAACACCACTGCTTATTCTTCATCCGAACTCTCATACGCCAGACCGAGTAAGCTTCCCGTTACATTCTGTGGCCTAGCCTCTGTTGGCTCAGCTGGTTTTGACAATGGCTGCACACAACTGGCTGCCCCATGAGACGATTCTTTCTCACTTTCACCAAGTGCTTGCGGAGGGCTGCCCACTTTGGGTCGCTTGGGTTTGATCCCCACAATATTCTTTAGGAGATCGCGTTGCCTGCACATTAGTTATGTGCCATTGTAAGAAAAGGCGTAGTGGATGGAAACATAATGTTTGTTGCACATAGCTTAGAAGCTTACCTGATATCACTTTTTGGTCTAGCATCGACACAAAGAGCCGCAGGTACAGCAGGTGAAGAATCAGCTAAAATTGCTGCTTTGTAAGGCCAGGGTTAAAGAAATCAGATAGACTATAACGGACACATATCTAAATCAGAAGCCATCGCTGGCTAGGCATGTTTTTCTGTTCTGCTACTCCAATAAATGAGACAAATCACATAATAAACATGTGGAAACTTGCTAAATAAGTTAAATGAGAAACTATGTCTCTACTGTGCTATTTCACCTAATGAAAAGGAAATTGAGTGATAAATATGTGTACAATCGCCAATTGACATATGAGCTACAGGACCTCCTGGATCGTATTGATCTAATAGTATTTTATAAAATACAAGCTATGCTGTTTCATCAAAGAAAGGATATTTTAAAAGCAGCGAATGCCCGCTTCTCTGTTCGGCGAAGAAGACGCTCTGCATCTTCCTCAGCCTCCATTTGCTCTTTGAGGTAAAGCAGATCATCACTGTCCAATGCTGAAGAACATACAACAACAAAATAAGGGTTATGAAGCAGCCAGTATGGAGTCTTCCTCAAAAGAAGGATGAGATACCTCCTCGTCCATGAAGGTAGCCTCCCCTCTCACCAGCAACATCCTGCATCTGTTGGCATCAACCGCCCAGTAGAGAGCCAAAATTTCTGTGAGGGCATGTTATCAGAACATGTTGTGTAGAAGTAAACTGGTGGCACTAGTAATGAAAAAGAGCTCTCAAGGAATGATGTGTCATCTCACTGCCAAAGCTAAATGCTATTCTACCAACAGACCACTGGCTCAGCAAAGAATATATGCAATCTCAACCTAAGGCAAAAAAAAAAAGGACGTACCCAGTGCTGAGAGCTCCCACACTGTGCGGGGTCTGGGGAAAGGTGTCAGTGGCAAGCCTTACCCTCACGAAGTGCAATGTGAGGAGACCGCGACTCGAACCTGGGACCTGTCGGTCACAGGCGGTGAGGCTCTACCGCTGCACCAGGTCAACCTAAGGCAACCTCTAAATATTTCAGCCCACACTGGATGATCTATCAGTCTACAGTAAATCATGAAGTTCAGCTTGTATATTTTTTAGTCACTGTAATGCCATCGACTGTACTACTTCATATCTGCACTATGCCAGATTAACACCATATAAATGGAAAAGGTAGCAAATGCATTCATTCAGACATCGAATTTCATATTTTGGCAGAGTTAAACCTCTGTTTTTGTGCTGAAATTTGACTTATATTTCAGTAGCTACTAGCTAATGAGACTAATTCCTCTTATAAAGTAATATATCCACCAGGAAAGTGCCACAAAATTTAAGAGTCAATATATTGAGAGCTCATGCAGATATTATTTTTTAAACATGTTTAGATATGCATCCAAATGCAGTAGCAGCAACAATACAATCCGGTTAACCTTTGCAACCATGCGGTGGAAGGTGACGTCTTCATCGTCAATCTTGTCCTTCCCCTTCCCCAACTTCCTATCTGCATATCCACAACAGAAACACCAAAGATCATCAAAATTATCCCAAGTAAAATGCCTAACAAACAAAAGGGTAAGAACTTGAGGGAAACGAGAGTGATGAACCATCTACCTTTAGGATCGGTGAGATTGGTGTACTCACGGACCTCACGCCCAGACATGTCAAAAACTCAGCTGGGTCCTATGTAGATCCAGAATAGACATCAGATACACTTGTTTATTTATTCTGATTTCCAAATAATGGCCAGAGTTTTTCTTAACAGATCAATAAAATGGTAGGTAACAGTAGTAAATCAAAACTGCTATGACACACCAGGCCCAACCAAATTTAAATTTTTTACTTTGTAATCTTATTGATACTAAAAATAAACAAAAACGACCCTTCAAAGACAAATGGTGTACACCAGGGGTGACCAATTGCCAAGGTTCTATAAAGCGCTATTCGCTAATTGAGCGTTTTGTCTCCGCTTTTCTCTTTTCTAAAGAATTAAAGCGCTAAGCGCAGTTGAGCGCTAGGCATTTTCCTCCGCTCAGAGCCTAAGCGGCTCTTTTTATAACCTTGCCAATTGCTAAATTACCGATCCTTGTACTAGGACTGTTCTCATGCAGTACTTATTCTATCTGATACTTTATATATGTACATGGGAAGTAACTCTAGTGCAGAACCTTTGTAACACTATATCCTAGCCAATTCCCAGTTACAGTTGTTCATATATTTTTTAGTTCTGATATAATGGTACAGAAAATAAGTACAAAAACTGCTGCCATAACATGGAAGGGCATGTTCTCTATGTGGAACCTATTCACCCCTGCTGCCTGACCATCAACATGCACAATTTTATTCACTCCCTACAGAAGACAGCAAGGTGGCTACAAAAATACATGCAGTGTCTACAAGGTTCCAACAGACAAGTGCACAAATCAGTTAAATGGCTACACTAAGAATACGAAGAACGAACAAGCTACAGACTTGTGTTGTTTTGTGTCAATTCGCATATTCAGGCACAAACTCTCGTTACCACTATTAATCGACCCGTGAACAGAGGGGACTTCATGCGAAAATTTCTGCAACTATCAACAGGCATACATAGAGAGCTACAAGAAACAGTTCTCACAAATCTGGAGGGCGGGCAAATTAACAAGGTAAGGTTTTCTTACCCTGCGGGCACGACGAAACGGAGGGCAGGAGCCAGGAGGGGGCAGGCGACTTGGGGGGGGGGACCTGATTCCGAGAGGCGGCGGCCGGCGGCGCGGGGGGGGGGGGGGGGGGGGGGGGGGGTGCGAAGGGGACTAGAGGAGGGGAGGAGACGAGCCGTCGGGCCGGATTGGGGAAACCTCGGAGCTGGATTTTGGTTGTAATTTCTGCGACCTCTGATGGCAGAGGGTTTGGATTTTGGAAGAAGCCGAAAGTCCAGCTAAATTTTAGGCTACAAGAAAAGATGCTTGAGTTTGACCCCATTTTTAGTTCGAGTCGAGCATGAGCCTCATTTGTAACTCGGTTGAAAGATTATCCTATTTTGAGTCAAACTATCTTGTCCAATCTTTTTTCTATGACTTGGCGACAGAAATATCTAGCCTTGCTAACTCGTCGCTCTACCTGCTCCCCCTCCTCACCACCGTCAGGCGAAACCTGGGCAGCGGCGGAGCCTCCTCCCATTTTGTGAGGTGGTGGCGCGGGACGACGCAGCTGACAAAGACGTTGTGCTGAGCATTGGGCGCAACGGCCGCGGGGTGGCTCCGCAGTGGTCGAGTGTGCCCGTGGCAGTGGCGGCGGCTCTAGGGTCGCGGGCGGCGTAGGCTTTGGGGCAGCGGTGGTCGCGGGCGGTGTCGTGACGTTGTCACGACATATGTCATCATAGGTGACTTATCGAAAGTGTGGAGCTAGGCGAGTTAAGTGTTTTGAGTCTTGATGTAGGGGAGGCAATATGGTGGTGGCGGTGGCTCCTCTCTTTGACGGTGTAAATGGCAACGGCTGCAGGGGATCCTGGCATTGGCGGTGATTGGGCGTTGTATGCTCTCAAAATCATGTCCTGGAGTTCATGTTTGATGGCCACGAGGGTCGGTGGTATCTTGGTGCGATTTGGGGGGGGGGGGTGATTTTGGGCGAAAACCCAGCGCTCTGGCGCCAACAACGGTGTTGCCTGTGGGTGGCGTTGCCCTCGGGGGGCGTTGTTGTGGTCACCTTCTTCACACCAGGGCTCCGGGTGAAAACCCATGTCCGTTCTATGGTCTCGGGACGGTGGAGTTTAGCGTCGTTACCCTTTGGGGCGTCATGATGGAGTTAGGCATCGTCATGGAGTCACGGTACCTTTATTGTCATCGGTGTGCTGGATTGGATCTTAGCTGTAAGCTCCTTCGGCTCTGGCGTGGGGTGGACTCGATGGCTTCTTATTATATACACGTGTCTTAGTTGTCAACCAAAAATTGTACATAATAACAAGTGCAAATGCACAACAAAAATACATATGCGCAAAAACAAGTGTGGTTGCGTAATTTTAGAATGACCAATCCATGATAATAAATCAAATAAAATCAAAATAATGTGATGAAATAAATAACTAAAAATCTTTGATATACCAACCCAAAGAATAGATGCTTTGTACAAATCCGATGGTAAAACAGATGTTTACTTTTTTGGCAAAACATTTTTTCTTAAAGAGGCACAAGTTTTATCTTTTATATCGATATAGAAGGACTAAGGGTGACTTCTTTTGTGTTTCTAGAGCAGTTTCGGGGGTGGTGGACAGCAGAAACTGAAAAGAAGAGTCGGGCTTCTATCCTGCTTATTTCTACCGCGAAACCGTTCCGCAGTGCAATTCCAGAAACTGGTTGGAGGCCGCTTCCCGAGCTTCTGCTATAAGGAGTCGAACCGGCAAGTGGAGGTACCCTCGCTCTTTGCTGAAATCACACCGGGAATGCCACCGCGCGGATATAACAATTCACTTCATCTCTCTCCGCAACGGAAGCAAAAAAGAAAGATTCCCGCACCCAGTAGCCCTCTTCCCGAGGCTCAGATCTCTGTTTTTTCTGTAGCTCTCCGACCCTCCGACTGTACTACTACCTAGCTAGCTCACTACTTTGGTCGTTGCAATGGATCTACAAGTTAATTGGGGTAGATTAATACTTGCGACACCAGCATCACTGACATGTACTTAATGCTATTTCTCTTGTCTTTGGAGTCAGCTCGATTTTTATCATCTGACTTTTCATATTATTTGTATTTTATTATAACTGATTTTCTACTAAAAACTTAGCATAGGTAAAATATCATCGATCTATTAGTGCACATATCAAATTTAGGGGCATTTCAGACATCTCATAATTCAACACAGTGAAGAAGTCAAAACTGCACAAGCCCAAAAGAAGTGTTCCAACCAGTTTTTAGGAGTTTCTCCCCACAACAGTTTCTTCCCACCGGAATCCATAACCTAGCTTATGCATAAGCAGAAGTACAAAAGAAGTGGCCCTAAATATGGGGCGGCCAAGGTGGAAAAGATAAAAAGGGCACTAGCTTATGATTCTAAATGCTTGGCACCCGCTTTTCCAAAATTTCTACGTTAAACCCGAAGGAGAACATATTTGGTGATACCAACTTTTAAATGATACCAAGGTCAAAATTTAAACTTACAATTTTCTAAAACTCCTAAACAAATATATGAGTGTTTACAAGATTTGCGTTAACATTCTCTAAAATTTCCGAAATGAAATTCAAAGTACATACAGAGGGAAAAAAGACAAAATCAGTGACACTATGAATGTTGGATTTGTCTTTTTTGTGTAATTCTGATTTGGATCGCCAATTTTAGGGATTGTAAACACACATCTTATGAACACTCGGAAATTTATTTCAAATTCTTTAGAAAATTATAAATTTAAATTGTAAGCTTGATATCATGGTATCATTTAAAGAGTGGTATCACTACGTTCTTAGGACCTACGAGGTAGGGTAGGAGAGGCAAGAGGCCACGGCATGCCAACCCCTTTTGTAAAACCGACATTTGAAATGATTGTGTCGACCATTTCAGGCTGGCAGTTGAACCGGCAAGTCGGTTGTAGGGCCATCCGACAAGGCGATACGACGTCTAATTGTTCTGAACAACTAGCCAACTAAGTACCGACATTTAAGGTGTGTTTGGTTTTGGAATGAGCTGGAATGGAATAGAACCGTTCTACACATAGAACCGATTCCAGTGTTTGGTTGTACAAGTGGAATAGAACCAACTTATTCCACAAAAGGAAATATACCCCTCAGATGCGGAATTGCCTCATTACACCAAATGGGCCAAATCGGTAGAATCAGGTAGAACCGCTGGCTAATTATCGGTGCGCCGATCCGAAGAAAAAGGGACGCTCGGCCGGAGGCGCAACCTGCACGCCCGCAGAGAGATACATCGCGGGATGCGTGCGGTTCATGCTAGCTGTTTTTTTCTTTTTCAACTGAGCCTTTATTTTCAACATTGTTGTACACGGTATGTTTCGACTTGCTTTACAGAGGAGTATCTAGTTCTGTTCTAGCTTCCTGCATGTCTATATTTTGTGTACTTGGCATAGTGAGTTTACAATCATTGATAATTGTTGTTCCCTAGTAGTGTCGATATTTTATTTGGAAGGTAGTCTCACCAACTGTGTATAAGAGAGTGAGCTGAAGCCAATTCTGATAATTTCAATTCCGAAACCAATCACATGATAGAGCCATTCTATTCCATCCTTTTGTCTCAACCAAACGTGAGGATGGAACCGTTCTATTGGAACCATGACATTCCATTTCACTTTATCTCAAAACCAAACACACCCTTAGGTGGCGACATTTATGGCAAAGCAATAAAAGTGCAGTTTAGCCATGGAAGAAACCGAAGACGTGCATTTCACCATTCTGTGCCAAACAAAATATACGGATCCGTCTGCCAAAGCTTCTAGTGTCAGATTAGATGAAAACTGCCTTCCCTTCTTGTAGACTAGTCATCTCGGCGCGGCGATACGCTGCACCTGGTGTGATCAAATTTTTTGAAATCCGGTGATTTTTTTTAAGCAGGAAAACATGGAAATTATGTGGAAACCTAATTGAACAATTATTCAACAAAATGAACATTTATTAGCTCGTATGGTTCACGCCGCACTCGTGTGGTTGAGAATGTGAAATTTGTAAGTAGACCAATTATCAATAAATATTTAGGTTTGGTGACAATGGAAGAAGACGAAGAAAAAGATAAGAGAATAGAAAAAATAAAAACACGTAAAGGAAAGAAGCAATTCGTCTTTTTTGAGTATTTTCAGATATTTAGCAAATTGGTATGTCTGATTATATTTGTTTGTACCAGTTTGCGGTGGAGCACATGAACAGCCATCTTAATTTCTGCTACAAAGACAACAACCTGATTGATCTAAGGAACTACTCATAGTTTGTAGGCCTTGTTCCAATGTTGCGAGACGGCAGGCAATGTTAATAGGCCTCGTGGTGCTTACTTGCTACTGAAGCAAGGTAGAACTGCCAAAATGTTATAGATTGTGAATTTTGTTGGTAGCATTGACGCAATCTATATAACTGTATCGTGCTCTTAACTTTCAATTGATAAAGGGTTATCCAAGTAAATTAAACCAGGGAGAACAAGTTAATCCATGAAAAGTATTGAACTCGCGACGTTCACATGATCGATGACTAGTTCCTCTCCTAAGCAGTACGCACTACATGATGATAACTTATTGATTTGTATAAATTTAATAAAAGCATTTCTGCTCTACTGTACTTACATGCTTCATGAGATGTGCACTAGAGAACTGGCGATGCACTGAAGCAGCAGGAAATCCTACCCCAGGGAAATTACTGACAACTAAATTGAAATGCAGATAATTGAACAAGTTTATTCAGATCTTGCTCCGGCTGGTGCAGAGACTTTGCAACATTATCCCAAGTTTTGAAATGCAGTACAAATTGTTCCTGATCCTAACAGCTTAACTAGCATTGCACACTGTAAATTCTCGTTTGAAATTAACCCAAGCCTTACGAACTTTTAGCTGCCACGGCTTGACTTCAACCTCGCAAATGCCAAACTATGCAATCTCAATCAGTTCTCAATCCTTGCATTCGAGCCTATGTGTATGTAGATATCTTGTACAAATACTACTATGCTTCAATCCCTTGATATACAGGCTAACGCATAATCTTCACATCATCTCATTGTCTTCGTGGTCCAAAATCTGCATCGAATCCATCCAGAATGCGCACATAATCAAGAACAATTTCATGTGCATAATCATGTGAGAAAAACATATAAAACCAGTTAAATTTTAGAAAACATTTGTCCTTGATGCTTACGTGGCAATGATAGACGTAGCCCGGGCCGGCGGTGACGTCGAAGGGGAAGCGGCCGCTCCTCCCCTCCCCCGCCTCATCCTCCTGCTCCTCCTCCGCCGCAGCCCCCTCACGCCTGGGCGTTGTTCAAGACCCCAGCGCCGCCGCTCGAGCTCCCCCTCATGCACTCCCTGAACTCGTCGATGCCGCAGAGGGGCGACCGCCCTGGGCCTCGAGTGGGGTATGGGCCCAAACCAAATTAACACATGTTTGTATACACTTTGATACATACAAGAAAAAAAAAAGTAAATACAAAAATCAGCTAGGGCAAATCCAACGACCGGACAGAGCTCATTGCTCATATCAAGGAGCGTCGTCACTGTGCCTTCAGGTGGTACACCATCACTAGGATGATCATTTCAATGCCGGCGATACTGCTGACTAACCAAAGGACAATGCAGCACCAAATAACGTAGCACACCAACATGTTGTTGGGTGCTCGGTGATTCAGTGACAGAATGATTGGCACCCATGGCTTCCGCGATGGGTGACACTAGTTCCCACCTGGCAGTGCCATCGACATGGTCATCTCAAGTGCTTAAAGCAGGTCTATAGGTCGGGCAAACATGAAAACCACCACGAGACTCAAGAGTACAAGGACCCACACAGTATTCTCAAAATCATTTTATATTTATCTATTATGGAAAAGACCTTGTAATCGTAGTGGTACCTACACACCCTTGGTTTGACAGACCTGTATACACAACGGAAAAGAGAATAAGCAAGGGGACAGGGTGTTGTCAACATTAGAGCATTATTTTAAAAAACATCAAGTCATATCCAGGCCGTTATGACTATTTTTAAAAGTCAATGAAAATGTCAACCCTAAAAATGACGACTGCTAACTATTTTTCAAATTCTGAAACTAGTTTTGTACACACAAAATTCATCCTCTGCTAGAAAAACAACGTAAAACGGGTATATATATATAATCCCAGGGTGCGTTGGTACCACCATGACTAGCAAATCATCTCGCTTATCTATTATGTCCGAGAAAGTATTAATATGTATGCAAAAATTATTTGTTCCGTAGAAGAAAGTCTTCATAACAAATTGTATATGTCGTAGGAAAAAAGCACCTGGTCTTCCTGTAAAAAACACAGCTGGTCAGAATTGGCAAATTTAATTATACCGTTAGTCTCTTTCCAATGGGATCTCTACATGTTGTAGTGAAGCTGTGATAATTAAGTATTATGTTTTCATATTATGCATAACTTTATATCTGAGAAAGTTACATGAGAAGTTGTGCACACTAGATAATAGCAAGCACATTTTGATGAGCCTAAACTTCAAATCGGATGAATGTGAATGTTGTAGAATCTATAAAAACATTGATAGTTGGTGGTTTGTTTAAGTTTTATATTTCAATATCAAGTACATAAAAAAAACACTTGTTGTCGGATTATTATTGAGCACAATGCAACTTGTAATCTTGTATGACAAGACTCAAGCTAACTGTCCAATGTATACTATGGAATTTTCTACAAATTTGCTTCCGTATTGATATTGTACAAAACACAATTAAATATTTTCTAGAGTATACTAAATATATATGTCTCAAAATATTAAACATAACTAAGTCTTAACTCAACTATAAAAAATGAGGAGGCGGACAATTATTTTGAATTTTTAGCCTAGTTCTATACATCAAACTAATGTAGTTTTGGTTACAAAATTATTTAGTTCAACACAATGTAATGTATAATTAATGTGCAGTACAAGACAAGAAGGGTACACATAAGATGTATATTTAGTTAAGTGTGCTAACTAGATATTAAGAAAATATATGCTAGAATGTAATATATAATAAAATTATGTTATATGTAAATATAAGAGTTTGATATAATTATATTGGTTTAAATCGCCCGGGTCCAAAATTATTTTGGACCGGCCCTGGAACTCCTCCGTCACCACCGGCTTGGCAAGGTACACGGAGCCGGACCCCATGTGTACGGAGTCGGTCCCATGTGCATGAGTCGTAGCCTGCCGGAGAACGAAAACTTAAAGAACCGCGCGTTGCTGGCGTTGAGGATGCGGAGCCGGTACCAGCGCCGCCACACGCGTAGAAACGGCCATGCCTTCCCATTAAAGTGATCAGCATCACACAAGACATGACAAATTCTTTTCTACTCCTTGGCCAAAACTCAAAGCAGATCAAATGAGACAATGATGTAGTTAGATAACAGATCAACAATCTGAATCTCTGAGCTTTGGAAAACAAAAAAAAGGTAACAAGGTTAACAAGACAAATCCGGAAAAACAATATAATGTGCAAAAACTAAGCTTGTATGTTCTATTGTAAGATACAACCTGAACTTTGTTCACATATACTAACAAAAATTAGTTTCTCTACAAGGGCAAATGAGATGACTGGACTGATTTGGTTTTGTAGGTTCAATAACTCCTACTAGCGGTAAACAGTATGCACTGAACAAACTGAATTACTTGATTCAAGAACAGTAGTGCAGATATGAATATGCGACTTATGAAATGTATTATTTTTAATAACTATTTGAGCGCATGTATAGGTGAATCCACAAGGCACCTACTTTTTCCAAGAGCAATCAGAATAACACTCTGCTAAAATAAGACCACATATCTAAACCAACATCATTAATACAGAACGACACATTGAAAACGGGTCAAAATCCTCATCGGAAACGGAGAAACGGTTCGTGTGTCCCCGTCCCGCTGTGATGTGAATGCGCACAATGGCAACGGTGATTTTAATCCTTTCCAATAAGTTTGGCAATGGACATAATATATAATCCTTGCCTAAAGTCTTTACATCAGATGCGGAGATTAGTTCTTGACCGTTTGTAATGAGGGCTAAAGGAAACAAAAAAAAACCGGTGACGCCTGTTGCGCCGTCGACGGAGGCCTGTCTCCTGCTTGACGGCCACCGGTTCTTCACCTTCCTCTTCGCCCCACTTCATTGCGTGGTCTTCTTCTACCTATTTAGTACTGCACAAAAGTCTTACTCCTCGAGGCGCCGGCTTCAGTGGACCGTGTGGACGGAGCCCGCTCCTACGTCTTCACGGGCGCCGCATAGTCTTCAGGTTTCCTCCTCGCCCAAAAGGAGATGAAAAAATTCAAAAGGTAAGCTTCTTCATCTCTATACACAAGACAGATAAATATGCAACATAATATTAGGCAACGAAAAGACAAGACAACATTTTAATCATCGGCATTCTAGAAATAGAACTATTACAACTAGAACATAGTCTAAACAATGCCTCATATATATTTAGATTGGACACACAAATTCCAGTGATGGAACTAGCGAGCCAAGTAGGATGCACAAGATGTGTATTTGTGCATATCACAAGGATCACTAGCGCCACCCCCGTATCACACGGTGTCACCTAACTTTAATTATCGGCATTCTACAAACATAACTAATTACAACTAGAACAGAGCATATATATGTCTAAACAATAAACCACTTACAACTAGAACAGAGATAAAATCTATGTCTAAATAATGCCTACTAAAAAAGAACAGATCTATGTCTAAACAATTAACTACTTACAACTAGAACAGAGCTACTCTACTGAAATGAGCAAAAATATGTGCAAAATAAAAAACCATAATATACTGAACTGGGGTCTTACATTAGGTGAGGCGGGCTCGCTTAGCGTCGCCGCCGGCGACGGAGCTAGCGTCGGCCTCCCCTGGGGCGCCTCCACCTCTAGCCCCTTGCCCTCGCTGGGGACCAAAGAGAGGGCTATGGCGGCCCGGAGGTCTGACTGGAAGACCGGCTCCTCGGCGCGTTCGAGCTGGTTCGAGGCCTCGGAGAGGAGGACCACCGTCTCCAGATCGGCCTCGCCCTAACGACGTCGGGCGTCGTCGTGCTCGAAATCGGCGCGGGAGAGTTGGCGCGCGATCTCCAGATCACGATCATCCTCCTCTTCCTCATCGTCGGAAGATGAGGACGGGGACGATGATGAGGAGGAAGACGGATGGTTCCGCCAGCGAGGAGGAAGACGGATGTTTCCGGCCTGGATCTTGCGGAGGCAATACTGGCAGCCAGTTGCGCGGCTGTGGCCCATGGGGCCCGGAGCGCCGGAGCCTTCGGCATGCTCATCCTACAACACCAACTGATGTTGGTGCTGCGTGAAGACCTGGAGGGTGGGACGGCCGCGATGGCCAGATCTACCAGCGCCGGCAGTGGAAGCCATGCGAGACAGTGGAGAGAGAGGAGACTGTGCGACGTCTAGGGTTGGAAGTGAGACAGTGAGAGTGAGAGTGAAGGGCGTATGGTTCTTATAGGCCACGTCTGCGGGCTGTCGGGCTGCTTCTTATGGCAACGGAGATTTCCCAAATGTCTGTGTGCGATGAGTGTCGTCGTATTTTTAACGGCATATGCCACGGGGTGGCTAAGAGAGGTGAGAGCAAAGGCTACGGTGAAGATCCGGGACGGGATTGGGCAACGACACACGCGATATACCCAGGTTCAGGACCCTCGTGTGGAGGTAACACCCCTACTTTCTGCTTGTCTGATCTTTCTTCTGTATATGGAGGATTACATGGTTGCTCCTTGAGCTGTGTAGCAATGGAGAAACTAAAAACTGCCTAGGAGAGGCTCCCTCACTAGTAGGAAAAGGCTTATAGGTGGAACATCATTCTGTGGCGCACCAATTTGTCGTGCGCCACAAAAATTATTTCTGTGGCGCATGTTTCTGCGTGCGCCACAGAATTTTGAAATTATGTGGCGCACGAAACTCACATGCGCCACATAAAGTAGGCTTTCTGTGGCGCATGTAGCTACGTGCGCCACAGAAAACCAACTTTTTGTGGCGCACCCCCAACATGCTCCACATAAATGTGACTTCTGTGGCGCATCTGACCACATATGCCACAGATGCGCCACAGAAAGTAACATTTCTGTGGCGCATGTGCGCATATTGCTTCATGCGCCACAGATATCGATTACAAAAAAGCAGATCTCAGATCTGCAGATCTGGTCAAACCCACGACCGGCCACATCCACCGCACGCCACGCCACCATCCCGCCCCGGCCCCACTCGTCTGTCCCCTTCCTCTCTGCCACGATCTGCTGCTCCACTTGACCCCTTCCTCTCTCCCCGAAATGCACGCCCTTTCTCTCTCCCCACCCTGCCGTCTCGCTCTCGCAAACCACCACCCAGCCGCACCGCGCGCCATGGCCGGAGGCGACGACAAGCCCCTGGCCGACGGCCCTTCCTCCGCTTCCTCCTCACTTCCCCCAGGCCCGCGCCCCTCTCTCCTTTCTCTCTCATTCTCTCGCCGGCTCGATCCCCTTTCTCTCCTTCTCTCGCTCGGCTCTCAGCTCGTCGCGCCGCCCACACCCAATCCTGGCCGTAAACCCTAGCGCCCCCGCCGCCGCCCCGCGGGCCCTCTTCTCCTCCTTCCCGGCTGCGGCCCACACACCATCGCCGACGACACGGCCTCCCTCGTCGTCGCCCAGTACCAGCACCTCGCGCCCGCCCCCGCCCACCACCAGCGCCTCGCCGCCCTCCTCGCGGATCTCGACGCCCGCCTCCTCTCGGCCCCCGGTGATGAGGTCCTCCTGGCCGTGGACCGCGCCCGCGATGCGGTCCGGCAGTGCGCCGCCGCCGTGCATGGCCTCGGGGGCTGGGTCAAGGACGCCCACGACGGTGAACAGCGCGGCGCCAAGGGCGCCCACGGTGGCGACCAGAAGGGCTCGAGGTGAACGGCGGCGGCTCCAAGGGAGGCTGCGGTGGCAGCCGTTTTTTTTTTAAAACTGAAAAACAGATTCTGTGGCGCATGGTTTGGAGTGCGCCACGAAAATTTGGGGCTTTCTGTGGCACTGAAGAATTAAAAAATTTGTGGTGTGACATCTGTGGCGCACCCACCATGCGCCACAGAATGACAAAGTGTGTGCGCCACAGAAAGCCTTTTCCCTACTAGTGCCTGGTGCATCTTATATAGGTGATGCCCATGGTACAAGGGATGGCCCGCGGTGACATGTGTATAGTGTTATTCCTTCAATGATGTCATGCATAGTGTTCCTCCTTCAGTGATGTCAGCTATAGTGTTCTTCCTTCAGTGATGTCATGTATAGTGTCCGGGTACAGGTATGGTTTGTCTTGTCCGCTTGTGTCCGATGGGACGAGTGTTGACTTCAGGGCAGCCGGCTAGGAGTAGCCAGCCAGGACCAGCCGGCTAGGGGGTTAGCCGGGCGGAGCAGCCGGATTTGCTTCTCTTGTTTTTTGTGGAGTCGTTGACTTTGGTACCCGGGGTTTATTCCCCCGACAGTAGCCTCCGAGCCTTCGGGCGACTCGAAGAGTTGGGCGGAGGCTCTTAGGTGTAGTTGTAGTGGATGGTGCGGTCATGCTTGCCCTTCGGTCGCGGACGTCGAGTCCTATCAGATGTGGACACGGGGTTCGTCGGCCGATGGGCGCGAAGCCCTTTATAGATTCTTGGTCGACGCGGGTGAGACCGACTTGGCAGCCGGCTAACCATGCTTAGTGTTAGCCATAGATCGAGTAGAGCACACGGTTAATAGGCCAAGTGGCAATCACATGGATACTTGGTAGCTTTTAGCTTTGTTGAGCAATTTTAAAGATTCGACTCATCTAGGTCTTGCCACTTCGAACTCTTTCGCGTGCTGCTCATAGCCCGACGCAGGCTCTTGCCGGCTGAACTCTGCAGCCGGAACCGAAGAGATGTCGGGGTGCGTGTGACACAGTACTCGAGGTCTGGTAGCCGGATTTAGGCGTGACGAGGGGCCAGCAGTCGCTTTTTCCTTAGTTATTTTTCGCGTGGGAGCAACCTCGGGCTTTTGCTCTTGCCGGCTGAACTCTGCAGCCGGATCTGAAGAGTGGGCCTCTGGCGTCGTACACGTTACTAAGCTAACATTGAGGAAAAGTAGGCTTCAGGCGAGAGGACAATCTCTCCTTCCTTAGACGTTTTTCACGTGCAAGTGACCTCGGGCTTTTGCTCTTGCCGGCTGAACTCTGCAGCCGGATCCAAAGAGTGGGCCTCTGGCGCCGTACACGTTACTAAGCCGGTTGAAAAAGGAGCTACTCGAATGATCTGGATAAGGCGGGGGCAAGGCCCAGCCTCCGAGTGCATCCGGAGACGGTACGAGCTGATGCGTAAAGGAGCGCAAGCGTCACTTAGCTATTTTTATGCCGTAGGCGGGGATGCGGTTCGAGTCATTGAAGCGGCGATGTTCGAGTCCGGTGGAGTCGGAGGAGACCGGCCAGGTAGGTGTCGGCCAGGCGGGGCTTGAGGAGGCAGGCCGACGTTGCCGGGTGGAGCCATCCAGCCGGCCAAGCAGCCAAACGGGCGGCAGCCGGATCGACTCCAGCCTGCCAGGCTTCCAAACGGGACGTAGCTGGCCAGATCGGGACGCAGCCAGCCGGGAATCCCAACGGAGGTAGCCGGATCAGCTCCAGCCGGCCAGGGAACCAAACGGACTGGGAGCAGCCGGATCGGGACCAGCCGGTACATCTTTTTCCTTTTCTTTTTCCTTTTCTCTTTCTCTTTTCTCTTTTTTTCTTTCGCAGGAGCCGGCCAGGGCCAGGCGACGGAGTCGGCCGGGGCGCGCGGGGCGGAGCGGCCGGCGCGTCGAGGCGCGGAGGAGCCGACGAGGCGAGGTTGGTCGGGCGCGGCCAGCTGAGGCCGAGGCAGAGGAGAGCGGCCGGAGGCTGCCAGCCGGGCGTGGAGGAGGACAGTTGAGGCGAGGTGGCCTCGGGCGTGAGGGGCGCGGACGCGAGGCGGGCGCAGGTGTGGGGAGAAGGCCACCGCGGGCGCCGACGCGTGTGCGGGATCGGACCGACGCGGAGAAGCTCGGGCGGAGGAGCTGCATGCACCAACGGGCACGCGCAGAGGACGGCGAGGGGGAGCTCGAACGGAGGAGAGGCCTGGCGCAGGCGGATGCGAGGAGAGGTGGGCGCGTGCGCTGGCGCGGAGGAGGACCGTGGCAGGGCCAGCCAGGGCCGGCCTCGGGTGGAGGAGATGAGCACGCGCAGCCGCAGCGTGATGAGGATGATGTCAAGGCGAGCGCGTGAACCACGGCGACGCCGAGCCTCCGGGTTTCTCCGGGAGCGATGCCGAGCCTCCGAGCTTGTCCGGGGAGAAAATGGCGAGATGTCGAGACGACGACGATGATGAAGAGTGGTCCCGCCCGGACCACGAGTCCAGCCGCAGCTTGCCCCACGTGGGCGCCATATGTCGTCGTATTGTTAACGGTATATGGCACGGGGTGGCTAAGAGGGGTGAGAGCAAGGCTACGGCGAAGATCCGGGACGGGATTGGGCAACGACACACGCGATATAACCAGGTTCAGGGCCCTCATGTGGAGGTAACACCCCTACTTTCTACTTGTCTGATCTTTCTTCTGTATATGGAGGATTACATGGTTGCTCCTTGAGCTGTGTAGCAATGGAGAGACTAAAAACTGCCTAGGAGAGGCTCCTTGGTGCATCTTATATAGGTGATGCCCATGGTACAAGGGATGGCCCACGGTGACATGTGTATAGTGTTATTCCTTCAATGATGTCATGCATAGTGTTCCTCCTTCAGTGATGTCAGCTATAGTGTTCTTCCTTCAGTGATGTCATGTATAGTGTCCGGGTACAGGTATGGTTTGTCTTGTCCGCTTGTGTCCGATGGGACGAGTGTTGACTTCGGTGCAGCCGGCTAGGAGTAGCCAGCCAGGACCAGCCGGCTAGGGGGTTAGCCGGGCGGAGCAGCCGGATTTGCTTCTCTTGTTTTTTATCGAGTCGTGGACTTTGGTACCCGGAGTTTATTCCCCCGACAATGAGCACATATCGGTAACGGAGATATAAAACTGTCCATTGCCAATATGTATTCCCTATTAACCGTTGACTTTGTTGTGGGTCCGTCTTACGGCCCAGTGCGGGCACGCGGGGATGTCGCGGTTTTCCATCGCCTAACTCGTGCCGTTTTCATAGAGGGGTATCCGATGTGTCGTTATGTACTAGTGCATCACTGTGCATAACCATTTCAAGACTACTATGTACTTCTCACCAAAGATAATTAGAGGAAGCAGATCAACGATCTAAATCTATCAGTTTTGCTTAAATAAAACACTCTAACCGTACCAAGAATACAGCTCATGTACGAAATCTAAAAATAACATTACGTGCATAAATTATCTTCAGCTTAGTACTGTAGGATAGAACCGGAATTTTGTTAACAGGTTATTCAACACAAGTAAGAATAAGCTAAAATTAGACTGATATCACCAACTTCTCTGTCAGGCTGAAAGAGAGATAACCTGATTTTGTTCACAGGTTATTCAACACAAGTAAAGAATACGCTAAAATTAGACCGATATCACCAACTTCTCTGTCAGGCTGAAAGAGAGATATGACTCAACTATTTTGGCTTTTGTACTTGAACGATTTCTACTAGGTTTACTCAAGAAATAATGTTTACTAGCGGCAAACAGTACCAAATGAAGGAACCGAATTATCCAAATCAAGGCAGTAGTATGAAACCAACAAGTTCCATACCAAGGTTGACTCCAAATACACGTGGTTTATGAATAACCAGGCAGCCTCAGACCATCTTTTAGCATATGTTATCCACAAGTTACACTGTAAATACATATTGTTCCTATTCAACTATTACTTACAAGACTACAGCAGTTTCAGGCATGTCCCAAGTTCTAAGAGAAGCAGATTAGCAACAGTTTTAGGCCACAGCTGTTTCAGTAAACTGTTTGTTAGACTACAACAGTTTCAGTCAACTGTTTGTTCAAGCACAAGCAGATTAGCATCCCATTCCAAAATATCAAGACTGCCAACATCTGCTCATTGTGCAGAACAGGCTCCATCAAGACTACCAACATGTATTTCTTGCCCCAAAATCTTGCCCCAAAAAAGAATGCATTTCTTGCCAGAAGGAGATCAGTAGGGAGTTGCAGACATGTATAGAGAGAGGCTCTCACCTGGTGACCCGAACCGGATGACGACGATCTCGATGGTATCACCATAGCCATGGGGGCATGTCCTCGACGAGTGGGGTCAGCCTCCCGTAGTGGCCCGCTCGGACGCACATGATGAGGTAAGAAGTGGACGTTGGTGGCCATCTCGTTCCTCAGGTCGTACACGGACCTCCCCCTGAGCTGGAACGTGGACCAGCCCTCCTCGGTGTAGACCCCGTCGTCGCTCGCCCGCAGGAATGGAATCACCCGCCACTCTGGCACCGTGCGCACAAATGCCTGAAGTTGAGTCCCAAAGAACCATGGTTATGTTCAGGAGATCAAAGAAACGGGGTAGTAATCAGAATTTTGTGATCGAAAACACAGATGCAATCAAGAATTGGAAATCCGGAGGTGGGAACCAAGAACTGCTCACAAGATGCACAAATTTGGCAAGAACCAAATGCTCTCACACGAATGAAATTGACACATTGAGTAGTCCACGCAGTTCTAAAAACTTGGATGAATATTTTTAACGACATCCAAGAAACAATTTGGCGCAATCAATAGGGAAGCAATTCGAGAACCTACCCGCTATGCTTGCTGCCTGGGGGCTTTCACTCTCTTACCCACTGTCTCTCTCCTCCCCGCCGCTGGAGAGAACCTTTGTTAACGCTATATATGATAATCGGTCAGGAGTTGTAACAGTTTATGTACATGAATGCTCAATTTCAGTTCTTCAGGTTCTCTTGCAACCAGTTTATGTACATGAATCATGAATGTACTGTTGTTCTGGTATCATCGTCAACTTTCAATTTTACTTGCGACAGACTAACATAAATTACTACCAACCAGATATACATCTTCGTTTGCTACTCCTTGAGAACAAGCATATGGTGTCAGTTCACTCCACTTCTTGTTTTTGCTGATTTGTGTTAAAGTGTTCAGATCCAATGCATTTTGACATGTTTTGGTCGCAATTCAACATTCAGGCACAGACAGCATTACACCATACTTTTTTCCCAGTAAGTAGAATGACAGTAGGAAATGATGCGCTGCTCGCTACCTCCAGAAATTTAGTCTAGTTCAGAAACTCAGACTTGATTTCTAGCACGCAGAAACATTCCAGAGAAAATAAGCATGAGTTTGACGAACTGACATAAATAAATATATTAAGGTTGCGAGAAAAGATTCAGTCATTGTCCTGACACGAAAACATAATCTAGCAACGGTGTCACAAAATGAAAAACTAGCACCAAGTCTACAACAATGTCCCCTACAACACCACTGCTTATTCTTCATCCGAACTCTCATACGCCAGACCGAGTAAGCTTCCCGTTACATTCTGTGGCCTAGCCTCTGTTGGCTCAGCTGGTTTTGACAATGGCTGCACACAACTGGCTGCCCCATGAGACGATTCTTTCTCACTTTCACCAAGTGCTTGCGGAGGGCTGCCCACTTTGGGTCGCTTGGGTTTGATCCCCACAATATTCTTTAGGAGATCGCGTTGCCTGCACATTAGTTATGTGCCATTGTAAGAAAAGGCGTAGTGGATGGAAACATAATGTTTGTTGCACATAGCTTAGAAGCTTACCTGATATCACTTTTTGGTCTAGCATCGACACAAAGAGCCGCAGGTACAGCAGGTGAAGAATCAGCTAAAATTGCTGCTTTGTAAGGCCAGGGTTAAAGAAATCAGATAGACTATAACGGACACATATCTAAATCAGAAGCCATCGCTGGCTAGGCATGTTTTTCTGTTCTGCTACTCCAATAAATGAGACAAATCACATAATAAACATGTGGAAACTTGCTAAATAAGTTAAATGAGAAACTATGTCTCTACTGTGCTATTTCACCTAATGAAAAGGAAATTGAGTGATAAATATGTGTACAATCGCCAATTGACATATGAGCTACAGGACCTCCTGGATCGTATTGATCTAATAGTATTTTATAAAATACAAGCTATGCTGTTTCATCAAAGAAAGGATATTTTAAAAGCAGCGAATGCCCGCTTCTCTGTTCGGCGAAGAAGACGCTCTGCATCTTCCTCAGCCTCCATTTGCTCTTTGAGGTAAAGCAGATCATCACTGTCCAATGCTGAAGAACATACAACAACAAAATAAGGGTTATGAAGCAGCCAGTATGGAGTCTTCCTCAAAAGAAGGATGAGATACCTCCTCGTCCATGAAGGTAGCCTCCCCTCTCACCAGCAACATCCTGCATCTGTTGGCATCAACCGCCCAGTAGAGAGCCAAAATTTCTGTGAGGGCATGTTATCAGAACATGTTGTGTAGAAGTAAACTGGTGGCACTAGTAATGAAAAAGAGCTCTCAAGGAATGATGTGTCATCTCACTGCCAAAGCTAAATGCTATTCTACCAACAGACCACTGGCTCAGCAAAGAATATATGCAATCTCAACCTAAGGCAAAAAAAAAAAGGACGTACCCAGTGCTGAGAGCTCCCACACTGTGCGGGGTCTGGGGAAAGGTGTCAGTGGCAAGCCTTACCCTCACGAAGTGCAATGTGAGGAGACCGCGACTCGAACCTGGGACCTGTCGGTCACAGGCGGTGAGGCTCTACCGCTGCACCAGGTCAACCTAAGGCAACCTCTAAATATTTCAGCCCACACTGGATGATCTATCAGTCTACAGTAAATCATGAAGTTCAGCTTGTATATTTTTTAGTCACTGTAATGCCATCGACTGTACTACTTCATATCTGCACTATGCCAGATTAACACCATATAAATGGAAAAGGTAGCAAATGCATTCATTCAGACATCGAATTTCATATTTTGGCAGAGTTAAACCTCTGTTTTTGTGCTGAAATTTGACTTATATTTCAGTAGCTACTAGCTAATGAGACTAATTCCTCTTATAAAGTAATATATCCACCAGGAAAGTGCCACAAAATTTAAGAGTCAATATATTGAGAGCTCATGCAGATATTATTTTTTAAACATGTTTAGATATGCATCCAAATGCAGTAGCAGCAACAATACAATCCGGTTAACCTTTGCAACCATGCGGTGGAAGGTGACGTCTTCATCGTCAATCTTGTCCTTCCCCTTCCCCAACTTCCTATCTGCATATCCACAACAGAAACACCAAAGATCATCAAAATTATCCCAAGTAAAATGCCTAACAAACAAAAGGGTAAGAACTTGAGGGAAACGAGAGTGATGAACCATCTACCTTTAGGATCGGTGAGATTGGTGTACTCACGGACCTCACGCCCAGACATGTCAAAAACTCAGCTGGGTCCTATGTAGATCCAGAATAGACATCAGATACACTTGTTTATTTATTCTGATTTCCAAATAATGGCCAGAGTTTTTCTTAACAGATCAATAAAATGGTAGGTAACAGTAGTAAATCAAAACTGCTATGACACACCAGGCCCAACCAAATTTAAATTTTTTACTTTGTAATCTTATTGATACTAAAAATAAACAAAAACGACCCTTCAAAGACAAATGGTGTACACCAGGGGTGACCAATTGCCAAGGTTCTATAAAGCGCTATTCGCTAATTGAGCGTTTTGTCTCCGCTTTTCTCTTTTCTAAAGAATTAAAGCGCTAAGCGCAGTTGAGCGCTAGGCATTTTCCTCCGCTCAGAGCCTAAGCGGCTCTTTTTATAACCTTGCCAATTGCTAAATTACCGATCCTTGTACTAGGACTGTTCTCATGCAGTACTTATTCTATCTGATACTTTATATATGTACATGGGAAGTAACTCTAGTGCAGAACCTTTGTAACACTATATCCTAGCCAATTCCCAGTTACAGTTGTTCATATATTTTTTAGTTCTGATATAATGGTACAGAAAATAAGTACAAAAACTGCTGCCATAACATGGAAGGGCATGTTCTCTATGTGGAACCTATTCACCCCTGCTGCCTGACCATCAACATGCACAATTTTATTCACTCCCTACAGAAGACAGCAAGGTGGCTACAAAAATACATGCAGTGTCTACAAGGTTCCAACAGACAAGTGCACAAATCAGTTAAATGGCTACACTAAGAATACGAAGAACGAACAAGCTACAGACTTGTGTTGTTTTGTGTCAATTCGCATATTCAGGCACAAACTCTCGTTACCACTATTAATCGACCCGTGAACAGAGGGGACTTCATGCGAAAATTTCTGCAACTATCAACAGGCATACATAGAGAGCTACAAGAAACAGTTCTCACAAATCTGGAGGGCGGGCAAATTAACAAGGTAAGGTTTTCTTACCCTGCGGGCACGACGAAACGGAGGGCAGGAGCCAGGAGGGGGCAGGCGACTTGGGGGGGGGGACCTGATTCCGAGAGGCGGCGGCCGGCGGCGCGGGGGGGGGGGGGGGGGGGGGGGGGTGCGAAGGGGACTAGAGGAGGGGAGGAGACGAGCCGTCGGGCCGGATTGGGGAAACCTCGGAGCTGGATTTTGGTTGTAATTTCTGCGACCTCTGATGGCAGAGGGTTTGGATTTTGGAAGAAGCCGAAAGTCCAGCTAAATTTTAGGCTGCAAGAAAAGATGCTTGAGTTTGACCCCATTTTTAGTTCGAGTCGAGCATGAGCCTCATTTGTAACTCGGTTGAAAGATTATCCTATTTTGAGTCAAACTATCTTGTCCAATCTTTTTTCTATGACTTGGCGACAGAAATATCTAGCCTTGCTAACTCGTCGCTCTACCTGCTCCCCCTCCTCACCACCGTCAGGCGAAACCTGGGCAGCGGCGGAGCCTCCTCCCATTTTGTGAGGTGGTGGCGCGGGACGACGCAGCTGACAAAGACGTTGTGCTGAGCATTGGGCGCAACGGCCGCGGGGTGGCTCCGCAGTGGTCGGTGTGCCCGTGGCAGTGGCGGCGGCTCTAGGGTCGCGGGCGGTGTAGGCTTTGGGGCAGCGGTGGTCGCGGGCGGTGTCGTGACGTTGTCACGACATATGTCATCATAGGTGACTTATCGAAAGTGTGGAGCTAGGCGAGTTAAGTGTTTTGAGTCTTGATGTAGGGGAGGCAATATGGTGGTGGCGGTGGCTCCTCTCTTTGACGGTGTAAATGGCAACGGCTGCAGGGGATCCTGGCATTGGCGGTGATTGGGCGTTGTATGCTCTCAAAATCATGTCCTGGAGTTCATGTTTGATGGCCACGAGGGTCGGTGGTATCTTGGTGCGATTTGGGGGGGGGGGGGGTGATTTTGGGCGAAAACCCAGCGCTCTGGCGCCAACAACGGTGTTGCCTGTGGGTGGCGTTGCCCTCGGGGGGCGTTGTTGTGGTCACCTTCTTCACACCAGGGCTCCGGGTGAAAACCCATGTCCGTTCTATGGTCTCGGGACGGTGGAGTTTAGCGTCGTTACCCTTTGGGGCGTCATGATGGAGTTAGGCATCGTCATGGAGTCACGGTACCTTTATTGTCATCGGTGTGCTGGATTGGATCTTAGCTGTAAGCTCCTTCGGCTCTGGCGTGGGGTGGACTCGATGGCTTCTTATTATATACACGTGTCTTAGTTGTCAACCAAAAATTGTACATAATAACAAGTGCAAATGCACAACAAAAATACATATGCGCAAAAACAAGTGTGGTTGCGTAATTTTAGAATGACCAATCCATGATAATAAATCAAATAAAATCAAAATAATGTGATGAAATAAATAACTAAAAATCTTTGATATACCAACCCAAAGAATAGATGCTTTGTACAAATCCGATGGTAAAACAGATGTTTACTTTTTTGGCAAAACATTTTTTCTTAAAGAGGCACAAGTTTTATCTTTTATATCGATATAGAAGGACTAAGGGTGACTTCTTTTGTGTTTCTAGAGCAGTTTCGGGGTGGTGGACAGCAGAAACTGAAAAGAAGTGTCGGGCTTCTATCCTGCTTATTTCTACCGCGAAACCGTTCCGCAGTGCAATTCCAGAAACTGGTTGGAGGCCGCTTCCCGAGCTTCTGCTATAAGGAGTCGAACCGGCAAGTGGAGGTACCCTCGCTCTTTGCTGAAATCACACCGGGAATGCCACCGCGCGGATATAACAATTCACTTCATCTCTCTCCGCAACGGAAGCAAAAAAGAAAGATTCCCGCACCCAGTAGCCCTCTTCCCGAGGCTCAGATCTCTGTTTTTTCTGTAGCTCTCCGACCCTCCGACTGTACTACCTAGCTAGCTCACTACTTTGGTCGTTGCAATGGATCTACAAGTTAATTGGGGTAGATTAATACTTGCGACACCAGCATCACTGACATGTACTTAATGCTATTTCTCTTGTCTTTGGAGTCAGCTCGATTTTTATCATCTGACTTTTCATATTATTTGTATTTTATTATAACTGATTTTCTACTAAAAACTTAGCATAGGTAAAATATCATCGATCTATTAGTGCACATATCAAATTTAGGGGCATTTCAGACATCTCATAATTCAACACAGTGAAGAAGTCAAAACTGCACAAGCCCAAAAGAAGTGTTCCAACCAGTTTTTAGGAGTTTCTCCCCACAACAGTTTCTTCCCACCGAAATCCATAACCTAGCTTATGCATAAGCAGAAGTACAAAAGAAGTGGCCCTAAATATGGGGCGGCCAAGGTGGAAAAGATAAAAAGGGCACTAGCTTATGATTCTAAATGCTTGGCACCCGCTTTTCCAAAATTTCTACGTTAAACCCGAAGGAGAACATATTTGGTGATACCAACTTTTAAATGATACCAAGGTCAAAATTTAAACTTACAATTTTCTAAAACTCCTAAACAAATATATGAGTGTTTACAAGATTTGCGTTAACATTCTCTAAAATTTCCGAAATGAAATTCAAAGTACATACAGAGGGAAAAAAGACAAAATCAGTGACACTATGAATGTTGGATTTGTCTTTTTTTGTGTAATTCTGATTTGGATCGCCAATTTTAGGGATTGTAAACACACATCTTATGAACACTCGGAAATTTATTTCAAATTCTTTAGAAAATTATAAATTTAAATTGTAAGCTTGATATCATGGTATCATTTAAAGAGTGGTATCACTACGTTCTTAGGACCTACGAGGTAGGGTAGGAGAGGCAAGAGGCCACGGCATGCCAACCCCTTTTGTAAAACCGACATTTGAAATGATTGTGTCGACCATTTCAGGCTGGCAGTTGAACCGGCAAGTCGGTTGTAGGGCCATCCGACAAGGCGATACGACGTCTAATTGTTCTGAACAACTAGCCAACTAAGTACCGACATTTAAGGTGTGTTTGGTTTTGGAATGAGCTGGAATGGAATAGAACCGTTCTACACATAGAACCGATTCCAGTGTTTGGTTGTACAAGTGGAATAGAACCAACTTATTCCACAAAAGGAAATATACCCCTCAGATGCGGAATTGCCTCATTACACCAAATGGGCCAAATCGGTAGAATCAGGTAGAACCGCTGGCTAATTATCGGTGCGCCGATCCGAAGAAAAAGGGACGCTCGGCCGGAGGCGCAACCTGCACGCCCGCAGAGAGATACATCGCGGGATGCGTGCGGTTCATGCTAGCTGTTTTTTTCTTTTTCAACTGAGCCTTTATTTTCAACATTGTTGTACACGGTATGTTTCGACTTGCTTTACAGAGGAGTATCTAGTTCTGTTCTAGCTTCCTGCATGTCTATATTTTGTGTACTTGGCATAGTGAGTTTACAATCATTGATAATTGTTGTTCCCTAGTAGTGTCGATATTTTATTTGGAAGGTAGTCTCACCAACTGTGTATAAGAGAGTGAGCTGAAGCCAATTCTGATAATTTCAATTCCGAAACCAATCACATGATAGAGCCATTCTATTCCATCCTTTTGTCTCAACCAAACGTGAGGATGGAACCGTTCTATTGGAACCATGACATTCCATTTCACTTTATCTCAAAACCAAACACACCCTTAGGTGGCGACATTTATGGCAAAGCAATAAAAGTGCAGTTTAGCCATGGAAGAAACCGAAGACGTGCATTTCACCATTCTGTGCCAAACAAAATATACGGATCCGTCTGCCAAAGCTTCTAGTGTCAGATTAGATGAAAACTGCCTTCCCTTCTTGTAGACTAGTCATCTCGGCGCGGCGATACGCCGCACCTGGTGTGATCAAATTTTTTGAAATCCGGTGATTTTTTTTAAGCAGGAAAACAGGGAAATTATGTGGAAACCTAATTGAACAATTATTCAACAAAATGAACATTTATTAGCTCGTATGGTTCACGCCGCACTCGTGTGGTTGAGAATGTGAAATTTGTAAGTAGACAAATTATCAATAAATATTTAGGTTTGGTGACAATGGAAGAAGACGAAGAAAGAGATAAGAGAATAGAAAAAAATAAAAACACGTAAAGGAAAGAAGCAATTCGTCTTTTTTGAGTATTTTCAGATATTTAGCAAATTGGTATGTTTGGATATATTTGTAGTATACCATAAATTTTTATTTGGACTTCATAATTAGGGAGAATGCAATTTGTGAGACATATTTTAGAGTGTTTCCAATTTCTTTTTTCCAATTCGAAATGTTCGAATGTGTTGCATTTATTTGAACATTTATACTTCCTAATTAGGAAGAATGCAATTTGGGAGACATATTTTAGAGTGTTTCCATTTTTTTCAATTCGAAATGTTTGAATGTGTTGCGTTTATTTGAACATTTATTTCAAACGTGTTAGCTTTTTTACGGGGAAGTACTCTGAAATAGTTAGTATTTTTTTTTAGCATCTTCATATATTTTAGAGTACCTCTAAATGTCTAGCAAGTTGGAATGGTTATATATGTTTGTATTTTGTCAAAATGTTTACTTGAGTTTCATAATTGGAGGATGTACAGTATGTGAGCATTTATTAAAGTCAATCCATAATTAGAGGAAATTCATTTGGATTTTGTACTAACGTTAACCAAATTGAAGTAGTCAAATGCCATAAATATTTATGTGAACTCCATGATTAGGGAGAATGCGCCACACCCGTTGTGCTTAAAAATGCTGAAATCCGTCGAAATTTATCGTCTAGGGTATTTCGAAATACTTAGAAATCTGGAATGGTTAAATATGCTTGTATTTTGGAATGGATGTGTAGTGTTAGAAGAAGAAATACAGGGGTGTGAAAAATTCAAATTCGTAAATGTCTGCATTCAAAAGTTGTTTGGGTTTAATTCTGTTGGAACCTAAAAAAAAAGTTTACACTTATAAGTTGTTGGAGTTTGAAAGGTTGGTAATCTTGGGAAGCTATTCATATTTGATTTTTTTTTACGTTTGGTAAATGCTTGGATTTGAAAGGCATTTGAAATATTCAAGTATGAATGTTGACCATATGCCATAAATAGTCAGCGTTTTATTTTTGTAGTCATGCTGTTTTTTTGTAGTATTTGTAATTACTGCGGTGTGAAGAATTCAAATTTGAAAATGCCCACGTTCGAATGTTTTTCGGGTTTAAATTTGTTGGAAGTCGAAGAAAAGTTTGTATTTGCAAGCTGTTCAAATTTCAGAAATTGGTACAGCTGGGAAGTTTTCCACATCTGAATTATGTTTATGTTTTTTAAATGATCAGATTTGAAAGGTATTCAAAATTTTGGAATATTCAACTACAGAATTTGATCATATGCCATAAATAGGTGACGTTTATTCTTGTGTTCATGTTGATATATTTTTTATATTTTTGTCGCCCATGTGGTGAAATTTAATTTTGAAAGCGTTATTTTTGTGTTCATGTTGATATATTTGCTGTATTTTTCGCGCTCGTGTGGCGAAATTTAATTTTGGAAAATGTCCACATTTTAAAGAATGTAAAATTTGTAAGTAGACCAATTATCAATAAATATTAAGGTTTGGTGACAATGGAAGAAGACGAAGAAAAAGATAAGAGAATAGAAAAAATAAAAACACGTAAAGGAAAGAAGCATTTAGTCATTTTTGAGTATTTTCAGATATTTAGAAAATTGGTATGTTTGGATATATTTGTAGTATACCATAAATTTTTAGTTGGACTTCATAATTAGGGAGAATTCAATTTGTGAGACATATTTTAGAGTGTTTCCAATTTCTTTTTTCCATTTCAAAATGTTCGAATGTGTTGCATTTACTTGAACATTTATACTTCCTAATTAGGAAGAATGCAATTTGGGAGACATATTTTAGAGTGTTTCTATTTTTTTTCAATTCGAAATGTTTGAATGTGTTGCGTTTATTTGAACATTTATTTCAAATGTGTTAGCTTTTTGCGGGGAAGTACTCTGAAATAGTTAGTATTTTTTTTAGCATCTTCATATATTTTAGAGTACCTCGAAATGTCTAGCAAGTTGGAATGGTTATATATGTTTGTATTTTGTCGAAATGTTTACTTGAGTTTCATAATTGGAGGATGTACAATATGTGAGCATTTATTAAAGTCAATCCATAATTAGAGGAAATTCATTTGAATTTTGTACTAACGTTAGCCAAATTGAAGTAGTCAAATGCCATAAATATTTATGTAAACTCCATGATTAGGGAGAATGCGCCACACCCGTTGTGCTTAAAAATGCTGAAATCCGTCGAAATTTATCGTCTAGGGTATTTCGAAGTACTTAGAAATCTGGAATGGTTAAAATATGCTTGTATTTTGGAATGGATGTGTAGCGTTAGAAGAATAAATACGGGGGTGTGAAAAATTCAAATTCGTAAATGTCTGCATTCAAAAGTTGTTTGGGTTTAATTCTGTTGGAACCTAAAAAAAAGTTTACACTTATAAGTTGTTGTAGTTTGAAAGGTTGGTAATCTTGGGAAGCTATTCATATTTGATTTTTTTTTGACGTTTGGTAAATGTTTGGATTTGAAAGGCATTTGAAATATTGAAATATTCAAGTATGAATGTTGACCATATGCCATAAATAGTCAGCGTTTTATTTTTGTAGTCATGCTGTTTTTTTGGTCGTATTTGTAATTACTGCGGTGTGAAGAATTCAAATTTGAAAATGCCCACGTTCGAATGTTTTTCGGGTTTAAATTTGTTGGAAGTCGAAGAAAAGTTTGTATTTGCAAGCTGTCCAAATTTCAGAAATTGGTACAGCTGGGAAGTTTTCCACCTCTGAATTATGTTTACGTTTCTTAAATGATCAGATTTGAAAGGCATTTAAAATTTTGGAATATTCAAATACGGAATTTGATCATATGCCATAAATAGGCGACGTTTATTTTTGTGTTCATGCTGATGTACTTGTCATATTTTTCCCGCTCGTGTGGTCAAATTTAAATTTGAAAATGTCCAGATTTTAAAATTGCGCAGGTTTGGAAATTAAAACAAATGTTATATCATCGGAAATCTTCTGCTTGACTTGATTGTTGATGATCAAGTATTGTTCATTCTTCTGGTGTCGTCGAGCATCATCTTGAACTCGTATTCGTACTCGTATCCGCGTATTACCGAGAAGAACCAAAACACCGGAAAGAAATAAACAACAATGAATTCATGGCATCGATGCAATGCGCAAACACATGAATGACATGACATCTTTAATATTTGCCATAACTCTAGATGCATAGCCAAATTAAATAGGTTTATGAAACATACCCATATTTTAAATTTAGGGTTTAATAGTGTTTGACTAATGGCATCAATGTAATTGTTTTGAACATGTATGATTATGGCATTAATAGACAGATCTCATTTTTATGAAATTTTTGATATATTATTCTTATTTATCTGATTTAAAATGAATAAGTTATGAATTATTAAAGTTTAATCAAATTTAAACAATTTCAGAAATTAGAAGGAATTTAAAAGTAGTGCTGACGTCATAATGACGTCAGCAATGGAGCTGAGCTCCCTGGTGCGCATGGGCGCGACGCTCGGGCGAGCGTGAGGAAGCGCCGCTGGGCGCGTGAGGTGCGTCTGGTCGCGAGCGACCTAGAGGTGGCGGCGCCGCCCCTAAATTTACACCGGGGCGTCGCCTGCAGCGTACGGACGCGGCGGAGGACGCCGGCCGCGGCGGCGGCAAATCCGACGCGGCTCGGGCGTCCCAGGACGCGGAGCTCGGCGAGGAGGTGGAGGAGGCGACGACGGAGGTCGTCGTATGCGTCGATCTGATCTGAGAGGACCGGAGCGGCGGCGCCGCCGGCGACTTCCGGCGTCGCGGGAGAGAGAGGAAGGGGGAGTCGTGGATGTTTTTGCGGAAAAGACCCTGTGGTTTTCTATAATTGCAATTCAGTCCTTCAGGAGGGGTTTACTGTAAAATTTTCGCATCAAAAAGCGTGCGAGGCGGGTGACCGGCTGCGACCGGGGCAACCGTTTGGTGACCGGGACGCGTGGCGTGTTCTGATTGGAAGAAATTCGCAGGAACTGTAGCTGTCTACAGTGCGCTGGGGGCGACGTGGGCACTCTCTGGCCGTTGGATCGCGCCGTCCGACCAGTAACAGGGGGCGACGTGGCCTGCGGATTGGGGTGAGGATTCTACCAGCTTTTATATATAGTATATATATATATAGTAGTATGTTACTTCAAATCTACAGGTACGGTACCCTATCACTCCTCGAATGAAGCAAAGTAAATTACATGAAAAATCCGCTGCTTCCGATGCCTCTGCCTCTTCGTCGATGGCTCGATGGCATGGCGTAAAATATAGGAGCAGCGCGTCGGATTAGCTTGGTGTGTCACCGTGCGTGCGCGGTTAGGGGCACGGCCTCCGCAAGGGGCGTAGCAGCCAGCGACGGCACCGGCGAGTCGCGGCACACTGGGCAGGTGGCGCTCACGCGCAGCCACCGCTCGGCACACCCGGCATGGAAGTAGTGCGCGCACCCAGGCCCGCCCCGGAGCGCCGTGTCGGCGTCGAACTCGCCGAGGCAGATGGCGCACGGCCCGTCCGCCGCGGCGATGGCGGCGCCCGTCTTGCCTTCGCGCAGGAAGAACTTGGGGTACAGCACGTCAATGGTGGGTCCGTCGAGGCCCGCCACCAGCACGACGGTGGCCGCGGACTGGTGGGAGTCCGCGTCAACGAGTCGGCGAAGCGCCCCGGCGGCGCGGGCCTTGGCGCGGTAGCAGATGTAGGAGGCTAGCATGATGGTGGATACGAGCACGAGGACTCCCACGGCGATGGCGACACCGTAGCCGAGCTGGCCATGTACGCCGCCCACCGTGCCGGTCTCTGGCGCCGGCGCCGCCTCTGTGGAGACGGAGGAATGCAGCAGGCGCGCGGGCATTCTTGCGTGATCGCTGGAGAACTAGCTGGAGAAGGGGCGTGAACTGAGGAGTGTAGAGCGCGAGGCTCGCATGACAAGATTTAAGCTGGGAGGTGCAGTAAATGGAGGAGAATGTGATACAAGTGCGTCGATCGAGCGATCTCTGCTGACTCGCTCATGGCGGGCTTCGAGATACGAGACGAGACCCGGCTGACTTCGCATCGATGGTCGCATGGCGCTTGGTAACCAGGAACCACGTGGTGTGGTTTTAGAATCCTATGTGTACAGTACGTAGCCATTGCCGACCTGCTCGATCGATCTCCCGAACTTGACGAATCAGTAGGTGCAGTGCTGTGTTCGTTCAGTTCATTTGACCGGTAGATATATAGCAAAAAAGAACTGAACTTTTTCTTCAGATCACTTCGGTTTTCTAGTGGCAGCACTTCGGGATCCTACATGGGCCACGAAATGATGGATTACATGTCTACAGCTACTTGATTAGTTCTGATTTGTCACTGAATGTGATGATGGATTACTATGCTACACTCATCACAGTCTGAACTTTGTGAAATATCCCAGTATCTTCAGATTGGATACATTATACTACTCCTTATACTATGCTCCATGGCCCTTCGTAGTTCGGGAAACTGAATACGACACCAATTTCGGCATCATCAGATAATTAAAAACTGTAATCGAATCAACCCGCCAATGTTCAATAAAAATACACCACCAAATCAAATCAAACAACCCCAAGATTGTGCCGTGTTACACGCACACCGCGTCAAACCTCCCGAACAAGCAGCAGAGATGTCACTGGCCCACGCAGTCAGCATTCGACGCCAGCGCAGGCGGCCCGCCGGAATCCGGGCGGCAGGTCCGGCGCGCGGCTCCACTTGCCGCTGGGGATGTCGTAGGCCAGCACCATCCCCTCGAACGGACCGGCCACCGCCGCCATGTGTCCCCTCACGGCTGCCGCGCTCATTACGGCCGTCACGGTCTCACGCCCGATGCCAGCCATCGCCACCCGCACCGCCATGCCAAGCCCCACCGATCCCCTCGACATGGGCGGCGCCTCGAGCGCCACCCACCCGCCGCCAGCTCTGAGGTCGCTGCCTCGGCCGGCGCCGCCTTGCCATCTCCAGAAGGAGAGCTGCACCGCGTGGCTGGCCACCACGTAGAGGTGGTCACCGACACCGCAGGCGCCCACCACGCAGCCACCGCCGGGCAGCGCCCGCGGGCGCGCCCAGGCGCCTGACGCGACGTGCAGCGCGTCCACCGACCCGGCGCACACGTGCGCCTCCAGCGCCCGCGCGCCGTCGCCGGACACCGCAACCCCGCCGGCGACGTAGAACACGCCGCCTGCGCCGGCCCCTGCGCAGCCGTACCTCCTCCGCGGCGCCTCGGCGACCACGCGCCACGCGTCGGCCACCGGGTCGTACTCCTCGACCGCCGCGGTCCGCGCGGACCCGCCGGCGACGTAGATCCGCCCTCCCACGGCGGCTGCCGCGAACTTCTTACGCGGGAACAGCGTGGGCGCGCAGGCACGCGCCGCGCCCGTGAGCGCGTCCACCCGCAGCGTGGCGCCGCGGCCGAGGAGGAAGATCTCGCGGCCCAGCGCGACGGCGCGCGCGTGCGCGAACACGGAGCCGCCGCAATGCAACAGAGCCAGTGGCAGCGGCAGCGCGGTGACCTGGACCTGCTGCTGCTGCACTGGCCGGAACTGTAGCAGCGCCTGGGCGAAGGCGCCGCCGTGGTCGGAGACGGAGACGGCGAGCAGGGACGGGTGGAGCTGGCCGCGCGCGCCGCGGAGCTGGAGGAACGCCTGGGATGCGAGGAGGTCGGCGAAGCGGCGGCAGACGGCGGGGAGCGGCGGGAGGGAGACTCGCGGCACGCGGACAAGGCACTCGAGGATGAGGTCGTCGGGCAGCGCGGAGATGGGCGGCGGTGGTTGGGCGGGGCAGCAGAAGCTGGCAGCGGCAGGAGCGGGGATTGGGACGGGCATGGGAACGGGGACGGAGATGTGACGGGAGGGGTCAGCGGGGATGCAGGACTTGACGAACCACGAGATGCTGCGGGAGTGGCAGCTCTCGGCTGCCATGGCAGCGGCCTCGGGAGCTCGCCGGAGTGGATCGGGGTCTCTCTGCTGCCCTGCTGCATTCGTCTATCGATAGTGGAGTACTACGAGTCCATGGCTGTAGTGTCAAACATTTGGGCGTGGATTTGCTTAGTTTTGGGTGCGATTTAGTGTGGGAGATGCGATGTGATTGGGCATTAAGGAGGCGCGGGCCAGCCGTTGGGCACTGCGCCGGTGCGGCGGTTTCCCCACCGGCAAAGGAGACTTGATTGATTGTTTGAAATTCAAACCAGGTTTTCTGATAAAGAAATAATTTGTCGAATTCTACTATATATAAAAGATGGTGGGATCGCTGCCTCCTCCAGCCCTCCACGTCGCGGGTGAACCACGCCCGTCCGATCGCCGCGACGAACGGCTCAGATGGAACCACGTCGCCTCAAAACCGGGCGGCACTGTAGCAGGTCGATTTTTGACCAACGGGCGCGCGACACGTCGCCCCGGTCGCCCGCGCACGACTTATGGCGTAGCACTTTTGCAAAAAAACGCCCGCAAAAGGACTGGGTTGCAAATTTTGACAAACTCAGGGACCTACGTGTAAACATGGCAGCACAACTCTATCCTCTCCTTCCTCTCCCGCGACGGCCGTGGTCGCCGGTGCCGCCGTTTCCCGCCTCCCGCTCAAATCCGAGCACACAGGACGATCCGCCGTCACGTCCTCTACCTCCTCGCCGGAGATCGGCTGCCGGAACCACGCGACCACGCCGCAATCGACGTCGCCGTCGTCGGTGCCCTCCGCCGCGTCTGCGCGTCACCGGCGACGTTCCGACGACCTAGGAGGGGCGGCCCCGCCGCGCGTGCTGGCTCGGCCTGCAGCGTCGCCGCCGTGCTCGGTGGATCTGCGGCCAGATCCGTCCGCGCCATTGATTACGCCAGCGCGACGTCACGGTGGACCCCACACGTCAGCGACCGACGAATTTCGGAAACATTTATGAAATTGATAAAACTCTGACATGTGGGCCCGGCTTATTACATAAAATCCAGAAAAAACATTAAATTTGCAAAAACAATATCTTTTCAGTGGATTATCAGAAAAATATGAATTATATATCAAAATGTTCAGAAAAATATATCTAATTTATTTGTGTTAAAATCCATACATTTTGGAACATTTCAATTTGAAAAATATTTGGAAACAACCTAAAGCTATTCTGTATTTATAAATTTAAATTAATCAACTTATTTTCACTGGTTCGTCAGGAAAATATGAAACAAATATATAAACACGAAAAAAAATATTAGTGCGGAAATGTTTTATAAATATTTGAACAATAACTACAACAGTATTTCACAGTATTTCAAACCTACAGATATGAAAAACAATACTTCAAAATACGATCAAAATTCAATTTTGCATATACTAAAATCGTGTATTCCTACAAAATTCAAATATTTAACAAACTAAAAAAATGAATTCACATACAAATAAGTTACCAATTTTAACAAATTCCAAAAATAAACAATTTACACATGTATTTTTTAAAAAATTCAACGCTTTCAGGTCTTAATAACTTTTGAATATGGACATTTCAAAAATTTGAACAACTTCACAACCTAGACAAGTTTTGAATTTCAACAATTTTACGATCGAACAATTCAAAAATTTAGCCCACGGGCGCGGCAAAGCCGCGAAAACTAAAAAATACAAAACATAGCAACAAAAATGTTGACATTTTTTCGGAAATAATTGTAAGTAGTTCTAAATATGATTTTGCAATAATTCAATAAAATGCAAACTAACAATTTGAAAATCCCCCATTTTTTTTTGAAAAAATAGTCCAAAAAAATTTCCAAACTAAAAAAATAGAAAACAATCCAACAAAAATGTGGACATTTCTTTTCGAATAATTGTAAGTAGTTCTCAATATGATTTTGCAATAATTCAAAATAATGCAAACTAATAATTTCAAAAATGACCCCATTTTTTTTTTGGAAAATAATCCAACCTATCCATATGATTTTGAAGTAATTCTAAATAATGCAAACCATCAATTTTAAACATGTTCATACAAAAAATGACAAATATATCAACGGGATCACATCAAATTACATATGCACGACCAAAATTTAAATTTCAAATTTCCCTATCGTTTCTAATTTAAATTCCAAATTTTCATATCGTTTCTAAATGAATTTCAACACTTTTACGATTGAAAAAATTCAAAAATTTGCCCACGGGTGCGGCGAAGGCCGCGCTTAATCCCCTAGTTTATACTATGAGGGTGTCTGATCAGCAGCGAGCTGATTTGCAACTAGTGTAAGACGAGAGAGTGACACACAAACCATCACGATACTTGGCAGACAGAGCGGACCGGGACAGACGTATAATCTGAACGGATGCTGAATCGAAAATTAGATACTCCCTCCTATATACGTATATGTTTTACCTTACTTAAAACTTGGAGAGAAGATTTGGTGCTCCCGAGCACCAGTGATCCCGGTGATTTAAAAAATTCGAAAACACTATTTATAAGTTTTAAAAAATTCTGAAAAAATCATGGATGTAGCCAATTATGTATCCCAGAAACGTGCAAAAAATCAAATTCAAATACATTGTATTTTGGGCTATACGAAAATAATAAAAATTGGAGATTTGAAAATATACACTTTTTGAAAATACATATTTAGATCTACACTTTTGTCATTTTCGTCTAGCCCAAAATACAACGTATTTGAAGTTAATTTTTGGCAGGTGGGATATATCATTGGCTATATCCGTGATTTTTTTCAGATTTTTTTAAAACTTATAAATAGTGTTTTCGAATTTTTTTAACCACCAGGATCATTGGTGCTCGGGAGTCAAAGACACTTTCCGCTTAAACTTGTTCTTTTGTTCTTACTTGTATGCATATCTATTTATTTTATTTATAGAAGCATGGCTGAGCCAAAAGGAAAGAAAATTACTAGGACTTACCAACCGTGGAGTCCTGAGATGGACACGGCCTTGTTAACCGTACTTGTTGAGCATCACAATGTTGGTGACCATGCTCAAAATGGTTGGAAGCCACATGTGTACAATACTTGCATTAGGCATATCAAAGAGACATGTGGTATTGAGATCACGAAGGTCAACATAACAACAAGAATTAACAGATTTGACAAGCATTATGAGGTCATTAGCAAGATGCTTGCTCATAGTGGCTTTGTATGGGATTGGGAAATTAACATGGTGTCGGTTGAGAGTGATGAAGTGTGGTCTAGATATGTGGAGGTTCTTAAAGATAATTTTTTGTTTATGTTTACTTTGGAACTTCACTATCATCTCTAACGTATGTGTGTATTGTGTAGGCTAACAAGGCTGCAAGTAGCTACAGGAACAAGGTAGTGCTGAATCGAGAGGCTATCAACACCATCTATTCAAAAGACCATGCGACTGGTGTAGGTGCTAGGACAGGAGGTGAGTGTGTTCAACAAGACACACTAGTTCCTGAAGAAACACCAGATGCGGTGCCTCAAAAGAGGCAGCGCACTGGGGATGTTATAATGTGCATGATGGGAGAAATGAGGACAACTTTCGGTGATGCTTTGAAGACAACCGAGCCACTTCCTATACCAAAGGTTACTCCTCCAACTCAAATCCTTGATGCACTAAAGAACATATCAAAGTTAGCGGATGGTGATAGCAGATGGTGATATGCTGATAGCATATGGGAAGTTGATCAAAGATGAGAGGTTGTTAGAAGCACTCATGGCGCTCCCGGTGGCCTTAAGGAAGCCATGGCTCTTGACCTTGCCTTGATGGTCCTATCATGCGTGTGGTTGTTGTTATGAACTGCTATGTATTTTGTTGTCCGAACTATCCACTTATGCTATGTGTGCTATCTGTAAGAGACATAAATTATCTATCCACTTGTGCTATTTGTAAGAGACATAATTATCCATGTTGCAATTGTTCTTCCATACGTATTTTCCATGATTTCTATTCCTTGTGTTATTTTTTAGAGTTTATTTGAATTATTTTTATGTTATTATGCATGAAAAATAATATATAAACATTCAATATACATACAACTATTTTCCATACATGAACACAACTTTATATTGTCCAAACTCAAAAAACATATCCAAACAGGATTTGGAATTGGATCCAATCATTTGATTCCAACAGAAAATACCATGCACATCCAAACAATAGATTTGGAATTGGAGGCCAATTCATTTCCATCTCTGCTTTAGTATTCCCCCTCCAATTCAATTCCAAGGTTGAATACCAACATCCAAACACGGCCTAAGGTGTATTTTATTTCATTCGAAAAAAGTTAACGCAAAATTATTTTTTTATTCCATGGTTGAGGTGATGCAGAATCACAATCATAATGGTTCGAATTAATTATGTACATGCTTTGTATGCATTGAGGTCAAATTATTCAAGAGACTTTAGAGATCGTGGCAACACACGGGCATTCGGCTTTAACAAATAGAGAATTACTTATTCGTGGCAAACATTTGAAAAATTAACTTCTAAATTTTTTGCATTTTGATAATTGCGGACAAAGTGAAGAGCTGAGCCAAACGAATGCACTCGTCGAATAATACTTATTTGATTTATCTGATTTCAAGCGGCATACTTTATAGCAATAGGGTAAAAAAAAACTGGATAGAATGTTTTGATCATAGGTTCAGATGCACCCGTGATGAATTTGTTTTAAATGCATCTAAAAATATCAAAAAATTATGAAATCAAAATTGGGGTGTACATCCGGGCATTCAATGTTGGCATATAAAGTTTCTCGAAAAAAAATATTTTTGTGGTTTGTGTAAAAATACAAAATTAAGTGTGGTGAAATGTATTTTGGAGCATCGAAAAATTGTTTTTGCTACATAGCCACACAAAAAAAAGTCTTTTTTATGAAACATTGGGTGCAAATATAAAATGTGCGGATGTATATCCATTTTTCTGAATTTTTTGACATTTTGAAATGTATTTTTTTATACTGGATGCATCTACACACCTATGAGTCAAAGCAGATTCCTGCAAAAGTTAGGTATTGTGGATGATTACTTTTCAGTTGGCGTAACCTAACAGAGTTGGAGATTGTACTGACTAGGCTAAGTACCTCGAGGTGGTTTCATTCGGTTGGTGGAGACTACTACTGTAGTTTGAAGAAAGAAAAGTTGATGGAAGCTACTTGCTGTTGCTAGTAGACCATTTGATTCTCCATAATTTTCGTATTGGAGGCAGACGGAGTACGTGATTTGTGAAAGTAAGATTAGCAACCAAAAAAGGTGACTGCATCTTGAAGCAAGTCGGAATGCAAACCGTTGACCAAATGGTGTGACCTTTTTGCTTGTGGATCTTGAGTAAATCAATGCGGATGTTGACAAATATACCGAAATATGGCCACTCTAATTAGGTTGGACAAAAGTTGGTGGGTGCCGAGTACTTTCGTGGTATTCCTGTCAAGTGGTATCGGTCCTTCCCTCCCGGCTACGGGCGGCTAGCAGGTCAGCCAGCCGAGCCATGCCGCCGCCGAAGCTTGACGGCGAGCCGTTCGCGGAGCTGGTGGTGGTCCGGCACGGGGAGACGGCGTGGAATGCCTCCCGCATCGTTCAGGTCCGTTGACTGATTCCCCCTCCCCTTCTCCGTCCCATGCTGCTCTGCTGTTCGATCGACTCCATGATTCTATCTTGCTCAGTTTAAGCTTCACGATTGTATCTTTCATTTTGGCAAACTAGTAAAAGTGCACGTGCCACGCACGTCTAATAGAAAATATTTTTATGTTAAGTAAAAAAAATCAATGAAACACAATAATAATTAATCAAAATGGCAGAAACTTGGTATCTATTAATTATAAGAAAGTGAAAACCATAGAAAATAAACAATATTCCACACACATATGATGTCTGAATAAAAAACTTCATTGCTAAACGGAGATCAAACACTCTACTTTGTATTATTGGAGTATTATTTTGGAGTCGCCTAGCTAATCTAGCTCGTCCATCTTAGCTGTTATCTCTTTTAAGCTGCTAGCTTTATGCCCTCAGTCATGAAACCAAATAAATGCTTCATCGAGGAAGCCTGCGCTCGGCTAGATCTGCCACCAAACTTTCTCGATCATCTTCAACGGGGGTTCTTCTGTGAGATCGACGTGACCTTTGTATATGTCTCTCTTATATAACACCAACCTTATCACTGCCCTCACACCTAAGTCACAAGCAAAAATAATTATGATTGATACAACAGACAACCAAATCAGAAAAAATCGTCTATATTAGAGAGTTTTTTTATCTTCGAGAAGATAAAACTGAGTGGATGTTTGATCTATCAAGATTGTTAGAATAATTTCATTCGTGCTATCAAATGACCCTGAGAAATCGTCTCAAAATAAATATGTTTACATTTAGTATTTAGATTGATACATAAATATGAAGTACGTCTTACTTGATGCATGATCAACTTTGATATTATAGGCCATAAGAATGAAATTATTCTGTTGAACTAACAATAGTTGATTGCCATAGGAGTGAGCAGATTTAAGAACTAATAATAAACTCATGTAGTAGTTGATTTAGATTTGGAAAGCACAAATGCATTACTGCGATCAGCAACAAAGTTGTTTGAAAATTTAACTTTATAAAGTTTTGATGTCCTAAAACACTGTGTCGGGCTTTCAAAATCAAAGCGCAACCGAAAGCAAACCAAAAATTGATACCAGATATATCTACCTCCACACACAAATGAGCGAGGACAATGTCTCCCAGTAAGAAAATTGTACCGACATAAGGAATAAATAGATACCGGAATGCAATTCCATCTAACCAGAGAGAAACGTAAATTTCTTATGATCCTACATGTGATCACATGAAAAGTGAATATAACAAAAGAAGATCTATAATAAAAATATTTTAAGCTTCTTTACTTCAATAGAAATCAAACATTCAAGAAAGATATTCAAGTATATTGTTGGAGGATTCTCTCTGAAAACTCTTACCGAAAAATAGCATGGTATGCATATTGGAGAAATCAAAACATTTGGCTCCCAAAGAGATTACTTTGCCGAATTCATTCAGGAATAAGGTTGCTTGGATATTACTCCTCAAATTAACCGTCTAGCAGCTATTTTCCTAGTAAGAAGTATGATCGTGTAGCAATCTCAACCCATTGACAATGCACCAGAAGAACCAAATACTCTACTGGGACATGCATTTGGAGAAAATAGCGCCGATTGCTTATTTGCGAACGACAACTCTGAAATTTACCTTTACTTCATTGTGGCAATGTCGACAAACTGAAATTTCATTGCGGCAATGTCGGTAATCTGCCGCAATCTGAAATATCATTGCGGCATCGTGCGCATACACATCATCTCCTTCTTTTGTATATAACAGCTGCCATATCATATATGCGTGGCTTGTTGGTCCAAATGGAAAAGCATATTTGGAATTCCAATCAGTAAGCTAATATTATGCAAATAAGGCAACACATAGCTAACAAAAGGACATACTTGATTACTCATGTTGAATTACGCTCTTGTAAAGTTCTCATAATAGCAAGAGGTAGACCAATGTTCTCTGTTATCTATTACCATCAGATAATGGAAGAGACTTGGGCATGTACTTCCACATTTGGCTTAGCGTTCCATGGTGAACATCAAGTCGATGGTGCAAAATAGTAGAAAATCGCTGCATGGAATTCTAGATTGATATATACTGCTGAAAACCAGGTATACTATTATAATACTAATATAAAAAAAGAAAAATCACGCATCTGAATAGAATTGTTGAGAGACAGAGAACATCCTGTGAATCCCACACCAATGACAACCTGGTAATCCTTCACTGAAGGAGAACATCATGTCGTAGCAGCAGCAGCAGCATCAAACGTCCAACCAGACATCGCTTGGTCTGCCACAATACAGTAGTGGCCGCACATAAATACTCCGTAAATGGTGAAGACTGAAGATATAGCAAGACATATTTCCCATAACTTGGAATCGATTGAGAGAAAATAAACCTAGAAAAAGTTACAGAAACTGGAGAGAGGTTAGCTCACGGGGAGCTTAGCTCCGTAGATCTGTCTCCACAAGGCAATTCGTTGGGTATAGGCATGAGTCAAGTCAACACCATAGCTGCGTGGAGTGGAGTGCTGGGCTGGAGACAGTCTACCGGCGACAGTCTCTAGGTGGCTGTCATGCCGGGGGAGGCCGCGCGTCTCCGGCCGGCGGCAGGTGGCGCATCGTGTAGGCGGGGAAGGAGGCCGGCCGGCGGCTTGCAGACGCTTTGGGCGGACGTTTATCCGCGTGCGGGGGCGACCGTGCGTCTCCGGCCACGGCAGGCGGGCGCATCGGGCATGCGGGGATGGAGGCTGGGCGGCGGGTGGGTGTTTCGGCTGGGTGGTGGGGTTGTCGGGCAGGCGGCGTCGTTGATTGGAATCACAGGCGGGGATGGATTATTTGTTCCGATTCGGTTCCGTTCAGTACTCAGTCCCGTTAATTTCGGATTACACTTTAACCATTAGATTAATCGATGTGTGGCCGTGATTGTTTGGATCACCCCTGTCTCTCTCTTTTTATATTAGTGGTGATTTTATATTAGTGGTGATAAAGACGAATCACATCACTAAGCTTAGAATAAACATCTCCAATTCTGCATTCTGATTTAGGAGCTCAAGCGTCTGTTATTGGGTCTTCGTGCCATTCATGTAGTAGCATGTAGGGAGTAACTATCAACAGTCCCAATCATTTGGATAAGATAATTCTGTGACTGATAATGTTTTTTGGAATTAATCCTGCAACAGGGACAAATGGATCCAGAACTGAACGAGATTGGCAGGCAGCAAGCTGCTGTGGTATGTATATTGCATACTTTATTTGCTCATAGTTTCGGTGCATCAATCATGAGCATACAGTAGATCAGGAGTTCCATTTCTGTAGCACCGAGCCACTGACATTTTCTTAAATTTTGTCTGAATCTAACGCGAACTCGATCGTTAGGTGGCCCGTCGTCTGTCGAGAGAAACCAAGCCGGCTGCTGTGTACACCTCCGATCTGAAGCGTGCTGCCGAGACCGCACAAACCATAGCTAAGGCTTGCGAAGTATCAAACGTAAGAATATTCTGATTCAGATAGCCAGGCCATGACACATTTTTTGCCGCCTCGTCATGATTCATGGCTGGCATTTTGGGGGGTTAATTTCAGCTGGTGCTGAATGAAGGACTAAGGGAAAGGCACATGGGGAATCTCCAAGGTGTGACGTGGGACGATGCATTTATTCAAAACCCAGGGGCTTTCAAAGGTTTCGGTATCTTTGATCCTAATAAGGGTTTGGATTTGGACTACAGAGACCAAGAAATCCCGGTAAAGAGCACACTTCTCCATAGATTGCTAGCTTTGCTTAGACCAAAACAGCGACCCGTTATTAGTACTTGTATAAGTGTGGTGCCCTTCTCTGAACATCCTGTAAATTTTGAACTCATCATTTTAAGGGTGGTGGAGAGAGCCTAAACCAGTTGTCGGAGCGGTGCGTCTCATCTCTGCACAAAATCGCTCAGCAACACATAGGTAAGCGGCGATGGCCGACCTCTCGAACGAATTCCTTTGCGGTTTGTTATACACTGCACTATCTGTAACTGAGTCCTCGCAAACTCTGAATATTGCTACGTTTGACAGGGGAGCGGGTGATCGTGGTCTCTCACGGCCAGGTCATAATGGAGCTCTGCAAGCACACCGATCCCCCCGGCAGCTCGGTTCGCCGGAACATCCCCAACACCTCGCTGAGCGTCTTCCACGTCTCCGGTGTCACCGGGCAGTGGGTCCTCATGAGTGTCGACGACGTCGGCCACCTCGACGGGAACGGCGCTTTAGAGGAGGGTGCATTCGGCGGCGACGGGGCCAATGCCTGATGAGCAAGTGTGTGAATGGGAACATGCAGTTCTTGGTCCAGTTCGTCCGTGATTCAGACCTGCATTTTGTATTATCCTCTTGGCGCGCTGCACTCAATTAAGGCGCCTGTTCTGTTTCGTCCATTGCTGTTGTCCTCCCACATTTTCTCATGGACAGCATCTTCCTCGGAGCTCCATCTTCCTCCAACATAAATTAACTGAGGAGTAACTTCTTAGTGTAGTAATCGTGAACTTCGTTTTGTTTGACCGACTGGCACAACAATATTGGGCCTTGGATTAAAATAACAACACTGAGATTCCGGCCAGGTTTACAGTCAAACAAATGCTAAGATAATAAGAACAGAACAATGCTTTCTTTCCTGGAAGCTGCAAGCCAGCAACTATTAATTAACACCGGAGATGGTATCTTATGCTCCCTCCTCTGTAGTGGGTAGCAGACGCCACACCACCATGGCCGATCGAGAAGCAACGTCTGCTCCTCCTGCTGCTGCCTTCCCCACATGCAACGAGCAGTTCGCGGAGGTCCTGGTGGTGCGCCACGGGGAGACATCATGGAACGCCTCCCATATGATCCAGGGGCAAATGGATCCGGAGCTCAACGAGACCGGCAGACGTCAAGCTCTAGTGGTACGCACGGTTCCTTGAATCATGATGCAGGAACATAGCACGAGAGTATACTATGTTCGGATTTGTCTGAATTTGGATTTGATCGAAGGTCGCGCGTCGGTTGTCGAGGGAAGCCAAGCCGACCGCCGTGTACTCCTCCGACCTCAGGCGCGCCGCCGAGACCGCTCAAATCATAGCCACAGCCTGCGGCGTATCCGATGTATGTGTATCACATTCGACCTCTCTGAGCCTCAGCGAGTTGATTTGCTTATTGCTTCGTGGATGTTTTTTCTTGATCAGTTCAATTGCCCTTTTGGTTTCAGCTTGTGTTCGATCCAGCGCTGAGAGAGAGGCACATGGGAGATCTCCACGGCTTGGTGTTTGACGACGCCGTCAGAAGGAACCCTGAGCTCTTCTCTTCTGATCGAAGGAGCAGGACGCAAGAAATCCCTGTAAGCTTCTGTCGATCGAAAAGCTTATTTCACATCAGAAGATTAGAACCGTATTTGTCAAATTCGGGCATACCAAACTGATACAAACGACTTCACATGGATATAATTGTGCAGTGCGTCCAAAATTTTGTCATCCAGCATTCTCCATTTTATGCAGGGTGGTGGAGAGAGCCTTGATCAGCTATCCCGGCGGTGTGTCTCATACCTGAACACAGTTTCTGAGAAACACAAAGGTAAGCAGCAGCAGTCCTCACCGGGACAATTCATGACTCGTCAGCTGAACACAGCTCTCGAACAGTCGCTAGCGAGCAGAAACGATCTGAACCATTTGTTTCACTTGTGCTGACAGGCGAACGGGTGATCGTGGTCACCCATGGCGCGAGCACAGAGGAGCTCTGCATCCACGCCGACCCGACCAGCCCGGTGCGCGGGAAGCTTTTCAACACTTCGATCTGCCTGTTCCGTATCGGCAGCGGCGAGTGGATCCTTGAGAAGGCCGGCGACGTCGGCCATCTTGGCCAAGGTGGATTTCTTGAGGACGCGTTCGGCGGCGATGGCGCGTCTGCGTGATGATCGATGTACCACTGCCGTTTCCATTTCGTGGATGATGAATTCGCCAAATCCGCAGCTTCACGCAAAGCCAATTCAACCGGCCAATGTTATTTCGTTGCTATCATGCTATGTTCGGATTTGCTCCTCGGTGAAATATTTTTGTAATCAAAATCTCGTAGCAACATAGAGAAACTGTTTCAGGGAAAGCTCACGCCTCGTTTGTATGCGGTGATCTTTTTTCCCCTATGAATCAGGGGAGATGGGGAGGCTATATGTTTTTTTTGCGGAATCGCTGGCAACAATGTTTGTTACACAAGTGGGGGCAAAATCCTCCCAATAGTGGTAAGACAGATCTGACAATACACCCAACTTTGAAAGCTCATGAGCTGCAGAATTACACACACGGCAGCGGAAGGAAAAAATAGAAGAGTCGAAACTCAACCTGCAGTTCCTTTTCGCCTCCAGCACCAGAACTCCAATAGTGGCCTGATCACAGTCATCGCTTTTAAAAGGCTTGACGAGATTAGAAGCATCCGATTCGAATACAACTCGGCTGGCTCCCACCCTGCTAGCACCCTCAACAGCCGCGAGACAGGCCACGGTTTCAGCGTGCAGGGCATCACGGAGATTACAAGACTTCCCCGCCCACCAAGCCGCGAGACAGGGGAGGCCATATGTTGAAGTGAACCGTATATTCAAAACATGAAAAATGAAAACCTAAGAAATATGGACTTTTTTTTGCCGGTAAGGACCGATATGGACTCCACCCAAGTGCTCACCAAGCCGGCGGCTGATTTACATGTGTTTTTTCAATATGGAAGAGCACATGCATGTAGTATTCTGCCATCATGTTGGTGATACCATCATACTAAATGCCAAATTCGATAATATAAAATGAATTATCTTCTATTCCCTTCGTCCGTAAATACTTGTTTTAGATTTGTCTAAATTCAGGTTTATGTACACACTAAAACATGTCTAAATACATACGTATTTAGATAAATCCATGACAAGTATTTACGGACAGAGGGAGTAGATCGTAATTCCTTATGAATCCGGTTATATCGACGTGTGTGTCTCGATGAGGGCTTCAAAATTAGACCCTGTGTCAATATGTTTCGGCGAATTTTTTTCACACCAATTACCAGATTATGCTATCATGTTGACAGCGAACATCATCGAGATAATTTTATATGGTTACTATATAAATTTGCAACAGAGCAACATATCAGGTGTGTTGAATTTGTTTCTGTCACACCAGTTACCAGATTACAACACCATGGTTGTGAGATTAGTAGCGAACAGTTACCAAATGACGAGGGGTTAACTCATCAAATCCCCTGGTTAAGGACCTAGGTTTGAGATTATGGGGAGAGAACGTGGTAGTACTGATAGTTTCGTCGGCTGACAAGCAGAGACAAAGATTTACCTAGGTTCAGGCCTCCGGAGAGTAACACTCTACTTCCTGCTTGTCTGATATTGATCGTGTGAGATTATGCGATTACAGGGAGGCTCCGGCGAGATGTCGATCTCGCTAGGGCTTTTGGTGGTTCGAGTATTGCATGTCCTGGATCGGCGGCCCTCCCAACCTTTATATAATAGGCTGGGTCTCGGAGTTCGTAACCGACCCGGATTACATGTAAGGAAAGCCTAAACCGACTATGCCTATGTCTAATCTTGGAGGATACTCCATCTTGTTGGGTCTTTCGTCATGGGCTTCATGTAGACTCTTGATAGTTGGGCCTTAGTCGACACGTGCACCAGGTACCCTTATGGTAGGGTACCCGAGATGTATATCCTTGTCAGTAGCCCCCGAGTACTTGTCTGACTCGAAGAATCGGGTATGGACTCACTCGTAAGTGCACGTCATATGCTTTGTACTTGTATGTTGCAATTGGAATTCCTGTATGAATAGCACATGTTGGCTATGTCGAGTATTTCATCGACTTTGGTTTTTGTTTATGATAATCAAGGGATAATAGCTTAGTAGGCCCGGTACACTCGATGGATCGGGACCGGTTAATTACACATTCAGGTAAAACCTTACTAGCTTTCAATCAAACTCGAGTCCCGGACTCGAATCTGGAACAGACTGGTCAGACTCGACTAGGCCACGGAGGTCTTACTGAATCGATCTGCAGTATAACTTTGCAATTTACCCAACGCGTCCGTCGGGATTTTTCATCATGTCTGCTGACACGGAAAGTATAAGGATTAACGTTGCTGGAACGGTCCTTAGCCCAGCTCGAAAGTTCGGCGGGTCTTACGTTTGCACTATGCGTGCAGCATCCGAGGTATTTGCGGCGGACGCAACTCGGGAATTTTCGAGTATGATTTTGTATATGAACTGAGTCGAGCCTTTTGTCGACTGACACTTTGTCGTTATTCTATCGGGTGCGCGACAGCGCTCCCGATGGGAGTAGCCCCGAGATTGTGCTTTATTGCTTGCAATGGAGGATAATCTTAAATCTTTTTATCCCATATACTCTTAGTCGAAGAAATTTTTGATACGCTCCCGATGGGAGTAACATGCCTCAGTCGAAGGAACGGTCGAGTGACCAATTTTTGCCTTAACGTTGCTTTTTCACGCCCGAACCAATCAAGACAGTCGAATGAACGATATGAATTGGGCGAACTCGAATACTTTTATGAACAGATGCTTGCAATGATGTCAGGGATGACGTTTTTGGCGACTGCCCTTCCTGACACGCGGTGGCGTGTGTTATGCTGTGATGGATGGGACATGACACGTATGTGGGCCCATTATGCAGCGCTGACCGAACAACCGTGTCGTTTGGACTGGATTTGACCGCTCTGGCCCACTTTTTACGGAGACGCGATGATGGCTCCTCTTTTTGCATGCGTAGTGGGCGGAGTGGCCGGCGACGGTTGCCCTCCGCGGTTGCCACGTGTACGGTGGGATTGCGTGCGGAACGCATGATTATGATCTGAACGGTTATGATCGGTTTTGATTTGTGGTAAATAGGGGGAACAACGCTGGCATTATTTTTACTTGCCATTTGCTCTGCGCGCCGCCCCTGCTTCATTGTCTTCCTCTCGCTTCCCCATTGTTCTTGCGCCCAAGCTCCCGCTGTTCCCCTTAGCCACCACTGCCATGGCACCAAAGAGAAAAGCTGCTGCTGCCAACGCGCCCGCGACCGACGCGGCCACTCTGAAGGGGAAGAAGACTACGGCTGGCGCATCTGCGCCCGTCATTGACCTCAAGAAGAGCGACGACGATTGGGTGAAATCCACCATTAAGGAGGCGCAGCTAGACAAGATTCGCGAGGATGGAATGCTGCCACCGGCGGAACAGCTGTCCGTCTGCGCGCCGTCACCCAAGGAGGTACTCCCGAGCCTCGCGCTAACGAGCGCGTTTGTTTTGCGGAGTTTCTACCTAGAGGTTTTTCGTTTTCCCTCCACGACTTTGTTCGTGGTTTGATGTTTGCTTACGGGGTGCAAATCCATGATTTCACCCCGAATGGCATTATGCACATTGCCTACTTTATGGTTTTGTGCGAGTGCTACTTGGGAGTTTCTCCCAGCTGGGCCCTTTGGAAGTCGATTTTCATGGTCTGGCCCAACAACCGAGGCGGCCGCATCTATGCTGTTGGCGGCTTCGGGATCCAGGTGCGCAACGACACCCGCTACTTCGCCCTGAAGCCAGTCGACTTGGCGCAAGGGTGGAGGAAGAGGTGGTTTTATGTGCGCGTCGACCAGGAAGGAGTCCCGCCATTTTTACTGCTGGTATACTCGCGAGGACGAATGCCTGGGACCACCCGCTTTCGGCTGAAGAAAAGGCAGAAGCGGCGCCTCTGCTGTCGAAGATTGTAGAGCTGCTAAGCAGCGTAACTGGTGTGCATTTGATTGCCACCTTTGTGAAGATGCGGGTGTGGCCGCTCCGCGCTCGAGCCCACCCCATGTGGGAGTATGAGGGTGTGCTCGACGTCACCCGAGTGAGCAAGGAGGAACTGTCGAAGAGCGAGCTGGTGTCACACGTGCGGTCCATTACCAGCACAAAATCCAGCGAGCCCTGCAACGTCGACTGCCCTGTCACTCCTTATGGTGCTGAAAGGCCTTTGGAGGAGGTTAGTGAACAATCAAGTTTATGATCTCCTGGTTTTGCTATTTTGTTGTGCATCTTTTTAACTTTCGACTGCTGTATTTGGTATGCAGGGCCACTCAACTGCATCAACCCTTCCTCCTCTTCCCGAAGATGGCCCAACTCATGAAACGGAGGTGCAAACGGTAGAAACGATGGGAGGGGATGAATCGCCTCTACCTTCGGCTACCACATCTCCTATGGAAGAGGTCGAAGAGGAAGGGGCAGAGGAAGTACAGGCCGAGGAGCCCGTCACGACTGATCATGTGAGCGAGGTTCCCACTCGCAAGCGTCGTCGGGTGGCCCGAGGTATGTCTTCTTCCACGAGTTCACCCGCGAAGGAGTCAGATGTGAAAGATGACGGAGACTCGAGCTCGTCTCCTTCTGCCACAGCTGCTCCTTTGAATGTGAGCCCGTTGAGTTCAGCTCCTCCTCCCAAGTCGGGCGAGGAGCTGCTTTTTGGAGGCCCAAATTTTGACAACCTTGACACTGATGAGGAAGAAGAGCACGGGTTTGCTCCTTATGCTTTTTGTACTAAAGTTTTTGTTGGTTGATAGTTGTGCTTATGTTGTATTTCTTCTGTCACTCGCAGTGCTGAGACTGTGCGTCCACTGACTCCTCCATCCGAGAAGATTACGACCCCTGAGCACCCGGAAGTCTCTCATGTGGCTCCGGAGGTCGTTCAATCAGCAGCCACGGCTACTACTATTGAAACGGCCAAGGCTACGAGAGCCGCAACTCCGGAGGTTGGGACATCTACTTCGAAGCCTGCGCCTTGGACTGAACACGTAAGTGTCTTTTTGCAGAATCCGCATACGGTACTTGTTATGTATAACTTATGCTGATTTCATGTGCTTGTTAGTGATAAGGGGTGTCCCGATCTTCTCAGTGAGATGTGGCGAAATTGTTGGATGGATGGATTGGATAACTCTTGTCTCGCTGAAAACTCTCCTAGCCGACCCCTGTTGCCAATGCAACAGCTTGCAACCCTTGGATATTCTCAACTCCACAAGCTTGCACAAGTAGGCACCGACTACAAGTGGTCCTGTACCTCCTAATTCCCAATGGAACAACAGATAACACGCAGAATTTGCAAGCAGTAACAATACTTCAAGATGAATACTTCTCGCAGTTCAACAAGAGGTTCTAAGGTTTATGGTTTATCGTCGTCTAACCTAATAACACGCAGCAATATGGTTTATATGGGGGAGGGGTGCGGCCAGCAGCCAGGGAGCCCTCCCTCCTAGCCCAACTTGGATTGGGTCCAACCTAATTGGATACAAACCGACCCAATTGGGTTTGGCCTAAAAGGGACACGCAGGTCCAAGTCCTAGGGTGACTAGGACTCCTCCTTGGCGCCACCAACAGGGGGTTGTGCGCCTCCTTCTTGCATCTCCACTTGTGCTCCGGCCTCCCTCTCCTCCCTCAAGCACTTGTGGTGTTTGTTCTGAAATTTATCCTCCATTAAATTCTTGTTGTTCTTCATGTGATCCTCCATGTACTCCATGCCTTGCAGCTCCTCTCCTCCATGAATGCTTGTGTTATTAATAACCCTGATCATACATAAATGCATAGATTTAGGTAGTATAAAATTCTCAGAATTACAAAATCATATTCTAATAAGAGTGAGTTCACCTGTTGTTCTAATAACTTGGTTCTTGATTTTGTCATTGGTCCAATCCTCAATTCATTTGGTTTGTCTTGAACAGCAACATCTTCAATTGGAGAAAGTGTATAAGAGCTAGGGATGTCCTCATCATCCTCCCCCCCCCTTGAAAAGGCGTCGTCCTCGACGCAGCAAGGTAATCTCCAACGTATGGTGTCAAATCAGCAACATTGAATGAATTACTAACACCAAACTCATCACTAGGAAGATCAATTGAATAGGCATTATCATTGATCCGTGCAAGCACTTTATATGGTCCTGCTCCTCGTGGCATCAACTTGGACTTGCGCAATGTGGGAAATCTGTCCTTACGAAAATGCACCCAAACCATGTCGCCGGCTGAAATATCACTTCCTTGTGCTTCTTGTTAACACGATCAGCAACATATCTTCCTTTCTTCTCAATTGCTTGCTTGGTCTTCTCATGTATCTTCCTCACAAAATCTGCACGCTTCGATGCCTCCATGTTTACTCTCTCGTGTAGTGGAAGCGGCAGGAAATCAAGTGGAGTAATTGGCTTGAAACCATACACCACTTCAAACGGACATAATTGAGTAGTTGAATGCACCACCCTGTTATAAGCAAACTCCACATGCGGTAAACAATCCTCCCACTCTCGTAAATTCTTCTTGATCATGGCTCGCAATAGTGTTGATAGTGTGCGATTCACCACCTCTGTTTGTCCATCAGTTTGGGGGTGACATGTAGTACTAAACATCAGCTTTGTTCCCAGCTTCCCCCATAGTGTCTTCCAAAAATAGCTCATAAACTTCACGTCATGATCAGAAACAATTGTCCTTGGTACTCCATGTAAACGCACAATGTCCCTGAAAAACAGATTAGCAATATGCGACGCATCGTCGCTCTTGTGGCAGGCAATAAAATGTGACATTTTAGAAAATCTATCCACTACCACAAATATAGAATCATGTCCTCTCTTGTTCTTGGTAATCCTAGCACAAAATCCATACTAATATCCTCCCATGGAGTAGTAGGTGCAGGAAGAGGAGTATACAAACCATGAGGCTTTAATTTTGATTTAGCCTTGTTGCAAGTGATGCAACGCCTCACAAACCTGTCCACGTCTCTCCTCATGCGTGGCCAGTAGAAGTGATCAGCCAACATGAGCAATGTCTTCTCACGCCCAAAGTGTCCCATTAATCCACCACTATGTGATTCCTGCAACAATAACAAACGCACGGACGACTCGGGCACACATAATTTGTTAGCTCTAAACAAATATCCATTATGTATATGAAATTTATCCCATGCCTTCACATTAGAACATTTAGCATATGGAACCGAAAAATCATGATCTTGAGCATACAAATCACGCAAACTCTCCAAACCAGGAACTTGCACATCTAATTGTGTTAATAACATGTTTTTCCTAGAGAGAGCATCAGCAACTACATTATCTTTGCCTTTCTTGTACTTAATGATGTATGGAAAAGATTCAATGAATTCAACCCACTTAGCATGTCGTTTATTAAGACTAGATTGGCTCTTCAAAAATTTCAAAGCTTCATGATCAGAATGTATGATAAATTCTTTTGGCCACAAATAATGTTTCCAAACCTCAAGAACTCTAACAAGTGCATACAATTCTTTATCATAAACAGAATAATTCAATTGGGCTCCACTCAATTTTTCAGAAAAATAAGCCACGGGTTTGTTTTCTTGCATTAACACACCTCCTATTCCAATGCCACTAGCATCACACTCAATTTCGAATTGTTTATGGAAATCAGGAAGTATCAACAATGGTGCAGAAATTAAACGACGTTTCAACTCATCAAAGGCAATATCTTGTGCTACCCCCCACTCAAAAACAACACCTTTCTTAGTAAGATCATTCAAGGGTGCAGCAAGAGTACTAAAATCTTTCACAAAACGTCTATAGAATCCAGCAAGACCAGGAAAACTTCGTAATTGACTAATAGTCATGGGAATTGGCCAATTTTAATAGCTTCAATTTTAGTTTCATCTACTTCAATCTCGTGCTTAGAAACAACATATCCCAGAAATATGACCTTATCTTTGCAAAATGTGCACTTAGCAAGATTACCATAAAGTTTATGTTCACGTAGCACATGCAAAACTTGTCTAATATGATCAACATGCTCAATATCATTGCGGCTGTAAATCAATATGTCATCAAAGTACACAACCACAAACTTGCCAATAAAGTTTCTCAAAACATGGTTCATTAATCGCATGAAAGTACTAGGTGCATTAGTTAAACCAAAAGGCATTACTAACCACTCATATAAACCAAATTTTGTTTTGAATGCTGTTTTCCACTCATCCCCCTCTTTCATCCTAATTTGATGATAACCACTACGCAAATGAATTTTAGAGAAAATAGCAACACCACTTAAGTCATCTAACATGTCTTCCAATCGTGGAATAGGATGACGATAACGAATAGTGATGTTGTTAATTGCTCTACAATCTACACACATGCGCCAAGTACCATCTTTTTTAGGAACTAAAATAACAGGAACAGCATAAGGGCTCAAGCTAATGTGAATATAACCTTTGTCCAGAAGCTCTTGCACTTGTTTCTGAATTTCTTTTGTCTCTTGGGGATTTGTCCTATAAGGGGCTCGGTTTGGCAATGTTGCTCCTGGTATCAAATCAATTTGATGTTCTATCCCACGCAATGGTGGCAAACCAGGAGGTACGTCATCCGGAAACACATCATTAAATTACTGCAACACATTAGAAACACCAAGAGAAATAGGGGTCATGTCATTAGAAACTAAGATTTCTCCCTTGTGCATAAGCACTATAGGAAGCAAACTAGGATCCTCACGAAATTCTCTCAAATCCTCTCGGGTGGCTAACATGCATAATAGGTTCACTCCCTCACTTTTAATTTTACCACTCGGTTTGGTTGTGCTAGACTCACTCACAGCAAAATTATTCTCTCCTTTATCTACTCTCTCACTCTCTTTTTCAAGATTTACTTCTGTTTTTTGACGAGACTCATTTACAATTTGCTGTGGTGTCATAGGCCTCAATATAATGTCCTTCCCATGCCAATTCAACTGATATGTATTTGCTCTTCCATTGTGTATAGCACTTCTGTCAAATTGCCATGGTCTTCCCAACAACATGTCGCAAACAGTCATAGGAACCACATCACACTCAATGGTATCCTTGTATGGTCCAATCTGAAATTCTATTCTCACCATGTGACTCACCTTCATCTCTCCATTGTCACTCAACCACTGAATATAATAAGGATGAGGGTGTGGTATATATTTTAGTTTCAACTTGGCACATAAATCTTTACTTGCTAAATTTCTGCAACTCCCTCCATCAATAATAACTTTGCAAGCCATTTGAGGACCAACAATTGCCTTGGTCTGAAATAGATTACATCTCTGATTTTCAGGACTTGGTGTCACACTCAACGTTTTTTGTGTGCACACAATAGTGGGATAATGTGTAGCATAAGCATCAATTGGACCATCATCATCATCACACGCATCATCATCATCATTAGGATCAGCATCATCACCTGTTTCATACTCATTGTCCTCATTGATTAGCATCACCTTCTTGTTTGGACACTCTTGAAATGGCCTTTACCTCCACAAGTATGGCAGTTCATGTCTCTATTTCGGGCTGTTGATGCACGTCTCTATTTCGGGCTGTTGATGCACTGGAGCTATTTGTACTTGCTGCTGGTTGTGATGACCTCTTTGCACTCGAAAAATTTGATTCTGGTTTGGTGGATGGTGCACCACGAATTGAAGATGTTTGGGCTGGTTGGGGTGTAATAGGAGATGTTCTCGGAGGGAAACTCCTTCTTACTGAAGTTCTAGCAGCCAACCTAGCCTCCTCGGCCAATTGAGCTTCAGCCTCTCTTGCATGATGTAGCAACTCATTCATATCAGCATATTGGAGATGCCTCACAATGCTCTTAATTTTGAATTGTAATCCTGAAAGGAAACGCTGCATAGTTTGCTCAGGTTCCTCTCTCACACGAGCACGTTGTAGTATCAACTCCATCTCCTTGTAATAAGCGTCCACAGATTTAACACCTTGCTTCAATTGCTGCAATTGATCATATAAAGTTCTAATATAATTCTTGGGCACAAATTTGTCCCGCATAACATGCTTCATGGTTCGCCAAGTGACAATTTCTGGTTGTCCTTCCTCTATTCTCTTGGATGTAATGTTGTCCCACCAAAGAAGAGCATATCCATCAAACCCAGAAGAAGCAAGTTTAATTTTCCTATCTTCAGTATAGTCATGCAAACGCAACAGTTTCTCCATCTTGAGCTCCCACATGAGATATTCTTCCACATCATTGTCATCAAAGCTGAGAGAAGGGATAGAAAATTTTGGCTTGCCCAAACCATCATCCTCTCGGTTATTCTCAACATGGGGAACTCTCCTTGCACCAATGGGATGAAAACCACGGCCACGAACAGCAGCATGACCTCGCTCACCTCTGCCAACGTCAAGATCAAAGTCCTCATTGTCATTAGCAGGACCATTGCCACCGTGGACACTTGCATTGTCATTATCTTGAGGGACTTGTTGGTTCACCAAAGTAGTTAAATCGGCAATTTTCCTTGTGAGGGCTGTCATAGATGCTTGTAAGGCTGTGACAGAATCTTGAGTAGCAGCACCTTCTAATTTCAATTCTACACGCTGCAAATCTTCTTGCAAATCTTCAGCTGATTTGGCAATTCTGTTCTTCAAGTAATCATGCAAAGCTTCAAACTCATTCCACTTCACCACCTCATCAGGGTTCTTCTTTTGCTGCACAGAAACATCACTAGCAGAAGCCATGATTAATAGGTTAGTGAAATAAAAATAAGTGTATGTGGTGTTCTCTCTCAACTCACTCTAGAGCAGCAAATAAAGGTGGATCTTACCGTTCCAAAGTGAATAGAAATACTTACTCACCAAGTAGCAGCGCTAATGTGACTTGATGTGAAGGAGAGAATACCGGGGTTTTGAGCTATCACACGACAAAACAGGATATTTGGTGGAGCTTGGTTGGAAGACCTAACAACACCAACGTACAAATCCTATTTGCTGTTTGTGATGATATAAAAAACACACCTAGGAAACTCACACAAATATGGAGACAAATGTGGCAATGCAAATATATGGATGGAAATTTTGCAATGCACTCGAAAGACACTAGCGATAGCTCAATGAAAAACAGGCACAAGATTGCTCAATTTACTAGTGCAAACAGCAATATAATCAGCTCCCAAAACTTCAGTAGCTATAATCAACTTTCAGGCATCTTCTCTCTCTCTCTTTTTTTTTGATTTTTTTGATTTTTCCACTCTTTTTTATACTTTCTCACGACTGCTACTATAGCACTTCTCTCTCGGCCACAATATGTCGCACCGCGGAGCAATTTTTTTTCAGAAACACAACGCCGTGCAACGAAACCTATTGAGCAGCCTGTGAGCAAGAAAAATAGCTAGTCTTGTAGGTAAGCTCCTAAATATATGTGTAGATAGGCTGTGTCTAAATCTTTCAAAGATACGGATTGGAGACCGAGAGAAATTGGCAAGAAAAACGGACAGAGGACTAGGTGGACTTGGACTCGCGGCAGCGTTTTCACGCTTTTTGTGCCGTGGTAGAGGTGCACTTCGAATCCAACTAGAACACCGACGGCAGCACTTTGGTTCGATTTTGTGTCGAGCTCGGCAGGGAATAGGAATCCGACTATAGCTAGGGGATCACGGCAGGAAAACCACCCCAACTCGGATTTGCACTAGAAACGACCCGGATTGGAACCAAAACCAGCTCGGGTAGGGAATTTTTTTTGTGGGATTTTCGGTATAGACTCGACTAGAAAAAAACAGTAACAACTCGAAAACAACTAGAACCCTAACCCTAAACCTAAACACGAAGACACAAAAAGAAAAAGGCAACGCAAAGACCAACACAAACAGCAACTAGTAGCTGCAAATTGGGCTGATCTAAGGCTATGGCAATATCTAGACCTAATATTTTTTGTATGGCTTTTTCTGGATAGGAATAAAAACACTCAAATAACTAGGGTATGGAAAATTCTCACCGAGTAAACCTGTGAATCTAATACCAAGATGATAAGGGGTGTACCGATCTTCTCAGTGAGATGTGGCGAAATTGTTGGATGGATGGATTGGATAACTCTTGTCTCGCTGAAAACTCTCCTGGCCGATCCCTGTTGCCAATGCAACAGCTTGCAACCCCTAGGATATTCTCAACTCCACAAGCTTGCACAAGTAGCCACCGACTACAAGTGGTCCTGTACCTCCTAATTCCCAATGGAATAGCAGATAACACGCAGAATTTGCAAGCAGTAACAATACTTCAATATGAATGCTTCTCGCAGTTCAACAAGAGGTTCTAGGGTTTATGGTTTATCGGCGTCTTACCTAATAACCTGCTGTTCTAATAACTTGGTTCTTGATTTTGTCATTAGTCCAATCCTCAATTCATTTGGTTTGTCTTGAATAGCAACATCTTCAATTGAAGAAAGTGTATAAGAGCTAGGGATGTCCACATCAGTTAGCCTTACTACCTCAACCTGGTAGAATCGGGCAAAGCTTTTGTCCAGATGGAGCAGGAGAGAAACACTTTACGCGCTGACCTGGAACAGCTCACTCGTAAGTGTATTTGCTGCCTCTGGAGCTCTCTTTTGCTGTCTTTTACTGTACTGATTTTGAGTTATGCCTTCCGGATCCAGGTGACAAGAAATCAGCCGAGGATCGGGTTAAAGAGCTAGAAGATGCACTCGCCAAGCAGCGTGCTGATTCGAAGAAGGCTTTGGATGATGCCAAGGACTCCGCGGCCTTGCGCGAGAAAGAGTATGCTGAGCGGCTGGCTAGCCTCACCCGAGACGTGGGCGGCCACTTTTTGTTTACTTCTGTTGTCGCTGAGTGTTGTGTAAGAGTTTTTGTTCTCTCTGATTTTTGAAGGAGCTGTTGGCGCACCGACACCTGTAGACCTGGTGAGTGGCGATTTGTCCCTCGACCGTGCTATTGGCGACCTTGACGCCATCTCCGCCCAAGCGAAGGATGCACTCACCAAGTCTACGAGCACACTCGGCGCCGTATACAAGGGCGTGTTCCAGTGTGGCCAACTTCCGTCGACTGTGGATGGCTTCGCCGATGTCCTAGACCCGGGAACCTCAACTATGGCGAGTTTTGCTCACACCCTGACGGTACGCAACTCAGAGACCACCCTCAAGCTCCTTTTAGGTCATGGGATAGAGGGTGACTTCGAGGCCACTCTATCTGATTACCCTCGAAGCCGGACGGGAAGCTGGTGTCTCTGAAGCATGTGAACGAGCCAGCCGCGCGGCTGGATGAAATTTTTATGACTACCGTGGAGCGCCGGTCAGCGGAGGTCGCCAATCGCGCGTAGGGCTAGGTCGGAGTCTGCATCATAGACTTTAGGCCATCTACCTTTTTATGGACTGTAATTATTCTTTATGACATCGCGAGTATGCGTATGCTTTTGCTACACTTGTATGGATTTGGTTCCTTGTTGTGTTTTCGCCTGTAAGGCTATGTGCTACTACTCGCCTGAGCTTTGTGATGAATCTCTCATATCTGACATGAGATTTTTATGATATTTGGAACAGCCACGGGCAGCCGCTACTTCAGCTGGTTCGTCACAGCTTCGTTCTTCCACCGATCGCGATCTCAAGTGGCGAATGATGCCAAAGTAATGCGTTATATGAAGGCTCGAGTCGTGAAACTGGAGCAAGAGTTGAAGAGTGCCCAGAGCGAGCTGGATAGGATGAGGGCGAGGCCTGCTTTACCCACTCAGCGAGAGGACTATGTGCTTGGCGAGATGGAGATCGTGAACAGACAACTCGAGTGTAAGCATGACTGCCTTGATCTCAAGAGTTCATAGTCTGTCCTTTTTGTTGATCCAACGTGCGTTGTTGCAGGCTTTGTTCCAGACTTCCAGGCGGAGCAAGCTCGTGTTGATGAGCAGTTGAACAATGCGACTGACGAACCAACGACGGGCCGTCAGCACTTTCGCTTGGATAAGAACCGAGCACGCATACTCGCAACTCTAAAGGATCGAGTGTGGCGGAGCACTCTGCTGCTCGAGTTATGCAGGTCGGCCTTCAGTCGAATCAACCAGACTCTTTTCCCGACGGGGCCGCAACCTCAAGGAATCCACGCGTTGCTCGGGCTTTTCCGGAGTGCAGGTCCTATTCGAGATTTTATCACCCAGAAGCTTGTGGATGGAGCCAACGCAACGATGGCGTATATCCGGAGTCAGCGTCCAAATATGCAGCTACATCCACCCGTGCCTGGATCGACTTGTCACAGTCGCAACTTGACGGTACAGTCGAGTCTGCGAGGGTGATGGTTGAGTGTTATCACGCTCAACTTATGGGCCCTGTTCTACCAGTCAAGGACGAACCGGAAGATTAGGTATTTCTGTATAGGGGACAGCCCCCGAGTGTAAATTTGCCACTTGTACGTAGTATATATTTTTTATGTATATGTATGCGCCCCCGAGTGTATCGAGTGGGGTTTATGAAAAACACTTAGAGTATGGAACATAAATTGCACACCCCCGAGTGTTCGAGTGAGGCTGTGAATTTTTGCGATATTTGAAGCTTCAACTCATGCTTTTAGGCTCAGCCCCCGAGTAGTTGAGTTTGAGCAACTTTTTCATTTATGTATGATTTTTATGACCCAGCCCCCGAGTATTCGAGTGCGGCTGGGGTATTATGTTTGAAGAAGGAGCGAAAGCTCATGCTTTGAGATAGCGCAGCCCCCGAGTATTCGGGTGAGGCTAAGTTTGTGCGAATAAGTTATGCGAGTAGTAAGCAGGAAGAAATATGAGGAATCATTGATTATATTCCATTTTTGAATGTTAAGCTGCAGGCCGCCTCATTAAAAACCTTCCAGTCCCCGTAGGTACCCTGGTAAGGAAAAGAGCGCGTCTGAAACCTGCAGCCATCCGACATATGTGCCTATTACATTGTGCGACTGAGCAATCTAAGCATAGAAACGGCGCAGCTGCGCAACGTTCCAAGGATTGTGCGAGAGTTCGCCTGTCTTCGCGTGCTTCAGTCTGTATGCTCCACCACCAATGACCTCGGTGATGATGAAGGGTCCTTCCCATGGAGAAGCGAGTTTGTGCACCTTCTTTTGCTTCAGTCGAAGTACCAGGTCGCCAACCTCGAAGGACCTGGTGCGCAGTCGACGGCTGTGGTAGTTGCGGAGGTCTTGCTGATAGACAGCTGTGCGTGCTAGCGCGTGTTGCGTGCTTCTTCGAGCAAGTCGACTGCATCTTCGAGTGCTTCATCTGCATCTTCTTCGTTGTATGCTTCGACTCTTGGTGCATTGAATCTTACATCTGATGGCAGGATTGCCTCTGCGCCGTAGACCATGAAAAATGGGGTGAACTGTGTTGAAGCGTTAGGAGTTGTGCGTAGGCTCCATAGCACAGATGGGAGTTCTTCGACCCAAGCACCCGCGGCTCTTTTGAGTGGCACCAGGAGGCGTTTCTTGATTCCGCTCGTCACGAGTCCATTGGCTTTTTCGACTTGGCCATTGGACTGCGGGTGTGCCACGGATGCATAGTTGAGCGTGATGTCTGCTCTTTGCAGAAGGATCGGAACTCTTCAGCCGTGAAGTTTGTACCGTTATCAGTGATGATGCTGCTTGGCACACCAAAGCGGTATATGATGGATTTTATGAAATTGACTGCTGTAGTGGCAGTCGAACTTGTGATAGGGACTGCTTCAATCCACTTGGTGAACTTGTCGACCGCCACCAGAAGGTGAGTATGCCCTCCATGGGAGGATTTTTTGAGTGGCCCGACCATATCGAGCCCCCACTGGGCGAAGGGCCAGGCCAATGGTATTGTCTTCAACGCCGATGCGGGTGCGTGCGGCTTTGTGGCGAATTTTTGACAGCCGATGCACCTTTTGACTATGTCCTCCGCGTCTTTGAGTGCTGTGGGCCAGTAGAAGCCTGCGCGAAAGGCTTTGGCTACGAGTGATCGACTGCTGGCGTGATGCCCGCAGGTACCTGCATGAATATCACGAAGGATGGCTGGCCATCTTCGAATGCTATGCATCGTTGGAACATACCTGATATGCTGCGCTTGTATAGTTCGCCGTTGATGACGGTGTATGCTTTAGATCGTCGAGTGACGCGTCTTGACTCTGTTATGTCTTCAGGTACCTCGCCGCGGAGTATGTATGCGAGGAAAGGTTGAGTCCAAGTTGGCTCAATGAGGAGTACCTCGACTGGCGGGTCCTCTGTGCTAGGTGCTTTGCTCTTGGCTGGTGCGGCTGATGTAGGAGATGTTCGTTTTTCTTGATGGACCTGTGCTCGATGCGCTCGAGGAAGACACCAGGTGGAACTGGTGCTTTGGTCGCGCCAATGTTGGCTAGCTTATCTGCTTCTTCATTGCTCTCACGCCCTATGTGCCGCAACTCGCAGCCTTCGAAGCTGCCCTCCATTAGGTTGTACAGGTCACGGTAGGCGATCATGTTATCTGCGATTGCATCGCAGGCCTTCATTGTTTGCTGCACCACATAGATCATCAGTCGAGTGCACCCGAGGGCTTTGGCCATCCGCATGCCATGGATCAGGGCCTCGTACTCTGCTTCGTTATTGGATGGTAACTCGAATCCCATCTGCAGGATATAGCGAAGCTTGTCGCCTTTTGGTGATATGAGGATGACACCTGCGCCTGCGCCTTCGTTCTTCTTTGAGCCGTCAAAGTACATAGTCCATGAGTTGGACACATCTGGTGCTCCTGGCAACTGAGCTTCAATCCACTCGGTATGGAAGTCAGGTAAGACTTGTGCTTTGATGGCCTTCGGGTAATCATACTTGATATCTCGTGGTCCTAGCTCGATGAGCCATTTTGCGACTCGCCCAGTTGCGTTGGGGTTTGTGAGGATGTCTCCGATCCCTGAGGTGCTGATTACAGTGATCGGGTGCTCTGCGAAGTAGTGCGTCAGCTTCCTTGAGGACATGAACACGGCGTAGGCCAGCTTTTGATAGTGCGGGTACCGCTGCTTTGATATGGAGAGCACTTCACTCAAGTAATAGACTGGGCGTTGTATGCTTTGGGCGTGTCCCTCCTCCCTGCGTTCGACTACCAGTACGGTGCTTACCACCCTGTTAGTTGCGGAGACATATAGGTATAGTGGCTCTCGTTCCCTTGGTGCGACGAGGATTGGAGGGCTTGTGAGGACTCGCTTGAGGTCCGTGAAGGCTGCTTCGGCTTCTGGCGTCCACTCGAATTTGTCTGCTTTCTTCATCAGTCGATAGAACGGGAGTGCTTTTTCCCAGTTTGCTGATGAATCGACTGAGTGCTGCCACTCGACCGCTAATTTTTGCACGTCATGGAGCTTTGAAGGCCTTTGCATCGTCAAGATGGCCTGTATTTTCTCCGGGTCCGCCTCGATTCCACGAGCCGAGACTAGATACCCCAGGAGCTGCCCGGCTGGCACGCCGAACGTGCACTTCTTCGGGTTGAGCTTGATGTGGAAGCGTTTGAGGTTTGCGAACGTCTCTCGCAAGTCATCGAGTAGTGTGTTTTCCTCCCTTGTTGTGATGACGATGTCATCTACGTAGACCTGGACGTTTCGCCCAATTTGCTTCTTGAGGCAGTCTTGCATCATGCGCTGGTAGGTTGCGCCTGCGTTCTTGAGCCCAAAGGCATGTTGTGTAGCAGTAGACCCCGAGTGGGGTTATGAACGCCGTTTTCTCTTCATCCTCTTCCTTCATCCTTATCTGGTGGTAACCGAGTAAGCATCCAGGAAGGACAAGCGAGCGCACCCGGCGGTGGAGTCGACGATCTGGTCGATTCGAGGTAGTGGAAAGTGATCCTTTGGACAACATTTATTGAGTGCTGTGAAATCTACGCACATCCGAAGGATATCTGTGTGCTTCTTCTCTACAAGTACGGGGTTGGCCACCCATTGTGATTTCTTGATTTCTCTGATGAAACCTGCTGCGAGTAGTCTGTCGACTTCGGCTTCGACTGCGGTTCTTTTCGGGCCGGATATGCGGCGCATTGTTTGCTTGACTGGTTTAGCATCTGGAAATAATTGGAGAGAGTGCTCGGCGAATTCCCTGGGAATACCTGGCATGTCGGCTGGACACCACGCAAATATATCCCAGTTCTCACGGAGGAATTCGACGAGCGCGCTTTCCTATGCGATAGGCAGACTCGAAGAGACATTGACTGTCTTGGTCGGGTCAGTCGGGTGCACCTGATGCGACCTTGTGTCATTGGTGGCATTGAATGCTCTGTCGACTGCCACCTTCTTGTGCTCCGGCATAAGTGTTCGATCGTTGGAGACCGCTAGATCGGCGAGTGTTGCTTCCATGCCGAACATCTCAGAGATTTTGCTAAACTCTCGGTCGCAAGAGTCGGACTTTTGGAAGTTTCCTTTGACTGTGATTACTCCTTTTGGTCCAGGCATCTTTCAGCTGGAGGTATGCGTAGTGTGGGACCGCCATGAATCGAGCGAACGTCGGGCGTCCAAGTATGGCATGGTATTGTGACTTCCAGTCGACAACTTCGAACTCAATCGACTCTGTCCTGAAGTGGTTTTTGTCCCCGAACGTAACGTCGAGTTGTATGGTGCCTTCTGGGCTTATTGCTTTGCCTGGGACGATACCGTGAAAGGTATTTGAGGATTTTGGCAGGTTTTCGACTGACCTGTTCATTTTGCGGAGCGTATCTGCGAAGATGATGTTTATGCCGCTGCCACCATCCATGAAGACCTTGGACATGGCGTAGCCTCCAATTTGTGCGTCGAGTACCAGAGCAGAGTGCCCTGGACGAACGACCGATGGTGGGTGGTCCTCTCTGCTGAAGCTTATTGCAGTTTCGGATCCCTTCAAGAATTCAGTTACAGGAGGTGACATGACCGCCATATTTACTTGTCGAGTGCGAAGTTTTTGCTCCCTGTTGGAAGGGCGACCTTTCTGTATCATGTACATCTGCCCTTGGGGCGGAGGGTACTGAGGTTCGTCCACCCGAGGTACGGGTTGTATGGCACCCGCGATATTTCCGCCTGCGGCAGGCTGTGGTGGTGGAGGTGGTGCCATCAGAACGGGCACATTGTTTGGCTGAGGCACAGGTGCAGGTGCGGGTGCGTGTGCGGCTGTTGCCTTTCTGAGTTGCACGTATTCAGATGCTAGTTGGTCGAATTCTCTGCAGTTTCTCATCGAGTGATTGGAGCGCAATTTTCCGTCTTCCCCTTGTACAGGTGGAATCTGCAATCAGCATCCATCTTGTCATCGAATGATCGCTCGTTTGTGCGCCGGAGCGCGACTTGCGCCAGTCTTTCTTCTTGTAGCTGTCGCTGCGTTGGCCGCGGTCTCGACTGTCCCGGCGATCATCTCGATGTCCCGGCGATCATCGTCTCGATCATCTCGACTGTCCCGTCGATCTTCTGACCGTCGGTCGCTTCTGTCTTGGTCATTGCGGGGTGTGGAGAATCCAGCCGCCATGAATTCGGGTCTGTCGTCGTCGTAGTGACGTTTTGAACGTTTGCGCCTCCGGTCGTCTCTGTACGAGTCTCTGCGGCTTCGACTGCCGCTTTCATGATTGTCACGGGGTGAGGACCCGCTGTGGTGTGCGCCATGTCTTCTCCGTCTGCCCACTCAGTCGCGATCTTCAGGAGGTTAGCCACAGAGGTTGGCTTTTGGCGACCAAGTGCTTCTTTGAAGTCTCGCCTGGCGAGGCCCATGATGAAAGCATCCATGGCCATATCTTCTGAAATTACTCCAACTGAGTTGCGTATCTCAGTCCATCGTCGGATGTATGACCTCAACGTTTCGTCTGACCGTTGAACGCAGGCTCGCAGTTCTTCGAACGTTTTTGGTCGCTCACATAGAGGCTCGAAGTTTTTGATGAAGTCTGTGCGGAAGTGATCCCACGAGTCGTATGTTGATGGAGGTAGAGCCTTGAGCCAGTCGCGGGCTGTGCCTTCGAGCATGAGTCGTATGTATTGCATGGCTGTGATATTCGTGCCTCGCTGGCACGCGACAGCCAGTCTGTAGTCTTCCAGCCATCCTGAAGGTTCCTGTCGACCCGTGTATTTGGGCTGTTCAGATGTGAGTTTGAACCCTTTGGGCATCCGTGTCTCGCGGACGCGTCGAGTGAAGCACAGAGCTCCGTGTGGCTCAGGCTCCTGATCAGAGTACGAGTCGCTACTGTAAGATCTGCGTGATCTGCTCCTGGACCTGCGCCGACGTGAGCCGCTTCTTTCCTTCGAGTGGTGACGGCGACCACTGCGATTATGTTCTTCACGACGCGTGTCTACTATGGCACGGTCTCGACTCCCTCCTGGAGTTTTTGGGATTTGGCGTATGGCCTTCGCGCTAAGGCGAGTGATTTGATCTGTTGGCGATGTAGTTTTGCATTGGGGTCATCGCTGGAGGCTTGATTGCCTCTAGGTATGCTGCAGCAGTAAAGAGGGCACCCGCAGCTGTTTTGGGTACTGGCACTCCCTCCTCGTCGAATGTCATGAAAGAGTGGCCTAAGTTGCGGGTGAGTGCTGCCCTCTCATCTGCCGCGAGGTGTGACAGCCTTGATCTGGGTCTTGTGTCTGCTCGCCCGGTGGAGCTCAGGGAGAGCTGTCTTCTTCGTGCACTCGACAAGCTAGCTGCTTTTTACGTTCTTCGAGTGTTGCTCTGATCTGCTGCAGTCGAAGTGATTCCTGCCAGTTGAAGTACTGGAAGGTCAACATCTCCTCCGTGTTGCGTCTGCTGGCATCATTGTGCACTCCTTGATGACTTTATCTGCTTTTGCTGCCATCTCAGCAGTAATTGTGAGATTTGTGACTCCATCCGGCATAGTAACTGTGCACGGGAATTCTGTAGGCCTGCGACTGGCCGCAGCATCAGATGATTCTGCGGCGAAGGCAACGTAGACCTGCTGGGGTATCACCCGAGGGTATGTGTATGTGTTTTCGAGTCCCGTCATGGACTCGACGTCTTCATCAAGGCTCATGTCGGAGTCGATATGCCGTCGAGTGGTCCGTCTGGACGGATCTCGCTGTCGATGTCTTCATCGCCTATGCTCATCTCGGTGTCGGCGAAGTTGTTATGGATCTCGAAGTCGAGGTTGTTGTTGGTGCAGATCTCGGAGTCGACGTGGTTGTCGATATGAGTTTCGGGCTCGTCGAAGTCGCTGAGGGAGATCCCGCAGTCGAAGCTATCCTCGAGTGGAAGATTGAGCTCGGGATCGTTTGTGCGGTATGCTGATTCGGCCTCCTCCCTTGGAGTTCTTTCGCAATGAACTCGTGATCTCTCGAGTGACATGGTTGTTGCAGACGAGCAGGCTTGGAGGATCGACGATGGTATGGACGCAGTTGATGGATCCGCAGTCGAAGGAGCCGCAACCGATGGAGCCTCGGGTGCGGAAGTCGCGAGTTGGCGTGGATCTGTCAAGTCCTGCACACCAAGCTTGTTTACGAAAAAATTGAACGAGCCAACGGTTAAACCCAAACCTGACTCGAGATCAGCGAACGCCTCCTGGAATTCTGGCGAGTGTGGCTCGAAGTCCATCAGAGGATCTGATGTGCTTTTTGCAGGTGAAGTTGGCGTGCTGCCGTTTGTCGAGTGAGTCGGCGAGTTGCCGTGTGCCGCCCGAGTCGGCGAGTTCTGGTTTGTTGATGCAGCCGCGAGTTGCCGTTTGTAGATCGATCGGAGAGTCGCCATTTTCCGATGGAACCGAAAAACCGTGAGTCCAACACTATTCTTTCCCACAGACGGCGCCAATTGACGAGGGGTTAACTCATCAAATCCCATGGTTAAGGACCTAGGGTTGAGATTATGGGGAGAGAACGTGGTAGTACTGGTAGTTTCGTCGGCTGACAAGCAGAGGCAAAGATTTGCCCAGGTTTAGGCCTCCGGAGAGTAACACCCTACTTCCTGCTTGTCTGGTATTGATCGTGTGAGATTATGCGATTACAGGGAGCCTCCGGCGAGATGTCGATCTCGCTAGGGTTTTTGGTGGTTCGAGTATTGCCTGTCCTGGATCGGCGGCCCTCCCAACCTTTATATAATAGGCCGGGTCTCGGGAGTTCGTAACCGACCCGGATTACATGTAAGGAAAGCCTAAACCGACTATGCATATGTCTAATCTTGGAGGATATTCCATCTTGTTGGGTCTTTCGTCATGGGCTTCATGTAGACTTTGATAGTTGGGCCTTAGTCGACACGTGCAGCAGGTACCCTTATGGTAGGGTACCCGAGATGTATATCCTTGTCACCAATATAATTGTACATGGTTATCGGATATTATTTATACGTTTCTTAACATTTTTAATGAAACACATAGCTGGGGAGCAAGAGCAATGGTCCAACCGTTTCTAAGATCTAAAATATAATATCACTCCACATGAAGTATGATTCAGCTTTCATTGGTGCATAATGGTGCTCATATACATGGTAACCAAGTTATTTAATAACTGCTAATTAATGACGAAAAAGGTTGCCAAAACATGGCAACATAGGATTTATTTTCGAGCATCTCGTTGTAACTAAGCCAGCGGTAAAATCAGATTTTCAATTGGATTGGCTGTTTGAGAGATAAAAGTTTTTGATTTAATCATAAAAGGGAATCTAATTATGTAATCTATTACGCCAGTGCATATATGAATTTAGAAGGCTAAATTTGTGATGTCACTGGATCTCAGTCCCTTGTAGATATGCTTCACAGGTGACCGTGCACAAGGGTTGCGTACGTGTGAACTGCGTGTAGGAAGTAAAAAAAAACATTCTATTACAAGGGCTGAGGACATGGCCACGAGCACTAATCTCAATGCGGAGCTATGTTGAAGCCGGGGGGCCACCGCCCCCATCCCATCACAGTTTTTTGAAGGCATCCTTGAGATTTAGCCCATTTGCGCCCCTCCCCCAGTGCATCAAACTTAACTCACCGCTGGCGATTTGGTTGGGGCTTTATATAGTAGTCATGCCTTCGTAAACCTAGCATCTCGTAGCCACCTGAGAACATCTGCAGTGTTCTTCATGTTCTTCTTCCGCATCATGGTGGGCGCTATGGTAGCACGGCTCAAGGAAAAGCCTGTGCAGCTCCCCAAGACCGGCGGTGGACTGGCGATCAAGCCACCCAGGGTCATGGTGGGCTTCGAGTTTAAAAGGTTTTAATTTAATCATAATGGGGAATCTAAATGGTGTCATCTGTTATGTCGGTGCATATATGAATTTTCATTAAAAATATCTTTTGCCGGTGCATATATGAATTTTAAACAGGAAAATATCTTTTGCTTATACCAACACCATACAAAAAAGCAGGACCAATATCTATATATAGTTTCTAGTACGAGGTATAGCAGCAATGGAACAAAGTTCAGCGTAATGCTACAAGTTTGCTGGAACAACGACAATGAAATCATATATTCAACAAAAAATGTTAACCATCCAGCAATTAATTTCTTACAACAAAAAAGTTAGAGAAAGGAATTGAATACTAACAACAAAAATATCAGAAAAAGGTAACATCTACGATTCTTGGCCTAAACAGGGGAAGGAGTACCAGGATTATAAAATGCAACACAAACAAAAAAGAAAAAAGAAATTAAAACAGTACACACAAATTATAGTGACAACGAAACAAAACATTTGTCCAGATGTCATTGACTCTTCTTGTTATTATCTAGTCCCTTATTCAATGTATATCAAATAATATGGATAAAACATGGGAAAAATCATGATGAAAACCACACAAAAGAATACAATGATATCATAATCATACCTTTGTTACTCAGTGATAAGCTATCTTCAACGTTAACGCTACCTACATAGGACAAACCATATTTAGGGTCATCAGCTGATTTGACAATTGCATTTGAATGCCCTACTGATAGCTTATCACCAAACTTTGTGATGGTTCAGTGACTACAAAAGACACCACGCCTATTAAAAATAATAAATACTCATAAAGAAGAAAACATTAAATCTTAAATGCAAGCTGGACTAGAAAGCGGAACATCACGACATCAAGTTAGACTCAAATGATAAATGAGCGATACAATTACACATGATAGATTAACATATCATATATGACACAATCCTAAAAAAGCTTAAAAATGAAGTAAGAACTAAGAGATAAACAAGAGCTGGGCAAGTAAGGCTTCATGAACAAATGCACTTTGCTTGATGAAAAAACATTCAAAACCACATGGAGAACATGAGATTATTACCTAAAACAAACAATGCTCTAAAAATCACTAATGGTTAGGGGGAGAAAGAAAATAACTGTTAAAACAGAAACCTAACTCATCTATCGATTCATAAAAGCAGTTCCTGCAACCCACATTCAACATCAATCCGCAAAAATCTGGCTAAATACTATTCCCTCTATTTCATAATATAAGCTGTTGTATCTATTTTAGTACAAACTACATATGGAGCAAATTGAGTAAATCTACACACTAACATACGTCTATATACATCTGTATGTAGTCTCTACTGAAATACCTAAAACATTTTATATTATGGAACACAGAGAGTAATATTGAACAAAGAAGCTCAAGTCGAACTCAACACTAAATAGATGCCAAATGTTTTGCACACCAATATAATCTTAGTTTCCATGTTGTAGGAGAACAAGCCCTAAATCAGAACTATAAAAGCGGACTCATTCTCAGATCGAAGAAATAAAATCGAACTAAAACCTAAATGGGATCCAGGAGACCGAGGCGCGTAGATTTTCTTGTTATAGTTCTAGTCATTTTCCTTTGTTTTTTGGGTTTCCTTTTCCCTTTTCCTGGTATCCCTTGATACTTTCCTGTATGAGAATTACTTCCTATCTAATCGAATGGCAGAACGCCTGCCTTAACCCTAATTTTTTATATGACAGAATAATACACACTAAGGCCAAACACAACGAACAGAAACACACAAATGATGAGCAAATCGACAAAACCTCTATCCCGATGCCGAAATAAACCTCCCCCGACTACCAATCCTTACACCACGACGGAAGCTAGTCCAAAACTGCACACCACCTCATGAAATCACGACTCAACAGAACCAAGGATGCCATGAGGAGAAGGAATCAACAAAAATGCAATTAAAAAAGACTAAACAGAACCTAGTCGACTCGGTCTAGAGGAAGCCGAGAAAATGAGATCAACATGTCGCTAAGCTTAGATACGTGCAACCCAAAAAGAGATCGAACGGCCACGAAAGTTATTATACACCAATTTTAAAACAGCTACTCCATCCGTTCTATATTACTTATGACTCACTTATATGTATATACATATGCATCTAGACTAGATTTTTTTTTAGAAAAGGGGAGATCTACATATATGCGAGTCAACTAATATGTAATATGGAACGGAGGTAGTGGTTGTAAAATAGGAGAGACATGCAATTTAATACTCATTCCAATCCATAGTAAGAGACAAACTAGGTATTTGAGGGCGGCAATGCCTCGCGTGTGTTTTTGAATTTGAATTTGAAAATGGTGATGTTGTAAAGTTATCTAAGTTTGGAAATAATTAAAATTGAAAAATGTTTTCGTTTTTAAAATGTTGGATTTTGGAGATTGCTCAAATTTGGGGATTATTGTAATTCAATTTTAAATGTGTTTTTTTGTGTGAAAATATTCGTAAGTATTTATTTTTTGTTTATGTGAGTTGGTTAACATATTTTAGAGTTAAGTTAAATGTTTAGTAAGGCGGAATGGTTTTACATGTTTGTATTTTTTTGTGTGAAAATATTTTTAAGTATTTGTTTTTGTGAGTTGGTTTACACATTTTAGAGTTATGTTAAATGTTTAGTAAGTTTGAATGGTTTTATATGCTTTTTTTTGTTGAAATATTTGTTTGGATTTATTTGGACTTCGTAATTAGGGAGAATGCAATATGTAAGGTAATATGTGAGATATATATATGTTAGAGTTTTTCATTTTTTTTGTCTTTTTTTTAGCAAATTGAATTTTTCAAATGTGTTGCATGCATTTTTTGGGTGAGAATTATGATATATTTTTCGTAGAGCAGTAATTTTTTATATTGAGTATTTTTAGAAATTTAGAAATTTTGGATTTTTGGATATATTTGAAATATAACATAAAATTTGCGTTAACTTCATAATTAGGGTGAATGCAATTTGTGAGATATATTTTAGAGTGCTTCTAATTTTCTAGCAATTTAAAATGTTCGAATGTGTTGCATTTTTTTAACGTCTACTTGAAACGTGTTAGTTTTTTTAAAGGCTATGTGAGATAATATGTGAAGTATTTATATTTTAGAGTTTTCCTTTTTTTTAGCAAATTGAGTTTTAGAAACGTGCTGCATGTATTTTTTTTTACGATAAAATATGATATATTTTATCGTAGAAGAAGCAATTTTTCATATTGATTATTTTCTGATATTTAGAAAATTGGGATGTCTGGATATATTTGAAGTATATCATAACCATTTTTTCGACTATATAGTTAGGGTTAATGCATTTTATCAGTTATATTTTAGAGTGTTTAAATTTTCTAGCAATTCGGAATGTTCAAATGTATTGCATTTCTTTGAACATTTATTTCGTTTGTGTTTGTTTTTTTTAAAGGGAAACACTTTGAAATAGGTAGTATTTTTTTAGTGTCTTTATATGATATACGGTACCGTCAAATGTTTAGAAAATCGAAATGGTTGTATATGTTTGTATTTTGCTAGAATATTTGTTTGAGTTTTATAATTGGAGGATGTATAGTATAACTTTTGTGTGGTAAGTTTGAGAATTTGTTAAATTTAGGAAAATTTGTCATATTGTTTGCATTATTTTGGAATGTAGGTTTGATAAATATGTTTTTTTGTTTGAGTCCTACTTTTTTTATAATTGTTATTTTGAATTGCATGGTAGAAGATATGTATGTTATGTGTATTACTTTTTTTTGTTGAATATTAGTATTTTTTGTAATTGTTATTTTTTAATTTCAATATTTTACTTATAATTGTTTACATATTATTTTTATAAAGTATTTTGAAATTGTGATTGTTTCTTCCATAAAATATAGTTCCATGCTGTCGTATTTTTTTGTTTGCCATCGTAATCAAAGGGAATGTATTATTGTGAGAATTTTTAAAATGTATTCTATAATTAAGGGAAATTTAATTTTTATTTCCTATAAATATTAGTAACAATTCGTGTGTCCAAATTGTTTTGAATATATAGAAAATGTGTAACATTTTATTGGGGGGAGGGGGATATTTGTTGTTTAAAAATCTAACAAATCTTGTTTGGAATCAATTTTGAAACTAATTGGAATCTGTGGTTATTTTTTTTATGGAGGAAGAATTATTCGGTTTTTTTTGGTTGCATTTTAGTTCTATGCAAGGTTTGCTTAGTTTTAATTATTAAATTAAAGTTCTTAGTTATTGTTGAATATTTGAAATCCATGTTGGAATGTAGGTAGGAAATGAATATTTTGGGAGAATTTTTTTTGTGGGAAATAATTTTGTTGTGATTTTTTTTACACATGGGGTGCATTGTGTGTTTCATAAATTTGAAGAATTTAATTTTGTGTATTATTGAATTTTATGTTAGGTCTTACCAATTTTTTTTTTGTTTATGCATTTTGTATGTATGTTTTGTATTATTATAATCAATAAGTTTAAAGTTTCTAACACTTGTGTTTTTTCGAAATCTATTAAGGAGGACTTGTGTATTATTTGAATTTTCTAAGCTTGGAAATAATTTGTGAAAGTTCCTAATGCGCTTGAAATGCTGGTTTTTGTTTTATTTTTATTTTTTTAGAAGTTGATTTGAATCGATTTGAAGATGTTTTTGAAAAGTTTTGAATTTTTTGAGTTATTAAAAAAGAAGAGTAAAAAAAAAGGGGTGGGTCAGCTGCTGGGCCGAGCCAGCCGGGCCAGCCCAACTAGAAGCCCACCCCAGCTGGGAACGAGGTGACGTCCTCGATGACGTCGCCAGGCGGCGGCCATGGCCAGCGCGGCCGAGCTCGCGCGAGCACGGCCACGGCCGCTCCAGCACGCCGGCGAGGCGGGAATCGCGCGGATCCGCGCGAGGGAAGGGCGGAGGAGCCGGGAGGGCGGCGCTCGCGACCAAATGGTCGCTGGAGCGGCGGCGACGACGGAAAGACGGCGGCGGACACCGAGCGCGCGGCGGCGCCGATTCCGGCTCCACTCCGGCGTCCCAGGACTTTATCCTCGGCGAGGAGATGCAGGAGGAGACGGAGAACTTCCCCGTGGCCGTCGATTTGGACGGCGAGAGCCGGAGCGGACGTGCGCCGCGTCGGCGGCGCCGGCGACGCCGTGGCCGCGCGCGAGAGAGGAGAGGAAAAGAGAGTTGTGAGGATGTTTTTACTCAGAGGTCCTTGGCGTTTCTGCAATTCGCTTATGGGTCCTTCGCGGGGTTTTTTTTTGTAAATTGGCAGGGGGTCTTCTGCAAAGCCGTGCGCCAATATCCGTGCGAGGGCGACGTGTTCGCACGCGATTGGAAGAAATACCATGCTACAGTACTACTGTATCAGCTACAGTGCACGCGTTGTTTGGAACGTTGGATCACGGCATCGAACGGCGCACGTTTGCGCACGTTTACAGGGCTACGTGGAGGGCCGATTCGGAAGTGAAACGCACCAACTTTTATATATAGTAGGATTGTTAACTAATCCCAGTTCAAAACTGCGTTTATTTTGGATTGGAGGGAGTAGAAAATTCAGCTAGTTTCGGTAAAGCGAGGCAGCTTTCAACGTGAAACTCAGCGGACGGCTGGATGCCTGGATGGGCATATAACCTCACTATTCAACGGCCAGGATGCAGTAGAAAGTAGCCGCTGGCCTCTGCGGTTTAAGGGCGGCCTCCCGTGCGTGCCGCGCCGCGTCGCCGCTCTGCTTGCCTCCTCCCTCCACCTTCCCACCGCAGCAGCCGCCGCCGCGTCGGCGTTTCATGTCCAGGCTCCTGCCCCGCATCACCGCGCTGCCCAGCCGCCACCGCAGCCACAACCCTATCTCCCCCGCCGTCGCGGAGTCGCTCGCGCAGGTCCTCGCCACACGCTCCACCAATCCGGCCTGGGCCCGCTCGCTCGCCGCGCTCCTCCCCTCCCCTCTCTCCGACGGCCGCCTCGCCGACGCCGTCGAGTCCCTGCCCGACCCCGACCTCGCCCTCGCGCTCCTCTCCTGGTCGCGCTCCCACTCCCGCCGCCACCATGACGCTGACGCCGTCCCCGCCCCCACGCCTATCGCGCACTCCGCTCTCCTCCGCCTCCTCGCCCGCTCCGGCCGCTTCGACGCCGTCGACGCCACGCTCCAGGACATGTCTCTCGCGGGCGTCGTGCCCACGCGCGCTTGCCTCGGCGCGCTCGTGGCCGCCTACGCCGACGCCGGGATGGAAGGGAAGGCCACCGAGATGTGCGAGCTCGTGAGGGGACACTACGGCATGCTCCCTGCGGCAGCCCACAGCAACTGCCTTCTCAGGCTCCTCGTGGAGCGACGGCAGTGGGAAGACGCCCACAAGCTGTATGACGAAATGCTTGCCGAGGAAGGCGGCGCGGATGATTACAGCACGTGCGTGATGGTCAGGGGCCTGTGCTTGGAAGGGCGGGTCGAGAAGGGATTGAAATTGATTGAGGAGAGGTGGGGGGCAGGGTGTGTGCCGCATACCGTGTTCTATAATGTCTTGATCGATGGGTATTGTCGACGCGGGGACATGGGCAGGGGGCTCTTGCTCTTGGGTGAGATGGAAACGAAGGCGTTATTGCCAACCGTGGTAACGTATGGAACTCTTATGATCTGGCTCGGGAGGAAGGGTGATCTGGAGAAGATTACTCATTTGCTTTCGGAGATGCGAGAAAGGAGATTGTCGCCCAATGTTCAGATTTATAACAGTGTTATCGACGCTTTATGCAGATGTCGGTCTGCAGCGCAGGCAATGGCTGTCTTGAAACAGATGTTTGCAACTGGCTGTGACCCAGATGTGGTCACTTTTAATACTTTGATATCTGGGCTGTGCCGGGAAGGCCATGTTCAAGCGGCTGAGCGTCTTTTGAGGGAGGCCATTAGGAGGGAGGTAAACCCAAATCTATATACCTATACTTCATTGATCCATGGCCTCTGCACTAGAGGAGAAGTGGTGGCTGCATCCAATTTGCTTGTGGAAATGATGGAAAGAGGGTTTACTCCTGATGTGGTCACATTTGGTGCCCTGATTCATGGTCTTGTTGTTGCTGGGAAAGTCAGCGAGGCCTTGCTTGTCCGTGAGAAGATGACAGAGAGACAGCTTATTCCTGATGTTAACATATATAATGTATTGATTAGTGGCCTATGCAAGAAACAGATGCTTCCTGCAGCTAGGAACCTTTTAGCAGAGATGCTCGACCAAAATGTCCACCCTGATAAATTTGTGTACACCACATTGATCGATGGGTTCATTAGGAGTGAGAGTCTTGGTGAGGCAAGGAAAATATTCGAATTCATGGAACACAAGGGTGTCCGCCCTGACGTTGTTGGCTACAATGCTATGATAAAAGGATACTGCCAGTTTGGACTGATGAATGAGGCTATTCTATGCATGAACAACATGAGAAAGGTTGGTTGTATCCCAGATGAGTTTACATATACTACACTTGTCACTGGCTATGCTAAACAAGGTAATATAATTGGAGCTCTAAGGTTATTGTGTGATATGATGAAACGGAGATGCCAACCAAATGTTGTTACGTACTCATCACTAATAAATGGGTACTGCAAGCTAGGTGATACAGATGCCGCAGAAGGTATATTCACAAACATGCAATCTGAAGGCCTCTTTCCAAATGTGATAACTTATACCATACTAATTGATAGCCTGTTTAAAAGAGATAAGGTGATCAAAGCTTCTGTGTATTTCGAACACATGTTGCTTAATCAGTGTTCTCCTAGTGATATTACACTGCATTGCTTAGTTGCTGGTCTCACTAACAGTATGGCTTCTATCATGAGTTCAAACTGTAGTATTACTGTTAAGATGCATGACAATGGTGCTCTTTTAGACATATTCCAGGGTTTGGTTAATGACAAATTGGATCCAAGAAATTCAGCATACAATGCTATTATCTTTAGCATGTGCAGACATAATATGCTTGGGAAGGCATTGGACATAATACATAAGATGGCTCACAAAGGCTACTCACCGGACTCTGTCACTTTCATTTCACTTTTGTATGGCTTTTGTTCTGTTGGCAAAGCAAGGGATTGGAGGAGCATCCTTCCTAATGAATTTCGGCGAGATCAACTTGAGATAGCCTCTAGGTACAAAATACTATTTGACCAATACGTAGCAAAGTCAGTTGGTTGTGAAGTATCTAGTGCCCTGCAATTGTATCTCAAAGAATGTAGATCCTCATATCACTGGGAGCATAAATTTGCTGGCTCTTGACTCAAGGTGTTCCTGGCATCTGCAAATTAAGGAAAACATCTCATTGATTTTCAACTCCAGCAAATCAAGACAGTGAGAGCAGCATGGTTTGTAATATCATACCTACAGGACATTCCTGCCAGCACTCAAATATGATAATGCTGTTAGCAGGACTAGATCTCCAGCAGAAATGGTCTTGCTGAAGGTACTCATCTTGATATCATATTAATATATGAGTTTAGGCCTTGATTGAATCTTCTGTGAAAAATTCTTTCTGATCTGCTGATAGTCCATGACAGTACTTAAGAATTTAATTGTGGACATGTAAAATTGCTAAAATATCTTTCTGAGAACACTGTTTATTTGCTAAAAAAATGGCTTTGCATACCTACTTTGTACTTACTATGTGATGTACATGTTAGGAGAAGCATTTGTTCTGTTGCATTATACTTTTATAGCAATGCCTTCAGGTCATGATCTTGGGATCACCTTTTCACTTTTGTCAGGTCAAGTAGATGCTGTTTCCTCATTTGTGCCCAAAAGGGGAGTGGTCTTCTCAATAAGTTCTCTTGCAGTTAACCAGGTGAATGAGCTACTCATCCAGCTGTAGAGCCTACGCTCAGGGTTTACAGAGAAAGGAGCTTTTTGGAATGCTTTGGCTGTTGTCTTCTAGGCATAGCCGGTCCCAAACCCGGATAAAGGAGGAGGGTTGTGATAGGCTTTGCGAGCCAACGTAAAAACTAGCCAGTTCCATGGATATGAAACCCACGAGAGTAGTACTAGGGTGGGTGACCTCCTAGAAAGTCCTCATGAAAGGTTTCATATCTAAGGGTTGTGATAGGCTTGGCGAGCCAACGTAAAAACTAGCCAGTCACATGGATATGAAACCCATTTGGGCGAGAGTAGTACCAAGATGGGTGACCTCCTGAGAAGTCCTCGTGACAGGGTTTCATATCTAGCCTACCCCAACTTATTTGGGACAAAAGGCTTTGTTAAGGTTAAGGTTAAGGTTTGACTGTTGGGATTTGGTTTACACACACTCTGACAGCGGTAAGAGTGTCTAGAAGCTCGCTGATCTTCCACGAGCCTACTGAGTCGCAAGGAGGAATTCAGGATTTCTTCTGAGCAAAAGAATGCAGATGAAAGCTGTATTCGTCATTAGACCAGTACTAGCAAGGGAGAAATAGGCATCTACTTCCACTGAAAGTTGCATCGGTGCCAGATGTGTTCCTGATTTGGTGAGGCCTGGTGCTCTTTCTCAGGATCGAGGACCAGAAGATTCAGAATTTGACTGAAGTGGTCACTGAAAAACCATTGAGTGATAAAATTCTAGGAGGTCATGTAGGTAGATCACTTCAAGGATGTGTAGGGTGTAGCACTTCGGCATACTGAAACAGCAGAAGGTAACACATGTTAACCATTAACAGTTTGTGCTACGGCGGCTAACAATGGGTACAGACTGTTGGAATGTTGTATCATCACTAGCGACTAGGGGGATACCAATATCTGTAAAAATATATTCTAGAACTAGGTCATCACTGCTGTACATTATTCATCTGAAATTAATGGGAAAGAACAGAAACTGTGCAGATAACTGTTACATATTTCCCCATCTTTCTTTTATTTGTGACTGATTTCTCAACTTAAGTTGCTTCTTTTCAGCAGACCAATTTTCATGTTTGCTTTGCATGTATTTATTCTTGTTAAAGGACTGATTTAGTTGATCAGCTAAAATCAACATAGCCAAACTGAAGCATTTCTTATTCCACATGGAAAAGGAACAACAGAATCAAATTACACACATTATCGTTAACCCACTGCTCTGAACATTCAACACCAACTTGCTCGTCCTACGCTTCCACCCTTCTCCTTATTTGCACAGGCAAGCCACCCTTCATCTTCAGCGTCACCGAGAGCACGTGCTCCCAGGGGCGGAGCTGCATGAGCTGACCTGATGCACATGCATCAGGGTCCAAAAAAATTTTACTCTTTACTTACCACATAAACCGTTTGTGTGCATCAGGTTAGCTCACCTATTGGGCATCAGGCAAGGCTATTTAAGCAGTAGTATGCCACTATATTTATTCACCGTTTCGAAGGGCATCGGGGTCACCGCTGCTCCAGCTCCGCCCTGCGTGCTCCGGCACGCCGCCGGCAGCGTCCTTGTCGACCACGTCGACCGTGAATTCTTCAAGCACGCTGGCAACGATCGACTTCATCTGCACGTACGCCATCTTCTTCCCAAGGCAAGTCCTTGGCCCGGCGTGGAACACCGTGTACCGGAACGGGCTCTCCGGCCGGAACACGCCGTCATCGCCGAGCCACCGCTCGGGCTTGAACTCCGCGCAGTCCTCGCCCCAGATCGCCGCGAGCCGCCCCATGGCGTAAGCGCTGTACGTTATGTTCCAGCCTGCCCCGACGTGCGTGCCGTCGGGGAACGTATCGTCCGCCGCGCACGACTGGGAGTCGATCGGCACCGGCGGGTAGAGCCGCATCGACTCGGTGAGGGCGGCGTGCAGGTAGTGCATTTCCCGAAGCGCGTCGAACCCGAACGGCTCGCCCGGTGCGGTGTACATAGACGCCCGGACCGAGCGGACCTCGTCGGTGATGCTCGCCACCACGTCCGGCCGGGACGACACGAGCCAGAAGAACCACGTCAGCGCCGAGGACGTCGTCTCGCGCCCGGCGATCAGGAAGCTGAGCACGATGTCCCGGAGCGTCTTATCGCCGTGCTCGTCGCTCGCCACGAACCTTGACAGGACGTCGTCTCTGTTTTTACCTGACGCGCTTTGAGAGCGGCGGGCGCGGACGATGTCCATGGCGAACCCGTGGACCTCGGCGATGGCCTTCTTCAGGCGGCGCTCGGTACCGATGTTGAGCCACTTCTTGATTTTCCATGAGGCCGCGACGGGGTCCAGGAACCGGCCAACGACGAGATCCTGCGCCTCGCCGAACGCGCGCATGAAGTCCGACTTGGACTCTGCCAAGATCCCGCCGTCGGCGAGGGAGCACGGGTCGTGCCCGAACGAGACCACGCAGATGGTGTCGAACGCGAACCGCTCGAGCACGTCCTCCATATCCAACACCACGCCGCCGCTGCTGGCGGCCGCGCGTCGCAGCAGCGGGAGCAGCCTGTCCCTCACCTCGACCTGCACGGCGTCGACGACGAAGCCCCGGAGCGAGCGCGTGCTGAACTCGATGCTGGCATTCTTACGCTGCCACAGCCATTGCTCGCCGTCGGAGTTGAAGAGGCCGTGGCCGAGGAAGTCCACGAGCATGGAGATGGAGCGCTCGCCCTTGGGATAATTGGCGAAGTTGGCGCGCAGGATGTGCTCGACGTCAGCGGGGTTACCGGTGATGATGCCGGTGGTCATCCGGGGACCCAGAAGCCCATCCTCAGCTCTGGGCTGCTGGCGATGAGCTCGGTCGACCAGTCGAGGAAGCGGTCGCGGTTCTTGAGGAACGCCGGGAGGTAGCCGACCAGCGGGTGCGCTTTCACGCCATGGGTGCTCGGCTCCTTCTTGGCCGGAGTTCTGGAGATGCGGTAGGAGATGTACAGTACGGGAGGAAGCAGGAGTAGGAAGGGGAGGAGAAGCTGGGAAGTACAGTGGAGGTCCATTGAATTTGACTTGGTTTGATCTTTCTGTGTCGAACTGTGGCTGTATGGATTGACTGTGCCTCTTGGTTTATATAAACAAGCTGCATCCTGGAGGGGGCAAGTTACACTGTCCAACCCAATTAGATTCTCCTAATCTAATCTGAACGTTGGATGATTTAAATATTTTGTAGGATGTTTCTGGTCATGTCACCAACCATCACATGCAAATTGGCAAGTTGTGTTGTGCTGTGCTTGTTGCCCAAGATAGGGGCTTGCATTGCAGGCCAAGCGACTGGGTAATGAAGGTCAACGGCACCACACTTGTACTTGTTTTTTTAGAAACATCTCAATTGCACTAGAAAAAGATTGTGTACATCCAGAAAGTGGATATCTGCCTCCCCACATACAAAAAGGCCCTACAAAAAAAATAACAAATATTCCCATTGTTGCTAAATATACGATGTTTTGGAAGTTCAGTTTTCTTAGAAACATCTCGATTGCATTAGAAAAAGATTGGGTACACTCCCCACATATAAAAAGCCCCTGCAAAAAAAAAAAAACAAATACCGTACTACATAAAAAAAATCAGATTTATAAAATATTCAGAATTTTAAAAAGACTCAGATAAAAAATGTTTTTATTTTTAAAACGTTCCGGTTAAAAATATTTCGATTCAAAAGAATGTTCAGATTTGAAAAAAAGAAAATGAAAAACGGAAAAAGAAAAAGAAAAATACTTGATGGGCCTCAGCCCAACTCACCACCGCGGTGAGCGTGGTGGCGCGCCCGCATGGAGCCGCTAAAAGGCGTAGAGTCTGGCAAATTTTCCAGCGTGGTTCTTCGCTAATCACACATACATGCCACGCCAGTGGCGGAGCTGCTTGTAATTTATGATGTCAAGCGACATCACATAAATTTGGTTAGCGTCATAATATAAGCTATGCATACACAGCTTTTGACCCGGCTAGTACTAGATATTGACCTCACTAGCATCATTTATCACTCCTTTTGGACTTTTGACATCACTCAACGTCAATCCTAGCTCCGCCACTGTGCCACGCCATTGTCGATCCAGCACTGGCCTATCCCCTCTTCCAACTATCGACGATGAAATAGGCTTGCGCCCCGCTATATTAATATAACAACAATCCGATACAGATTCGAAACCACTGCTGGGGCTAAAACAGCACAAGCAAGTCCAAAAGAAAAAAAAGATAAAAGAAAACAAAGTCAACATTGGCGGATCGACGAAAACGAAAATGACTCGCAACCGCTGCACCACCCTCCGAGAATTCCCACCACGATTCTAGCATTCTGAATCGCTGCGTACCAAGCAACACCTCCAAGAAGGAACGCGACGACGACGACGCTGTTGCCCGGACTGGTCCTAGGGTTTCCCCCGGCACGCTATGGAGAGTGGGAAAGGGGTACACCCGACGCCCTTCAGGAAGGAGCGGCGACACTCGCAGGTGTCACCGCATCGGTGCCAAGATGACAGGGATTTCTCCCGACCCCAAAAAAACCACATATCCTTAGCGCTACACCATAGGTCCGGCCGGACCCGGACGGGGCCGCGAAGCTCCTGTCATCGCGTTGCAGCAAGGGCGGCGTCGTCGTCGGCATCCATGTCCCAGACTGCTCGAGGTCAAGCCGAGGCAGCGAGGACGCCCGACCCGCCCTGACCTAGATCGGGCCCGAAGGGCTCAGATCTGGGCCTACAGGGCTCTGGTCGAGCACTCCATGGCCACCAACGCCACCAACGGTGGCACCACCGCTGCGAGCACCAACCGCGCGGCCGCATGCCACCCTGCCGCCGCACAGACCGCCGCATAGGAGCACCGCCCGGTGACGCGCCGCCCCGCGCGGCCGCATGCCACCCTGCCGCCGCACAGACCGCCGCATAGGAGCACCGCCCGGTGACGCGCCGCCCCGCGCGCGGACGCCACCGTGAGGGAAGAGGCCGAGGGCCGTCGCCGCCGCACGGGCCTAGCCCGGCGAAGAACGTCGAAAACGGCGGTGGGGGAGGAGAAGAGGGAGAGGCGAGAGACGGGAGACCGGCGGTGCGGCCCAGTCGCCCGCGCGGGGGCGACCAGGTCGCGAGAGGAGGAGGTTGGGAAGGAGTCCCCCTCTTCCAACTATCCCCCAGCCCCCTCGTTGTCGTGTCAGGCTTTTTATTTTTTTGAAACAAGATAAAAGATTTTCCATTTTCAATGAATAAGAAGAAGTTTAAAGAGGTCATACAATCCCAAGCTTGACTAAAGGCAAGAAAAATAGAAGCCTACTCTCGTGGCGTTATATTACACAAAGCTTTTGCCCCGGCGAGGCACCAAAGTGCCAGCTCCTCCTTGATGTTGTTAACTAGCATGGTCGAGGTTTCCACTTGATTTCGAAAGACACGAGCATTCCTTTCCTTCCAAACTTTCCTTGAGACCAACATCGCTAATGAAGCCATTGCCCTCCTTGACTTGAATTTCATCAACCCACCATTCTTTGATGCTATGCATGGCATGCCAATCCCTTGGCTCGACATCATGAAGCCCAAGCCACGTCTTCAAAGTAGACCAAACACGAATAGCAAAATGACATTGAAAGAAGAGGTGACCTGCCGACTCTTGGACTTGATTACAAAATTTGCATAAGCCATAACTTTGCCATCCTCTTCTCATAAGTCTATCCGTCGTCGACACACGGTTTTGGAGAATTAGCCAAGCAAAGATTTTTCTTTTTGGCGTCTCCCAAGGTTTCCACACCAAAGAAGGCATGTCGGAGCCTCGGAGGTGATGAGGCCTAGGAATTGCATCTTATATGCCGACTTGGCAGAGTAGCATCTATTGTTGGTAAACTTCCATGCTATTGAATCCGAGTTTCATGATCCAAGAGGACGCCTTGAAGATCTCCCAAAGCTTGAAGAATTGGAGAAGATGGTTGATGGAGACACCACCCAAGTCTCCCGGTGACGCATGTATCCTGCGACGTCCACGAACGCATGTGCACGGTACCTGCGATCGACACGTGCGGTTACAACGTGTACTATGCAGTGCTATATATGTATGCACGTATACGGAGTAGCCATTGTTCACAGAGCTAGCTATAGAGTGCTACGTGCTTCGCTTAAGTAATTAGAGCTAGCTACATGGAGATCATGGACGTGCAGGTGCAAAGGACGTTCGTCGTGCCACCGCCGGCCGCGGTGCCGTCGGAGGAGGTGCCGCTCACCGTGTTCGACCTCGCCGCGCCGACCTACCACGTCACCGTCCTCTTCGCCTTCTCGCCGCCCAACCCGACCAACCAGGCCCTCCTCGACGCCCTCTCCGCCACGCTCCCGCGCTTCCCGCTCCTCACCGCCGCGCGCCTCGACCGCAGCTTCGTCACGGGGGCAGGTGGCGCGGGCGCCCTAATCGTGGAGGCCAAGGTGCCGTCCTCGGCGCTGGCCGACCACCTCCCGCTCGCGCCCTCGCCGGGCCTCGCGCTGCTCCACCCCAAGGTCACCAGGGGCGCCGCGCGGCACGTGTTCATGCTCCAGATCAACCGCTTCGCGTGCGGCGGGATCGTGCTCGCCTCCTCCGCGCACCACCAGGCCGCCGACGGGCACTCCATGACCACCTTCCTCCACGCGTGGGCCGACGCCGTCCGCCGCGACGGCATCCATGTCGACCGCGCCGCCTCCGTGCCGTACGGCCCCGCCGCACTCGTGCCGCGCCGTCCACCGTGCTGCGAGTTCGAGCACCGTGGCGCTGAGTTCCTACCGCTGTCGGTGGCGCGCGAGGACGGCGGTGCCGCGGGCAAGCCGCCGGCCGAGGCTCATCATCATTATGTCGACCATTCCGAGATCACCAACACGCTGCTGCACTACACGAGCGAGTTCGTGGCCGAGCTCAAGCGCCGCGCGCACGACAGGTACACGACCTTCGAGACCGTGTCAGCGCACGTCTGGCGGAAGATCACGGCGGCGCGTGGGCTCGACCTCGCCGGCGACGCGCGCACGTCGATACGAGTCGCGGTGAACGGCCGCGGGCGCCTCGCCGGGACGGGCACCCTGCCTGCCGAAGGGTTCTTTGGCAACGTCGTGCTCACGTCGGTCTCCGGGGCCCGCGCGACTGACCTGGCCAGCGGTAGCCTCGCCGACGCCGCCGCGCTGGTCCGCGCGGGGATCCGAGGCATCGACGGGCGATACTTCCAGTCGTTCGTGGACTTTGGGGCGCTGCACGGCGGCGGCGACGAGGAGCTGGAGCCGGCGTGCTGTCGCCGGACGTGGAGGCCGACAGCTGGCTGCACCTGGACCTGCACCGGTTGGACTTTGGGTGCGGCGGGCGGCTCGTTGGATTCCTGCCGGGGAAGGTCCCGCAGGACGGGGTGGTGGTGCTGATGCCCAGCCCGTGGAAAGGGGGAGGCGTGGACGTGTTCGTTGCGCTGTGGGAGAAGCATGCCAGGGAGCTCAGCGCCATTACTTACACTATGGATTGAACATTGAGCAAGCTTGAGAGAAAAATTATGTAGTACTCCAACCTAGTGAATAGTAGTTACTGCATCGATGCAGACATTATGAATAAAGCTTTGATTGAAGTGGTCAGGTAGCACTTGATCAGGCGATAAAAAGAAGGGATCTAGCACTTTATCAGTTGTCTTCTAATTTAGGCCCCATTTTGGAGTAAATGGAGGAAACCTCATACAAATGTTGTAGGTGTGTTTTTCTTTTGTCATTCTAAACTTATGTCTGCAGTTTTTTATTATTTTCGTTTCTAGACTCAATGGAGCGACGGATCTTCACCAAAATAATAAAGGGGGCCAAAACAAATTAACTGAAGAAAAAGATGGGTTTTAGGCAATTCTCGTATCTAAACCGTATCACTATCCTAGAATAGCAAAGCAAGAAAGATGTTGAAACTTAAACACAAACCAAGTGTGTACTACCATTAGTATGTTTTAGTTCTTACAGAATCAAGGCCTATGACATTCAAAATTTTGTGATATTTTGCTCTTATATTAGGAGTGAGAATGTTTGAAACGGCTTAGAAATAGTTATTTCTCAGTTGACATTAATGATCTTCCGACGAAGATCTTCTCATCCCATTGTACTTCCATTAAACATACTACTCTCAGTGTCAACTTTGATGATATTATTAGCAGAAAAAACACGGTTCTTCCCTTCATTCAAAAGAAAGAAACAAATGTGTTTAGAGACTTGCAAAAGAAAAGCGTTGGAGATTAAAATAGAAACCACCCTACTCAACTGATCGAATGCCTCCTCGCTAAAGACAACAACCGACACCTAGATCTGGTTGACAAGCAACTTTTGGCGAAATCATTATGTACGACAAGTGCCACATCAGCCGACTGAAGCAACTGATGTTGAAAAATTGACGATTCCACTCCTAGAAAAATTAGGCGGACATTCCACTAAATCTTGTTTTGTATCTTTCTCACAAGCCTTTAGAAAGAAACCCCACCAAGATTCAGATGTAGTAGCAACTGCATTATTGTGAATAAAGATTGATTCAGATGACCATTTAGCACTTGATCCGCACCTTCTAATTTGAGACTCATTTTGAAATGAAGGCAAAATGTCATAGAAAATTTGAGGATCACAAAATGCGTAGGAAAATGGTTACTGTGCTTCTACTCGAGAACTAATCATATATATGATTCTACTTTGGGTACTAGCTTGGGAGACACCATATTAAATAAGGGGCTCTTTGCATTGCAGGGTTAAAAAACACAGGAATATGAAAACAATTGAATCCCATAAGTGCAAAATAGAGGAAAACTGCAAGAAAAATCGTTTGGATGAAACACAAGAAAATAAAAGGAAACGTGCCTCGATCCTACGTATTTGAGTATAAAAATGAGTTTGGAGTGGATGCTCAAGTTCCTATAAAACTAAGGCATAGGAATCCAATTTATAAGAATTTTGATAGACCATTCATTTTATCTAAACGCAATCCATAGGAAAAAATTTCTAAGAATTGGAATCCTAGAAAAATCTTATGAAAATTCGGCAATCCAAAGAGATCCTAAAGAGAACAAACAAAGGAAGTACCGTCGATTAATCAAAAAGCAGAATGTCCGTTGAGCTTAAATCCAAATCAAGTGTGAACTAAGAATTCTGTTTCAGCTATTACAAAATCTAAAAGCCTAGTTTTCCTTTTTTTGTTTGCCCTTCTGAAAGGACATTGTCTTCTAATCTTTGTTTTGGTGTTTGATCACAACACTTGGAGTGTTTAACCCTTTGTTAAGTGCATTCAGAAAACTATAAGAGAAGATCTCTCTAAAGTGCAAAAAGGGAACGGAGAGAAGGCGTTCGAAAACTGAAGAAGAAGCCCAGGGAAGCCGGCCTGGCCAGGTTGTTCTTCCCCCAGGCCGGGTCCTTCAGATGGTCAGCCGGCCTCACTCAGGCCGGGGCCCAGGCCGGGCTCCTCGGATCCCCAGTCGGCCTCGGCTGGCTCCAGGCCGACCCCAGGCCGGGGCCTCCCAGCCTTTGACTTTCAAGGCCGGCCTCTAGGTCGGCCAGGCCGGGCTCGCGCAGATTCACTTAACGGCCAGATTTTTGGAGGGGTATAAATGCCCCTCCACCTACCTTGGGACAAGGTGCTTGCCCAACATTGAAGAACACCATTATTGCAAGCTCAACAATCATTAGATCTCCCAATCCCTCCACCCAAACTCGTTAATCTTTGGAGGATTGAAGGAGAAGGTCCGATCTATATCTTCACCGAACGTTTTTCATTTCTCTCTCATTCACTTGAGGGACCATTTGCTAGGCTTTCCATTAGGAAAACCTAGCTCCTTGTTGTACTCACTTGTTATCTTTGTGACAGATTGTAGCCATTCGGGAGCCCCCAATCCAGTTGTGGGTTGTGCCCCAGATTGTTGTTGTAAAGGCTCCGGACTCCGCCTTGAAGGTTTCCGATAGTTGAAGGTGAACCAAACCTTTGTGGTGCGGTTCATCGGAGAAGAAGGTGAATCCTTTGTGACTGTTGAGTTGACCTTTGTGGTAGCTCACACCTCTCCAACAAGACGTACTCCCCTAAAAAGGAGGAACTCGGGAATACATCCGTGTCTCCGCGTGCTTTCTCTTCGGTTACCTCTATCTTTGTTTTACAGCTTTTACTTCGTGTACCTTGCTTAGTTGTTAGCTTGTCATAGGTAAATTCACCATAGTTGAATATCTAGAGAATTTATATTTTGTGTCAAGCCCAATTTGAAAAAGTATTAAAATTGAAATAACACCTATTCACCCCATCTAGGTGTCATACGATACTTTCACCTACCCCTTGGGAAACCTTGAGTTCCTCTTATACATAAACTCTCTTAAGTAATCTAATTGGATGGCAGATCTACTGCCTTTAACAAAAAAAAAAGCCTAGTACGTAGTTTTTTTTTACGAAACACACTCACCCTTATAAACGCACACACGCACACTCTACCCAATAAGCACAAGTTGTGGTTTTATACTCTTTGTCCTTAGATTTCGATCTCTACGATTCTATTCAGTTTGACCTGATCAGAGTACAGATTCACATATGGGTAGGGGGTATGGCATATGGTCACGCTTGTACCGCTGTACAGTACGTTTGTTCAGACTTCCGGGTCACTCCTTAAAACGGTTTATAGACCCAGTCGGCCGGACCCGACTCGACTCGACCCTCTCCCATTCGCACTCCCTTCTTGCGCCGGAAGGCAAGCGCCAGACCAGCGGCGACCGCGCGAGTCCAACACAGCCGAACGAGATGGCGGAGCCGTCGTCGCCGGCCGCCGCCCCGACCGACGCGGAGAGGGAGGACGCCCTGGACCGGATGCTCACGCGGCTGGCCCTCGCCGAGGACGCCCGCCTCGCGCCGCTGCTCGCCCGCGTGCTCCCCTACGCCATCACCTCCTTCGCCTCCCCCGCCGCCTCCGTCCGCAAGCTCGTAAGCATCAACACCACTCCCCGCGCTGCCCCCTGATTCGATTCGGCACGAGCCGTAGTCTAGTCCCTGCTGCGCTTAGTCAGTTCCGCTTCAGTTGGTTTAGTTGGTGGGCGGTGATATTATGTCCTACATGGCGGGGATTCGTGCTCCGATTTGCCCGTGCGTCACGAAATTCGAGCCCCGTTTACTTAAAACCGAGGGATTATGCTTATTTGCAACTCTGTCCTTAAAGCAATTTGCACTCTATAGAAGTTCCCTGTCATTATGAGCCCTTTACATGATTGTAGGAAAATATAAATAGCTGCGGTGGTTTGCATTGTCCGTTTGAATGTGTAGAACATCGAAAGTAATCATGCGTGCACCTTTTAATAGTGGGCTGCACCTGTTCAAGTGCTGCCCTGTTAGGCTGTTACTCTGCAATACACATGGACCCTTTCTGGTAGAATGGTTGCTGCAATACTGCTAGATGTGTCTTTTGGTGCAGGTTTTATAAGTTATAGCAGACATACAATTTGACATCAATGGCAATACTGCTTTTGGGTTTTTCTAGGTCATGGAGATTCTCAGCCACATTAACAAACGGGTGAAGCACAGGCCCGAGATTGCGTTGCCCATGCTGGATTTATGGAAGATCTATACTGAATCTGCTTCATCGTTGATTGTTCGGAACTTCTGTATTGTTTATATTGAGATGGCGTTTGAACGCCTGCCGAGCGAGGTATCCTCTTTTCCTTTGTTGGCTTCCCATTTTCCTAGGCCTTTTTACCTTTATTGTGAAGTTAACAGTATCGACTTAACATTTCGTAACAGGAGAAGGGAAACATCGCACCTGATCTGTTAATCAATATATCAAAGGTTCCAGCTCAGCATCAAGGGATTATCTTGAGACTTGTATCAAAGGTTGGTCATATCATGCATATATATTTTCCTAGAACAGGATTTGATCTAGAAGTCGATCATCTTGAGTTGCTTTTAGTTGTACCAATGATTGTTGTCTACCACAACATGTGATTCTAGGATGTGCAGTGTAGTAGGTCACTGGAAAGTTCACAATAATAACAAAATATATCACGATGTAGGTTGGACATTGACTGTAGTTAATGACACAAATTTCGTGCTTAAAGTTAACCGTCAAATTGATGATAGAGTTGTAGATTTCCTATGTTGGACATAGAAATATGGCACAAGTACTTCCCTTTAGAGAATTGTCTTTTCTCTGTAACTTCATTCATCATGTGTATGTTTAGCCAAAATAGAAATTATTTTGGACATGTTGATTATAGCCCCCTTTTCTTGCCTTGGCATACTTACATTCTATAACTTGCATGATTTGTTCTCTTACTTCTCTTTTGTTGACCAGGCTATTGGTGAATGCAACACACGTAAGGTGGATGATAACATTGCGTCAAAATATCAATCCATAGGTGGATCTGATGATGGCTTAGTTTTTGCTGACTTCGGCTTTCACACAATATTGTATCAAACACCATCTCAAGGGTACATTCTACCTAAAATATTACGCAAAACTATAATACATTATACAGAGTATTGAGTTTGGGAGGCTGACTGCTATCACTTTTCAGTATTGGATGCCCAGCAGGACTTTCAGTTGCCCAAGCAGATCGAGTTACTGGAAAGCTACCACTGAAAGGTGACACACTTACATCAAGAAAGGTAATACCAAAGTACATGCGATCTTTCTGTTGAGCATTCTTACCATTGGGTATTGTATGTTGTTCCTGTGTACATGCATTCACAGATTTAAACTGCTGAGTGTACTACCTGCACTTTCCTTCTGATGGTTACGTTTTTCTTCTTATCTCCTCAGCTAGGTATCTTGAATGTCCTTGAAGCTATGCAGCTGGCATCTGAGATTGTCTACCCTATTTACTTAGCTGGCTCTTCAGATAGGTACGTCCATTTCAGAAATCGATTCACAGTCTACATAAATGGTTATGATCAACAATTATGCTGATCACTGTTACAATATAGTCAAGAGTCAGTTGCTAAGAGAGGAGATGAGTTGTTAAAGCGCAAAGCTTCAACTGCGAACTTAGAAGATCCCAAGCTTGTCAAGAAATTGTTCATACTATTCAATGGTATGCTTTATGTATTTTATAAGGTGCTAATTTAGGCAGTTCACATTTCAACTACAATACACATTCTGTGGTGCGGCATAAGCTGTTTCATTTTTGTGGTCTGAAATCTGACCGGGTACTTTCTTGTGAACTAAGTGTTACAGTTTGGAAATTCAGTTTGCTACATAAGAGGAGAATGGTCAAACTAAAAGATGTAGTTGAACTTCAGTTTTCTTTCTCTTACTTGCTTCTGTTCTTATGGTCTATAGGTGACAAGTCATTTTTGTTTAGTTGCTTGTTCTCATGCCTTGGTCTGTACTTAAACTCCCAGTTGTCCACCTTTCACAAGTATGCATACCATCTAGCTACCTCCTCCATACTAGCATAGTTGCATGCGACGAATACGTGCCACTGACATTGAACTACAAGAGCATGCCCATCAGTTGCGAAGTTGCACACACCCATACGCACACCTGTGCATGCCTTTTCCCTTTTCTCTGTTTTAAGTTGGCAGTTCTGTTTCATCACAATTCCTTGCTTGTTTTGCTCAATGTGAATCTAAATATTGTGGTAAGTCATGTTTCATGGTAATGATCTCTGGTTTCACAGGTACCGCAGGTGCAGAAAATATAGCTGCAGATCTAAAAGTTGCACCAGCACCTAGTTCATTGCGTGTTCGCTTAATGAGTGTTTTCTGCCGATCAATTGCTGCAGCAAATGCATTCCCATACACACTTCAATGCATCTTTGGCTGCATCTATGGTATCCTACCTTTATATTCTTCTACACATTGTTTTTTTTCCATGGTTATGACTTACGACCAATTAACTGCATATTTCATAAGCTAGGTTGGTACTTGGTAGCAAAGGTATTCCTACCATTAATAAAGTGCATTGAAGTAGGACATTGAACTTTATCCTTTGCCATTCAGACTATAACATTTCCATTTAGTAACTTTGCTAAAATAGTCATGGATAAGGTGTGCTTACAACCTTTTGGGCATCCCATTATTTATAGAGTTGCAACAGAGCTGTATCCATTACTCAAACACTAAAGTTAATAAATATAGAGAATGCTTTCAACATGAATGTAAGGGCAATAAGGAGATTAAATGATAACGTGAAATATAAGACAGGAAAAAGAACATGAAGTCCTGCTGAATAACTCAATTTTAGCTTCTAACATTGTTTTTCCATTCAATATTCATGCTTAAGTTGCTCTTAGAATTAAGCCGCAATATCTCACTACCTGGTATCTGTTCTTCATGAGATGCAACAGAAATTTCTCTGTATGTAGTGTTTATATGGACCTTTAATTTAAAAATAATTCTTGACCTCCATCTAAGATTATCTCATTATGTTCTATTCATTCCAATTAATTATTAAAGAATAAAGTATTCTTGTGGTTCCAGCAATGTAACATCTAAACTTCATCATTTCTATATGTTGTTGGTAAACTCAATATGTTTCTGCTGTGTTTCTATACATGTAGGAAGTGGAACTACTTCAAGATTGAAACAGTTAGGAATGGAGTTCACTGTCTGGGTTTTTAAACATGTATGTTCACGTCCTAAATCATATATAGGCGTATAGCTCATCTTCTAGCATTAGTGACTTCATTCCAGCTTTCACTTTCCCATCAATGTTAATTCTTCCCTCCTCTGTGGTTCTTTAATATGGTTTCAAACTGTTATGTCATAATTTTGTTATTGATTTAGGCAGTAATGGACCAACTAAAGTTAACCGGCCCAGTTATCCTCAGTGGAATATTACGGTCCCTTGATGGTTCATCTACTACAGAAGCAGGTCTCTTGCGCTTCTTATCTACTCTACTTGTTCAAACCTGCATTTGGTTTATCTCTGCACTGTTTCTTTAAATTACTAGAATTCAACATCTCTTTGATGATAAAAAAATGTACATGTCCTCCATCTCCAGATTCCATCGGTAGAGATGTCAAAATATTCGCGTACCAGGCCATTGGTTTGCTCGCCTCTCGTATGCCTAATTTATTCAGGCATGCCCTTCTTGTACTTTCTTGGCTTATGTTTTGTTTCTGTTACGGGGAATGATCTTTTAGTTCTGTGAACATTGCAGTAACAAAACTGAAATGGCTGTACGACTCTTTACTGCTTTGAGGTTGGAGGATCAATCGCTTCGTCTGACAATTCAGGAGGCGGCCACTTCCCTTGCTACAGCATATAAGGTAATTGTGGAGGACATGCTAAATTGTGCTGTCATGATGACACCGGCGGAAATGATCATAAATTTTGGTTCATTGGTTGTCTTCAGTAATCGAATAACTATATTTGACGCCTGGTGGAATACATAAGTGCCAGCTTATTGTCGGTGACGTCCATGGAAATTTTGTAATGACCTATGTCCGGACATGCTAGTCTAGTATGCAGAATAGACTTTACATCTTGGCAAACACGACAACTCTTAAGCTTTTATCCTTTCGCTTCGCTCAAAAATATTAAAGTGGACTTTCTTGTCTATGCACCAAGTTCCATATGTTGCAAAATCATTCACAACACCTTTCAGACGTAATATGGCCATAACCCGTCTGCAGTCTACCGTTGTTGGCTTGCTGTTACTATTTTTCTGGGAAAGTTTTTATAACATATGGCTCAAAATAGTTTAGAGCTGAAATATCTTTGCTACAACTGCAAGTAACTCATCACCTGTATTTAACTCGTTTTGTTGCTAATGATATCAGGGTGCTTCAAAGGTAGTACTGAAGGATCTTGAGGCGCTTCTTCTGCAAAATTCTCAAGTGGTAAGGTTATCATTCTAATTATCGATTTCCATATTTTCCACAGTCCAGAACCTTGTCGGAGTGTACGAAGGCCAAACTGAGACCTTTTAGTGGAGATACTTCACTTTCATTTTTTTTCTTGGATTGGTCTGGAGATATGTGACAAATAATTTGAAAGGTAGAAATCTCAGATGTTGTGATCGGAATGATGGGTTCCACTGGATAGATGACTATTTCTTCTCCTGATTTTGTGATGCTATAGAGTAAACATGGGCTTCCAGTCACACTTCTATTATGCATTATGAGTAATGTTTTCCAGTTGCAGTATCTTGCTATTTCTAAAGGCTTTCAGGAATGCTGGTGCCCCTAGTTTTTTGGACTTATTCATAATTTTCTGATGTTACATTTTATCGTAAATTTTCTTGAAGGAGCAAATTGAGGTCCGATTTTCTGCTGTAAGATGGGCAACGACGTTATATGACATGCAACACTGCCCAAGCCGGTACATTTGCATGCTTGGAGCTTCAGATGTAAAGCTGGACATAAGGTTAGTTATGAAATACACTAGATATAAAATATGCCAGCATGGTGCTTTGTTGCTGTTTTTTTTTTGCATTTCTGTACTGTTATACTCGATACGAGTTCAGCTGCTCCTTATAGTTATGTAGTTAGATCGGGTTCATGCAATCTGTAAAATTTGGGTCTGTTGCATGCACGCTCAATTTTGTACCTATACAGGCAATGATGGCACTCTTTGGATCTTCTCTTTTCTAGCACAGCACCACCTATGGTTAGAAATATAAGACTCAGCTTTCCAAGATTCTTGCCCAACAATTGGATGAACAATATAAAGATTACGTGATAGATAATCGATGTTGTTGGATTTGTATTTATAGAAAGCATGTTTCACTGGTGTCAATGGTGTGTCACATACTCCAGTTTTATTGAAATGCATGGAGAAACACACATACTGCTAATTATTGGTCAAAGTAAAATCTTGGAAAACATGTGCGCCTTACATTTCCAAACAGAGGGAGTGGTATAGTATGTGGGAAGTTCCCATTTAGTATCAAACTTTTTTGTGGATTATGCAAAGCAGACTTTAGTAGTTTATTGCCAATTATCTTGAAGTGAGGATATAGATCATTGTTAACATGTAATTCCACACTTGTAAATTAGTAAATGCATGATTTTGTCCTGCTGAAATTGATAGTTGTTTCAGGGTTACTCTCATTGAGAGAGGATGACACTTGGAGAGTTGGGGCAATTTTCGTTGGTTTATTTCTCACACAATGGCATACCAACCTGAGGGTTGGGGATACATATTTATATGCTGCTAGCCAGCCACGATATGCTAGATGCTAGTCTAAGATGCTGCTAAGATGCTGTCCTAAAAGTAGTGAAGGCTATCCTAACAACCAGTCTTTCTAACTGCCAGTCCTTGATGCTCTATCCTAACTGCCAGCCTAACTGACAGTCCTTGATGCAAAGGACCATGTGCTGTGCAGCCCCACAAAGACCACAGACCAAAGACTATAGTACATAGACTTATCCATCATTCTCCCCCTAAGTCTTGTGCGTTGTCTTGGGCTGGACCATCCCAATTCTGGAGCAGAGTTCAAGGAACTTGATCCTCCCAAGAGGCTTGGTGAGCAGATCAGCGAGCTGATCCGTGGTGTTGATGTAGCTCGCCTTGATGCTCCCTTCCTCCAAGCAGCCTCGGATGAAGTGATGCCTCAGCCGGATGTGCTTGCTCCGTTCGTGGAAAACGGGGTTCCTTGCCAGGGCCAGAGCGGACTTGCTGTCCACCATCAGCTGCACTGCTCTAGCATCTCGGCCAAGTAGATCACCAAGCAGCCGAGAGAGCCAGAGCGCCTGGGTGCAGGCTGTGGAGGCCGCTATGTACTCAGCCTCGCAGCTGGACAAGGCAACCACCTGTTGCTTGACCGACTGCCAGCTCACGAGGCACTTGCCGAGGAAGAACATGATCCCGCTCGTGCTCTTGCTGGTGTCGATGTCGCCGGCGTGGTCGCTGTCGCTGTACCCGACGAAGTCTGCTGCCCCAGGACATCTAGGGTAGTGAAGGCCATGATCAAGAGTCCCCGCAACGTAGCGGATGATCCTCTTCACAGCCTGCTCATGCTCCGTCGTCGGTCGCTCCATGAAACGACTAACGTAGCCGACGGAGAACGCCAAGTCCGGCCGAGTGTGGGTGAGGTAGCGAAGGCTCCCCACAAGACGCCGGTACTGTGTAGCGTCCACTTCCTTCGCCGTGCTGTCACGGCTCAGCTTCAGCCTCTCCTCCATCGGAGAGAGAGCTGGGTTGCAGTCGGTGAGCCGTGCTAGCTCAACGATGCGCTTGGCGTAGGCGGTCTGTCGAAGCGTGATCCCGGAGTGGTCCTGGTGCACCTCGATCCCCAGATAGAAGGAGAGGAGCCCCAGATCACTCATCTGGAAGGCAGCCTTCATCTCCTCCTTGAACGCAGCCACCTCTGCATCCTTGATGCCGGTGATCACCAAGTCGTCGACATAGACGCCCACCAACAGGGCATTTCCTCCACTGCCCCGTCGGTAGACGGCCGCCTCGTGCGGCTTTGCTCGAAGCCCATCGTCTTCAGCGTGGAGTCCAGCTTGGCATTCCACGCCCTTGGTGCCTGCCGGAGGCCATAGAGAGCCTTGTGCAGGCGAAGTACCTTGCCCTCCTGGCCGGGGATCACAAATCCCGGCGGCTGCTGCACGTAGACCTCCTCCTTCAAGTCGCCGTTGAGGAAGGCCGACTTGACGTCCATGTGGTGGACAGGCCAGCCCTCCTGGGCAGCTAGTGCAAGGATGAGTCGCACGGACTCCATCCGTGCTACAGGAGCGAAGGCGTCGTCGAAGTCGACCCCCTCCTGCTGCAAGAAACCTCGCGCCACCAAGCGAGCCTTGTGCTTGACGATGGCGCCGGCCTCATCCCTCTTCAGCTTGAACACCCACTTAAGGGTGATCGCGCGATGACCACGAGGGAGATCAGCAAGCTCCCAGGTGCGGTTCTCCTTGACCGCATCCATCTCCACCTGCATCGCAGCACGCCATGCTGCGTCCTTTTCAGCCTCTGCAAAAGACTGAGGCTCACCATCCTCACGCGCAAGCTGCAGCTGCGCCTCCAGGTCACGTGGCACCAGCCCCGGCACCGGCTGGTCACCGAGAAGGTTCTCCATCGTCCGGTACCGCAGCGGCTCGTCGTCATGATACGCGTCGACACGCTCCTCGTCGTGAGAGAGCGGAGAAGCGAACTCCACCGGGTTGTGCTCGGAGTGAGCTGGTGGTGGTGTAGACGCGCCCGGAGGAGTGGCTGCTGGTGCTGGAGTGCGTGGCGTTGCCGGCTGTGGTGTCGCCGGTGTAGCTAACACCGGGGTCGATGGGGACTTGGGGGCTGAAGTAGACGTGCTCAGCGAGGAGCTGCTGCCTACTCCCCCGGCCTCCTCGAAGTGGACGTACTCGATGGTGAAGTCGTCGCACGTCGGAGTCGAGCCGTCGTCCACCGCCTTACCCCACGCCCATCCTCGCCCTTCGTCGAACACGACGTCTCGCGCCGTGCGGACGCGCTGTGTCTTGGGGTCGAGGATGCGGTAGGCCTTCGAGCCCTCCGAGTAGCCGATGAACACTCCCGGAGTGCTCCTGTCATCGAGCTTGCCGATGTGACCAAGCTCCTTGGCGAACGCGAGGCAGCCGAAGACCCGCAGGTGGGAGACTGCCGGCTTCCGCCCATGCCAAGCCTCATACGGCGTCCTGCCGTCGAGCGCCTTGGTAGGCGAACGGTTGAGGATGTAGACGGCCGTCAGCACCGCCTCTCCCCAGAAGACAGCCGGCATCCCTCTCTGCTTGAGGAGGGCCCGAGTCATCCCCACAACCGTCTGGTTGCGCCGCTCGACGACGCCGTTCTGCTGTGGGCTGTACGGCGCGGAGTAGTGGCGCTGGATGCCTGTATCAGCGCAGTACGACGCGAACTCAGCTGCTGTGAATTCGCCGCCGTTGTCGGTGCGCAGCACACGCAGCTTGCGGCCGCACTCCGCCTCCGCAGCAACCTGCGCGCGCCTGATGGCGCCCGCTGCCTCCCCCTTGCTGCCAAGGATCACCACCCACATGTAGCGGGAGAGATCGTCCACGAGCAGCAAGAAGTAGCGTCGTCCTCCTGGTGTGGCCGGTGTCACCGGGCCACACAGATCCCCGTGCACGAGCTCGAGCTTCTCCTTGGCTCTGAAACTCGCCTGCCGGGGAAAGGGGATGCGTCTGTGCTTCGCCAACACACAGACGTCGCAGAACTGCTCCACGTGGTCGAGGCATGGCAGGCCTCGCACCATCTCCTTGGCACTGAGCCGCTTCAGGGCCTCAAAGTGAAGATGCCCGAAGCGCTCATGCCACTGCCACGCCTCGTCATCCCGACGAGCAGCGAGACAGATGGGTTGTGCCACCTGCACATCAAGGACGTAGAGCCGGTTTGCGCCTCTGGTTACCTTAGCAAGAAGGCGATGATGGCGATCCCAGATGCGTAGGATCCCATGCTCGATCAGCACGCGCGAGCCGTTCTCGTCCAGCTGTCCCAGGCTGATGATGGAGTTCCTCAGCGCGGGGATGTAGTAGACACCGGTGAGCAGCCGGTGCTCTCCGGTCTTGGCGATGAAGAGGACGGAGCCGACGCCCTTGATCTCTACGGCGGAGGCATCCCCGAACTTGACGGAGCCTCGTACGTCGGAGTCGAGCTCGGCGAAGAACTCTCGTCGCCCGGTCATGTGGTGGGTGGCGCCGGTGTCGAGGCACCACCCGCTGGTCTTGTCCTTGCCGGAGCCGTCGCCAAGGAGGGCGTGCGCCTTTGGCTCGTCAAGGTGGAGGAGAGCTGCTGCAGTTGGTGCTGCAGCAGGTAGTTCGACGCTTGCGTGCGTCATGAACAGGGCTGGGTCCTCCTCCGCAGCCTGTGCGACGTGGGCCTGGCCACGTTGCTCCTCCGCAGCCTGTGCGACGTGGGCCTGGCCACGTCGTGGCTGTCGGCACTCCTTGGCCCAATGGCCAAGGCGGCCGCAGTTGCGGCAGCCCTCGTCTTGTGCCGGCTGGGGCCTGCCGGCGGCGCCTCCCCGGGCACCTCCACGGGCATCACCATGTGCCCTGGCCTGGTAGTCTCGGCGTCCCCTTCGCGGCCTGCCACGCCTGCGGCTGCTGGAAGAAGGCTCCCCCTTCTTCCCGTCACCGTGGCTGGCGTCCCACTGCTCCCGAGACAGGAGCAGCTTGCCGCCGGTGGTGATGGGCCCCGAGAGAGGCTGTGGCTCGTCGGTGTCGACGACCTTGAGGCGACCTATCGCCTCCTCGATCGTCATCGTGGAGAGGTCCAGCAGGGACTCGATCGAGCGAGCCATCTGCTTGTACTTCTCGGGGATGCACCGGAAGAGCTTCTCGACAGCTCTCTCCTCGCTGTAGGTGGCATCACCGAACTGCACCATCTTCTGCAACAGAGTGTTGAGACGGAGAGCAAAGTCATCAACGTCCTCACCTGGCTTGAAGGCCAGGTTCTCCCACTCCTTGCGAAGTGCCTGCAGGGTGGACTTGCGGGCACGGTCGCTGCCGATGCGTGCCGCGGCGATGGCGTCCCACGCCTCCTTGGCAGTCCGCTTGTTGGAAAGCGAGAACTGCATCTCGGCCGGGACTGCAGCGATGAGGGCGTCCAACGCCCGTCGATCCTCATGTGGGTCAACGGCGTCGTCCTGGACCGCCTCCCACATGTGCCGCACCTGCAGCCTGATCCTCATGATCGCTGCCCACTCGACGTAGTTGGTTTTGGTGAGGGTAGGCCACCCAGCACCGGGACCAACGTCCCTGACCACAGTCCGGACCCCGTAGAGGCCTCGGCCTTGGTCATCCCAGCCGCCGTCGCCGTGCGCGCCTCCTCTGGCGCCACCGCGAGCGTGCTCGGCTGCCCACTGCGCCGCCCGCTGTTGCTCCGCGTCGTCGCGGTCTGCGACGACGCTGCCATCAGCGGACGCGGAGCTGTTGGCGCTGTCGCGCAATGCCTTGGCCTCCGCCGCAGCCACACGTGCTGCCTCCGCCGTCGCTGCTGCTTCTACCTCCGCTCTGGCTGCTGCCAGCTCCGCGGCTGCCAGCCTCGACGCCCTTGCCGCCGCTGCAGCGGTTGCCGCAGTCACTCGCTCACGCTCCTCTGCCTCTGCGCGCTCGGCCTCCTGCCGACGCCGCATGCTCGAGGTAGCCGTGTGCTGAGAGTGACCTGTGGACATGGCTCGCTGCTGGGGGGCTGTCTGCTGCCGACGAGCTGCTGCTCGACAACCCGGAGGGAGGGAAGTAACCAGGGACAGTCGGAGCAACTGCTGCTACCGGCTGGGGCTGCTCTGCTCCTGGTGAAAGAGGAGAACAGGTAATGGTCAGGCTACAAGACAACCTGGCTCTGATACCACTTGATAGTTGTTTCAGGGTTACTCTCATTGAGAGAGGATGACACTTGGAGAGTTGGGGCAATTTTCGTTGGTTTATTTCTCACACAATGGCATACCAACCTGAGAGGTTGGGGATACATATTTATATGCTGCTAGCCAGCCACGATATGCTAGATGCTAGTCTAAGATGCTGCTAAGATGCTGTCCTAAAAGTTGTGAAGGCTATCCTAACAACCAGTCCTTGATGCTCTATCCTAACTACCAGCCTAACTGACAGTTCTTGATGCAAAGGACCATGTGCTGTGCAGCCCCACAAAGACCACAGACCAAAGACTATAGTACAGAGACTTATCCATCAGAAATGACTTGTACTAATGTTGTTTTGTCACTTGGTACTCTTAAACTAATACAACACACAGGTTTTTTTTATAAAAATTGTATGATACTAACGCAGTGATGCATTTCTTTAGTTGTTCCTGTATACATAATTTGCAACTTTTGGTTCTTCTGTACCCAGGGAAATGGCTCTGACTGGTCTAAATCTGTTAAATGATGAGAGACAATCATCTGTAACAGCTATTGATTTCAACTATCCCAATATCGTGGAGATGCTAGATTATATCTACAGCCAGGAGCCTCAGCTGTTGCATTCTAATGACCATAGGCAGGGAAAACTGCTTTTCCCATCAAAAACATTTCTTGCAATGATCAAGTTTCTGATGAAGTGCTTTGGAGCAAGTGATATTCGAGACCTTTCGCAAGAAGATCCATCTCATTCCCCAGTAGACAAGATGTGTGTGGTTTTAGAACATGCCATGTCATATGAAGGGTCTAGTGAACTGCACGCATTGGCACTGAAGTCATTGGTTGATATATCCTCTCGTCAGCCAAAGGTTTTTGTTCTCTGTACTAAGTTAAAACAAGCTTAATTCTTTCTTCACATGTTTTAATCTTTTTCCTTAATAATTTGCAGTTGGTATCGTCACGGTATGCCAACCGTTTACATTGGTTGAGAGCTTTACTAAGTCATATTGATTCTGATGCTCGGGAAGCTGCCGCCCGTTTGCTTGGCATTGCTTCTTCAGCACTTTCAAGCTCAGCTGCATTGGATATTCTGTCTGAGTTCACTTCAACACTTGAGCCAAATCATCCATCAAGGTATGCAAGCGAAAAGTTGAACCGTTTGATGTTTTACTTGTGTTGCCATGCCGCTCATATATATATTTGATTGGTTGTGCCAGATTTGAGATTTACCACGGATTGTTATGTGCAATTGGGTATGTAACCGCCTGCTGTTTGAAGGAATCTTATGTAAGCTCCTTTGCCTCCCTCTCCCTCATTTTTGTAGCTTGCCAAATCATGCACTTTACATTCCGCCAAACTCCATCGAGAAATATTATTTTGTAATTACTTGATAGCCATACAATTTGAATTATGGGCCATTGGATCGTCTATGCCATGCTTTTGTACTGACAATAGGAGAGATTGGCTAACAAGGTCCAGACATTTCCAAACAACAAACAAAACAGTTCTATCTTTTATATTCTCGCTCAGTCCTGTAGACCATTGATATTTGGTCTGTACAAGCATGTGAAAGTAAGCAGGAGGTGTGTGCGCAGCTAGTCCATTGGTTAAGTTTGATCACCTTGCCAGCTAGAGAAGTGATAAAGGAGGTGTTCTTGCTGGTGAGAAATAGTATGTTTGAAGACCCGTTACCTAGTTCTCCTGCTTAGATGCTCCAAGGTTCTGTCGGACAGTCTGTTTTGTAGTGGTCTTCGCATGAATACGCACCACATAATGATGCATGGCTTGGTATTAGAACAATAACTGTAGTAAATCTCATGAATGTTCAATAGAAAGTATGCTTGACATTTATGAAAGAAAGGCGCTATAAATCATGTCCGTTCGTAGTGTTCTGTCATAATGATGCAGTTTTCTTATTTCTAAAAGTTTGATTGAAGTATTTGCTGTAATAGTTAGATATTTTTATGGCTTATGAATCCGTACTATCAAACATTGTTTGAAGAATGTAGCCTTGAAGTTATTGATTTGCTCTTACTTGAGGAGTATATGTACAGATATCTGAAGAATTGGTCGAAAAGGTAGTTGATATTCTTGTAAAAGTTGTTGAGTCAGAGGGGTCAACATTGGCATCCATAGCGATGGAATCTCTTGGCCATATTGGGCTCCGTTGTGCATTGCCTTCCATTAGTAGGAACTCGTCTGCAGGTAAAACTATTCAATGTGCACCACCTGTCTTTGCTAGTTATTTGTTTAAGCTAATCTTTTTGTCATACAGCTGCAGTTTTAACTGTTCTGCGTGAGAGGTTAACCAAGCTGCTTTCCGAAAATGATACCAAAGCTATACAGAAGATTTTGGTATCACTGGGACATATTTCATGGAATGAGTTGTCCTTCTCAAATCTGAAAATTGCATTAGACTTGATTTTTGGTCTCGCTCGTTCTAAGGTAGTACTTGTAAAATATTCAAAATTTTAGTGAGACTATTATGAAAAAAAAATCACATTATGGATTTCATCTATTTAGGTTGAAGATGTCCTTTTTGCATCTGGCGAGGCTCTCTCTTTCATATGGGGTGAAGTTCCCGTGACCGCAGATGTGATACTAGAAACAAACTTTATTTCCCTTTCCCAAGCCACAAACTTTCTTACTGGTGATGCACCCCTACTTGATGGCTCAAGGAACTTGGGTAAAAGAAGCAGCTGTGAAGAAGCACATACGATGGCTCGAGAAGAAATTATAAACAAGTTGTTTGATACACTAATTTATAGCAGCAGAAAAGAGGAACGCTGTGCGGGTACAGTCTGTTTGGTCTCACTCACAATGTACTGTGGTCGGCATCCAAAGATCCTGGAACTTCTTCCACAGATTCAGGTTTCTGACCAACACTAAACTTCTTGATCATCATAGAGCTCCTAATATTTTTAGTGAACTATAGCACCACGTTAAACTGATATATATCATAATGTGAGCATTGGTCTGTATGATTTTATGCCAATGCCATCACTCGCTGTCGGGGTGCACTGACCAGCTTAAATACTATGGTATACTTCTACCTGCAATCTACTAAAACGGTAAAAACCTGTACTAGCTTTTAATATAATTTAGAAGTTCAAGCTCCGTTTTCTCTACCATTCTATGGCCTACAAGTTCAGCATTGTAGTACTGATAACTACCTAGTCTAAGGCAAGATTTACTGATGCCAAAAATAAATCTCCTTTAAGGAACATATTGTTACTTTGGGCCTTTGGGGTATCTGTACCCTTTGAAGCAGTTATAAACTGTGAGCTTCATTTCTTGCTATAATTGTATATCCATTTACTGGTGATTTAGTTTAGCTGTTTCCAAGCAACGTTATTGCTTTGGAGGCAATTACTGTTGACTTCCTCTCATCTTTAATCCTTTCTTTTTGTATGGTAATCATGTATTTTCCCATCAAAGATTGTCCATCTTCATGTTGGGAATTAATCATTACCCCCAACCACCGCAAAAACTACCCGATTTAGAAAATACCATAAAAGTTCTACTGGCCTGTGGTCCTAGGACTACCTGTCAGCTCACATGCTATGGTACTATTTTCCAGTTATGCATCTTCGTGATGGATGAACATTTGGAGTTACTTTATTTTCAGGAAGCCTTTTCTCACCTTATTGGAGATTCTAATGAGCTTACACAAGATTTGGCATCCCAAGGCATGAGTATTGTGTACGAACTTGGTGATGCTTCTATGAAAGGGCAGCTGGTTCATGCTCTGGTGAATACACTGACTGGCGCAGCAAAAAAGAAAAAGGCCATTAAGGTGCATAAAGTTTTCTCAAATTTCTACCTTTTATGAGATCACTAACTCTCGTTTAATCTAAGGTATTCTTTCTTAATGTTTTTGCATTAGCTGATGGAGGATTCAGAGGTTTTTCAAGAAGGAACCATTGGCAGTAATCCTACTGGAGGAAAGCTTAGCACATACAAGGAGCTCTGTAGTCTTGCCAATGAGATGGGACAACCTGACTTGATATACAAGTTCATGGATCTGGCTAACTACCAGGCTGCTCTCAATTCCAAGAGGGGTGCTGCTTTTGGATTTTCCAAGATAGCCAAACAAGCTGGGGAGGCACTTCAACCTCATCTGCACACCTTAATTCCTAGGCTTGTGCGATACCAATATGATCCTGATAAGAACATCCAGGTACGCAGTATTACATTCACATTACCATCCTTGTATTTTTGGTGCTGCAGGGATATTAAATTGTTAGTTTTCGGTATGAATATTTGCACCTCAAAGTGGATGAGTCACCTTAGCTATTGGGAGCCTTGCTTCTGTGAAACATCAGATGCCTACATCTCTGGCCAAAATGACTTGCCTAGAATTCTTTCTCTCTCATGTATTACTATTTACCAATCAGTTGGTTAGGCAGCTTTCTCGTAAAAAAAGTTGGTTAGGGAGCTTGCGAGACTCGTTCAAGTGATTTGCCAGTATCACCTGATACACTGGTGTCATTTGGTGAAATTTGATGTTTCAGTAGCATGTATCAGGAGAAATTAACTTCTCCAGAAACAACATAGCTGCACTTTTTGCATGTCATAATTTCCCCCGAACAAATCAGAATGTTGACTACTCCAAGTTTGGCTGTGCTATTGTGTTGCCAATATAGTCATTATAATGATATCAAAATTGAGCTTTTTTGCTTTCCTCTTCCAGGATTTCATCATAGTAGACACTACTTTCCTGTTCCAGCAGGACACTTAGCTAAAGAAGTCTTGCATGTTGAATAATCATGTCCGTTGTGCGAGATAGCTGTTGCTTGGCCATACCATTCACTACCATGGGCCCATGTGGTTGCCAGCCAGTCGTGACACAATCAACAATGGTTGCCACCGCTGCTGTTGTGCACACCATCATTAGTTCATTACTATGCTGAGTATGCTCGCAGTTAGCAAAACTTGGATTTATAAGGAATGTATAGTGACAGTGTTATAAGCATCTTTAGCTCTGCTTTTATGTTTACTAGGTACAGCGCCTGTCGGCAGTATTTTTTTGGTATCATTTATTAGGACTCCATGTTGATCTTACTGATGTGTGTGCTCGTAGATTATTTAATTATGACCTAGAATATTATCTCAAGAAGCAATAAGCTTTCCTCCTAGCTGACAATTCCAATTGCCTTTCTAGGATTCAATGGGACACATCTGGAAGTTAATTGTTGCAGATCCCAAAAAAGCAATAGATGAACATTATGATGTCATAGTAGAGGATTTATTAGTTCAGTCTGGATCCCGGCTTTGGCGCTCACGTGAAGCTTCTTGTCTTGCACTTGCAGACATCATCCAAGGTCGAAGATATAGTCAGGTAAGTGATTATTGTGAAGTTAAAATTTCAATTTTTGGTTAGGGCACTAAGCCACACGAGCTATCTCAAAATGTCTGCATGGAACTGCCTTCAGATTTCTTTTGAGAATGAAACAGAACTCACCTCTCCTTTGTCTTCTCAAGGTTTCTAAGCATTTAAGAAAAATATGGACAACCACCTTCCGTTCGATGGATGACATAAAAGAAACTGTGAGAAATGCTGGTGACACTTTGTGCCGAGCTGTAAGCTCATTGACAATTAGGCTCTGTGATGTGTCACTTACTAATGCTTCTGATGCAAAAGAAACGATGAACATTGTACTTCCATACTTGCTTTCTGAAGGCATACTCAGTAAAGTTTCAAGCGTTCAAAAAGCATCGATAAGTTTGGTCATGAAGCTTGCTAAGGTATTATCAAGGGTGAAAGTTATAATGTTTAACTGCATTTATTTATACCAGTCAGATTCAGCATCTAATGCTATTAAAGTTCAGTGGGTTGAAAGCTCTATTTTAGCTTAGTATTTCAAGCTAACACGAGATGTAGATTACTATATTCATGGAATTTCTTCTCAAAGAGAGTAATTTGCGAAAATATCGCTGATTGATTGTTTCTAGGGTAAACTTTATATTTTTGCACTACACGGAAACTCAAATAAACTACAACTATTCTAGTTTCTTTTTTCTTTGGAGGCCAAGAGTTCCATCATTGTTATAGCAAGATGGCAACACAACTCCAAGTATGTGACACAATGGGATAAATATGTGTTTGAATGTCCCCTGTAACAAAACCAGGTGAGGAAAAAAACTGAATGGTGTAAGCCTTGAAACTTAGGATTTCCCAAGACTTGGCTGAGGCTCTGACATATGAGCTGGTTGATTTTGATAGTATATCCTGCTTTATTTCGATTTGCTCACTGAATTTCACTTGTCGGAAGTAGGCCCAGTCTGTGACTAATAAACATTTAGTAAGTTTGCTATCTCCAACTGCCTGTTTGTTATAGTTTGAACAGACTTTTGGACTGTGTCTTGGTTCCTGTGGAACATTATATGTTTGTATGTAAATTATTTTGTTTGACCTTATTATGTTTCAGTAGGCCCCTTCCCTACTATTCTCCTACAATATTACCCCTAGTAGGATTGCAGTATGATGTGGTTGGTCAATTCCATCCAAAGCATCGTTATGGTTTGCCTATGCATGGCCCATAATATACTGTTAGTGCTCGTGCTTTATGTGTGTTTCTTTAATGAAAGGAATTAAAGAAAGAGAATATCATCAGCTTATGACTTCTTATTGTAGGGGGCTGGCACTGCCTTGCGGCCACATCTGTCAGAACTTGTTAGTTGTATGCTTGAATGTTTGTCAAGTCTGGAGGACCAAAGGTTAAACTACGTTGAGGTATGCTACTTTCGGTGGTTTCCGTCTGACTGTTGATGTTTTATTACTTATTAGTCTACCATGTTATTTCTGTTCTGTACTCACTCCTGTACTTGGACCAAAGATGCATGCAGGAAGCGCTGGCATCCAGACCGAGAAGCTTGACAGCTTGCGTGTAGCTGTAGCTAAAGATTCTCCAATGTGGGAAACCCTTGATATCTGTATCAAAGTTGTTGACACAAATTCACTCGAGCTATTGATTCCTCGCCTGGCTCAAATGGTCAGATCAGCTGTCGGTCTTAATACAAGGTTAGTTTCCGTGCTAATATAAACCTCGTAGTTTTCATGATATCAGGAGTACTTTAATCTTACATTGTCATTTTCTACATGCCTGATTTCAGGGTTGGTGTTGCTAGCTTCATCACCTTGCTGGTACAGAAGGTCATGATTAACATCAAGCCGTACACAGCAATGTTACTGAAGTTACTGTACACTGCTGTTCTGGAGGAAAGGAGTTCTGCGGCCAAAAGGGCCTTTGCGTCTTCTTGTGCTGCAGTTTTGAAATATGCCAGTCAATCTCAGGCTCAGAAACTTATTGAAGATACCGCTTCTCTGCATTTAGGTGAAAAAAATTCTCAGTTATCTGGTGCAGTTCTTATTAAATCCTACTTGAGCAATGCATCAGATGTTATTAGTGGATACAATGCAGTGGTTATCCCTGTAATTTTTTCTTCAAGGTACGTGAAAGACATATCTTAAGTCTTAACCTTTCATCTTGAGTTCTGAAACTAATATGTGAGCTATTCGCGATGTTTGAAGTTCAGTATCATTAAAATACAAAAGCAGTTCCCTGTAGTCTGTGTGCTGAATCTCAAATAACAAAACTTCTTTCAGCTTTGAGGATGATAAAGAGACCAGTGCCTTATATGGAGAACTTTGGGAGGACATTCCTAGTAGTGAAAGAGTAACCCTTCAGCTTTACTTACCAGAAATTGTCTCTCTTTTGTGCGATTGCATGTCCTCATCATCATGGGCTGGCAAAAGAAAGGTGCAGTCTCTGTCACCATTTTGATATTCATAAAAATAAATCAGGGACAGTAGCTTGTATACTTACCATGCTATGGTAATTGCAGTCAGCCAAGGCTACAAAAAAGCTATGTGACGCCCTTGGGGAACCCTTTTCTGCGCACTACCATAATATTCTCAAGTCACTTCTGAAAGAGCTACCGGGTCGATTTTGGGAGGTAACTCGTACTGCTGCTTATAAATTTTTAACAGAAACATTGATTTGGGTGTATGGCACATGTAGGTGCAAATTATGTACTGTACATCCATTTTCCCCGCAATCCACTGAACATTCTACAAGTGAGAGTGTGAGGGTGAAAAAAATCCAGTGAGCGAGAGATTTTTTGAAACTTCCACCCCATGTTACTAAAGTTATATGTGCCATAGTCTCTTTTTTTTATTGAAAAAATCAACATGATCATATATCTCTTTATCATCCTTGCAGGGAAAAGAGGCTGTTCTGGATGCACTAGCTTCACTGTGTTCGTGCTGCCATGTTGCTATAACTGCAGAAGATTCCACCATGCCCACTGTTATTCTAAATGCTGTTTGCGCCGCATGCAGTAGGAAGCCAAAATTGTATCGTGAAGCAGCTTTTTCATGTTTACAACAAGTAATTCTCTTTACATTCCTCCTTTATGTATCAATGTAAGACTTGACGTGACTTCCTTATATTTAAGAAAATATCTCGTCTGTTACACGATTCTCACCATAACCACACTCAAAGGGTTATGATGTGAACTTGAAGCAGGATATAACTATTCCTCAGTTTTTTTCCCTTAAGAGTGTTAACTGAAAGGAGAATCTTGGAAAAGTTTCCTAAAGAACTGTAAAGAAAATCCATTTCTCAGGATATCCTGTGGAGGCAACTAAATTGGTATAATGGTATTGTTAATAATCTTGCCACTTATTAGTTATTACAATAGACAAGTATCTCTAATGAATCTTCTGCATGGAATTTATTACCACGTTTCTTGTTTAAGATTATTAGACAGGAGATTTTTGGCATTATATATAATTTAGAATTAGCACCTTTACTTAGTTTTATTTGCTTTTTTCTTCGTCATTTTCAGGTGATCACGGCATTCAAAGACCCAGGGTTTTTCAATAGTGTTTTCCCCATGTTGTGTGAGGTTTCTAATCAATCTGTCATTTTTAAGTCAAGGGCTTCATCTTCACTAACTACATCCACCGCTGATGGTGAGTTGTTATTTTGGGCCCTTTCGAACTAAGTCCTATGCTTAAAATTTCCCTTAAAAACTTTCTTTCTATCATATAGAAAGGTATGATAATTTATATCGTAAACGATTATTTGAGATCATTTGCTTCGTTTATTTCTAATGGGAAATTTATAACACCCTGTATGAGTATATCTTTTTACGCTCGCTGACTCATGTATTGCTCTTTTTCCGCAGAGCAAGATGAGAGTGCAAGTGTCTCGGTTTCTCTCGACAAGGTGCTCAACTGTGCTGCATCTAGCATCACTATTGCTTTGCCACAGGATATTATCCACCATAAGAAGAATATGTTAGAAGTTTTATTGAACTCTCTTTCACCTGAAGAGGGTTGGCAGGGTATGTTTCTTTATGCAGGATCTGATATAATATAAGCAACAGTTTTACAGTAGTTCTTCATTGATACTTGAAAACTATCATTGTGATACTTCTCTGGATTTCTGTGAGCAGTTAAATTATCATCCTTCTTGTGTATCAAAGAAGTGTGCTACAAATTTTTGAAATCTGATGGTAGCACGACATGGCCTGAAGGCACAGATGATTTGGTTCAGGAGGTATGTCACATAGTTGTTTGTTAATATATTAAATATTTGGTCATTTCTTCATTGTTCTCACAAATATCTTTTACTTTGGTTATCTAATCTCAGATGTTTCATTCGGTGGCGTCAAAAGTAGTAGACTCCATACGCTTAGTTAAGATTGCTCAGGTAATCTTTCATCTACCTAGTGCTCACCAACTTATTGTGTGTTATGTTTACTCGTTTTTATATTAGTTCAATATTGCTTGGTTGTTGGTAATATTGCAGAGATTGTGGAGTCAGAAAATACCATCCTCACTGACATGCAGCCTTGAGTCCAACATGCTATCATCATGTTAGATTATATTTTCCAGCTATACATCTCTGCTAGGTTGCTGAGCTAGTTTTTTCTAATCGACATCTCCACTGTTTTTTACCAGAAGATAGTTTGCTGTCATGCTGCTGTTGAATCATAAATTTGACACTGGATTTTAAAAGATGCTGTAGTCTACGACATGTATGTTTATCTACTATTATGAAAGTGTGTGAACATAATGAGATTGCATTTGACAACATGTAGTAGCATTCCTTATTGATATAAAACCATCTATGCTTGCTTTTGGTTTGATTGATGCCGAGAAGAGTGGTTGGTCCCTTGCACTATTCGAGGGCTACAGGAGCTCCACAGGATAAAAATGACCAAATTTGTTGTCTAATTTACTTGTTACAGGTCACCGAGGAGTAGTTGAGACTATTGCAGTATTTTTAAACTAACAGTTTCAGGAAATCCATTGACTTAATAATTGCAATTTATCGTCCAGAAAGGACCTTTCTCCTCACGACTTGTCTTTTCTTTGCAGGTTCACATTGCTGCTTCAGAATGCCTTCTTGAACTGATAAAACTGTATAGAGACTTTCCATTGACAGAGAGAAGAGAGGCCATGTTCGAGGGTGAACTAATCCAACTCTGCGAGTCAGAAAAAAGTGAGCAAGCAAAGGCACTTTTGAAGCAATGCTTGACTGCTCTCGGAGATCTCACTGGAGTAACCATGTCGATGGATTAAATCAGCTCTCTTGGATACATGTAAATCTATACATGAAATGTTGCCAACAAATGCCATACTTGAAATACGTGGTGATGATTGCACATTTTTTCAGCCATGCAATATGAAAATTATCATGTCCTCGATCCTTCTATACAACCTCATGCTTTTACTACTGAATTTCAATCTTTTGTTACATGTGCAATGGTTGGGAGCGGAAAGGAAATTAACATCTAACTTGTGCTGCTGCAGTATTCTACTCTGACGATTACTGAAACTGATACGCCTATCAAATAATACTATTTGACTCGTTATTATTGCTTTATTTTGGCCAATATTTTCCATTTTCTGTGCTCGCAACTTCCTATCATGAAGTGGGATGATTATTCAAGGACATTTGAGAACTGAAGATAAGATACAAATTGGTACACATATCGATGGTTCCTGATAAGTTTTGCCGGACCTGAACCGAGAGCGACTGTATACAACAAAATGGCTTGTGTGCCGTGAATACATATTCTAGACAGAAAATGACTGCCCTTTTTTTAATTCTAAGTATGATATGGTCAGGGACTCAGGCGGTTAGCCTGGCCAAAGCAGATGCAGTCTTGGAGCCTGAAGGCCGGTCCAGATGCTTGCAGATGTAGTCACCAGCATCCATGAGCTTGCCGATGTCGATGTTGGTCTCTATCCCCAGGCCATGGAGCATGTACACAACGTCCTCCGTCGCAACATTGCCTGTGGCACCCTTCGCGTACGGGCACCCTCCAAGTCCCGACACGGACGAGTCCACTACGCTGATCCCCATCTGGCAATATCATGAAAAATGTTAGGACAAGCAGCGCGGCGTTGCTGACTGACTATTCTGTATATTCACTCGTCAGCTAGGTGACTCCATGAACTGATAAGATATGGAATTCATTGCTTACCTGGAGAGATACTAGGATGTTGGCAAGGGCTTGGCCATATGTATCGTGGAAGTGAACAGCAAGCTTGTCTACTGGAACCACAGACATGACGGCCTCAAGCATAGGAACTACCCTACCTGAAACAAACAGCACATGGTGAAACCACAGAATGATTGATCAATAACCAGCGTGTGATCAGAAATTGTGGTTTTACTCGTTCTGGGTTAGCAACGTAAACAAAGCCTCAAGAAGTCAATAGTTTAAAAAAGTATGGTCCGTCTCTTAAAGGTGGTACTCCGTACTACGTATTTCATGAAATGTTACGTCATACACAGCAAGGTAAGTTACTTGAAACAGCAAATGCGATGGCGTACCTGGTGTAGCAACACCAATCGTGTCACCGAGTGAAATCTCTGCGCAGCCCATGTCGTAAAGCTCCTTAGCAACATATGCTACCTTTGACGGATGCACCGCACCTTCGACAGGGCAACCCACCACACACGAAACATACCTATCACAAGCAGAGGATGGAGGATCTCAGAACAGCTTCAGTAAGTAAGCTCTTTTACAGTTGTTTCAAGTTTGGGAGATTTAAAAATATTAGATAGCCTACCCGCGGATACGTATTCCATGTTTCTTGGCAGCGGAAGTAACATCACGGTACCGAGCAAGGCTCCCCTCAATGGTACAGTTAATGTTGGACTTTGAGAAGGATTCAGAGGCAGATGCGAAAACTGCAACCTCTTTTGCACCAGCTGCAACAGCAGCCTCAAATCCCTGGAAATGAATTATTTATCACTATGGAACTGGTCCTTAAAATATGTGAAGTGTATTGTCACTATGGACTATGGAGTAGAGTCTACAGAAAAGTAAAACCAAATGGGCATACTCTGAGGTTAGGAGTCAACACAGGAAACCGCACATCTGGCGCATGCCGGATCCCTTCAAGGACACCCTTTGCATCAGCTAGCTGCAACTCCAAAATTGAGTGAGAAAGGTCAGGTCTTGATAATTGATAAATTACTACTAGTTTTGTATATCTTTGGTCTGTCACTATTGATATATTTTTTGCTTGGTAGCCCAACTTCACATGTAAAATTGGAAGTCGGCTAGAACCATCATCAGTCTCCCAAAATAATATATGAAGTCAAGCAATTAAACTCGTATATGTGCACGGGCATAGTCTAAAAACGTAATAAGAGATGCCACATTATCTTAAACTAGCTATCGTTAGATGGTTGTGAAGCTGTCTACTGTCAGGTTACGTAGCTTTATCTAGTTTAGGTACACCAAACAGTACCTGTGGCACCCATTTTGGGGAAACAAAACTTGTGGCTTCAACTACAGACAAACCAGAAGCCACCAACATGTGTATCAGCTCAATCTTTACTGATGTTGGTACAATGTTCTTCTCATTTTGCAGACCATCTCGTGGTCCAACTTCAACTACCTTCACAAACCTTGGGAGATCCCATGAAATCTGAAAAACAGTAATTCATAAACTGAGCAAAGGCGAAAAATCTGGACAGCAATGCTTCTTCTGTATTAATTTTCAGTCAAATCTTGCACTTATTTGCTATGGGTTAATAAACAGTAGAAAATCATGACTTGTTCAATTGCCTCATACAAAATGATACAAATTAATTCCTTGATTCTATTAAAGGGGTGCAATGAGACCTAAAATAGGAAACACAAACTGAATGCAGACATCCATCATGCAATTTTACAACATAAATTACCTTCTGTGGAAGAGCTCTGAACTCCATATTCACTCCATTGCAGGATGAATCGGTATAATTGCCTTGCAGATTCCATGAATGAGAACTGCTATGAAAGAGCGTCTGGTTGTTGCCATTGTTGTTGGGCGTGTAACTGAAAGAAAGAAAGTCCACATGAACCAAGTTCCATGTTTAAAAACGAAAGGAGGAAATAAAATAACTTATACTGCTGGTGATAGTTTTCATTATAGATGATTGCTCACACATCTGGAGACACTGGAAAAAAATATTATTGATAAGAAAACACTTTGACAACTTACTTTCCATTGTTGTGGTCATCTGCCCTTGATCTGCAAGCACTTTGGCCGAACCTTCCAAGTCTATTAATACTCAACTTTGGCAGGTCCGCCAGACCAAGTGGCTCTTCGAGGCTCGACATTCTGGAAACAGACATTAACAGTGTCAATAACAATGCTGGCATGTACCTCATTTCTTTATCTGCATTTACGAATGTATTTAGAACATGGAAGGATGCAAATATCAGGGGAAACAATTGTGACCAGTGGATCCCACTCCCTAAAAAAGAAACATGCCATTTCAAACCGGTTGTTTCTCAAATATCAACTAACTAGCAAGTGAGGACACGACGCACGAACTAGTGTGGTTTCATCAGTTTAGTTTGTACTATTGTTCAGCCTACTGCAAGAAGATTAGGGTACCAAACTGCCGACAGAGCAACGCTAACTATCCAGTGAGGAAGATTGCTTGAACCGTTTTATTGTTTTGTTTGGAAGCAATTTTTTGAAGCAATAGGCCTTGGACTTGGATCATGGAACAAATACAAAACATTTGCATCCAAGCAGTCGCCAGGGAGCAAAAATCTCACCATACAAGCAACACAGAGTACTTGCCCAAAAATTAAGAAGCAGAAAGGGGGAGAAAAGAAGAAGGATCAAAAACCACGAAAGACTTGCGCACCTTGACCGGTCGACGAATCCGAAGCAAATCCGATCGAAAATCGCCACCCGAACACCTGACGCAGTATAGAGATTCGGTTGCTTGACTCCGACGGAAAGGTCGAAGATGGCCGCACACCTGCTAAAATGGAGGTCGCACCTGCACCACCGCGTCGTCTCCGCCAAGGGAAAGGGAGAGGAACCAGTCCGAAATGGACCCGGTGTTCGGCGGGAGACGCGGTTTGGCGCCGCGGGGCCGGAGGTGTCGGTGAGGGGCGGGTCTACAAGACCGGCTCTAGGGAGCTGTGGGTGGTTTGGCGCGCTTTGGTGGGAGTTGTGGAGGCAGCGGCGTCGGCGTTGGCAGGTGGCTTTCAGTTGGGTGAGCGGCCACCAAACCACGCGAGCTCCCACCGGGTTTCGGATTCGTACACTGAATCGTGTCCGTTAAGAACTAGTAGTACTTGTATGGAGTACCTGCGTGATACATTTGCATCGGAAGAAATGGGTTGCGTTGGAGTACTCCCGGCTCCAGTGCTCTCTCAACTTACAAACAAAAATCATATTTATAAGTTTCAAAAAATCTCTTTTTTGCATATTTCCAATACCGTATCCCACAAAAGTGTAAAATCTCGATTTGAAATAATTTATATTCTGTGCTACATAAAAATTATAAATGTTATATATTTTGGAGATGTGAAAGTGCGTACATTTAGATCACGTATTTGTCATTTTTATGTAGCCCAGAATATAAATATTTTAAATCGAGATTTTGCATGTTTATGAGACTAGTGGAAGGGCACGTGCCATGCACGTCTAATATACCTTGAGCCAAATATAGTACAAGCGTAAATTTTAAATTGTTTATATGCCCATGTCAGTACGTTCTTTAGATTGTTACCATCCGTCAAGCTACCGAGCCCGTAATGATCCTTTGCTGAGCAAGAGCAATGCTGGAACAGTACGTTTCAGAAAAACTGAACGAATGTCCGTTCGATCATACATCAGTCACATTTATTTAATATTATATTGATGCTAAAAATGGCTTATGAACAATTTTTGAATAAGCCAGAAAAATATATTTCCTTTTATTAAACAAAGATATCCAGAAGTACATATGTGCAAACGAAAAAATGTACATTGACATAACCATAACACATACATGTGTTATATCATTCAATATTACAATTATCACCCCAGGCCTAACCGTGCCTCCCAAGCGATAGAAAATGGTTTGAGGGATTGTGCGTGAAAAAATTGAATAGCATATATTCAGTCCAAAGTGACTAAAGTATGATCGGTCGATTTTTTCAAATACTTATGCAAAAAACTGAATACCTCTCTCGGTCTAAGTCCAAAGATTTTTGCAAATATTCAGGATCATCTCCATGCTCTTTAATCTTTAGTCTGAATTTAGCTTCCCCTTCTGCATCTTTTTCCAAGAAAGATCCCAGATTGTAAAGACAAACAATTTAGGATATTTTTCTGGAACACACGCATCAGCCTGCGGCATCTTGGAGCTGAGCAAGAACATCATGGTAGCCAATTGGGGTGCATCAGGACGAACAGCACACCAAACCGAATCTCAAACAACCTCTTGGAGCTGAGGTGGAGCACGCAAAGTACCCGTACCAGCCCTTTCCAACATGAACAGGTGCAGATCAACCTGCAGCACCACGCTTAGTAGCCGGAGTTTGCATCAGTCAGTGTCGTACGGGGGTGCTCCTCTTCAACTGTGCAGGGAGGTGTGTCTTGGAGATGGATTTTCAGTAGAGGAAGGTGTTGCGCCTACACGCAATGGAAGCAAGCAACAGCTTACAGCTTGAATAGCGACTCATGGAAGAATCGCTCGAAGCAGTAAACAACATCGATGCACTGGAGTTGGTCGTGGGTGGTCAAGATTCAAGCGGACATAGCGTCAGCGTCCACCACAGCCAACTCCACATCTGTTTCCTCCGTCAAGGCGTCAGGTGCGTCCAGCCGCGCCAACCATGTCCAGCCCCGAGATTGTGGTCTTCTCGCGGACCAACTTCATGGCGTGGCTTATCTGGTACTCGCTACATCGCCGGCCTTGTGGCCGTGGGCCTGGAGTCTTCGTGCGGCGGCCGAGAGCGCGTGGTGTGGGTCGGCTCCGAGGCTGAAAACGGCAGCGATGCGAATTTCAGCGGCGCGCCGGCCGCGCGCCTTCCGCCGCCCGCCTGTGTCTTCCGTTCTCCCGCCTGCGCCCCGCACTGGTCGGCCGCCCAGCGAAGAGCTGCTGCGCGTGGAGCTTTCCGAGCTGCTCGCCGGAAATTGGGGGCTGGTTTGGCGGCGGCGGCTGGGAAAGAGATCTTCTGAATCGCACGAGGATGGCGCAGCTTTGCTCTCGAGGCGGAGGGAGAACCGGAGAAGCAGAGCGGAGCACACCACCGTGGGGAAAGACAAAAATAACGTTTCGTAAATGTGTTGAGTTAGCTCAACAAGGATCGAACAATCTGGTTCGTTGATCAGAAATCGTATGACACAGATTTAATGTATCCGGTCAAGTTTGCTCTTTTAATAATAGTATAGATACATCATTGGTAATACGCATGATTTTTTTCAGATTTTTCTAAAACTTATAAAAATGTTTTTTGATTTTTTTTTGAGGGAGCACTGGAGCTCGGGAGAGAATGTTTTCCGGGTTACGTAAGTGGAAGAAAGTTGATATCCGGACCCCTGGAATATGGGTGATGGTTTTGCGATAAACACTTCTGGTTACTGAATTTCAGTGCTCCCGGTTTTTTTAAAAACTGGAAAGTTTATTTTCCATCTCGGAAAATTCTGAAGAAAAAAGCATACAAATACATATAATTGTCTACTATGGACGCCGAAATTTTCACAGAAATGTCTTTTCATACATGACAAAAAGACAAATCTTGATCGACGGTTCGGTCTCTCCTGGAAATACAGATCGGGAACAAGGCGATCCAGGATGCGACTGCGGCTCCCTTGCGTACCGTCGGTGCCGCCGCCGGTTCCCTCTCTCTCCGCCTGCCGCTCCGGCGGCGGGAGGGAGGGGAACCTCGGATCTGTGCGTTAGGTGGGTTCGCGGTATGGTTAGGGTTGAGGGAGACGCTACCGAGGCTGTCGCGGTGGTGTCGCGTCGGAATAAATCTCCCCGGGCTCCGTTCGCGGTCAGGCGGGGCTATTGCCTTCGTCTAGGAGCCAGCGGGGTGGGGGATCCCCGGATCTTGTCGAGGTCGCGGGCTATGGTGTCTGGAGGTCAATCGGCACTGGCCGGTTGGGTCCTCAGATGGGCGATGGATGCGTGGAGACGAAGACTCTTCTTCCTCCTCGTCGGTATGATTTGTTGCTGCTGTTCTCCTTCTTCCTCTGCGCTGCTGCTGGAGGGAGATCCTGCTTTGCCCGGGCGGATGGCCCGGCCGCGGTGCCGAAACCGGATCCTAGTTCTCTTCCTTCTGGAAGGGACACTTTTCGCGGTACTCAAAGCCAAAGATGGCGACGGCTGTTGCAGGTGTGTTGGATAGGTGTGCATGCCCTCTCGGCGCTGGTACGAAGAAAAGGGAAGCAGCGTGGCGGAAATTGTACCGTGGTCGAAGATGATGACCTGCTTGCGTCTGGTTGCAGATTTTTCTGCTGCAGGGGTCTCCTCGCAAGGTTCAGGGATGATGACACATGACTTCGGAGATCTTCATGTGTTATGGTTGTCTTAGGGTGTTCTATGTATTCCTGGTTCTTTGTGATTGTGTTACGATGTGCTTGTAAGGGTCAACTACTTTGTATTATTTCGTGATTTGAATGCAAGTTTACTTTCTCAAAAAAAAAAAATACAAATCTAGTAAGTAAAATGAGTTCTTTTTCACCCTCCTTTTCAGATCTATGATTTTATGATTTTTGTGTAGCTTACAATACAACGTATTATTGAGTGAACTTTGCAGATATGTAGATAACATGTATATGTATCCACGATTTTTTTGGAATTTCTTGAAACTTCTAAATACCATTTTAGAAAGAAAAAAATTATAAGGCAGAGCACTGGAACTCGGGAGTCAAAATCCTCTCTCGATGGTTTTATGGTTTCCATGTCTCCGTTAGCATATCGGGCTGAAGGTGAGACCCGCTTCATGGATATGTTTTCTTTTCCCTGACATATGTTGCTGGAAAGAATTTTCTAGATGCAAACGTGGTCAATAGTACTCCAAGAAAAAGATGAGATCTAATTGGTGGTGCACGTTATTTGGAAGGAACCTCCTCGTGTTTTATGTGGTGGGATGATATGCCCCACATAATTATTGGTTGAACAAATTAGATACGAAAGGTTGTAGTTAAACTGGACAAGATGTAGCCATCAATCGAAACAAACTAGGTAGCAAGCTTGAAGGTCGTCCAACATCCAAGATTTGCGCGTCCACATAGATATGATCGGTTGATAGCTCTTCGATCCCGCCACTCGTTTAGAGTCGCGGTGATTTTTTTTTCTTTTCCAGAACACACGTAAGTCATGCGCGTCTTTTTTATTAAGATAGAAAGGAGTGTTTTTACAGCAGCTGAACACGGGACTGATCTCTAGCGATCAGTCTTACAACCCACAACACACCGAGATTCCTATGTGACTACTCTCAAAGGCCCACATAGCTTAGCTCTCCGCCACTGCTCAAACTCCACATGAATCTTGCGACAAACTTCATGTGCCGTGGTTGCTACCTTGTTGAACACGCGGCTCTTGCACTCAAGCCAGATGAATCTTGCAACGAGGATGATCAAGGTGTTCACGTCCCGGCCAATTTGTTTTGGTACTGCTTTGCTTACTTCAGGCCACCATTGGGTGCAGACTGATGCGCTGCGCGGGGTGAGGTGCTGCAGCCCATAATCAGACAACGCTCGGAACCAAACTTCCCGAGAGAAAGAACACTGGAGGGTGAGATGATTTCCTGTTTCAGGCTCCTGGCAGCAAAGCGGGCAAACGGGGGGGGGGGGGGGGGGGGGGGGGGGGGGGGGGGGGGGGGGGGGGTGCTGCAAGCCACGCTTGCTCAACCTGTCCGCAGTCCACAACCTGTTCTTCAGTGCGAGCCACATATGGAGCTTCAGGGATAGCGGCGCCTTGGCAGACCAAAGTTCCGTCGCAGCAGGACTCAATTCCCTCCCGAAGAAGAAGGCTTGGTACGCCGATTTCGCGGAGTAAACGCCGTTTGCTGTTAGACGCCATCGTATCCTGTCGCGGTGAAATATAACTCATATGATTGGTTGTTCTTGAAGCAACTATGTCTAAAAACTCTGAATTGACCTAAGTAAAAGCAATGAACTTGACTTTTGGTTTCATTAATTGTAGAGCTTGAAGCTTAGCAAAGTGTCAACCATATTCTCATGCTTTTTTCTATCTTCTCTGCGACAACAACATCAATCTGACACGAGTCGTAGTTACGCGGGGCGGGCGTATAGGGCGGGCACACGGGCGTCCGCCCTGGCCCTCGAAAGGCAGGGCCCCCGGCCCACATACTACTTCTATAGTATGTTGTGTAAAATCTATAGAAAAAAGAGAAATCTTAGGAGGCCCAAGTCAAACCCTGCAAGTAGCGTTGCGTTATAAAAAAAACTCAAAACTCACGAGTTAAACGAGTAATTCGCAACTTAACTCAACTTGGATCGAACTCGCTGCTAAACGAGTCGAGCCGAGTATTCATTTTAGACAGCAAACGAGTTCGAGTTAAACGAGCCGAATTTACCAAGTACTCATTTAGCTCGTTTAACTCGGTAAAAAAAAAACTCGTTACATGCTATTATTGTCTTTGTGAACAATTGTTACTGATTATTATAGTTATATTATTTGATGGTGCCATATTATCATTGATTGTTGTGATAGTTGCATCATACATGCCCAAATAATTAGAAAAAACAAAAAAAATATAAGTTATGATAATTCTTGATGACAGTTTTACTGAGCTAAACGAGAAAACTCTCGAGTTTTGTGAGCCGAGCCGAGTTATAATTTTAGACGCGTTTGTTAAAAGAGTCGAGTCGAGCTGACTCGTTAGTTAACCGAGTTCTAGTGTGTCGAACTGAGCCCGCCTTCGAGGCCTACCTGCAAGGCTAACCCACGAGACCACCAGCCTGCAGGCCACCACGCTCCACAGGCCCCCATATATCTCGAATCTAAACCATTTTATAAAAAGAATGTATTTAAAATGATTTTTTTCAAAATCTAAAGAATTTTCAAACTAAACATTAATCTAAACCATTTTTAAAATGAATATTTTCAATATGAATATTTTTCAAAATCTGAACCTTTTCAAAATGAACATTTTACAAAATCTTAACCATTTTAGAAATGAACAGTTTTCAAATATGATTCAATTTTAGAAATGAATATTTTTCCAAATCTAAACCATTTTAAAAATAAACATTTCCAATATCTAAACATTTAATAAATTTGAACATTATTCAAATCTGGACATGTTTAAAAAATGAATGTTTTTTAAATTGAAATGTTATTTAGTCTTAACATTTTCAAAATATTTAAAAATAAAGGAAAACAAAAAAGAAACAGCAAAAAACAAAAGAAAAAAGAAACGAAATAAGAAAAGGAAAAAACAAAAACAAGAAACAGCCCGAATGGGCCGGCCCATGCGGAAGTCTACTGCAGTCGACGCGGTGCACCAGCTCGCAACGAGCAATATATAGTGCTCGCGGTCTCCACTCTCGCGAGGGAAACAAACCTGATCGCTAATTGCTCGCCTCTATAAATGTGCTCTTCGCTTAAGTCGCTGATTCTTCTCCTCCCGAAAATTCCCAATCGTCTTCTCCAGTAAAAGGGCAGCCACTCGTGTCATTTCGGATTCTGAGGTCACGTGCGCCCATTAATGGAGATCAACGGTGCAATCAAATTGTTTACAATCAAACCAGCTAGACGTAAGCCCTCTCTTATCCTTTCCCCTGCTATAGTCCCCTCAGGCGAAAGGAAAGGCGACCGCAGAGTCGAGGTCTCTGCCGGCGGATCTGTTGCTCCCCTCTGCCTCCGGCCGCCGTTTCGGCGCCGCGAGGTGGGGGGGAGCCTCAGCTCCGACCGTGCGGGTAGTTTAGGTTAGGGTTAGGTGTGTGTTGCCCAGTTTGGCGTCTCCGAAGACGGTGGCGGTGGCGCTGGAGTTTGGGGCTTCTTCGTCCTCCCCTCCTTTCCCCGTTCCGGCCTCCATGCCGGGGAGGTAGTGGAGGTTCGTCGGGCGTGGATCTGCGTCTCTGCTTCTCCGGCCGGCCTTGGTGGCGAGGGGAGGAGCGGGAGGAGGTCGGCGTTCCTTTTTGGTTGCAGGTGGTCCCGGTGGTCTTCTTCGTCGACGCTTCAGCTCTGGCCGGCCATGGTGGCGAGGGGAGCTGCGTCCGGAGGTGGTGCGGGGCTCGTGGTGGTGGACCTAGGCGGCGCGTCGCCGGCTGGAAGATGGGTGGAAGCGGGGAGCGGCTGCTGTGGCCGTGCGCGTTCAGCGAGGCTTGGATCCGTCCTTCTGCGGCGGACAGCTTCTGCGGCCATCTACAAGGTGTGGCGGCATCTTCTTCCTGGTGGCGAGAGGTACGGCGGCGGCGTCGTCGCCTAGGTGCTTGGGGCAAGCTTCGGATCTGGTTGTGATCTTCTCAGGCAGCTCGGGGGTGCTCCGTGCAAGTTTCTGGGTTCCTCTGTAATTTCTTTGTTTCTTCGGGACCTAGCTATAATTTGTATTGAGTTTCCGCTTATATGAATCAGATCCTTCCTAAAAAAAATGTTTACAATCAGCTCACTTTCCATCCTCAACGTTCTTCTTGTCCCCAGTCACCTCTCCTTCCATCCTCAAGGTCCCCAATCACGGGCGGCCATTAATGAAGATATTTGTGGAACTATAATATTTTTGTCCTTGCTATCATGATCTCTTTATTCATGGAATGATGAAAAAAATATTTTCTGTTGTCAATGTTAGTCTACAGATAATCTATATCATGTATTGATTTCATACTTTTCTTTTGAACTACAACATATTTTTAAGTTTATATATGCGTGCAACGGCCTCTGATTGGGCCGGCTTGCCACTGGGCCTAGAAAATGTATGGACCGCGGACAGGATTTGATTGTTAGACGGTAAGATGGGTAGCCCATCAAATATTCTGAAGGCCCGGTATATCAATGTTCACCCACATGTGGCTAATAGCCCAATATCGCTAGTTGATCAACTGTAAATACATGGATATTGCGGAGCGCCTATACAGCGCGCTACACGAAGCTTGCTTCCCTTCACGTACCCCTCCCTTCCTTCGACGTGCTAATGGGCCAGGCCCACTGACTGCTTCGCACGCGCTCACGCGGGAAGAAGCCCTTCGATGGTTTGCCTTACATTTCGTTTTGATTATTTTAACGTTTGACTGTTTCCCGAATTTTTGACTGTTTTCCCGTTGTTTTATCTTATTCATCTAGTTCGCACTGAAATTTAAAAATGGAACCATTTTTAAATGTTGATTAAAATTATTTGTAATTGGAACCATTTTTAAATTTGGAACCATTTTTAATTTTGCAACCATTTTCAAAATGGAACCAATTTTATTAAAAATGGGACCAATTTTAATTTTGGAACAATTTTCAAAATGGAACCATTTTTATTTTGGAACCATTTTTATTTTGGAACCATTATTTATTTTGGAACTATTTTCAAAAGTGGAACCATTTTTAATTTTGGAACCATTTTTAAAAATGGAACCATTTTCAAAAATGGAAACATTATTGATTTTGGAACCATTTTCAAAATGGAACCATTTTTAATTTCAGAACCAATTTTAAAAATGGGACCAATTTTAATTTCGGAACCATTTTCAAAATGGAACCATTTTTATTTTGGAACCATTTTCAAAATGGAACCATTTTTTTTGGAACCATTATTTATTTTGGAACTATTTTCAAAATGGAACCATTTTTAATTTCGGAACCATTTTCCACAAAATGGAACCATTTTTCGAATTAGAACCATTTTTAAATTTTTGAATCCTTTTTAATTTTGAACCATTTTTAAAATTGGAACAATTCTCAAAATGGTACCATTTTTTCATTTGGAACCATTTTCAAAATGGAACCATTTTTCGAATTGGAATCATTTTAAAAATTTCGAATCCTTTATGAATTTTGAACCATTTTTATATTTGGAACTATTTTCAAAATGGAACCATATTTTATTTGGAACCATTTTCAAAATGGAACCATTTCTAAATTTTGGAATCCTTTTTCAATTTTGAACCATTTTTAAATTGGGAATCATTTTCAAAATGGAACCATTTTTTATTTGGAACCATTTTTCAAAATGGAACCATTTTTCGAATTGGAACCATTTTTTAATTTTCGAATTCTTTTTTAGTTTGGAAACATTTTCAAAATGGAACCATTTTTCGAATTGGAATCATTTTTTAAATTTCGAAACCTTTGTGAATTTTGTACCATTTTTACAGTTGGAACCATTTTCAAAATGGAACCATTTTTTTATTTGGAACCATTTTCAAAATGGAACCATTTTTCGAATTGGAACCATTTCTAAATATTCGAATCCTTTTTTAATTTTGAACCATTTTTTAATTTGGAATCATTTTTAAAATGGAAACATTTTTCGAATTGGAACCATTTTTAAAATTTTCGAATCCTTTTTAAATTTTGAACCATTTTAAAATTTGGAACAAATTTTCAAAATGGATCCATTTTTTTATTTTGAGCCGGTTGTGAAGCAGCAATCTAATCAGATCAAACTTCTCAATAGTCCAGCAGCATTATGATGCATGTAAAATGCATACATGAATTTTGCACTATATCACTTATATTCTAATTATATTTGCATCATATAAGGGTTATACCACTGTTATTTAATGATTTTAGGAAATAAAATAATTGTTTCCTATTTTTATGGAATTAACCCTGCGCAGGCAGAAAACCCTATTTCTTTCCTTTCATGTTTCAGGGACCCAAAAGTCGTCATAAAATTCTGGAAAAATACAGAGGTCGTTATTTTGGAAGGAAGAAGACGTAGAAGCGAAGGAATCAAGCAAACGGAGCCCGCAAGGCAAAAAGGGGTGGCCCACGCGGCCAGGTACTGTGCCCGCGCGGGACCCACCCGTTTGGGCCTCGTGGCTCCGCAGCCGTCGATCCTTTCTCCACCGCCTTCGTTTTGACCTAAAAACGACTATAAAAAGGTCCATGACGTTTCGCGAAAGGGGCGGAGAAACACAGAACCACGAAACAGAGAGTCAGAAGGCTGCCGCCGGAGAAGAGCAGAGGGGGAAACGCCGCCGGAGTCACCTCCGGAGGGCTCCACCCTCCTCCGGTGTGTTCATCATCAACATCTACAGCAAGAACTTCTCCACCATCATCACCATGATGAAGGGGGAGTAGTCCACCCCTGGACTAGGGTTTGTGGTGGTAACTTTTGTATCTCCCTCTCTCTTGAGCTTCACTAATTAGTACCGTATGAGCTGCCAAACATGATTACGGTCATTTATATAATACCTTTGTGGTGAATATTATGGTGTGAGATGATTTGTTATGCATTTACCGCTGTGTTGGAGCTTTTGTGATTTGTCATACTTTGAAGTATGATGTATGTGGGTACAGGACGGCCGATGTGACACGGCATAGGTATTGAGTGACAAAGTACCGCCCAACATCCTTTATCTGGGGGTAAAAAGAAATAGTATGATGTGGGAGTGAGAGCAACCACGCTAGCCTTACGAGGGTACCTAGCAACACAAATGACTACTTCTTTCAACTATGTGTTTTAGGACATATAGCCGTTATAAAAGCTACCATTAAAACATGACAATTATGTGTACTTTATCTATAACATGATAATCACCGTAGATGAGAGAGAGAGAGAGGATTAAGTGAACCATGAATCCATGTCCATTGTTCCTATAAGAAACTTACACTTGACCTTGTCCTCTTGCTGTATAGGGGATTGGGCTTTCTCTCTCTTTGAGAGCTTTTGCTTGCTACCATTTGTCTTGTCCTCTTGCATTGAAGAGGATTGGGACACTTTTACATTCTTGCTTGGTTACTTCCATCCATCAACCACCTTGTTCTCAAATTTGTTTAGTGCATAATCAACTAAAACTTGTGACACTTTAGTTGTAGGGAATAGATAACTTTTCCTTCTTGCTCCTGCGGATCGATACCTTACTTCCACATTGAGAGGTGCTACAGTGATCCCTTGCTCTTGGGGGTTATCAAGTACTTTTCTGGCGCCGTTGCCGGGGAGCGTAGCGCTTAAGTTTCTATTCTTGTGTGCACTAGACTAAGCTTGGGGAGGTTTCTTTAACTTGTTTTATATCTTGCAATCATCTAAGCTTGGGGAGGTTCCTTTAAACTTGTCTGGGTGTAAGTTCTTCATTACTTTTGCTATGGGTTTTCTGTTTGATTATACACCTGAGGAACTTGCAACATTTACACTTGAGGAACTTGAAATATTACAAGAAGCTGATGATTTCTTTTCTCGAGCAGATGCTATTAAACGTAAAAAGTTAACTCTTGCTGCCATGGAAAGAACTAATATTTTGCAGGAAGAAGAGGACAAAAACCTAAGCTTGGGGATGCCCATGCAATCTCAAGAAGATGCTGAAAAAGAACAACTGGAGAATGAAGAGTTGGATCCCCAACTTCACCATCAACATATGATAGTAACACTCAAACTCAAAAACCTTTTGTTGGTAAACTTATTGATAATGATGAGGAGTGTTGCTTAAATATGTTATATGATAATGCTTTAGATGATGGTCCTATGCTTATTGATAATCCTCCATGTTTAGAACTTGTTACTATTATGTGAGGATAAAAATGATATACTTGCTGTTTGTGAAAATACTCTTACTAATAGAGTCCTACTTTGTTCCTGAATTCTCCTAATAACACCATAGAGGAGAAATTTGCTTATGTTGAGAAATACTTATGTGGTTTGCAATTATCTTTAGTTCCAAATCTTTGTTGCAACCATGATATTAAACTTGATATTGATCTTAATAACTATTTTGAAAGAGGGAAGCATGCTAATGAATTCCAAAATAAATTTAATGATCCTCTTTATGTGCCTAAATTATCTAAATTGGAAGATCTATTGGTTATATGGTTGAATACACTTCTATTACTTGCAACTATTATGAGAGAGGAGGTTATGAGAACCCTCTTTATGCTACTAATAATTATGGGCTGCAAGTAACTTTTGTTAATATGCATTGGAAAACTTCATTCATATACAAAATGCCAATGCATAGAAAGAAAGTTAGACTTCGTTGTTATTACTTTTGTGTTCTATTTTTCTCTCAACCAGGTTTCAACTTGACTATTATTTTGATCGGTTTGAGAGCAACATGGGACCCTGGTATAATGCATGGAACACTTCCCAAGGAAGAGGGGAACAACATTCAAGCTCCTCATGAGCTTCATCTTCAACAAGTAAGAAGCCTAGCTATATGGCTATAAAGAAAGCGCTTTGCGGGAGGCAACCCGGTTATTTTTGTGTGTGATTTTTCTTTGTGTCCTCTTGCTGTAACAAGAGACTTTGTGTCTAGTTTAGTTTCTGGAGTTTTAAATAAAGTGCCAAGTTTTACCCATTTTGGTCTTGAAAAGTTGCTTATTGAGTTCGGAGATTTTATTCCTGCACGAGTCAGTGCACGGTATGATTTTTAATTCTTATTCTGTAACTCCGAATGAGCTCATATTTGAACTGTAGTTGCAACTTTTCATCCTCTGTATGCATGAATTTTTTCGGAATTTTTCGAGAAAGTTTGGTAGGGTAGAAAAATACGTTTTGCTGCTGCTGTTTTTCTGGACAGATTCTGTCCCATTTTGTTTGATGCATGCTTTGAGCTTTTAAGTTGAATCTTTTTGATCCAATTGAGTTTATGAGTAGGCATACAACATTATACACTTTCTGGACATCTCATATGAATTTTTGTTCAAGGATTATATGCAGCAAGAAACATATTTGTTTATCACTATTAATGCACCCCACAGAAAAGAAATGGGAGAAACGGTGTTTTGAAGTTTTTTCACAGGGATTGGAGGAGATGCACCAAGAGCTATCCAAGGATGGTGAAGACCATAAGCTTGGGGATGTGAAGACAACCCCACTGGACCTACACACTCTCGGTTTGCACACGTCCAACTTCTGTTTTTCGATCGAAACACTTTATCGCATAAACTTGGAGCGTCTTTTTTTTTGTTTTGGTTTGATTCTTTGAGAGACCACCACACTATCATTTATATATGGGAGAGCTACTGGAAATATGGGTTGAAATATGTTGGATGCTTTTATAAGATTGGGAAAAGGGATGTTTGAGTTGATTTTTAATGATACATATAGTTGCATGATTCATGAGCTTGTTTATGAGTAATAGTTTGCAAATCCTTTTTGAAGAGCTATCACTTATTCATGTTTTGGTGCTGATTGTTATTTTACTTGGTTTAACATGGATTAGTTAGTTCTATGGACACTCATGCATGCATCTAGATGGTCAACTTTCTCCCTTTTGCTAGCCCAAACATTCCAACAAGTCAAAACTTGTTTCCAACACCTTCAACCAAAGTTATTCCAGTGAGTCCACCATATCTACCTACTAGCTATATGCTATTCCGAGTATGTTCATCATGATATTTGTGTTATCTATACCTCTGAATGAAAATGATTATGTTATTGATTGCCATGGGAAAAGTTGGTTATATAGCTCTCACGAACTTGATGCACATTTTACTATCATTGCAATAAATAAAACATGACCCATTGTGATTAAGATTATGATGCTAGTGGCTTGATAAATGTTCGAGGTTGGGAGTTAGCCCATATGTGCTGTCACATGCAAAGCTTTCAACATGCTCCTTCATCTCATTTAGTTGATATCATGTACTTTTGTTTATGGATGCCTATCATGGTGAAATGAGGTGGAAATGAAGTAGTTTAAATGAGTTTGTATAAATGGTTAGAGAGACGCCTGGGCCGCTAATCTAAGCCATGCATCATTCATGGTGGAAATTTACTTACATGCTATGGTGAACCGTCTGTGATACACCTTATAATAAATAGCTATTCCAATGGTAAATAAAAAGGGTGTTGAGGTTGTTCATCTTGTTTGTTTGTCTTGTCATTTTGATATGGGCTTGTTCCATATCCTGGGACAAGAGGTACCCCAGTTGACGCTCTTGATGATACTATTATTACTTACAATGATATATAACTTGAACTTGCTTTGTTTCCTAAGTTGAGTAATCATGGTGTAGGTACTTGTATTCAAGGGGCATGAGACACCTAACCTTTACTTTGTCAAGCACACTACTCATATTTGCTCTCACATTAAACTATAATCATTCAAGATGCTATGATAGGGGAATGAGAGCTTGACACCAAGTATTACCACATTGCAATCATTAACTTAAGTAGAAGAGTTTGGAGGTTAGATGAAACTTATGCATGCTTTACCTCTACTCACTTATACATCTTTCCAAAGTGTCCACCTATCATATTCAGATTTTCATCATCACTCTATGACCAATGTAGGATGTCATACTTATCATTATGCATACATGTGTCCATACTACTATCTGTTATGTTACACTTTGTGAACTATCATTGAACATCCTTGTATTGAATACTTGATATCACTTCATAAACTATTTGCATATTGCTACTCCTTTGAAGAATGAATCATTTGACTCTATGTAGCAATAGCAATCATCTTTGATATCCATTGTTAGTATAATTGCAAAGTCCATGTTAGTTTTATCACCTTCATACTCGAGGACGAGCATGGGTTAAGCTTGGGGATGTTGATGCATGTAAAATGCATACATGAACTTTGCACTTATCACTTATATTCTAATCATATTTGCATCATATAAGGGTTATACCACTGTTATTTAATGATTTTAGGAAATAAAATAATTGTTTCCTATTTTTATGGAATTAACCCTGCGCAGGCAGAAAACCCTATTTCTTTCCTTTTATGTTTCAGGGACCCAAACGTCGTCATAAAATTCTGGAAAAATACAGAGGTCGTTATTTTGGAAGGAAGAAGACGTAGGAGCGAAGGAATCAAGCAAACGGAGCCCGCAAGGCAAAAGGGGGTGGCCCACGCGGCCAGGTACTGTGCCGCGTGGGACCCACCCGTTTGGGCCTCGTGGCTCCGCAGCCGTCGATCCTTCTCCACCGCCTTCGTTTGACCTAAAAACGCCTATAAAAAAGGTCCCATGACGTTTCGCGAAAAGGGCGGAGAAACACAGAACCACGAAACAGAGAGTCAGAAGGCTGTCGCCGGAGAAGATCGGAGGGGGAAACACCGCCGGAGTCACCTCCGGAGGGCTCCACCCCCCTCCGGCGTGTTCATCATCAACATCTACAGCAAGAACTTCTCCACCATCATCACCATGATGAAGGGGGAGTAGTCCACCCCCTGGACTAGGGTTTGTGGTGGTAACTTTTGTATCTCTCCTCTCTCTTGAGCTTCACTAATTAGTACCGTATGAGCTGCCAAACATGATTACGGTCATCTATGTAATACCTTTGTGGTGAATATTTGGTGTGAGATGATTTGTTATGCATTTACCGTTGTGTTGGAGCTTTTGTGATTTGTCATACTTTGAAGTATGATGTATGTGGGTACGGGATGGCCGATGTGACACGGCATAGGTATTGAGTGACACAGTACCGCCCAACATCCTTTATCTGGCTGTAAAAAGAAAGAGTATGATGTGGGAGTGAGAGCAACCACGCTAGCCTTACGAGGGCGACCTAGCAAAACAAATGAGTATTCTTTCAACTATGTGTTTTAGGACATATAGCCATTATAAAAGCTACCATTAAAACATGACAATTGTGTGTACTTTATCTATAACATGATAATCACCGTAGATGAGAGAGAGAGGATTAAGTGAACCATGAACCATGTCCATTGTTCCTATAAGAAACTTACACTTGAGCTTGTCCTCTTGCTGCATAGGGATTGGGCTTTCTCTCTCTTTGAGAGCTTTCGCTTGCTACCATTTGTCTTGTCCTCTTGCATTGAAGAGGATTGGGACACTTTTACATTCTTGCTTGGTTACTTCCATCCATCAACCACCTTGTTCTCCAAACTTGTTTGTGAATAATCAACTAAAACTTGTGACACTTTAGTTGTAGGGAATAGATAACTTTTCCTTCTTGCTCCTGCGGATCGATACCTTACTTTCACATTGAGAGGTGCTACAGTGATCCCTTACTCTTGGGGGTTATCACATTACAAGCCTACTCTCGCCATCCATATCACCACCCTCGGCAAAATCTCCTTTGAGATCTCCTTGGCAAGCTTCTGGCTGTGCTGCGGATCAATATCTGTGTATGCTTGTGATATTTTCCTAAGCATCGATGTCTTGCACGTCTATAGTCAAATCCTCGTTGCAGTCTGGCATATCGTCACAATACAAAATCACCATCCATCTGCATAGCTCCCTGAGCTCGAGTACCGCTGAACTCAACCATGTCGTCCTCATCCGATTCATCTTACACCTGACCAAGACAAACATTAAAGGCCATGTAAGTACATATGAGACGCTTGAGTCAGAAACATCAAGACAGAAGTTATAGACAGGCAGAAGATTCAGCTACATGTATGTACCTGATAAAAAGTCACTGTTGTCACTATCCTCATCATCTCCTAACTCAACTGCAACGCCAATATCATCATCCACCATCAATCTAATCTTGAGCCACCATTCGTGGTCAGCGACGAAGAAGGACGGCACCGCGAAGGTACCGGAACTCGGCGCTCATCGCGGGAATGAAGCAGAAGCAGTTCGCCGAGCCGGCTCGGCGAATCGGTGAATCTCGGCCTCGGACGAGGAACGGAGAAGAAGCAGGCGGACCAGTGCGCCACCGCGGTTGGGGGAGAAGCAGGCGGACAGACAGTGCGGCACGGTCGGGGGAGAAGAAAGGAGAAGCCGCCGCGGTGAGGGAAGAAGCAGGCGGCGGGGGAGAAGCGATGCGGCGCGGTCGGAGACAGTGCAGCGCGGTCGAGGGAGAAGAAAGGAGGAGCCGCCGTGGTGGGGAAGAAGCAGGCGGCGGGGGAGAAGCGTGCAGTGTGGTCGGAGAAGAAGAAAAGGAGAAGAAGAAAAGCAGTGCGGTGCGGCGAGGTCGGAAGGCAGGGAATGGCCAGGCCGAAGTCGAGTCGGGGGTACGCGGAGGATGGAAACCTCCGCGGTAGGCGATGTATAGGTTTTGCCGGGATATTGTGTTCTCCACATGGATTAGATTACAAGGCGCTAATGTGTTCTCTAGATCGACTGAATAATTGTTTGAGGTAGCAGAAAATAAAATAAACATGAAATCAGCCACATGTTATCCACCTTGGCACTTTTGCTAATTGGAAATTTCTCATGTAATCTTATATTAGTAACTCGACTACTTGTGGAGAATTATTGAAGATGGTTTCAATCTCCATAATCCACAAAACTTGACGCTACGAGAAGATGTGGAAAAGAAACTCAATGCAACCGCATTGCACACCAGCCAAAAATCCTTGAGCGTGGAGAACCTTGCTCACATTCGTCCATTCTCAACCGCCAAGAAAGCTTGGGATCACATTAACAAGTTGGTTACGGGAAACTTGAGCATTCAACACTCCATGTATGATGTGATCCTAGATGAGTCCGATGAGCTTGTGAGGAATGAGGATGAGTCTCGCGACTCACGGTCCCCGTCGTGGCCTTGAGAGAGCTTGGGATAAAAGATGTGGATGACAATTGGATGAAGCGCAAGTTCCTCAAGCCAATCATTCCCTTCGACAAGCAAATGTCAACAAAAATCCACCAAAGTTCTGACTTTGCCACATTGTCCTCCAACAATGTGTTGACTGAGTTCATGTCTACGAGGATCTTGAACAAGACCGCCGAGAGTGCACGTGCCTGTGCTAGAGGGATCAAGAATCCCAATCTTGCTTTGAAGGCCAAGGTCATGAGCTATGAAGAAGATGAGGATGAAGAGGAAGACCATGAGTGTTGCCTCGAAGAGAGAAAGTATGCTTTCAGTGAGCATGTGACGTTAGCTTTTGTAGAGATTTCTAGGGCAACAAGAAGAACTTCAAATCAATCAAGTCAAAAGATACCTCAAGTGGTGACAAGTCAAGATATCAAGGAGCAAGAACTTTCTACAATTGTCGAGATTTCAACCACTTCATTGTGGATTGTCCATTCGAGAAGAGAGAGGACAATGGAGGCAAGCTTCTTCACAAGGATAAATCCAAGCCTCTCCAAGCAATAACTTTATGAATAAGCGGCCTCAACGAGTGTTGGTGGCTCAAGAGTACACATTTGGAGGTGAAGAAGAGGATGAAGTTGTATGTGTGGCCCAAGTCGCCATAGCTACCCCTTCCTCTTCATTGACATCCCTATTTGCCCCCCCCCCCCCCAACAAAGACAAGACCATTTACCCCACATGTCTCATTGAAAAGCCACTAAGGTACCTCTTCCTACCAAATCCGTTATTTCCACTACTCCGTTTTTGTTGGATTGTGTGGAGACCAATGGGGAGGAAAACGAAAAGGTAAATGAGTTGGATAAATTATTGTCCAAGATCAAGGGTGAGACCAAGAAGCAGTATGTGGCTCTTATGGAGCAATTAGGTGAAGCTCTTGCCCTTGCCGATGAAAATGATGAGATCGTTATGACATTGGAAGGTCATAGTCAAAACTATGCTAGTGAGATTGCAGGTCTCTCTCTAGCTCTTGAGGAAGAGCAAAATGCATGTTGGGATGATTCTTGAGGAGACCCACTTTGGTCTTGAAGAAACGTATATTTTAGATGTTGCTAAATTAAGAAAATATCATGAATATGCTCTTACTCTTGCTAATGATCTCAAAACTAAAAATGATGAGCTAGTTGTTGGCATGCTAGACTTTTTAAGGACCATGAGAACTTGAAAAGTACAACAAAGCCTTGGAAAGTTCTCTTAGTAAACTCACAGAGTCTCGTGATCAACTTCAAGCTCAGTTTCTTAAAGATATTTCCATTTGTGCTCCTATTATAATTGAAATTGATTGTTCTACTTACCCTTGTTCTGAGCATGCATATTTTGTGGAGGAGAACACTAGGTGAAGGCCCAACTTGAAAAGAGACTAGCCACTTGTATCCAAGCGGAGAAAAATCTCAACGACCTTTTGAGCAATCAAAGGGATAGTGTTGGAAAAGAAGGACTTGTGTTTGTGACCAAGTCAAAGAAGAAGAACAAGAAGAACAGGGCCACCGGGAAAGACAAGGGGTTGGAACAGTTTCGGTGGGCCAGAACTTCTAGTTTTGATGTGTCATTTACATCGTAAGTTATGGTCAGGCGAATCCTCCCCGGCACACACAATGATTTCGTAGGTGGCGGAGGTAGGAGGTGGCCTCTCCTGCCGACGTGCTCCGACGACAAGGCGGCGTGGAAGCCGGAGCGGTGATGACCCACAAGTATAGAGGATCTATCATAGTACTTTCGATAAATAAGAGTGTCGAACCCAACGAGGACCAAATTATGTTGACAAGTGGTTTCGCGCAAGGTTTCACTGTAAACACTAACAGACAAGTTTTTATGGGTTTTTGTAATAACAAATAAATAAAGTACGATTAAATAAAAGAGAGCAATAATAATTGCAGCAAGTGGCCCAATCCTTTTTAGCATAAAGGACAAGCCAGTGGTGTTACTTATGATGGCGAAAACGTTCCTGAGGACACACGAGGATTTCGTCAAGTTACATTCGCTTCATACCGCTACTTAATCTGTAATGTTTTGATAAGCTTTGTGTGGGTGAACGTATGCTAATGCACCGCCCTTACTTGGACCAGTACATACTTGTGATTAAACCTTCTTACAAGCATCCGCAAATGCAAGAAATCATTAAAGAATTAACTAACCACAGCCTTAAACTCTGAGATTCTACACTCCCTTGTGTATTAGCTTGTCGGCGGGGTTTAGATTTCTGTCGCTCCCTCCCGCAACCACCGAAACAAGTAAACTAAATACACAATGCATTACCCTAGGCCCATAAAGGTGAAGTACCATGTAGTCGACGTTCACATGACACCACTAGAAGAATAACACCACAACTTATATATCAAACTATTAAATATTACTCAACATAATTCCACTACTAGAAACGAGACTTCTCCCATGTCCTCAAGAACTAAACGAACTACTCACGAGACATCATATGGATCATGATCAGAGGTGATAAAGTGATGAACAACAATCTAGACATAAAAGTAATTCATCGGTAAAACTCAATAGCGCATCAACTACAATAAGTAATCAACACCGGAAAAGTAATCTCAATAAACTACACAAGGAGGAATCCTAGATGTCTCAGCGGAACGAAGTGGAGCGGCGGAGATGATGGTGCTGGCGGTGAAGATGGCGTGGATGATGATCCCGATGAAGCCCGTGGCGATGATGATGATGATGGCAATGATTTCCCCCTCTGGGAGGGAATTTCCCCGGCAGATTTCTCCCTGCCAAAGAGCTTTCTCTCTCTCTCTGTGCTTTCCGCCCCCGAGGCGGCGGCAGAATATTTCTTCGAAGTGCCTCCCATGATTCTTAGGTCAGAGGGGAGATATACGCGAGAGGGAGTGCCTGAGGTGGGCCAGGACGGCCAGGTGGGGCCCAGGCGTGACCAAGGGTGGGGCCACGCTTGGGGGTCACCTGAGCAGCACGTGGCTCCCCTCAGGTCCATCTTTTGGCTCCCCTGGTCTTCTGACGAAATAATAACCTCAGAATTTTTGGAGTTCCAGAAATATATTATCTTGACGGTGCTTTTTCCAGCAGATTCCAGACTCCGACACTTAATTCCCAATAATCGTCAAACATGCAAAATAAGATAAAATAGCATAAGATTATATTCTAATATGAAATATATCGATGAATAACTGTAAATTATGATATAAAATAGTGATACAAAATGGACGTATCAAGCGGCGGCCCCGGAACGAAGGCTTTTGTAGAGGTGCGGCATGGATGTCGCGGCCATCATGGCCGATGGTCAAGCGTGGTGGTCGGCGGTAGAGCAACGCTGCCCGGTGTTGTCGCTCCCCTCACTTTGCGGTCGGGTCGATCTTCGGGCGAAAGCCTTGCACCGACTTGGTCGGTGCCAGTGACAGCGGCGCTTTCGGGCGTCGTTCTCTTTCTTGTTGGTGTCGCTGTTGAGTCCTCAATCCCGACCGACGTGGGTGGTCCTAAGATCTCTGGGTCAAAACCTAAACTCCTTCGGGAGCAGGTGGCGACGACGGACGCGTCGTTACCTTGTTCGAGGCGCCGCCTTGGAGATTCTTAGCCCTCGCGGTGTGACGGGTTTGCGACGCTCGGGAAGGGTGGTTCTGTTGTCAGGGGAGCGGACGACCGGGGCGGCGGCCCCGGACGGTGGTGGTACGTCGAGGCGGCGGCCTCGGCCCCCACGCTGCGATGGCCTGTGGAGCAGGGTCGTGGCCAAGTGCGGATTGGGTGGCGTCATGATGTTGTGCGGACATCATGTTCGTTGACCCGACTGGTTCGGCTTCGGGCAATGCGAAACTTCGTCATAATTGATACGCCGGGGCGGCGGCCCCGGAGCAGGTGGTGTGTGTTTGGGGCCTTTGGTCGACCTGCGTTGTGTGGATGGTGGGTCACCTCGTCTGTTCGGCTTTTTTGTCATGTTTTTCTCATAACCAGGGCATTGGTACAGATTGTATAGTTTTTGGATCCGGTTTACACTATAAATTTGGTCATCTCTTTTATCTATTCGCACGGTGAATACGATCAGCTTGACCTAGAAAAAAATGAATTTAGAATAGGAAGGGCGGAAGACAGCGCAAGATTTTGGTGGACCTGCTCATATGCGTGCATCAGTTTCTCGTGGAGATCATGGGGAAAGGAAGATTGCCGTCGTCGTGGAGATCTTGGAGAAGAGGAATCGTCAATGGTCAGACTCAGACAAGTGGTTGCACGTATAATTTCGCAAGCAACTGGAGTAATGTGCTGAAGTGGGCTGCATGTGGTTGGCAGCGTCATAGTTAATTTTCTTTTAGCGTCGTAGTAACTTGGTCAGAAACGCGACTAAAACCGAACGAGCAAAAAAAAAAAAAAATCCTAGCGTGATAATAAAAATAAGACATATATGCAAGCCCAGCTGGTGACAATTATGAGAGAAATCTCTTCGCCTTGTTTACTTCTACTAGTGTTCTTAGGAGTATCTGCGAGAATTTAAGGTCCCTTTGATTTAAAGGAATGTCATATGATTTTTAAAGGATTGGTCCCTATAGGAAATTTTTCTATGAAAGTTGTTTGATTCATAGAAATATAGGATCACATCCTATAGGAATTAATCCTATAGTGTAAATCCTATAGAAAAAAAGCATGAGGTCCGACCTAATAGAAAATTCCTTTGGCATAGAATCTCTCTTCCTATATGATTCACTTAGACATGCCATCGCAATCCTATAAATTTCCTATTCCTACATTTTTGCTATCCTATGAATCAAATGAGTCCTAAGGGTATTGGGGTGAAAGGGAGGGAATCACCAAATCATTTCTCATCCCCAAACCCTCTTGATGGTGGAAATAACAGAAAAGTAAATAAGGTTCTTAGTTGCTCCTATTCAGTTATTATGGATTACATATATCTTTATAACGAAATTTCATTTGACTCTCAGGTGCATATTATTTTTTAACACATTTTAAAATGTTAAAAATTTATGATTTTTTTGCCATGTATATCTCCACATTCTATTTGCGCACGTAAGTTTTACGAAAAACCGACATTATTTTTTATGACTTGTGTAAAAAAGACAAAAAAAAAATGTCTCGTGGCTTATTTTAGCACTGAATTTTGTTATTTTTCCAGAGGCGACACAAGAAGTTTTTTCTTGAAACAACTTTATGAGCACCTACGATGTACATGCGTGGATTTTTTGACATTTTCAAATATGCTTAAAATGCATTTTAAATAAGGGGAGCATATGCACCGCCGATGCATATGATGATATGAAACGCTCCTTTGTTCTACCAGTCCCTCCAATAGTAAGTTCCTTGTTTATTCGAGCGAACAAACGAGTCCATGAACAGTGGTTTTCTCGACTTAGCGATCCAATGCTAAATGGCTTAGAGCATCTCCAACAGCATTTGTAAAATAGATTTATAAAAACTGCATATAGCAAGAGGAGAGAGAAGGTATACAAAGCTAAATCAATTTGTGCTTTCGCAGCCTTTGTATAACTGGATTTATAAATCAGACAGTGGGGTCGTTTTGTCAGCCATCAAAATCCTAGCACAAACTCACACTAGAATACGTACATGTATGTGTATACTAGCACAAACTCGTACTTAACAACACGCACGTACACGTACACACGCACGTACGTGAATACACGTACACACACGTAACACACTTGCACACACGCACACACTCGTACACGTACACTAGCCCACACGCGTACACATCACACATACACGCACACACGCTGCAGTGCAGCTAGCAGTGCAGCACACGCGCACACACCCAGCACACACAAGCACGCATGGGTCCACTAGTCATTGAGACAAAAAAAATGAAGGGGGCCACTTTTGGGAGGCTTTGTAAAAATTTAGCAAGTCACCTTTGGATTTGCATATATGCAATGTGGGAGGGAAGATATAGCAAGCTTTGTAAAAATTTCTGGTGAGCCTTATCCTCTCGGTCCCCTGTGGCGACTGCTCTCCTTGAGCCTCTCTCCCCTAAATCCCGCCGCCGGCCTCTCTCGAGTGGGAGGGGTCTGGCTTCTTGTAGTGGTAGGTTTTTTCTTTGCTAGTTCTTCCCCAGCAAATATAGAGGTGGGTGGCTCCAGATGTGCCGACGCCTTCCCTCGGTCTTCTCTTCCTCGGCTGCTTGCCGGCAGGGCGGAAGCTAGGGGAGAGGGGGTTGGTGCTCGTTGTGCCGGCGCCTCTCAGCTGATTCCATGGCGAGGTGTTGCTTCGGCTCTCCCCGTTCCTATGTCCTTCCCCTTTTCTTGCTGGAATAAGTTGGAGCTGGTAAACCGCGACTCTCTCTGTCCCCGTTGGTACTTGGCCATGGTGGCTGAGAAGGAGAGGACCGAAGGGTTGAGGTTTTCCAGTTTGGTGGGGTGCTTCTCTGGTTCTATTCGTCTTTGTCGCCGTGGTGGTGGAAGGATGGATGGTGCGAGGGGATTGCTGCCCCACGAGTCATCTGGAGCTGGTTCGTCTTGGCGTTCGAGCGCGGCGCGGGACGGCTGCTGCTGTGCGTCTCCGGCAGGCTTCCATGGTGGGAGCCGAAGCAGGGGCCACTCGGAGCTAGCTTCTTCATCAAGCGATGTGGCCTCCTTGTTGATCAAGGGACGAGGTGGTGTCTTCTTCCTCTGGCTGGCCGTGGCGGCAAAGGGTCGAAGATGAGCTGTTGTTCTTCTCTTGCTTCGATTAGGAGGTATTTGCTGCATCATCGAGCTCCACACGCGGTGGCCATGTTTGCCGCCGCGATCTACGGCCATGAGGGTGGCCAATCTTCAACCTCCGCATCGGAGGCCTGCTGGATCCGGCGCCGGAGCTCGGCTTCACTGTGCAGCCAAGTGGTTCGTCCCCGGTTGTGATGTGATTGCCGGCGTCAGAGATCGTCCGCTGGAAGGGAGAGTCCGAGCGATTCATGGGCTCCGATCTCGGTGCTTCTTGCACCTGGAGGTCGCCGGCGGCGGGTGGCGGAGACGCTCAAGGACTTGTTTGCATTCCTTTTCTTAGTCCTAGGGTGTTTTTTGTAAGAAATCTGGCCCTTTCTTCGAATTCTAGGTCTTCTAGGGCAATAGACGCAAAGGGCCTGATTGCAATTTGTTCCTGCCACATGGTTATATAGAAATGCAGCATCGGGGTCCTCGGGCCCCACCCCCTTGTAAAAATTTCTGGTGGGGGACCACTTATACAAAGGCTGCTGGAGATGGTTTTTTGGGCAAGATTTGTAAAATACAAATTGTGTGCAATTATACAAAGGCTGTTGGAGATGCTCTTAGTAGTGCAGCGATGCAGTTATTCAATTACTGTTCATCGCGGTTACAAGATCTCAGAAAACTTGGCTGCATCATCCCTCAAGGACAACAGTCGCATGGTAGGATCTACTGAAAGTCATCCTGCTCTTGTTCTCAAGCTCGGTGATATCCTCGGTAAATTCTTGTTCTTGTCCCTCAGGTACCCACGAACATCATCCATGGTCGGCCGTAGTGCTGGATTATTTTCAACGCAGAGCAGTGCTATGCGAATGCATCTTTTCATGTCCTTAATTTGTGACCCATCAGCGCCATCAATGAACCGTCGCCGGATACACTTTTCCATGTTGTTGTCAAGCGCCTCTCGCAGCACCTGCGGAAAGAAAACTCGTTATAGATCCTTAATCTTGTAGACGCGGCTGTAATAGGCTTGGTTGCAACGTCTTGATCCGGAATGTGTACACGGACGCACGCTTTACTTACCCAATCAATCAGAGACTTGTAATTGTCATCCCCTTGATCGCACCTCTGTCCGGTGATGAGCTCGAGGAGGAGGACACCATAGCTATAGACGCCAGTCTTGACGGAGCATCTGCCATGAGGCTCATATTCCGGAGGTGCAAACGCTCTGAAAAGAATTAAAAAATAACATTTTGATAAGTCCTTCTGAAATATGAAATGTAGAGGGGTACTATGGGATTGGATTCGGTCTTTACCGTTTCATTCTGAAATAAGTATGTACCCCCTCCTTCTCCTGGACAGACTCAGTTATTTCTGAGATTTGGGAATAATAAATTTTGGGAACACACTTGGGGCCTATTCCTATTATACTCGGATGTAAACACATATGGATGATGCCGCACTCGTGTAGATAAGCGATACCATCGGCAATATATAGAATAATATTGGAGCACTGCTGCCATGATAGCTCCTTTCCTTTCGAGGCGTTGTCTGAAAAATGCTAACAAGATCAATCCATATATATAGAATAATTTTGGGCTATTACTAAAAGATAACTTGCAAAAAACGGATAGTTAATACGGAATGAATGGAGATTTCAGTTGGAAGAAGCGTACCATATATGCGATTGGATAATAAGGACCCAAAGCATTCCTCAACCATATAGGAAAAACCTCCGTGGGAAAAATATCCGAGAAGTTCCGATGTATTGATATGTTCAAGCTTTGCCAAGCCACGGACTCTAATATCATGTAAAGGGTATGCACCGGATCGTCCGATCCTATGTAGGTGTACATGAGTTTGATCGCTTAATTTAACCTGAAAAGAGTATTCAGAAAGTTCATGCTTCTAATGTTGATGGATTATGCTTCTAAAATAAAGGAGAATATTGGTAGGCAGGAAAGGAAAAATCAGTCATGTAGAATTTCAGGCAGAACCCAAAAAATTGTGTAAGAGGGATGCGGCTGTGAATAACCGAGAGTATCTGAAGCGAAGCAAAACTGTAACAATCCAGATAGATAAATATGAAATTAACTAAAAATGTTAAAGAAAGTTGTTGAGATTAGGGTAATCAACTGAAGTTGGAATGATGGGATCAACTTGGTCTGGGTTAATGCCCTATCTATACGCCTCACTGTTCCTTCTTATTACATGGTAGGTACAACGGAAGATACTTGAAATTAGATTAGGCAACCAACAGATAAAACAGCCAAGCAAGAAATTATGTTAATTTGCATAATTTGCACAAGCCGCTCCACTAGTTGTACAAAGATGACGTGATGTTTTCTGGGAGTCTGGCTGAATGATGATATAATTTGGAAAGCATAAAACAAAATTAACAAGACAGGCACATGGGTTACCTTGTATCGTATATAATCACTGTGCTGTACAATTATATCTTTTTCTGATAAGTCCTTTATCATGGCTTTCAGTTGAGAAACACTGCAGCTTGAGGAACCTGTTGCAAGAGCAGCATTTACATGCGTACATATACAAATGTGAAAAGTAGGAATATCATCGCTACTGAATAAGCTACTTAATTTTCAATAGCTAAGTGCCAGGTAATGATGTGGCCTTTAGAACCTATGAGGCATCCATGGGATGCAGAATATGTCTGTTTCTGTTCAGAAAGAAAGATATAAGAGATCTTACATGAATAATACTCCTCTTTCTCCTCTTTTATCGAGCTGTCATCATGATCCTCCTGAAATGAGTACAGACTAAAATACAGCGCTCATCCAGCGGCGGTACAACAAACAACTCACTTAATTTATACAAATAAGTCCATGGCCAAAAGTAAAAAATTACAACAATACCCCCAATCATTGGAGATTGGAGCTAGCTAGCTTCTCATCTTCTTCCCCACGAGTAGCAGCAAGTCCACGCGCGAGGCCGGAGCGAGCTAGCTCGCCAACGATTGCTAGGCAGTCCACGCGCGAGGCAGGAGGGCGGCGGCGGCTCCGGCCGGCGGATTGCAGGGCTAGCAAGTCCACGCGCCGTTCGCCGGCAGCCGTTGTGCGTCGTTGGGAGCTAGCTAGCTCTAGCCGCTGCGGGCGACGGCAAGCTGCAGGTCGTGGCCATGGCGGGCGACGGCGAGCTGCAGGTCGTGGCAACCTGCAGGGTGCGGGTCCTCGCGGCCGTGGGCGGCGGTGAGCTGCAGGGCATGGCGACCTCGACCGGCGCGAGCGCCGCCCGCGACCTCGACCTTGACGGACGCCTCGCTTCGACCAGCGCGAGCACCGCCTCGACCTCGACCTCGGCGAGCTGCAGGGAGGGGGGCCGGCGGCGGCCAGGAGGAGGGCCGACGGCTCGATTCCGGCGACGGCGGCGGACGGCTCGGCCGGCGGCGGAGGAGAGAGCAAGGGCGGTTGCGGAGGAGAGAGCCAGGGGGCGGCGGCGGCGGCCTCGCCCCGCGCGCCAGCTATGGCCAGTGGAAATTTCCGGGCTGTTGGCTTCGCGGGTTGGCTCCAATTTGGTTCAGCGCGCCGTAGCCCACGCCCCAGATATAGTGCAAAATATGCAGCTTTGCCCCGCGCGCGGGACGGTTTTTGTAGCGCGCTCGTTTATAGAGCTTCTGCTGGAGCATTGCTTTTAGTCCCGCGCGCGCTAAATTGACGGATTTTGACAGTTTTTTGGGCGCGCCACAAATATAGAGCTGCTGTTGGAGATGCTCTTACAACACTGGAATCTCTTTTTCCTTCCAAATTGTCCTGTATTTCCTTATTCTTCATTCCTTTCCCAGTTACTTTTTTCCGCTCGACATCTATTTTTGCTTCCACGTCTTTCTTTTCTCTTTGCTTCTCTCCGTCTTCCCGCGTCTCCTTATTGTTCTTCCCTTCCCTAATAATTCCATTCTCAGTATCTCCTTTTACTTCCACATCCTGCATTTCGTCATGCTGCTTCTCCTTATTTTTCTTCCCTTTCACATCTTTCTTTTCTATTTGCTTCTCTCCATCTTCCCGCGTCTCCTTATTGTTCTTCCCTTCCCTAATAATTCCATTCTCAGTATCTCCTTTTACTTCCACATCCTTCATTTCGTCATGCTGCTTCTCCTTATTTTTCTTCCCTTTCACATCTTTCTTTTCTCTTTGCTTCTCTCCGTCTTCCCGCGTCTCCTTATTGTTCTTCCCTTCCCTAATAATTCCATTCTCAGTATCTCCTTTTACTTCCACATCCTTCATTTCGTCATGCTGTTTCTCCTTATTTTTCTTCCCTTTCACATCTTGCTTTTCTCTTTGATTCTCTTCGCCGTTTTGTGTTCTTTCCTTTTCCAATTTTCTTTTTTCTCGTGGCATCTCTTTTTCTTCCACGTCTTCATTTTCTCTCTGCTTCCCTCTGTCTTCCTGCACATCCTTCCTAGCACCTTTTCCATGCTCTTTTGTTCTCTCGGCTTTAGTGGCCATGCTGGGAGATGGAGTCAAGTTGACCTACAACAAATTTGTTACATCTGACTTTCCTCATCCGTAACTAGCATATCCAAATAGTAGATACTGCCGAAACACGATTACTACCCATGCGTGCTGCATGGAAGTATACTTATTGAAAAGTAAGGTCTTCTTTACAAAATTCAGTGGTGATGCATTTTTATTTTTTGGGGAACTAATTGTTGTCTCTTCGATGATTGATCTTGTGGACAGAACAAGGGAAAGCAAAGGAACCATTGAGGGCACCGGTCGGTCTTGCGCGCATAAGAGCGCCGTGTTTAAAATCCCCAAATTATCCATGATTGTCTGGTTTGCATCGCGCAGCTTCAAGGACATCTGTTCTGCCGTGAGGAGATTTGGACTTCTTCTGGCAATCTCGGATGGATTTAAGGGCCTTTTCCAAGGCCTTCTTGAGATTAGGCAGTGCACTGCTGCACAAAGACATCTTCGTGTGGTTGCTAGCTGAGGAGAGGATACCACCGATTGCATCCACTTTGTCTCGCATATCGGAGCACAGTTTGTTATTAATGTCAACCGTCTCGAGTGCAACCTTGATATTGCGCGCAAGTTTGAAGACATTCGTCACCATACTCAGAGGCTCCATTTTATCTGCAGAGTACGTGCAATCGACAGGTCAAGTGAATAGAGTAAAATGCATGGGTGGTACTTGAACTTGTCGACGAAGTTCACTTTAGTCACCGTACTCAGAGAGTACCATCTTACGGTAACTATATACGTCTCAGTGGTTCATCTACGGTCACTGGGGCTGATGACGCCGTATATTTGATGATGTGGCACTGGTTGACCAGTCAATTTTTTGCAAAAGGAACAGTTAACCCAAAAAAAATAGCAGCAGCTTATCTAGGAAAATAAGTCAACAACCAATTACATCTCCACGGGTCGAGAGATTCACATTCCCGTGGCAGCCGGAAGATTCACCTCCAATGGCAGCCACTGAGATCAATCCATCGGCAGCAAGTGCGACACTACTGCTAGCATACGAAGTCCACGGTGGGGAAGCTCCTCCAGCGAGCTCTGCTCCCCCTCCGACCAGCACGGCGGGCGAGAATAGGAGGAGCAAGAACCCACGGCCTGCTGCCAACCAAATTCAGCCTCCCTCACGGCTCATCCGCTCTTCACCTCCGAGCAGTCCGGTGGGCGATGTAGATACGCCATGCGCCGGCAAGATGGGCGTTGGCTCCGCGCCGCACGGCGTCTCCTTCTCCTTCTCCAGCAACGAGCACGGTTGCTCGGCTGAGACCCGCACACGCTCTGCTCCATGGCGCGCGCCGGACGTCGCCTCTGCTTCGTCGCGGAGCGCATGCTATGTTTGCGACCTATGTGTCACGCGAGCACTGCGGATGGTGGCGTCGCTCACGAAGGCTGCGCCCTCCCCTTCTTCCTCCTCTTGTCCAAGCCGGGCCGTGGCGCGGCAGGTATGGGCGGAGGACCTCGACTCGGCCGGGACGCAGGGTCGCCGGGCGCTGGAGATCGAGCTCGGCCAGGACGCGGTGTGGCCGGGGCGCTTCGAGGCATGGGCGGAGGAGTTTGACTAAGCCGGAACGCAGTGTGGCCGTGGCGCTGGAGATCGAGCTCGCCCGCAGGTCGAGCGAGTAGGGCTAGCAGGTCGAGCTGGGAGGACGGCGCTTCCGCGTGCAGGCGGCGGACGGCGTGGTGGCTCGCAGAGATCCGCACGGGAAGTGCCGGTGGCCAGCCGCCAGCGGTGGAGAGGAGGGTGTGGGCGCGACGGCCTCCCATTCCTCCGTACAGTTTTGAGACCGGTCAATGTAGTGCCACGTCGTCGAATACACAGCGCCATCAACCCCAGTGACCGTAGATGAGCACCTATCTCGTATTTAGTTACCGTAAAATGGTACTCTCTGAGTACAGTGACCAAAGTGAACATTGTCGACAAGTTCGAGTACCAACCGTGCATTTTACTCAAGTGAATAAGCATCAAGTTAAACGAGTAATCTGTCACATTAACGTCCGTTATCTTCTAAATGAAAGAAGTAATCAGTCAAATGCATCAAGTATTTCTAAAATCGGTAGGATCTCAAAAGCAAAGCCCGCCGTGCTGCTCGCTTCCCCTCCTCCCCTCGCCGTCGGATCTGGTCGAAGCGGCGCTGTTCGCGTGCACGGTGGAGCTGAGGTCCGGTGGGTCGCTTCGTCCGGCGGCGGTACGTGTTCCGCTGTGCTCGGCGGTTGCTGCGGCCCGTCGGGGTGGCTCCCCAGTCGGGCCCGATCTGGGCCGAGGAGTGTCGTGCTCCTGCGCGGGCAGCTGCAGGCTGCGCTGAGTCGTCAACCGCCATGGTTCAGCGGTGTGCTGTCAGCTGGCAGGAGGAGCTCACCGTGAAGCTGCCTGGTGTGCACTGGCGAAGATTATTGCCAGAAAATCAAGTATACATATACTCCCTCCGTTCCAAATTAATTGACTTCCATTTGTCCACACATGAATGTATCTAGACATGTTACACGTATAGATACATCCACATGTAGACAAATGAAAGTCAATTAATTTGAAACGGAGGGAGTACATCTCTAGCATCGGCAACAGATCAGAGTTCTTCCAGTTCGTTGGTGGTCAGTTTCTCTGTTCCAGGTCGTTTCTTGGAATTGTGTGCATCACGGTGGCGAGCGGCAGTGCCGGAGGAATTATCTTATATACTAATTATGTGCTCATTGAGGATTAGTGAAGATTTCATGTTGTGTCGTTGCCAATTAGCGATCTTTATGTATCGAATTTGTTCCATAATTTATAGTTCGTCCGACCTAGCGATGTAAACGGATCGCATCGGATCGGATTTTGCCTATATCATATCTTTTACTAAATTTTTTTCATTGAATTTGGAGCGGAGCGGATAATGAACAGATGCGGATTCGGAGGCGGATGTATGTGGTGGCGGATTCGGAAACGGAAATGGAGTGGATTCAGAGCGGAAACAAACTTAATCTTGTCAAACCATACAACCAAGAATAATTATTCAATAACCTATTAACTAACAAAGTTGTACTCCATAGTCTTTACAATGACTATTTAAGTGAGATGTTGTTCAATGGACGAACTCAGCAACTCACTTACTGCAAATTGTGCACTATAGGGTTAGACATTTCAGTAGAAATCGGATTATTCGGATTAAAACCATCGGATAATCTTATTTAATTTTCGGATAATCCATATTTTATGCTCTTTTACGTACCGTATCCTATGCCATATCCAGGTGTTAAGTTCGGAATCGGATATCGATATCCGTCGAATTCATTAAAACCGGATATGGATTCTTCAAAACGGTTTCGGAATCGAATACGGTGCGAAAATTATCCTATCCGTTTACACCCCTAGTCCGACCTACAAAAAAATTGTCCTCTGCCACCTCTACCGTGTTGTGATGTTGGACGATTGGGTGTCGAGGAGAGGACGCCGAGGCGGCTGGCGGCGGCCCCAGAATTACGTCGACATCGGTGGCCGACGTTGTGCCTGGGTTTGCAGATCTTGTGATGAGTGCTCGATTTTGTTCTCCAGGAAGTTGGGACTGGAACCGTCGTGGCTTGAGCTGCTGCGGTGCTGCCTTCCAGGTTTTCTTTTGTAGACAAGGGGTGCGGATCCCCGGCCTGTGCATCAAAATGATGCACGCAGCCGCCGCCATTTTATTACATAGTATCAAAGTTTACAACTCAAGGATCACTCAGTGTGAAAACAAAGATCAGCCTTCCAGGTGGTTTTCAGCGAAAGATGATGTGGAGGTATTTAGAGGAGAAGAGCTATATATGGGAGGATTTTGTGGGCGAAGGGGCATGTAGTTAAATGAAAATCAAGCTATCGTGGCGTGATTCGATTTGAGACGAATTGTGCAGTGTGCGGTGCTCCGACGAGTTAGGCAGTTTGGTCCTTGTTTTGTCATGTTTCCCCTTCTTGGTAGAGGGGTTCCGGGCGAAAGCTTTGCATCGATCTTGTCGGTGCCGACAGTAGTGAGGCATCAACGTCGTTTTCCCCTCTTGGAGGTTATTGTCGTGGGGTTCTGTCTATCCTTTTGAGGGTTTGGGCTCTGCGGGAGAAATCTCTTGCTCATGTTTCTCGGGAAGACGATGGCGACGGCTACGTAGCTCCCTTGTTTGAGGCATCGTCTTGGAGGACACGTATTCAACAGCCTGCATGTGTTTCTCCTGTCGTTAGGACGGTGGACGTCGGGACAGCGGACACGAGGGGGTGATATTTGCGCATCGAGGCGGCGGCCTAAGAAAACCATGGCGGGCATCAGCTTTATGTGGTGGAGCAGTTGTTTGCATGACTTTTGAAGACAATATTTTGTCGCTAGTGCGACAAGGTTGTCGGTTCGGTCGACGCGTCTCAGCGGAGGCGCTCTTACTTAAAGTCGAGGTGTTGACCTGGGATGGTTGTGCGGCGGTCGTCTACGTGGAGTATGTCCCATGTAGCTTTGGCTAGGTGCGTCCGGGGCATGCGGCGTTGCGGCTCAAGCGCGAGCGGTGATATGTCGGGATGGTGGTCCGGGAAGGTGGTGTTGACGGCTTGTTCGTGTGGCGGAACATCTGGATGTCGGGGTGGTGGCCCTGAAAGTTTGATTGTGTTGTGGGTATCGACCTCGTGTCATGTGGACGACAAGGTTGCCCTTGATGCTGGTCCTTGGCGTCGTATTGGCGCAGCTCTCCTGGAGGGTTGGTTTTTCATCTTCGTTGGAGCGACCTAGGTCTGCTCATCCCATAGCAGTCACGTTGTCTTCTTTCCGGCTTGGGTGCAAGACTGTTTTGGTGGAGTGGTGTGGGCTCAGGCCTTGCTTGTGTTGGTGTTTTTGTGAGCTTGGTTTCGGTTGTATCGGTTTTAGCCTGGTGTTTCATTAATTAATCGAACAACTCTCTTCTTCTTAACTAAATAGTAAACATCCCCGTGTGTTGCCACAGGAGAAAAAAATTCACATGTCCCTACATTAATAAGCATGGCTGAAGACACCCTCCAAAGTCCACGTCCTCTATTTCAACATGGCGCCCCTACCATGTTGATGTATATCCTTCTTCCCAGTTCCCACCCTCACCGATAATGGACGCAGTGTCCATCTGATCAGAATGCGTCCGAACGTGATCAATCTCAAGGCGATCATCTCGGCCACCAAGATCGAATTCTCTTTCCTTCTTGGCTTGGCTTCTCCCTCATTCATCCTCCTCTCGACGCGAACAAAACTGAAGCCCAAATTAATATCCCGCCCGTTTGAGCCTTCTCAAGGAACCCAACCCTTGGCAAGGAAGCCCAGCGGCTCATATTTCCAAAGTCCAAGAAGAGATTGCATAGTTCGGACTGCAGACTTGAGATGTCTCACATCTCAAGTCTCAAGTCCCGACACCTCTGCCCGCCTTGCTTGTATTCTCCTTTTTCTTGCATGCAATTTCTCGGTAGCCCTGTTTGGCCTTGTTTCTTGTGTGTGTGCAGTGTCGGGGTTGTAAGTTGGGTTCAACACTTTTCACCGTTCACGGCGTTATTAACGCTGGCCTTCCGGCCTTTTATCTTTAAAAAAAGGATGTCTCACATTGAAACTCGTGTTGAACTCTATGATAGATGAAGAAAGCAAAGCAAAAATACACAAAACCAAATGAAGCATCTGGCTAGTTCTCGAATTAGAATGTGGTCTCCAATAGAAAATGAAACCGAATCTCGTTTCAAACGATGCTCTTTTCACACCGTGAGCTATACCTGGTTAATTCTTTCCTGTTTTCGTCTTCTTCATCAAACTACTCAACTTGACCGACATGCATAAAGGACAAGGATTAAAGAATCATCATCAGCGCCACCACGGTGCACACCTCGCCAAAGCTGAAGCAAACTGAGTGAAAAAACGATGGGCAGAGGTAGCAAATCCCTCGTGTGCAGGAAGGCATGCAACACGACACTCCCATTTTATTCTCGGTGCCCATCCGATTACTATTTCAGCGAGACGGAATGTTGAGCTGGCGTTCAGTTAGAATAATCAGGCAGATGGGTGGATGCATGTGCCGTTGGCATGGAATCATGGGTAGTAGATACTGCCGACACTGTCGAACAAATAACTAATTTTATACACCAATTAGCACACAAAAGTTTCTTTAGACAGCAATGAAATAGAAATGTTTTTTTTGCTGGAATCCTAGCTAGTGCCAGGTTAGGTATCTTTTTATATAAATTAGCTTCTTTCTGCACAATGTTGGATCTCCTTTTATATTAAAAGACAAACGTAGTACCTGACAAGGACTTTAAACACATAACCGTGGATCTCACCATAACAAACACCTACCGCTTCGTGATTGCGGGGTAGTTTAGATGAGTTCATGCATTGGATCGATTTACATAAATTTAAGTGCCCACTTTTTCGCTATATGCAAAAGAACGTAAAAAAAACACCTAATGTTTTGTATGAGATTTCTCCTGTTTGTGTGGCTAACAGATCAAAGATAACTAGAAATGCTTACTTTGTGCTCTGCAAAATCTTATAGTAGAACAAGATCTGAGAACAAGAACGACATAATCTTTTCTAGAGAAGAAGGCAGAGGCCCTAGATTTCATTATGAAATCAGAAAGCACCAGGTCATTTGTTTTACACTTGCATCTGGTTTAAGGTGAACCAGGGAACCCAAAAACAAGAAGCAAAAACCTATACAAGAACGACAATCTGGACGTAAATTCTTGTTGGCTACACACCACACCAGTCTGCAAAGGGAGAGCGTCTCTCTCGATGGCAAGATGGAGGGTTCAAATGACGAGAAAAATAATTTAGCATTACCGCCCCTTTCCATGCTCCCATTTTGAAGAAAAAAAACTATTTTAAACGTTAAAAACAATAAAAAAAGTGTGAATGTTCACAACGAATTTGTATGCAACCACAAAAAAATTCAGATCCAAATTCGGAAGTCAAATTGAAGTCAGCAGCTGTGACTGCAAATGGACAGACATGTTAACTTCAAAAGGTTCTATTTGGGCAAGAAATGGATTATTTAGGGGCGTCAGAGACGACTGATCACATCATTTCCCGGTGCCCGATCGCAAATCTCACCCCCGCGCATTCACTGGGGACTGCTTGGAATTGGCAGAAGGCGCAGGTTGAGGGCGAATGTCTGCTGGGAACTAGTGCGAGGGTGGGTGGGTGGTGCATGCAGAGTTCCTTCCAAGGCTGGTGATTTTCTTGCCCGCTGCGGGCGGCTGCAGTGCCATGGCATGGGGGCTTCTGGGCTAGTCAGGACTCAGGAACGGCATGAGTAGAGCGGGGAGACGGATGCTTACGTACCTTGTCGCTGGCGCTGCAGCGGTGGAGGCGCGGCGCGAATCTGAGAGCGGAGGCCGCCGGACCCGGAGTGAGGTCTGCGAGAATCTCGGCTTCCTGCCTTTCTCGCGTCGATCTGGACGAGTCCACGAGCCCATTAAACTGTTGGGAACCTCCCGTACACTCAGGCATATGCGGGTCTGTTGGTGGGAGTTCGGGATGAGCCTGACTTTGAATTAACGAAGCTATCAACCGGCTAGCAGTTACAACTTACACACATAATTTGGGGCCTGAGGATACCAACTGCAGAACAAGAACACAAACAACAGAAGACTATAAAGCTAAGGGAAACAAGCAAAACAAAATGAAGCACTACACAAAAGTCTATGGCTTGATCCAGTTGAAGGAGCGCGTTGTTTCCTGTTGCACGGAAGTAAGGATGAAACAGTCAACTCCAAACTGCCACTCACACTGAACTAGCAGTGCTCGAGAATCCAAATGAGGGGGTTCAAACGACGCCTCTAAGAAGAAACACGGCGCCCGTGAGCGCCGCCATCGCTGGTAGAGTCCAAGGACCTACAAAGCTTTCACCAATACCGAGCCCTCCCACCATAGACTCGACCTAACCGAGAACCACACCACAGGTTGAGGTGGATGGGTGGAACAAGCGAGCAAGGTAAGGGCTTCCAGGTGACACCTTCAGGAAGGGCACCCAGAGGTGTCGTCGCCACCGGCAGTGGCCACAGCCTTGCACGGTTTTCACCGCAGCCTGAAATACCAACACGAGAAGCCACCACGAGGACACAGGAGGACGGAGTTTCGGGCATTGCTTTAGATCAACCACTCCGAGAGACATGGTGCTCCATCCACCGCTGAACACAACATTAGCACAAGCTAGAATGGAGCACAACCTTGGGCCCAAGGAGCCAACATGACCCTGTCAGGCCCAGATTGAGACATCTGACTGCACCGGTGACCTCCGGCAAGGCGGAAGGCCACGCTGGCTGACGGAGGGAGGCCCGGCGAGCCGCAGATGGCCATCGGGCCCATTCCCTATTGGATGTATGCCCAAAAGGCAATAAAGTTTAACATCTATTTCATAATTATGCTTCATGATTCTATGCTATAACTGCGGTGGCTCCTGAATATGTGATTCAGAGGAAAACTCACACGCACGTGTAGAGACATGAACAGAATAAATTATACCCTAGTCTTGCCTTTAGACTAATTCGTTGATTGCTTGATGACCGTGTTTTCCTGATCTGGACATTGTTTATGTCAATATCAATGAGTAGCATATTGTTGGTGGAAACAATATGGCTGGGTAGAACCAAATTGTTGATGTGCTAAGAGATTCCAAAGTGTCTATTGTTCTTAGTGCAATATCACAGTAGGTTATTATATGACATATCCTTAAACCATGAGGTTATTAGGGTTGTACATACTGGAAGAGTTACTTTGGTGCTGTCAACCATGACGGTCGTAACTGGGTGATCATAACGGCAGTCACTGGGTAATTACAAAGGTGTGCATATATCCTAATGTTTCAAGATGGGAAATTACTCCTCTGTCAAAAGAGAGATACTTCCAGGGCCCACTCGGTATGTATGATATCCAATATGTTCTGCAGACAATGCATGTTAAAGTTACATCATGTGGGATATCGGATTACGGGAACGAGAAAAGGAAATTTGCCGGTAAACGAGATAGATAAATATATAGTGAATCATGGATTGATTCACGGAAATATCAGGAATATTTAATCTTGGGCAAGTTCAGTATCGTGAGTAATGGGAATATATATATTATAATCAACATGTTCAACAGAGTGTTATTCGCATAACGGTGGCACTTATTCAGGTTGTCCATGGACCTGACCCTGGCTGGTGATTAGATCAGTACATCTAATTATAGCTACACGTTATCGAACCTGTAGGGTAACACGCTTAAGTCAAGTTCTAGTTTGTTGTGTATTATGGTTGGTGTCGTGGTGGGAATCACGCAGATGCCACGGCGTGGCTTATTCTGGGGCCGAATGGACGCTTGAGGATTCGGGAGAGGGTTGGTGCGGTGGAACTGCACACGAAGAACACGAAGAACACGAAGAACAAGAGCAAGAACCGCAAGAACAGAAACAACCACAAAGACACCACGATGTACCCAGGTTCGGGGCCTTCGTGAGGAAGTAAAACCCCTACTCCTGCCTTTCCTCTCTCAATATATCAGTGTCGTTCTCGGGTACAAGGTGCTCCTCGAGCTGTATGATGCTGCTCAAGTGAGAGCTCTAGATAGAAGATGAAACTATGAAGGGGGAAATGAGCTAGGGTTTTTTGCCGTCCTCCTCCCTGGAGGTAGAGATGCCGCATATATACACAGGCCGAAGTACATTTTTACCCCTGCCTACAATTGACAATGGCATGGCCAAAAGGTAGAAGACAAGCCTCTGCCTCCTGCCAGCTCAACGGCCGGACTGTCAGGCCAGCCAGGCCTAGCTTTCCTCTTCCGGTCATACTTCAGTAGCCTGCCGAGGTCTAGCCTGTAGACCTTTCCCGAAATAGCCGAGTCAGCTCCTAGGCCCCCGAGCTTCCGGGAAACCCGTGGACGGACCTCGCCGTCCTCTGAAGCCTCGGGCTACAAGCTCTGCGGCGCCCGTGACCTCTCTGACATGCCTCGATCCTTGCTGCCAACCTCGGATAACACTCCGGATCCTATACCTCGGTAGAGAATACCTTATTCCTGTGGTAGCTAGTTGATTACCCCGAGGTTGATATCTCGGAGGATATACCTCGGAGAATATACCTCAGACGTACGCCTTACGTCGGATGACGCCTCCTGTGTCCTTGCTCAATCGTTACCTCGGACAGCTTACTGCCTTAACGTTACATGTATTTACCTCATCTTTACCCTACCCGGGGGTAACCCTCGACAGTAGTCCCCGAGGCTGTGGGGGACTCGCAGAGTCGCGCGCAGACTTACAAAAATAAATGCCGCCATCGAAACCTCCATGCACACGACCTCCTGCGCGTATGGGCGCCATAGTGATTCGGTTGTCTTAGCCATGCCCTCCAGGCCAACTGCGACATCCGGCTGACCGAGCTCACCCGAATCAACAACGAGATGGACAGTTTGTGCTGGAAATGTGTTGCCTGAATGGTCACCACTATATGCCGGCTCTTAGCCCTCCTGGCCTTTACCGAGCTCGGATGCTGCCAGCGTTGGTTAGCCCTCCTGGCTTTTACCGAGCTTGAATGCCGCCATCGTCGGTTAGCCCTCCTGGCTTTTGCCAAACCTGGATGCCGCCAGCGTCGGTTAGCCCTCCTGGCTTTTACCGAAGTTGGATGCCGCCAGCGTCGGTTAGCCCTCCTGGCTTTTACCGAACTTGGATGCCGCCAGCGTCGGTTAGCCCTCCTGGCTTTTACCGAAGTTGGATACCGCCAGCGTCGGTTAGCCCTCCTGGCTTTTACCGAACTTGGATGCCACCAGCGTCGGTTAGCCCTCCTGGCTTTTACCGAATTTGGATGCCACCAGCGTCGGTTAGCCCTCCTGGCTTTTACCGAACTTGGATGCCACCAGCGTCGGTTAGCCCTCCTGGCTTGTACCGAACTTGGATGCCGCCAGCGTCGGTTAGCCCTCCTGGCTTGTACCGAACTTGGATGCCGCCAGCGTGAACTGGACCGACATAAACCTGCAAGTATGTATCTCATATGTCTCGGTATCTCGGCCTTATTGGTATTTCACACATGTCTCGGTACCTCGGCCTCATTGGCATATCACACATGTCTCGGTACCTTGGCGATTCTGGGCATATCACACATGTCTCGGTACCTTGGCCTCATTGGCATATCACACATGTCTCGGTACCTCGGCCTCATTGGCATATCACACATGTCTTGGTACCTCGGCCATTCTGGGCATATCACACATGTCTCGGTACCTCGGCCACTCTGGGCATATCACACATGTCTCGGTACCTCGGCCTCATTGGCATATCACACATGTCTCGGTACCTCGGCCTCATTGGCATATCACACATGTCGGTTTTAGCCACTCCGGGCGTATACCGACATAAGTGTCTCCAGCTACTGCTGGACTGACATATAACCTGAGAAAATATATCTCAAAGGTTGCCTCCGACTAACAAACATAAACAAAGATCTGGTATGCAAATGATGCCACGATACGTTGGCAAACGGAATAAACAGCGATGTGAGATATAGAAAGATGTCATGATATTGTGACAAACCAAAATAAACGGCGATCCGGGATGGGGAATGATACCGTGATACTGTGGTAAACCGAAGTAAACGGTGATTTAGAGAATACTGATAATGCTAGGGTACCTTGGATAATTTAAGATAACCAATATAACCATGATACCTTAGATTTCCACTGTAACCCAGATTTCCAATATGACCCGGATTTCCATTATGATCCGGATTTCCATTATGATCCGGATTTCTATTATGATCCGGATTTCCAATATACCTCGGATTACAATACACCTCGGATTTCTGGAATACCCCAGTGACGAACATTCTCAACAAAACCGATGTCACCTTTCAACGTTAGTCCAACATAGATATCATGAAGAATATTTGACGGGAACAACAATTATACTAACCGAGGCAAACTAGCTATAGCACTTGATAGAAAAACGAATCTAACAGCAGTTACTAAGCACAAAGATCCAGACTCGGTTTCGACCGAGTCCCCGAGTTACTTTTCTTATCTAGGAGAAGGTGTAAAACAAACTGGCTACCCAGTCCCCGGGTTAAGACACTCTACCCCGGGGAAAACAACTAATCATAGCAAGGTAGGAACGAGGGGGCAGTCCCCGAGTACTATTTGAGACTATCTAGAAGCATGCGAAGACACATAAATGATACTTACAAGGCCAGGTTGTTGGAGAAGTCTTAATTCGGATTTCCAAGTCTTAACTCGGATTCTCCCAGGATTCCTCGGACTTCAGAACACCTCAGACTTCAGAACACCTCGGATTCCAAAACACTTCGGATTCCAGAACACCCCGGATTCCAGAACAGCTCGGACAGAACACCTCGGATTACAGAACAGCTCGGGCAGAACACCTGACATGCCTCGATCCTTGCTGCCAACCTCGGATAACACTCCGGATCCTATACCTCGGTAGAGAATACCTTATTCATGTGGTAGCTAGCTGATTACCCCGAGGTTGATATCTCGGAGGATATACCTCGGAGAATATACCTCAGACGTACGCCTTACGTCGGATGACGCCTCCTGCGTCCTTGCTCAATCGTTACCTCGGACAGCTTACTGCCTTAACCTTACATGTCTTTACCTCATCTTTACCCTACCCGGGGTAACCCCCCGACAGTTGGTCTGGAACATCGAGAGAGTATCACCGGAATGGTTTCTGCGTGGTAGATATATTCATATCAGAAAGATTGGATCATGCAGACATTGGATGTCTCAGGGTGATAGAAGTTTCTATCACCATCGGATTTATTCCGAAGATTTATATAAGTGGGAAATATTTATCCGGAGTGTTTTGTCAGCGGACACTAGGTGTCCCGGATCATATAAATATGTTATATGATAAGTAATTAATATCAGGATTTTTCTGTAAAAGGAAATATTAAATTGGGAATTAATTAGATAAAATAAATATTTAATTAAATATTAATTTATTTAATTAATAAATAAAAAGGAAAAATATTTGAAACCCACCAGAGGGGGTTGCCAAGTGGGGTGGGTGGGCCAGACGAGCAGGGGGAAGTTCCCCTCCTTGGCCAAACACTAGATGGGCCTTGGGCCCATGGGGGCTGAATCCATGCCTGTTCGAAATGTGAATTATAGTTTTTTTCTTGTGGGAATGGAAATGAAAAACACGAGATACTTTTTCCTGGCAGTTTGGGGAGGGGGAGCCTTGTTGGACAAGGACTCCTCCCCCCAAACCGACTTGGGGAAGGAGTCCATCTCCTCCTAGGGCCGGCGCACCTTGGGGAGGGTTTGCCCCCTCCCCAAGTCTCCCTACCCCTTGACCTCGTATATAAACCTCCCACCCCCCTCCTTTTAGAGACACACAAGTTTACATCTCTTCTAGTTGGATTAGAGGGAACCTCTCATGTTTAGAGGGATCCTCTCCGATTAGATCTAGATCTAATCTCTCTCTCTCTCTCTCTCTCTTTCTCGTGTGTTGAGATCTCCACCTTCATATACACCAGCGGCGAGTGCTTCAAGCATGGACGGCGAAGCCCTGCTGAACTAGATCTGATGTATGTGTGTGAAACTCAGAGGGGTGAGTGATACGTCTCAAACGTATCTATATTTTTTTTATTCCATGCATGTTTTACACCTATTGCTACATTTTTTATATACACTTCATAACATTTATATGCATTTTCTGGGACTAACCTATTAACAAGATGCCACAGTGCCAGTTCATGTTTTCTGCTGTTTTTCCGTTTCATAAAAGATAGTCGGGAAATATTCTCGGAATTGGACAAAAATCAGCGGGCGTCAGTTTTTCACCGACACGAAGACCAAGTCCGAAGGGCGCACGAAGAGGCGACCCAGGGGGCCACCCTACCCCTAGGCGCGGCCCACATACCAGGCGCGCCTAGGTATGGGGAGGGCACCTCGGGAGCCTCCAGCCGCCGCCCTTTCGCCTATATATTGCCTCTGTCCCGAAAACCCTAAATGCCCGAGCATTATTCCACGAAAAGTTCCGTCATCGCCATCGTCGCAAACCCTAGTTTGGGAGGGATTTGGAGCTCTTCCCGGCACCTTGCCGGAGAGGAGATCATCACCGGAGGGCTCTACATCGCCATGCTTGCCTCCGGAGTGATGCGTGAATAGTTCATCCTTGGACTACGGGTTCATAGCAGTAGCTAGATGGTTGTCTTTCCACTTTATGCTATCATGTTTAGATCTTGTGAGCTGCCTATCATGATCAAGATCATCTTATTGTAATGCTACATGTTGTATTTGCTGAGATTCGATGAATAGTGATGTTATGATCAAGTTGTTTATCAATCTATCTACATGTTTTATTTATGTTCTTGCATGCTCTCAGTTGCTAGTAGATACTTTGGCCATGTAGATGATTGTGACTCCAAGAGGGAGTATTTATGCTCGATAGTGGGTTCATACCTCCAGTAACCTGGGTACGAGTGACAGAAACGTCTAAGGTTGTGGATGTGCTGTTGCCACTAGGGATAAAATAACTAATGCTTAGCTTAAGAGTACTGCTATTAGGTCTAATGCATTTGTTTACATTACACACTTTGCTTAATGAAATTATCCGTTGCTTGCAACTTAATAATGACGGGAGACACAGAAGTTATCCTGGAAGTGGATTATTTAGGCATGGATGCGGCTGGTAAGCGGTCCATGTATTATTTTGTAATGCCCAATAAATACTACAGTAAACATTCTTGTCATATATTGCATTGTCATGCGTTTGCTATTTGTCAATTGCCTATCTGTAATTTGTTTACCCAGCATGTATATTATCTTTTATGGAGAGACACCACTAGTGAACTGTGGACGCCGCTCCATTCTTCTACACTGATAAAAACACCAACTGCAATCATCTGTTCCTGTTACTTCCTGCAATTATTATTACTCTCCACACCATATGTTTAATCCTTTGTTTTCAGCAAGCCGGGAAGACTGACAACCTTCCTGTTTCGTTGGGACAATGTAGTTTTATTGTGTTGTGTGCAGGTCCACGTCAACAACCATATTTTCTGGCGCTGTTAGGAGATTTCTCCCATCAAGAGCCATATTTTCCGGTGCTGTTGTCAACCTTCTGAAGCACTTTTAAGTCCTACTGGTTCGATAACCTTGGTAGAATTACAAGGGAAAATTGCTGCTGCACTACATCATACTTTCCTCTTGGGGTCTCCCAACGAACACTAGTAGGAAAAGACCTACCGCTGGCGGACGGAAATGGCCTACCGCTGGCGGGCGGGCGCCCGCCAGCGATCATTACGCAAGTGGTAATAATTACCGCTGGCGGCCGTCCGCCAGCGGTAAGGCTGGTTACCGCTGGCGGGCACAATTTCCGCCCGCCATCGTTATCTGCCACAACGCTGGCTGGCAAGCGCCCGCCAGTGGTAAGCCACCACGGCCGCCAGCGGTACTAGTCGCTGGTTTGGGTTCTGGAAGCGCTGTCCGCCAGCGGTACGCCTCTATGCCCGCCAGCGGTATTGTTTTGTGGTATTATTATTTTTTTACAAAAAATCGTATTCCAGCAGTATATCGAATATAAATACAGTATATTCAGGTACAGGCGACCAAAATAACAATAATTCCACATACAAATGACCAAATTGTGATACACAAATACATTAGTTCATTATCACATGCATTACAAACCATAGTAGTACGAAAATAAGTTGTCATACACAAATACATCACATAAAAGATAGAGAACCACAATGTTTAAGAGAGGGCGCGATGAAGTTGGTTTCGATCATCCGGTTGTTGTTGCTCTCTTTCAGTGGCTTCAAGTCTTTATCTCCGCCTCCTCGTGATACTCTCCCACTTCTTCATCTGTATACACAAAAGGCAAATAGAAATGTTAGCTACGCAACTAAATTGTTCACATGTCGTGCAGAAATAAACAAAGTAGAGAAATAAACTAAGCCAACTCGAAAGAATGCCTCATATAATAGATTGGACACACAAATTCAGGGATGGTGTGAGTGAGCAAGTATGATGCAGAAGATATGTTTTCTTGCATATTACAGGTCTCACTCACAACACCCCTGAATAACATAGTGTCACCTCATTTTAATCATCGGCATTGTAAAAGAATGAAGTATTATTGGAAGACTTAGAGAAAACAAGATTCAAAAAAATATTATGCCTCGTACTTAGAATATTATTGGAAGCACACAAGGGAATTCTGATAACCTTGTTGAACCAAGTAGGAGACACATAACTTGTATGTGTGCATGATACAAGGTTCAACAAACTATCAGGATTCATATAGTGCGCCACATCATTTAATCATCGGCATTGTAAAAGAATGAATTATTATTGGAAGACTTAGAGAAAACAAGATTTAAAAAAAATATTATGCCTCATACTTAGAATATTATTGGAAACACACAAGCAATCCTGATAGCTTTGTGGAACCAAGTAGGAGGCACACTACTTGTATGTGTGCATGATACAAGGTTCAACAAACTATCAGGATTCATATAGTGCGCCACATCATTTTAATCATCGGCATTGTAAAAGAATGAAGTATTATTGGAAGACTAGAGCTAGGCAATTTAAGAAAGATGGTGTAAACTAGAGCTAGGCAATTTAATTTAACAAGAGTACTAAATCGTCAACACACCTTCAGTTCTTGATCATCTTGGTCGGCTTTGACATTGGCTTCGGCGGAACGGTTCAGAACCATTCAAAGAGTTGAATGGCATGTAGTCACACTGTTGTGCTATGCGATTTTGTAGATCAACGTTAGATGGTGTTGCACCTTGGTAGTAGAACAACCCGGGTGGCGTGTCACGACAAACATCCCTGACGATTATTGCAGCAAACGACTTCTGGATTAGAGCAAACTCTTGCGTGATATCAACATCAGTGGTTTTCGCCAGCTCCTTGCACCATTTATCCATAGCAACTGAAAATTCTAGTCTTCGGTGACTCCGTATGAACTGCTGCATTAGATAGATGACATACCAGGCATCCGTCGGACTGCCATGTGCCTTCTTGATGCAGGTTAGATCCACTTTGTGGGTGAATGCCTTCTTGCCTCTCTTATTATTAGTTCTTCTTAGGATGCCTTCATTTAGAAAGCAGTAACCGTTGAGAGCATCATCGAGAACACTACTGATGTGCCTGTAGTCTTTCTTCTCATCACTACCCGCGTCGAGATAGATAGCAAACGACTCTTTAGGGTACAGAACGATGAGTGTGCCGTCTTGGTTACTGCACAAAACAATGAAAAGAGACCAGCATTCTCACTTATGCAAAGTTAACGATGAAAATGTACGAATAGATGTTATGGCGGCAAGGTAATGACTTACTTGGGAAAGTAAGGCATGAGAAAGATGTTCTTGGTACTATTCGCCACGAAGATATCTTCGATGAACTTTGTCACGCGTGTCCTACCCGTAGTGGTGTTCACGAAGCAGTCGGACATGTAGTAGGGGTCGATTATCATGATGTCCGAGTTTTTATCATTAATGAGCTGGTGCGCCATACTTAGCACAAACAGGCGGACCATGGATCGTCTGAGTGCTTTCATGTGGTACATGTCAAATATGTCATCAAATCTCACAAAGAGCATGTCTCCGGGAGTTTCATGGAAAAACCCATAAGCTTTGGTACCTTTGCTATGTAAAGCGGGTATACGTTACGTGATTCTCTGAGAAGTTTGTTCTCAGAATAAAGAACACTTTCATGTAGCATCTTCATGTCCCCAGACAAACAACAGGACCACTCCGGCGGCAGGATCGGTTTAGCCATCACATGAGTAGCATGCCAATCGGGGATGGTTATCCTGTCTTGAAGGCGCGATTTCAACTTAGATCCCGGCACTGGCTGGCTCATGGACTCATCAAGAGCATGTTGCTTCCTTTTTTTCGACACCGCCTTCCTAGGCTGCTTAGCTATCGTCTTTTTGAGCACATCATTGACTGTGCCCTGGCTGAGACCGTCAGATGGAGCTTCAGGCGTTGGTTGAGAACTGAATAGATGCTTTGTGCAATTATGTTTCTCAGGGAGAGTAGGCACAGGACTATTCACCATCAGATCACGGTCAGGTTGATCAAGAGGACTGACGTTGTCCAAAAAATTGAGGTAGTGATGGCCCTTCACGTAGTTATCTGCGTGAAAAGTAAATGGGTTAGGTTGAGACTCCAAGTGCAGAGTGTGTAGTAAGTGGAAGACGTGTTTTCCCCATGAGGGGTGACTCGAGGGTTTAATATCGAACTCTCGGGGAATCAGTAGTGAAGATTTATCTTTCCTATCCTTCTTTTGGTTACCTACAAAACAAAGTAAATGTTTTGGTCCTCAACCTCACCTAGTGGTTGTCAAGCACAAGGTGTGAGAATGATATCAAGATAATATGCAATGCAAACAAGAAATAAATATGCAATGGTGGTAAATAAATATGCAAGGATGGTGGTAGCAATGATAAATGATATTTTTGGGTTTTTTATGATGAATGCAAGATGTAAAAGTGTTTTTGTATTTTCGGATTTAATAATGGCAGAAAATGGAAAAGTGGTAAAAGTGGTTGGAAAGGTGTTTCTTATGATTAAAAATGGACCGGGGTTCATGGTTTCACAAATGCACTCTCTCTTTAATAAAGTGGTAGACAATGGAACACTAGAGTTGACATATGAGATTGCAACACAACAGTTTAATGACAAGTTATAATTATATGGGCATCACGTCCTAACATAGAGACCTTTTGGTTATTAGTCTCTCTTATACTCCACCAAGATGCGAACTAAATCATAACACCTCAGTAATTAAGATAACTCAGAGTATTGCAATAAGTATCATGACATGAAGTTAAAATAAGAACATGCTAGATCTAGTCATGGAGTAGTGGCAATGGTCACACCCACATCTCCGGTAGCATGGTATTTCTTTTTATCCCTAGTGAGGTAACAAAGTAAGGTAAGATACCCAAGTGGATCGCAGAACTTTCTCTCACGTTCACTGCACTAGCCACCCCCCGTTACTCCAACTAATGCACACGTTCCCCCTCACACGCTCTCATAAACATGCTTGATCATAACAAGTAAATAAGAACGGGGTACATAATATGCATCTACTTTCATAACTGAAACAAAACCATTGCAATCTCAAACATATATTAACTCATAAAAAGATCCACCACAAAGGTATTACATAGATGACCGTAATCATGTTCAGTAGCTCATACGGTACTAATTAGTGAAGCTCAAGAGAGAGAGATACATAAGTTACTTCCACAAACCCATAGTCCAGAGGTGGACTACTCCCTCTTCATCATGGAGACGGTGGAGAAGTCGTTGGAGAAGATGGAGACCACGCCGGCAGCGCCCCGCCGGAGTTTTCCCCCTCCAATCTGCAGCTCCAGGTCTCTGTTTCGGTGTTTCTGTGTTTCTGCGGCGCTCCTTCCAGAGAACGTCGGGGGATATTTTTATAGGCGTTTTTAGGTCAAAACGGAGTCGGTGGAGGAAAGATCGACGGCAACGGAGCTCGAGGCCCAAATTGGGGGTCCCACGTGGCCAGGTACAGGGGCCGCGTGGGCCCACCTCTTTTGGCCCTCGGGCTCCGCTTGTTCGCTTCCTTCGCTCCCAGTCTTGTTCCTTCCAAAAATGATGCTCGTAAATTTCCAGGTCATTTGGACGTCGTTTGGGTCCCTGAAACATTAAAAAAGAAATAGGGTTTTCTGCCTGCGCAGGGTTAATTCCATAAAAAATAGGAAACATATCAAATATTCCCAAAATCATTATAAAACAGTGATATAACCCTTATATGATGCAAATATGACTGGAATATAAGTAAAATAATGCAAAGTTCATGTATGCATTTTACATGCATCAACATCCCCAAGCTTAACCTATACTCGTCCTCGAGTATGAAGGTGATAAAACTAACATGGACTTTGCAATTTAATACTATCAATGGATATCAAAGATGATTACTATTGCTACATAGAGTAAAATGGTTCATTCTTAAAAGAAGTAGCAATATGCAAGATAGTTTATGAAGTGATATCAAGTATTCAATGCAAGGATGTTCAATGATAATTCACAAAGTGTAACATAAGAGAAGAGTACTATGGACCACATGTATGCATAATAATAAGTAAGAACATCCTACAATGGTCATAGAGTATTGGTGAAAATCTGAATATAAAAGGTGGACACTTTGGAAAGATATATATGAGTAGAGGTAAAGCATGAATAAATTTCATATAACTTCTGAACTTCTCTACTTAAGTCAATGATTGTAATATGGTAATCCTTGGTGTCAAGCTCTCATTCCCCTATCATAGCATCTTGAATGATTAAGTTTAAAGTGAAAGCAATATGAGTAGTGTGCTTGACAAAGTACAGGTTGAAAGTCTCATGCCCCTTGAATACAAGTACCTACTCCATGTGTTACTCAACTTGGAAAACAAAGCAAGTTCAAGTTAAATATCATTGTAAGTAATAATAGTATCATTAAGAGCGTCAACTGGGGTACCTCTTGTCCCAGGATATGGAACAAGCCCATATCAAAATGACAAGACAAACAAACATAATGAACAATCTCAACACCCTTTTTATTTACCATTGGATAGCTTTTTATTGTAAGGTGTATCACAGAAGGTTCACCATAGCATGTAAGTAAATTTCCACCATGAATGATGCATGGCTTAGATTAGCGGCCCAGGCGTCTCTCTAACCATTTATACAAACTCATTTAAACTCACTTCATTTCCTCATTTATTTCACCCATGGTAAGCATCCATAAACAAAAGTACATGATATCAACTAAATGAGATGATGTGCAATGTTGAAAGCTTGCCATGTGACAGCACATATGAGCTAACTCTCAACCAAAGACATTTGTCAAGTCCACAACTTCATAATTTTAATCACAATGGGTCATATTTATTTATGCAATGAAAGTAAAGTGTGCATCAAGTTCGAGAGAGCTATATAACCAACTTTTCCACAACAATTAACAACAATAAGCATTTTCATTCAGAGGTATAGATAACACAAATATCATGATAAATATACTCAGAATAGCATAAAGCTAATAGGTAGATATGGTGGACTCACTGGAAAAACTTTGGTTGAAGGTGTTGGAAACAAGTTTTTGCTTGTTGGAATTTTTGGGCTAGCAAGAGGGAGAAAGTCGACCGTCTAAATGAATGCATGAGTGTCCATAGAACTAACTAATCCATGTTAAAACAAGGTAGAATAACATTTAGAATCAAAACATGTCGTGGTGGGATCACGGCAGATGCCATAGGTATGGCTAAGATGGGGCCGAATGGTCGTTGGGGGAATCCGGGGAGGGTTTATGCACTCAAGAAGTGCACAAGCAAGAACGCTCAAGAACACGAACGAGAAACCAAGAAACCAAGAACACATAGCACACCACGATGTACCCTGCTTCGGGGCCCTCTTGGGGAGGTAACACCCCTACTGCAGCACTATCCTACTTGGTGTATATCTCTTGGTGACACGTACAAGCTGCTCCTCGAGCTGTATGATGATACAATGGTGAGAACTTGAGGTAGAAGATGAAGCTACAAGGGGGAAGAAAGGACTCCAAGCTTCCTGTGCGTGCCTCCGAGGTGTCTCCCTTGTTCGTCCGTCTCACAGGAGGGGTTGCAGTCCACTATATAGGCCAGCCGAGTTACCGTTGTGCCCCTCGCTGAACACTGTAGCCATGCCTCTGCTTTGGTCATCATTGTACTCCTGTCAGGGACAAGACATGGCCTGCCCATCCCCTGCATCACCACAGTAGAGCTAGGATGTCCCCTCTGACTGAGACAGGACGTAGCCTGGCTGAGCTACCTCGTAGCCTTTTCCCCGGATCTTGCATGGTCAGCGGTCAGAGACGTGCAGCCCCGCCGAACCCGGGGCACGCTTCTGCCAGGCTCCGTGACAGACGCTCCCGTGTCAGGCGGGAAGTGACAGGAGCATTGACTCCTGCCCGACCTACGGCCTCCTGCCTTGTTTAGCTCGGGTCTTGCTCCCGCTCCTTACCTCGGGTCTTGTACATAAGCTCCGACCAGGTCGGACATTACTTCCTTCAAATAGCTTCTCTTGCATTCACCATACAAATCATAGCACCGAGGTAGTTAGGTCGGCTGATCATAGCTCGGATTATGAACCTCGGTCCGTGCCAACGGGATACCTCGGACCCCTATGGGCCAAGACAGGTCGGCCTTTATATTTTCCAGGTCAAGATGAAGCTCGGATTCTCCCAGGCCCAAACAGGTCGGCCCTTTCCGTACCTCGGCACACCTTTTAACTCCACTTATGCCAAGCCTTGACCCTACCCGGGGGTAGCCCCCCGACATTAGTCCCCGAAGCTGGTGCGGTCCTACGACCTCGGATGGAGGGTCGTAGTAGGTTCAAAAATAAACAAGGCACCACTTCTAAATCCGACCTCAAACATAGCTCTGCCGAGGTACTTCCCACAGACCATAATTTAATCTGAGGTCGATCTGCAGTCTGAACTTTCCGAGCTATTTGACTCAGCACAATCTTGCCTACAGATCTTCCGAGGCACGTGGCGAAGAATCTCTGCCCGGACCCCGAAATCCGGACCTTTGAAAGACAGGTCCTGACCACATGCCGCCTTCGTCAGCCGACCCACCAAACATTGCACCTGCGCACTGAAGTGCTTGACCCACTTGACTGCCCACGACCCCTCGATTCTCGCGCTGACCAGCACAGAAAATCCGGCGCTGGCGGTTGCCGTCCTGTGGCCCACGACGTGGCCGATCGTGCGGCCACAACTTCCGCAAATGCACGCTCGCCCGCACACGATCCCGCGTCTCCCCGGTAACCGCGCGGTAGTGCGCAGTTACCGCACGCGGTTATAAATAGGGGCCCAGGGGGAGTTTCTTCTTCTTCCCCACTCGCCCGCTGCTCCGTGCCCTCTGCCTCCAGCGCCGCCGTCGAGCCCTTGCTGGTGACGCGCACCGCGCCTTGCGCCGCCACATCGCCGTTCTGCAGCACCGTTCCGCACCGCCGTCAAGCGCCTCGCCGCACCGGAGTACGCGCACTGCGCCGTGCGCCGTTGACTCGCCGCCGATCCTTCGCGTTCTTCACCGGTGAGTTCCTCGTTTCCCCTCCATTGCCATGACGTGTTCATCTTTCGATGAGCTCGAGGATCTTGACGAACCCGAAGATCCACTCTTGCACTCTTTTAGCAATTTTAGATCTCATCTAGACTTGTTTCAGACGCACCCGTAGCATTATCCCTTTAGGTTTGCCCCTTGATGAACTCGAATTTATTTCCCTTTTTAGCTCACCGGTAGATCTTTGCTAGTATCTCGCAGTGGTAGAAACATGTTTCCCGCCTAAATCCTTTAGCCCGGCTGTCCCGCATGATCCGAGGTATTTACCCCGGCTATCCTGAACTGTCCGAGGTACTTACCCCGGTTGAACCTCCCTCTTCTGCAGGAAAGCGTCAACATGTCTTCTGCCTCGGATCCCCGAGGAAGGAGCACCTGGAGAACGAGGTAGCTGGGAGGGATCCGATGTCACGGAGGTCGACATCAAGTGGCTCCGAGATTCACGGCGGATCCCGGCCAATCTCATCTGCCGGGTTCCGAAGAAAGAAGATATCGAACCCGAGGTGGAATCCGGGGAGCGGGTCGTCTTCCTGGATCACTTCGAACGTGGCTTCGGGCTCCCGGCCGGGAAATTCTTCCGGGATTTTTGGACACCTTTGGGCTACAACCACACCACCTGCCCGCCAATGCCATCCTCCAACTTTCGGCCTACGCAACCTTTTCCGAGGGTTACCTCGGATTATGGCCAAGCATCGAGTCCTGGGCCAAGTACTTCCAGCTCAAGAAGCAAAGTGTCCCGAACAAGAAGGTCGTGGACAAGGAGATGACCGCTTGCGGGGCGGCCTCGATTTCACCTCGGCGCCTCTCTGAGTTTCCTCGGATTCAGGGCCTGGACTCCTGCCGCAAATGGCAACGCTCCTTCTTCTATGTGAAGAACCCGGGCACGAAGACCTCATCAACTTGCCGGAGTTCACCATCGGAACCCCTGCTGCCCAACTCCACTGGGATTATGAGCCTGCACCCGACGCTCCCGAGGTTCTACTGATCCACCAAACCATGATGTCCCTCCAGGAGAAAAGCTGGGGGCAGATGACATCTTGCGCACCATGATCACCCGCCGAGTTAGCCCTTTACAAGCGCGGGCCCATAAGATCTGCCACATGAGTGGCCGCTACGATCCCACTCGGCACACACTTTTGAACTTGATGGCTCCGAGGTGAAGAGGCGCATCCGGGCCATCGCCAAGACCACCATGCCCGATAAGTGGAAATGGGGTGTCAAGCCCTATGACCGAGATCACCTTCCAGCTCAAGTAAGTGTACCTTACCCGACTGCAATATTGCTCGGTTTCATTTTCACCCCGACCTTGTATTGATTCTTGTGTTAACTCGGTTTTACCTTTCCACCTCTGCAGAAGTTCACTCGACAGGAAATCGAGGATGGCCCTCTTTCTTCTAAGGAGTGGACTCCCGACCTGCCTATTCCGGCCGCCGCCGAGGCTGAAGATCCGGACAATGAGGATCACCTCCCTATTCCCAAGGCCACCTCGGGTAAGACTCGTGGTTTCACCTCGCACCGCCCATCAGTTCGTTCGTCTATCCAGGACTGGCCCGATGACGACGATGACGATTGCCAAATTCTGGAACCTGTCAACGTTATTCCAATTTCATATGCTCCTCCAACATATAAGAACTTTCATCCAGCGTCTGCAGCTTCCCGGAAGCGCTCAGGACCCGGTACCTCGGATGCCGAGGCTTCCAAGACCTCGGAGACTGCGGCGCCCAAAGCCAAGCGTGCCAAGAAGACCTCGGGGAGGCACAAGAAACGAGGCCCCGTGGAGGAAGATGCGTAAGTCACCTTGCTCCTTTTTACCTTTCACGCTGTTCGAGGTTAAGCTTTTCCTCTAACTTAATCTTTTCTTTTTCGTCTAGCCCGGCTCGGCAGATCAAACAGAGCCACAGCTCGATACATTCACCACTGCCTCCAGTGGTGAAGCTCAGACAACCGAGGTCGAGGTTAACCTCGGTAGCCCCGCCAGAGCCTCTCCTCCAGAACGGTCCGTTGACCTCAGCAGCCCGGAGAGGACCATCTCCTCCCCGGTGCGCGTTACATCCGCCGAACTCCACCGCCGAGCTCTGACTCCGGCCTGGGACACTCCGCTCCCCGCCGAGATCGACTCCTCCGCGTCCTCAGAAGGATGTGGAGACAGATCGCGCCAAGACTCCGGCTAAGACCGTGCTGGAGCCTCGGCTCTCCCCCAAGTCTCAAGCTGCGCGCAACCAGCAGCAACAGCAGCAGAAGAAGAAACAACAACAACAACAACTGCAGAAGCAAAAGCTTCAGCAGCAGCAGAAAGATTCAGCTCGAGTTGTTGAGCCCCCCAAACAGCCACAGCAAACTCCGATGCCGCCACCGCCACCGGGCCCCAAGGCTGCGAGCACCCAACTAGTGCCGCATGTTCCCGTGCCGAAGTCCACCTTGACCAAGACCGCGCCTTCGAGCTCTCAGGTCGCCACCTCCCGAGCTCTTTTCGCTGCTACCATCCAGCCGAACATCAGCAGCTGGGAGGTCGGGCAACTCCGGACCAAGAGCGGGAACAGCTTAGGCTCGGAGAAGCACTACGATGGACTGGAACTCGGCTGACACTGCCGAGGTCTCCTCTAACCCGACTCTGAGCATCCAGTTGGACCTAGCGCCGTGCTCCAGTCCATCTACACATGCAGACTGCGGTCCTTGATTGCAGCAAGAAGGCCTCGGTAAGTTTCTTTACGCAATTCTCTTTCTTCCTTTGAAACCAAATGACAAACATACACTATTCCCAGTCCCCGAGATTCGGGTTGAGCAATTGACACTCCACCGAGTTAAAATTGCTCGGCTTGAATCTCAAAAACTTGTCATTTCTCCCATGCTGAGTCCCCGAGGCCAACGCCGAGTCCCCGGGACTCAATTGGGCCTCGGGTGCTAAAAAGACCTCGGATTTCTTCGAACTGATCTCTCTATCTTTTCAGGAGTGCAACAATGCTCGGACAAAGATCTTCAAGAACCTCCTGCTGGACCACAACAAGCTGAAGAAGTCTCACCGGACTCTTCTATCCGCAAAGGAGCAGAGCGACAAAGACTATGCCTCCAAGTTGAAGACAGCCGAAGATGAAATAGCTCGGCTGCAACAAGAGCTGAACCGGGCTAATGAAGCCAAAGCTGCTGTGGAGGACGCTATGAAGGTCAAAACCAGGCCGCCGAACAGCAGAAAGATTGCCAAGACCCTGGAGACGCGCCACCTCGGCCGAAACCGAACTGACCGCTCTCCGAGCTATATCGAAAAGCTGGTTGTCCGAGCTCACTCGGATTAATCATCAAATGGATAGTAAGTTTCCTTTTTCCTTTTCCTTATTTTCCGCCGACCTACACCCCGTGCCACAGTATGCCTTAATTCAGCGACAGCCTTTTTGTCTTCTTCAGAGCACTTCGAGCACTCCAAGGACAAAGCTATCCGAGAAGTTCAAGCAGCTCGGTCAAAGAGGGCTGAGACAGAAACCCTCGGCGAAAGCTGGGATATCCAGGACCACCTTGTTGCCCTTAATGCTCGGATCAGGCCGCTCAGGGCCATTGGAACTAAACTGGTTGATGCTGCCATCGAGGTCCACCGTGCCCTCTGGCCCAAGGTTAAGACTCCCACTTGCATCGACGAGCTCGCCACCAAGCTGAAAGGAGCCGAGGCTAGACTTCGGGAGTGGAGATGCTCATCAGCTCGGGCTGGAGCGGACAAGGCCCTGGTGTTCGTGCTGTCCTGGTATGAATCATCGAGATCCACACGGTTACCTCCCTGCGCAAGGGCTCTCCTTGGAACACCACTCCTGCTGGTATTGAGAAACGCCAAGCAGCAGCCGACCTCTTCGCTAGTTATGCAGACACCCGGACCTTCGATGAAGGGCGCCTCTATTCTGAGGATGAAGAGAGCTCGGACGAGGAAGAAGAGTCCGGTGAAGAAGGCTCTGACGGCGAGGAAATTGACTTCGACGAGCCTGAGAGCTCCAAGGGCAAGGCCGGCAAATCAACCGAGGTGGCCGGAGATTCTGATGATGACTTCAACTTCGACGAACCTCCAAACCCCAAGGGCAAGTCCGGCAAAGCTGTAGCCACCGAGGTGATCTCCCCCGACGTGACGGGCACCCCGGCATCCACTCCAACAACCGAGGTTGCTTCCGCGACCGAGGTTGTTCCTGCGCCCGAGGTTGTTCCTGCGCCCGAGGCTCCTGCTCCGAGGCTCCTGCTTCCGAGGTCCCACTACCACCACTTCGGCGACCGAGGTCTCTGGTTCCGAGGCCTGAACTTGTCTCAAGCAAAACATTAAATCCCCGGTATGCCGGGTGCAGATGTAATATACACTTAAGTAGTTTGCCTTGCTACCAGTACTATTATCTTGCTATCCGAACCATGCTTTTCTAAAACTTTATGCCGAACCCTTTTGGAACGAGTCCCCGAGTTCACTTTCGTGTTTACTATACTTGGCATTCTTTGCTCTTGTCTACCATTTTGGCGTTCGACAGTCGAGTCACAAGATTGTTGTTTATAGCATACAGTACTTAGCAAATGTCGAGGTGTGTTTCAAAATCATCCGACATAAACGAAAGGTAAAGACAGGGGTTAGTAAACGACACATGCCGAACTATATTTTGGACCGAGTCCCCGAGTCCATTTTCATGTTTCCCACGTTTTTTCATCTTTGCTCTTGACTACCATTTCGGCGTTCGTCAGTCGAGTCACAAGATTAGTTACACAGCATACATTACTTGAAGTTTGAGACGAGGTTCAAAACAGTTCGGCATATGAACGAAATTGACAAACAGAAATAAAACACAAGCACAAGAGCGAGGCAGTCCCCGAGCTTCAACCTCGGAGTGCCGACATTTCATTAAGGATTAACCGAGGCACATACATTGCGCCCTTCATGAGTAGAAAGGTCGGAGTAGAGCTATATTCCATGGTCGCCTGACCTCTGATCCGGGGTTGTCCAGCCCATCTTTCCTTGGTTCCTGCGCATCTATAAGATAGTACGAATCATTGAGCAGAGCTCGGCTCACAATGAACGGTCCCTCCCATGGAGGTGACAACTTGTGCCGACCTTTCTTGCGCTGCACCAGCCTCAGCACCAAATCTCCCTCGTGAAACACACGAGGGTTGATACTCCGGCTATGATAACGTCGGAGACCTTGTTGGTATATTGCTGACCGAGATGAGGCCAACTCTCTCTTCCTCAAGCAGATCTACTGCATCCTCCCGAGCCTCTTTTGCCTCGGCTTCAGTGTACATTGCCACTCTGGGCGCATCATATTCGATGTCAGTGGGTAGCATAGCTTCTGCCCCATAGACCATAAAAAATGGCGTATAGCCAGTTGATCGATTTGGCGTGGTCCTTAGACCCCACAGTACTGCTGGTATCTCATCTATCCAACACCCCGGCGTTTTCAGCAGTGGTTCAATGAGCCGAGCCTTGATGCCGGCCAACACTAGAGCATTTGATCTTTCCACTTGTCCATTAGACTCCGGATGTGCCACCGAGGCTATGTCCAGCCGGATTCCCTTGTTCATGCAAAACCGAGCAAATTCTCCAACAGCAAAGTTCGTGCCGTTGTCCGAGATAATGCTATGGGGGTATCCATATCGCAGAATGATCTCCTTCAAAAAAGTCACTGCTGAATGACCATCCAACTTCCGGATTGGTTTCACCTCGATCCACTTGGTGAACTTGTCCACCATCACCAGTATGTGCGTCATGTTACCTCGCTGGTTTGAACTCTCCCACCATATCCAAACACCATACCGCAAACGGCCAAGTGATAGGAATTGTTTTGAGCGCCGAGGCTGGCATATGCGTTTGCTTGGCAAACCTTTGGCATCCTTCACATCTCCGGACTATGGCCTCTGCATCAGCAAGAGCAGTGGGCCAATAGAACCCATGCCTGAACACCTTGGCCACCAGAGCTCTTGTGCTGCAATGATGACCACATCTCCTTGGTGGATCTCCAAAAGCATCTCCTTGCCTTCAGCTGGCTCGACACACCGTTGCAACACCTCGGTTACGCTTCTTTTATAGAGCTCCTTGTTGATGATGGTGTACGCCTTTGCCCTCCTTTGGATTCTCCTAGCCTCGGTTGTGTCACTTGGCAAGCTTCCCTCTGTTATGAACTTCATGATCTGCTCCGCCCACTCCGGCACTGGGTGCAAAGGAAAAAGTTTCTCGTCCACCTCCATTGGTTCGGCCACCATAATCTCCTCCATTATTTCCTCCACCATCCTGCGACCAGTCCCCGAGTCTTGACGAGCAGTCCCCGAGGTTCGGTGCGCAGTCCCCGAGCTCTGCCACGCAGTCCCCGGGTCCGACCAACGCATCCGACGTCTACCTCCATTGGAACAGGTCCGGCTCTTGCTCCGCCGGGATGAAAATAGATTCGGATTCAGGAGAAGGTTTGATTGAAGGAGTTCTCAAGTGATTCAGGGCTACTCTGGTGGTACTGCCTCTTTAGATGAACCGAGCTTTGACAACACGTCGGCAGCATTATTTTCTGTCCGAGGTATATGCCTGTATTCACACCCTTCAAAGAACCCGGATATCTTTTGCACATGGAACCGATATAACGCCATGTTGGCATCCAGAGCATCCCAAGTTCCAGAAGATTGTTGCACCACCAGGTCGGAATCGCCGAAGCATTCCTACGCCGGATACCGATCTCCTTCGCCACATTGAGTCCATGGATTAAGGCCTCATACTCCGCCACATTGTTTGATGATGAGAAATGAATCTGCAGCACGTATTTCAGCTGATCTCGCTTCGGCGAGGTGAGGACTATTCCAGCCCCCAGCCCGATCTTTGTCTTGGACCCATCAAAATGCATTTTCCAATAATTATAGTCCGGCCTGGGTGGCTCATACTGCATCTCGGCCCAATCACAAAAGAAGTCCGGCGCGCCTGGGATTTAATTGCATCTCTTCTCTCATAATGTGGTGCATATGGAGACACCTCAATCGCCCATTTGGCAACTCGGCCAGTTGCATCTTTGCACCCGATGATCTCCGAGATTGGAGCTTCGCACACCACCGTCATGGGATGCTCCTGGAAATAATGCTTCAACTTCTTGACCGCCAGGTAGACACCATACGTCATCTTCTGGTAGTGAGGGTAATTCTGCTTCGAGGTAGAGATCACCTCGCTCAAGTAATACACCGGTCTCTGCACCGACCTGCCACCTTCTTCGCGCTCCACCACCACTGCCACACTTACAACTCGGTTTGTGGCCGCAATGTAAAGTAACATCGGCTCATTGTGCAATGGTGACGCCAACACCGGGCGGTGGACAACATCTTTTTCAGCTCATTGAACGCCACGTCGGCCTGCGGGGTCCATGTAAACCCGGTACTTTTCTTCATGAGCTGGTACAAAGGTAAGGCTTTTTCCCCAGCCGACCTACAAATCGGCTCAACGAGGCTAGGCACCCTGTGAATTTCTGCACATCTTTCAAACACTTCGGTAATTTCATGTTCTCAATAGCTCGGATCTTGGCCGGGTTAACCTCGATACCTCGGCTAGACACCAGGAATCCAAGCAACTTTCCAGCCGGGACACCAAAGGTGCACTTGTCCGGGTTAAGTTTCAACCGATATTTTCTCAAATTCACAAATGTCTCCTCGAGATCCTCGAGGAGAGTACGTTTCTCCTTAGTTTTGATGACGATATCATCGACATACACTTGCACATTTTTGCCCATTTGAGAGTGCAGGCATTTCTGCATACACCTCTGATAAGTTGCCCCGGCATTCCTCAGACCAAAACACATGACACGATAGCAATACGCCCCATACGGGGTAATAAAAGCAGTCTTTATTTGATCCTTGGGTTCAGTGGTATCTGGTGAAAACCAGAGTACGCATCGATAAAAGACAACAGTTCACAACCAGCAGTGGAATCGATCACTTGATCAATCCGAGGTAATGGAAACGGATCTTTCGGGCACGCCTTGTTGAGGTTAGTGAAGTCAATGCACATGCGCCACACCTTGACCACGGCTGGCTCGTCTTTCTTCTTTTCCACCAAGACCGGATTGGATATCCAGTCCGGATGCAGCACCTCCATAATGAACCCGGCTGCAAGCAACTTAGCCAGCTCGTCCAGCACCACTTGTCTTCGGTCGTCTGAGAGACGACGGGTCGGTTGCCTCACCGGTTTCACCTCCGGCCTGACAAATAAAGAGTGCTCTGCCAACTCCCTCGGAACACCAGGCAGGTCCTTAGCCGACCATGCAAAGATATCCCGATTCTCACGGAGGAAGTGACAGAGCTCGCTTTCCTATTTCTCGCCCAGCCCGGTCCCAATGATGGCCATATGCTCTGGGTGCTCCGGGTCAATGGGGATCTTCTTGGTCTCCTTGGGCACCTCGAATGCTGCAGTTGAGTCCGGGCTCATCAGTCCGGACATGCCGAGCTGTGTTGACTGCGCCATTGCCACCACTTGATGCAGCTTCTTCTTCTCAGCTATCACCAAAGACTCGGCCAGATTAGACCCCGCCGAGGCACACTGAATGGCTCGCTTGTAGTCACCCGAGATGGATATGATCCCATTAGGCCCGGCATTTTCATCTTCAGGTATGCAACATGGGTGGAAATCATGAACTTGGCCAGAGCCGGCCTTCCAAGCAATGCATGGTATGCACTCTCCAAGTCCACCACCTCGAACTCGATACTCTCAACTCGGCAGTTATCCTTGGTTCCAAATGCTACATCCACCCATATCTTGCCCATGGGTGCACAGGAAACGCCAGGCACAATCCCATGAAAAGTACAACTGCTTGGCATCAACTGATTTGGCGATATGCCCAATTTCACCATTGTGTCTCGGTACATGATGTTGATGGCACTGCCATTGTCCACCAGAACTCGGGTGAACCTCACATGTTTGTAGGCCCACACAACGTCGGATCTACCACCAGGGCATACTTTCCAGGGCTCGGCATGATCCGAGGTGTATCTTTCCTGCTCCAAGTATCTCCTGCTCAGACCAGTTCATATAGGTCGGCACCACCGGCATTACTGCATTCACCTCCATGGCACGCCTCTGCACACTTTCTTGTCAGTTGGCTCGGTCACAAAGACCACATAGCTCGCATGAGCCTCTCTATAGTCATTTCCGGGGTATTCATACTGCTGACTTGGTCCGGCACCATTGTTGTTGTTATTACCTCGGACATTCACAACATTCACGGGCCTTGCTGCTGCAGGCCTCGGAGGAGGTGCAGTGGTTATCGGGGTAACATTTGCTCCGGACAGATTTGGGTGGGACCTCGGCTGAAATCTCTGAGGTGGTCCTCCTCTGTTTCCTCGGCCTTGCCCCTTCTTCCCTGATTCTGCGGTTCCAGCTGCACTGCCGGGTTGAATGGTTGGCTGGCTTACGCGGGTCGGTCGTATGGTAACGGCAAGGACCATCTACATGCTTCATAAGTCAAGGGTGGCTCCGGGTTCGGACTAAATGCCGGACCATTGATTTTCGGCCTCTGGACACCTCCAGCTCCGGGCTGATCCGGGTTCACCGCTGCAACTTGGTTCGAGGTGTATGGGTAGTCCGGCTCCCTCCTCTTGTGTCCGAACTCTTGGCGGTCATTACACCTTGGTCCGAGCCGGTTGTTTATTGGCTCCCTCCTTCTGTTACGTGCCACTGCCTCTGCTGCTGGCTGC